>JAJEKV010000057.1:3091820-4291820 GCA_021234155.1 Isoetes taiwanensis | reverse complement strand
GATAATCAATACACAACCTTAATGTCCCATCTTTCTTTTTCACAAACAAAACTAGCGCCCCAAATGGAGAAACACTCAGCCATATGAACCCTTGTTCCAATAATTTCGCTAATTGTTTCTTCAATTCAGCCATCTCTAATGCATGAAATCTATATGGTGGCCTTGATGTAGGTTCAGCCCCTGGAACAAGTTCTATCTCATGATCTACCATCCTATGTGGAGGCAATTCTGTTAATTCTTTAGGGAACACATCAGAAAACGCATCCAACACTTTCTAGATCTCAGGAGCAATAGGTTGTTCTTGTAACTCTGCGGTACCCAAAAATGATGCAACCCTTCTTAATCTGTTTCTTAAAACTTTTATGGGACAAAGGTGTAACCACTAATGATGAAGGCAATCCTTTCAGCACATACTTATCTCCATTAGAACTTTGGCATGTAACTATTTGCTCTCCGCAATCAATGCAAGCTTTATATGGCCTCAACCATGACATTCCTAGAATAGCATCATACTTTCCTAGGCTCAATACTTGAAAACTAGTGTGAGACTCAAGATCTCCTACTTGGAATTCAAGATTGTCTACCTTAGCATAAGAAGTCTTAATTTTGCCATCAGCCAACTCCACATATCTAGGGTCCCGGCTAATCATGTTCAAATCTAGTTTCTTTGCCAGCCTACTACCACAATCAATAAGAAAGAGAAGAGGAAGTCCATGAATAATACTTGGAACCCTGATCACCACAGCTTGGTTATCTACATGGCCCTGGTCCATTGCAAGGGTCCGTGATTCGAGCAGCCCTAACTTCAACTGCAGGGTTGGCTTGTGCCATAATCCTATTATCTCCTCTAGCCTGACCTCTGCCACCCCTGTTATTGTCCCAAAAACCTTCACGACCACCCCTGTTACCACGGCCTGGGTTTCCTCTGCCTTGGCCCCGTCCATAAGCATCAAGAATTTGACCTGGACCACTAGTTTGTTTGCCCTCCACGTTGAGAACATGCAGATGAGGCGGTACTATCTACCCACCTTCTCGGACAATTTCGCCCATAATGACTAACTTCTCTGCACCTAAAGCATCGATTCTCATTGATACACTTTTCCCTGGTTTCATCATTCAAAGGTGCATACATAGATCGAGATCCTCGATTTTGACTGCCCTCCGGCATACTAACAGCCTGCACAGTCATACCTCTCTGACTAGGGAATCTACCTCTACTCGTGGGTCCACCAGTCTGCCATGTGGAAGGAACTTGTCTCTTCTTAGCATTCTCCAAGGTTGCCTTCAGCTAGTTCAGATTCACGATTCTTAGCAATTCTAAACACCTCCTCCAGATCCTTATAGGACACACCTGACATTGTGCTCTTACAAATCGAGCACAGAGCTTCTCCTTATCCTCAAAAGGAGAATGATACTGCAACCTTCTGAACTTCTCATTATATTCGGCCACAGTCCCTTTTTGTGTCAGGTCCAAAAACTCATTAATCTTGTCTACTTTGTATCCAAGAGGCATAAAGTGTCCTCCGAAGGCGGTTTTAAACTCTTGCCAAGTTGCCTGCCCTGCAACCTTATTTATGGCCCGCAAGTAATTCTCCCACCATACTCTAGCAAATCCACCTAACATTGCCTGAGCCAATACAGCCTTGACAGAGTCTTCAGCATTAATGAGTTTAAAATAAAACTCAACCCCACGAAGCCACGAGTCTGCATCATTCCCTGTAACACTCTCTCCAGTAAATACTTCCCGCTTAATGTCCTTAAGCACCTTCTCCACTGCCTTGTCAGCTGCTGTCTTTTGTTGCGAGGCACTCTGCTGCAACACTTGCTGCAAGATATCGGCTACATCAGGGATTCCACTAGGCCCAGCTCCACCAGCATGTCCAGCTCCTCCTGGGGATCCTCTTGGGGAACTCATCTCTGCAAGAATCTGGAACCATAGCAAATATCATCAATAATAAAAAATCTTATGATCCACTAATCAAAACTTTGCTCTGATACCAACTGTGACGTTCCTAACCGACATGGCCTTAACCAACTAGGCAAAACCGTCTAGACGTTTATAAGTAGTCGCTTCTACCTATTTATGCCGGTGTCTCGGGAACGCCCCACAAGCACATTCAAGGATCAAATACTCGAGCGGTCTACCATGGGCCCGTTACAGAAAGTATGGAGAGGGATTGCGTTTGAAGATGATTAATGGGTTTTATTTGACTAAAAGTTATAGAAACAACATAAAAAGTTTTAAAGCCCCTCTTAAGGGCCGAGCATGCAATGTGAGCCGTAGGATTGGATCCGATCAAGGGTCGAATTCGCATCAAATGGCATATATCAAAATCAACGTAGGTTGTAGGATCTTAGACCAACGATCAGAATCGCGATACATGGCAGATCTCACAGATCGACGATCAGTATCAGAATCAATATGGATCATAGGATCGTCCATCTCATCTACTGATGGTCTAGATGCACCCAAATATGTCAATCTCCACCAGCCAATCTGGGTCGCCCATTTTTGCCCTCGATGGCTACGATCGCAAATTGTATATTAGGCATGCGAGCTTGATATAAAATATATATACAACGATATATACGCATGGAAGTAGAATGGAAAAGATTGTAAGCATTGTTCTTCAACGTCCTTCAAGTACCCAATATGGAAAAAGATTCGCCATATAGAGTTCCAACAATGAGACATAGGTGAAATTGAACTAACAGTAGAAGCTCCAAAAGAAAAGCAGCATCCCCAACTTACTCAATGATCCGACCCCAGCACCTGCAGTCGAGCTTGTTACATGGATGAGCTGTCAGCAGATCTCGTCGTAAAAGCAAAACAGAGCCATCGACTGCAGAAGGGGGAGCATCTTGGCGATGCTGATTAGCATGATGACAATAACATGCTTGGACATGGAGAAGATGATGCTAAAGATCATCCTGGAACATGCGGAGTTTCTCAAGCTGGGCATCGGCACTTGATTGACAGAGTCATATCTTGGGGCAATGAAGGACCATCGAGGATGCAAGAATCAACAAAGAATGATGTTTAACCCGTAGAAGCATGGACAAAATTACTAGAAGCAAATTTGCCACGGGTATCTAATCAACCCATCATCCTACTAATAATTGATAAAGCATCGCAAATATTACTCAAGGGTCTGATTAGTACGCTCCACTTGTCCATTAATATCTGGGTGATATACAAAAGAGAGCGAACGTTCTACATGCAAATGACGCCTCCAAAAATGGGCAACAAGCTAGAGATTGGAATCATTATAGTGGTATCTGGTAGGTCATGAAGACGAAAGCAAAAGATGAATTGCTTCACTGGAGATGGAGATGATGCAAGGAATGAAATGCGCTATTTTGGAGAAGTAGTCAATGAAACAAGAATGACATCATGGCTCTGGGAAGATGAGAGCTCGAAAATGAAATCCACTGAAATGTTTTTCCAAGGACTGACTGAAATAGGTAACGGCTGAAGCAGGCCATGTAGAAGGTGCTTGGGAGCTTTTGCACGGCATATGAGCGCACAAAAATCTTGGCAGTGTAGCAAAGACCTGGCCACCAATAATCTCGACTGCTCAACATGAAGTCGAGGAGCACCATCAGGAATATACAAGATATCATTTTAAAAACTTAGGCCGTCACGAACGAAAAAGCATTGTAGCCAGTATGATGAGGTGCAGCTCTAAGAAAGAGCCCAAACCAAAGTGGGAAAAGAGTTTCGATGTCAAGGAATCTGAGTTAAGCTGTCTTGATTATCACTAGCAGAGTGCTATTTTGAAGGGTTTGGGAATAATGAAGTGGTAAAAAACTACAATCGACTAGGACTAAGAATGACGTGGGACTGCTGAACAAATGCTTGTTCTCCTATCTTAGGTTCTAAATACGATCTACGAGAAAGAGCATCTAGTTTACCTTGAAGTGTGTCAAGTAGAAATTGATGATGAAATCAAAATGGGATGACATATTGTGTACGCCATCGAACCTAATGATGATTAAGAACTCTAGCAAACTAAAAATATTTCAAATTTTGACGACCATTGTACAAAGTCACTTTATGAGAGGTGAGGCTTGAAGAAATTGTCACCACTCCTGAAAAGAGTCAACAATCCCCAACGGTTCCTTATCATAAATAGGATAGTTGATCAGCAACATGGAACTTTCAAGAATGATAGGCGATCGGGTGCAAGCTTAATCGTCGGCTTTGAGAACATAGGGATGCAAAGGGTCTGGATATGCAAGGATAAGTGCTGATATGATGGCATGCTTCAAAGTGAAGAATGTTGATTCTGCTTCAATTATTTAAAGGAACATCCTTCCTAGTGAGATATGATATTAGATGCAAGGCAATCTTGAATAATCCTTGATGAGGCAATAACAAAAATTGATAAACCCCAAAAAGTATTGTACATCCTTAACCGAAGAAGGTGCTTTCCAATCGAGAACTATGATGGCCTTCTCTAGATCTATGGAGACACCCTGAGATGTGATGCAATTGCTAAGAAGCTCACATTATTCGCTTGAAATCACACTTTTTCAGCTTAGCATAAAGTCTATGTTCTCGCAGTTTCTTAAGGATCTTCTGGTTGTGTTCTTCATGCTCTTCTAGAATCTTCAAATAAATCAGAATATCATCCAAATAGATGATTAAAAAAGAGATCTAAAAACTCCAAAAAAAAATCCTTAGCCATGTGCTGAGAGACTGTTAGAGCATTGATAAGGCTGATGGACATGATAATATACTGAAAATGATCGTGTCAAGTTCAGAAAGCTATCTTCCATTCATTGCCTTCACTGATCCGAAGAAGATTATAGGGTCCATGAAGATCAATCTTGGCGAAGTATCATGTGCCTTCTTCTAGCCGATCAAATAAATCTAGAATCAGAGAAAAGGGATATTGATTGCACACAGTGATCTTGTTGTGAATGAGGTAATCTACAACCAACTGCAAAGAATTGTTCTTCTTGGATACAAAGAAGATGGCAGCCCTTGCAGGTGACTGAGAGTGTCGAATAAACCTAATCACAAGATTCTCCTTAATATAAGTCTGCAAAGCCTCCAATTGTGTTGATGACAAGCCATAGAAATGGCATATGATGGGGTCATCCTTAGCAGGAGCTCAGTATGGTAGTTATAGAGACGATGCTCTAGAAGCTTGCCGGCCTTTGCCTTGTCAAAGCAAAATCATTGTACTTACCAGGAAGGATAGGAGGTAGACATCGCTGAAACGGAGCCAATTGACAGATGAACTTGAATCGAAAATGTTAAAATGGGATCTTGCCTTCCAAATTTGATAAATTTATAGAGAGAAATCTTCAGAATACAAAGCCGAAGGCATTGACTAGAATGATGAAGCTTCTGCATGGACTGGAGCAGATATTGGTGAAAAGGCAAGAACTACCGATGAACTAGGGGCTAGATCTAGAACCAGCAAAGAGAAATGATCTAGAATGCCAATCAATCTGTGTGTTATGCAAGTTGAAGTAGGCAATTTAAGACTACTGGAACATGTGGGCTAGTAATGAGATTGAGGAAATGATACAAGAAGCTCCATTAAATAGAATCCAAAGAGGTGCAATGCATTTAATAACTGCACCCGAGGAGATCTTACGTTCATAAATCACACCAACAGAGCTAGAATTCTGGATCCTGATTTTAAGGATGGCATGCTTAGAAGTGAACATACTACCCATAAAGCAAGCATTTGCACCATTATTGAGTTGCGCCAAAATATCTAACCTTTCCACCTCCGATTCCAATGATACATCGATTAAAAAAAAATCTTCACTGATCTTATCTAGAGGAGTAAACCCTTTGTCACATGTGGAAGGAGTCTAAGAAACTTTGGCCAGCTGTCGCGAGACTCCTACTACTCGGGCCGGCCCGTGAAGTTTTTCAACTGGTTTGAAGGCCTGAACCTCACGATCAAACTACATGGATACAGGGCCATGTGATCTAGAGGGCATGGACGACACAGAAGCAGTTGTGACCACTGGTATTTGCAGAATCAGAGAAATATACTGATTAAACTTTTTTGCCTACAGTCAAAAGATACGGTTATCACAACAAATCACAACCTCATCCAAAGTTCTAGGATACTCCACAGTTAACAACATATCCTTCACATCCTTACGAAGTTCTCTTCGAAGACAATCATGGAGAGCAGCATCATCACATGCATTATTGATTGTAATTGGAAGGAACTCATATGCATTAACTAAGGTTGGACGAGAATCTTGCTTGAGATTTTGAGATGTGTAATTGTTGTAGGTTGACGATCTGTCTCCTCAAAGCATGCCTTGAGCTCAGCAGTGAAGCAGTAAAAGCTTGCAGCTTTGAGGCTCCTCTCTCTAGCAAAAAAGCGAACCAACTTAGAGCTGGCCTTGTTAGGAGAGAACCAATCAATCTACAAAGCAAATTCTGATTCAAAAAACCAAGAAGCTTGGAAACTGAGTGATAGGCTCTAATAGCCCCAATCGAGAGCTAGAAGCTGATTCATGAAAAGTAACCCGTTTTATGAGCTTTTTATTGTCCTACTCCAACTGCTGATATACTTGAACAAGCTGATGGACTTGCTGTAACAAGGATGTAATATCCTCTATAGAGGCAAAAATCAAACATGGATAAAGGAATACTTAGGCTCCAAGTAAACACGTGGAAGCTGGGCTCTGCACATATTTGCCAATCTATCTCAAAAAAGATCTAGAGGAGTGGTTGATCTGAAACCACTCCTTCATCTCTACTGTTTGTTCCCATTTGCAGATGACTGAGAAGGTTTAGATCTGACTTGAACACAAGCACATGATTTACAATGCTGGTTCCACCTACCTGATTCTCATGTCGATAAGTCTTGGGGGAGAAATATGGCTAATGTGCGAGACCATTGGAGACAAGCAAGTCAAAGATGTGCATATCTGAAACAACTGTCTTCAAAATTGCATGACTGGATGGCCATTGTCTTTCGACATGTGTGGTAAAAATTCTTCGACCGTATGAAGTGGCAATATGTTCTAGACCAAAGGGTTGAACTCTGTCAATTGTTCAGTCCTTGCACATGCATTGAATTTCCCACTAGCTTATTCAACAAATCGACATGCTTCTCATTTCTGTTATGGAAATTAAAATCGGACACACCTATGCTAAATAATGCATTTTAAAAATGGGACTTATAGGACTACTATGGATAAACTAAAAAATAGAACAAAGAAGATTTTTAGAATTTGAATTCTAAGGAGGGTTTGAACATTGTCTCCTTTAAAATGGTTAAGTTTTAGAAGGCTGTCTGGCTAGAAGTTGTAGCTAACTGGAAGAAAGCTTTTAAGTTCGTTATATTGAGTGCGCCATTTTGGATACTGTTGAAGGACTTGGAAATGTTAAATACAACTACTTTTTCTTTCAGCGTCCATATCAACCAATTCCTAGCTGCAAAGTTGACGATAGTAACGGTTTGGTACCGAAAGAGGTTATTTTTTGTGATTGCAAAAACTGCAAAACTGTAAAAAGAAAGAGGGTTGCATGAAATTAAGCACCTGCTAATTTTCTTTTAAACTCTTTTAATTTTGATAATAATCAAGAGAATGTGGTCGCTAAGAAAGTTAAAAATTTATTCATGACATTTTAGACTTGCACGCTATTTTAGCAATTTCTTGGACAAGGATATCATTATTCATTTCTCAGCTCTTTGCCTCACTCTTAGTGAGGTTAGATTCTGAGTTTCTGAAATCCACAATATCCCCGCACCTCAATTCTAAAGCTTGATGCCTGCACCTTTCAAGTTATTTGTGAGGACAAAAGTTATGCCCAAATTATGACTAAGGAGAAGATCAGCTTCCTTGGAAAAAATAGAATATATATATCATAAAGTGGAACAAGGAATTCTTTCTAGGTGAACTTTCCAACATTTATTTTTCCATCTGAATCTCCTTTTCCAACCTCCCTCCTTCCTTCTGGACTATCAATCACTTTATTGCTGTTGAGCAGAAGTTAGAGAAAGTGATCTCTATCTCCATTCCTCAAACAAACTTTTCCTTCATCTGCATTTTTAAAAGAATCAACTCAGATTGGATGAACATCATTGTTGATTCCATAAACATTGACCTTCATATCTTTTACAACACTAAATCCCTCCACACAGATGAGAGAATTGTTGTACACAAGAAAGAAGCAATTAGAGAGGGAAAACAAAAAAAAACAGTAATGAGAGAAGAATGGAAGATCAAGAACCATTTGAGCCATGTTAGAAGAAGTTCGATGAAGCATGCACATCCTGATATTTTTTCTCATATTATTTATCTTGAGGACTAATCTCAGTTTGGATGGAATCCACAAGGAATCAATGAATTAACAAGAAAAATAGTTTGAAAGTCTCTTTGTCATTAAGGCTGATTTTCTCTCATTCCAATAGCATAAACTATATAGTACAATTTTTTCTAACATATTTCAGGGTCCTTCCCCAGAATTTTGAGCTTTCGGCCCTTCCTTTTGATCACACATCAGAAGACATTGCTATTAGCTGGAGCTCCAGAGTTGATTTGAAAAACATTTGCAAAGTCAATGACATCTAGTTAGATGGCAAATTTTGTCCTTCACCTCTGAAGATATCAAATTTGTCGTCACTGATATCTATGCTTACTCCAGAAACACGATAAGTTTTTAGAGTAAGCAAGGTAAAGGATAGTTTGAATAATCTTGATTTTTGATGAGTTCATTATAGAAGGGGATATGGTCGCCCACAATTATATGAGAGATACTAATTTTAGGCCTCTTAGCCGCGATGAACTCATTTCTTATTCTGATCTCATTTCAAATATTAATTTCCAAGCAGCCTCCTCCTAATGAGTAAACTGGAGTGATCACAGGGCCAATCCTATCTATGCCTTCCATGACAGATTTTACTTACGCGAAAATCTCTAAAATACTAGCAATAGAATTGCAAATCTATCTCTGACGACATCCGCCACAGTTATTGACAATTAAAGAGATGTAGAGCAATACCTCAACTACAAGACAATCTTATTTCAAGCTCAATAGCAACTTACTCAAGCATGAGGATTCCATTCCTTTTCTATGCAAATTCCTCAATTCTACAAGCAAGCCCCCTAGTCAAATTGGCCGTATCTTTTGGTGGGTGCAGACTTCCAAAGTAAGAAAGCAATGGTGGAGGTTACTTTTTTCATTGATGTTGAGCAATTTATGTTCATGTCTCTTTTCGTTCATGTTGATTCGCAGGGTGCGCTTGATCAGCCTCACTGGAGTTTTTTCCATACATCTATATGTTGTTATTACTAATAAATTTTATGGGCTGACCTATGTTTGTGATTTTATTTTTCAGGTTAGCATCAACAAACTACAAATTCTTCCTTTGATTGTTCTCAGTCGTCTACATTCCCGTTCGAGCACCACAGGCAGTACCTCAAGAGTATTGATGACCATTTCTCATTAGGGTTTTCCTCAAAAACCCGAAAGGGCGGGGTTTTTTATTTCGATCTTGCCTCAAAGCCAATTCAAGATGTAGGGAATTCAAGATGGCAACTGGAAGTGTTTTAGGCACTGGGAAATTTGTATTATATATTTAACAAGATTCAAATAAAAATGTATATTAATTAAGCTATTACTAATAGGAACTATGGTGAACTTGTTGATTCAAGACCCAAAGAATGACTAACAATTCCCATATAATCAATGGCCTTTTGTCTTGTAGGTGGATGTGTAAGCTAAAAATGTTAGCACATCTAGAATTATGCATGTTTTGGGCAACTGACAATGTAAGGAATTCACATCAACACGAGGAAATAGTTTCAAATGTTCCAATCAAAGCTATGACATGAATGTTTTGAACATCTTGCACTTGAGACTAATGACTTCTGCATGTTTTTGGACGTCTATAAATGCGTAGAGTGAAAATAGCTTCAAAACCTTGGGGTTCAACTATCACGCTGTGAAGAACATTAATTTGCAGGGATCCACAACTTCAATTAATTCTGCAAACTTGAGACAAAGGCAAAGTGGCATCGCGTCTGGAAGATTATGCCTCTTTCATCTACAATAATGCACATTTTGACATCTAACAATGTGCAGAAGTCATTGCAATGTGCATAAAATGGTTTCAAATGTTGGGTCCCTCGAGGCATGAGTATTTTGGACATTCTGTAGTTTAATTCTTGCAACATGAACCAAATCCACGCATACAAAGACTTGCATTACTATGTTGAAGTCTTAGTGTAAAGGATTACCGCCAGCTAAATACCTATGGGCGGCTACCCACTCATGTCAAAAACCTAATGTATGCTGCTATTGTAATGAATGAAAAGCCTATGGTGTTTAGTGTGCATATATTGCGAGTCTTCATCACGAGAATGATAGTAATTATAGCAATATTGTAACTGACATGCAAATTTTCGCTTCAACCTCTAGGGATTTGATCTCCTACCTAATAAAATGAATAAATGTATAATATTTGAATGGATATAACATCATTGCAACATGAACCCAAAATTATTGCAAGGCTTCACACTATAGACATGCAAACAAACTCAGTGGACCATTGTAAACCTTTATCTTAATAGGTTCCTTCATCAATTATGCTCGGAGACAATGACATAGTGGCCGTGATGATAGATGATGTAATTGTTTGTCATGATGGTATGAATATAATATTATACTATCATTTAATTACACTAGGAACTTCTTATTACAAAGTAAAGGGGGCTTATGCCTGTCATGTGAACTATGGTTCTTTTTCTGCCCTCTTTTCCTTCTTCAACGTTAGAAAGAAAACAAAAAGACTAAATTAAATAATTCGTTTCTTGTTGCATACGGTCCCACATTTAAGACTTTAGATAAGGGCAAATCCCTCTATGTGCTAACATAGATAAGCTTGGACTTAATATGTTCGTTGGAAAAGACCATGCTAGGATGATATTTTACACAGGAATGCAAAGAACAAGTAAACCAACAACTACGAGTATTTCCACACAAACATGTGCAGGCTTGACTTACAAATCATCCACGTTATTCCTAAGTTATAGGAAACCACGAAACTAATATATTTGCATAAGATATTGAATCATAAGCAATCAACTTGATTTTCTATGTAGTAACTGGTTTGATTATGCGAACCAACTTGTAAGCTTGCTTACGAATGCAGAAAGTCTTAAAGAGCTATATTTTGTAAGCTGGGGCCAGAAGCAGGGACCAAAGACTCGAGCGGAGCTAAGGCAGAGAACATCTGGCATAGATGAAATCGAGAAGAGCAGAGACATAGAACATCAAGCATAGAGAAATATTAGACATAGAACATTAGATAGGAACCCTTAGGATCGAAGGCAATAAGTATGCACACTTCACAAAGGAAGATAAAAGAAAAAAAAAGAGGACAAATAAAACCTTTAGAATCGTTTTTTACGAGGTAACGGATCTTTTCCAACCCTTCAAATTGACGTTTCCACGGCTTTATCCTGACGTGGTTCCTTTTGCACGTGCCCTTCATATTGACGGCCTTGAGCCCCCGCCTGCAAACACGCATTAATGTATTACCCAATTGATTCTAGCCACGTGTAATATAGGTGTTTTTTCCACTGAGTACTTCTACTTGGTACAAGTAGAAATACGGCCTAACTTATACATACTTATACATACATGTAAGTAGCATACGGTCCAAAACTCAGCTCCGCAAATATGATAACCAGAGCTTAAGATTCTGATCCGGCAAGAGCTGCTGCACAAACATTTGCAAATGTAGCTCGATTTTCAACTTCTAACTTCGATTTTTCGTTCAGAGCTGGGGTTTTGTGGATCATAACAAGTGTACCTGGGCATTGCTCTTTCGTCCTCGGCAGCGTTTTCTTCTCAGATCCGTGATTTATCAGCAATGCTGAGCTTGAGCTTGTGTGTTTTGTGATTCAGTTCATTGCAGTGGCCAGGTACCCTGTCTTTCTCTGAACTATGGGGTTGAGCTCGTTTTCCTAGAATTTGATTTTTGCAAGTGCGTTAAAATTTGTTCTAGTCTTCTAGTTTAGGCTGTGGTAACATTAGTGAAAATGTGTGGAAGGATATGTTCGGATCTGGAAGATCGAGTGAAGCAAGTATTCGACATTTCTATTCTGCATAATTATCCTCTTTTTTGCATCGGCATCAGAAACCCGCCATGACGATAAATCATTCGGTGCAAGTGGAGCACTTTTAGTTCAATGTGTTCGTTTGGCTGCTTAGTATGTTTACTGTTCACGGGTTTCTCTCCAAATGCACGTGAATCTTAAAACTTTTTAGACCATTTTAGACCACGCTTTTGTGAATCATGGGATCTGGAAAAATATGTCATAAAATTAGGCGGTATCAATTTCTTGAAATGCCGGTCAAATGAATGAACGTCTTCGGAAAGGAAAATGTCCAACAAGCGCAGGAGAGTTTCTAACGGGGCAACTTTAAGCTTCTGTTGATTGGCTTATTTTCCATGGCCGAGTAACCCAAAGTTCCATATT
The DNA here is from genome assembly GCA_021234155.1 of Isoetes taiwanensis. Lineage (NCBI taxonomy): Eukaryota > Viridiplantae > Streptophyta > Lycopodiopsida > Isoetales > Isoetaceae > Isoetes > Isoetes taiwanensis. The sequence goes on along the minus strand of JAJEKV010000057.1, from coordinate 4,279,340 downwards.
TGTTTGCATGTTTTCCATGCTAATTCACTTGTATCTGAAAATTAAACTATGTTGTGCAGCTCTATATGCGCTTGATCAATGGGGAAGTCTGGCAGATGGATTCGCAATCTACTAGGTCTAAAAAAATCTAATAAGTCCTCATCAAAGGAGAAGAATGATAATGATAAAACGGTACACACTACTTCCTGTATTACTTTGCATGTAAAGTCAAGTGTAGATGTAGTGTAAGTTTTGCAATTTTGTGATGTCAATTGTAGAGAAAGGTATTGCACAATGCTACGAATTTCTATTGAAACCCCTTCTTTTGGCCATGGTATTTGACATGTGAAATATAGAAGGATCTCTATCCCTGGAAATCGGAGGAAGATAGGGCAGGCAAATGCTGGTTCTTGTGTGTAAGATGATCTATTCATACTTCCATCTACTATATCTGTATTAGATAGTGGTCATCTTTGTAGTATTAGACAGTACTGCTTTTCCAGATAGGTTGCCGGCTCCAGTTTTGGTGTCCTTATTGCAAAATTGAAGTGTTGTAAGTTTAGTTAACAACTAACTATGGTTATTCTGTCCTTGCAGAACACAAAATCTCCCCAGCAAAAAGAGGGCAAGAAAAAGAAGACTCTTCAAGCTCAGATTCTGGAACAGAAAGACCAACAGCCCTTTGTTCCACCTTCATTGATATATCAGAAGCCCGAAAAAAATGCTGAAGAAGGTATACAGAACGTAGTTGATTATAAGATTCTGGAACAGAAAGACCAACAGCCCTTTGTTCCACCTTCAGTGATATATCAGAAGCCCGAAAAAAATGCTGAAGAAGGTATACAGAACGTAGTTGATTATAATATGCATGCCAAGGAACCTTGCAATGAAGAAACTCAGGAAAAGACAGATCCGCCAGAAATTCTCTATGGTCATCCAGTGGTGCTGGAGTCAGTGGATGAACAGGACGAGGACTTTACAAAAACCCCTATTGCAGAAGCATCTGTACCCGTTCACAGAGAAACTAATAATGATGATTCTTACGTTGCCAATAATTATGAGTTACAGCAAGCTGAAAATCTCAAAGAGGACTGGGAAACTATCAAGATTCAAACAGCTACACAACAAGATCTGGTAAGATTTAATCAATCATTAATTCTGTATTTCACATTTGAATACTACTCGTTTAAAGGGTTTAAATTTGTTACTTTCTCTATATATATATGTTAAGTGTACCAGAAAAGTTTAGAAACTCTTAGTGCTCTTTGCCATCATTCCAGTTTGTTATATTTGTAGCCCTGCTTATGAACATCATCTTTGTGCAGTCCTATCCTTCGCCCTTATGTATCTTGAGCAAAAGTTTGGCTCAATTGAGATTAGATGTTAATTGCCACACTTTCTTATTGATAGATTTAAAACCAAGACCCTATAGTAAGAAAAAATAGGGTCATATACTATTCCATTTGGATGGAACTTTAAATAAAGTAAAAAATATTGGTATACGGAGCCATTTAATTAGATGGTTTTACTTTTTCAACAGGATGTACAGGCTGAAGAACGTGAGGTTGAGGAAGAGGAGGAGGAAGAAGAGAGCAATGAAAACATATCATTCCAAGATCATGATACAGAGCAAGATATGCCAGAAGCCACCATTTCATCTATAGAGATACCTCATAAACTTGAGGAGGAAAATCAATTTGTTCAGAACAATGAAAAAGATGCCTATAAGATGAGTGAGTTGCATATAAAGCAAATTCTGCAAGGGAAGGTAGATGCTCATCCAGAGGCGGAGGCCTCAACTCCAGAAATCGTAGATATCTGGCAAGATCAGCAAAGGGAAGAAACAGATCTTCATAACCTTAATGAGCTGCATGTTCCTGAGGAGAATGACTCTTTGGTTAACAGTTACGCTGAACTATGCATTGATAATGACAGGATGAAAGAAATGGCGGCTATCCGAATTCAAACAGCTATTCGCTGCTATCTGGTACATGTTTTGTATTTCTTGCCCTACATTCTGTCTAATGCAGCACCAAAGATAGAGTTTCTTTCCAGTGACAATTCCCAGCTAGAATTACTTTTCATCCACCCATTTTCCTATCGGCTATTCTGTTGTCCCTAGAAAATTACACACGCAATGGCTAGGTTACTGCACAATAAATCCTACAAGCCGCTTAGATTATATGCATGTATTGTCCTAAAGCAAAATGTCATGAACGCCTTGATGCATTGTGATTCTGGCATGATTTTCTCATTTTCTACGCCATGTGTGCATGCTTAACATTTTGAATTTCATATATCTGTTGTGATCTACCATGTAGGCTCAAAGAGCACTTCGGTCCTTAAGAGCTCTAGTCAGGCTGCAAGCCCTTGTCCGTGGACATATTGTGAGAAAGCAGGCTTCAGTTTCACTTCGATGTGTGCAAGCTATTGTCAGAGCACAAGCATTGTACCGGGGTCACCGTGTTCGTACATCTTCTATAGGAAGAGCCGTCCAAGAAAGAATTCTGGTCTTGCATCAACAGCAGGCAGATACATGGGAGATTGTGGTAAGGGTTCCTGAGCCTTATAGTGGCAATTTCATTTGTAAGGCGGTTTTAAGCACAGAATAATATTTTGGACTAAAGTCTCACTCAAAGAAACAGAATGGGAACTCTTTATGATGCATTAAGTGTTAGCTTAGGTTATCTAAATTTTGACAAGGACACCATTATGACTTAATGGTTGATAAGATTGATGGAGTGCTTTTGTTAAATCAGGAAACTTATCATGTAAGTACTGGTGGTCGTAAATACCAGACTTCAAGAACCGGATCAAAGAGTCAGAATAGGGGCTTGGCCTATGCTCTACAACGTCAGGTAGGTAACTTTGACATTAAGATATTTTGATTTGTCTATCCTAATGCACCCTTTCTTGTAAAATATAGCTACAGTGGTATGCCCCATCACAAAGGCCATTGTTCATGGACCTAGATGCAATGCCAGAATCAGGATGGAGGTGGATGGAGCGCTGGACAGCGGCTCGGCCATGGGCAGTTCCTTACTTGTTCGAGGACGCTGACGCTCCTGAGCGCAGTATTAATGAAGGCTCTCAAGACAATATGGACGTTACTGTTACTTCTGTCAGCGAGTCAGAGATTTTACAAGTCAGATCCTCGCCCAAGGAAAATGATCTATCATATCCATCCCTTGAAAAGTCATTCCCAACAAAGACAACTAAGCATGCGGAATTGAATGTGTCTATACCAGCTGCATCAGAAAGTTCTTCTGCAGAAGAGTCTCCCCAGGATGAAGTTTGCGAACCGACACAGCTGCCAGCAGCTGAAAAAATCCCTATAGCAGTCTCTGATGAATACGTTGAAAGTCCATCAAGATATTTGTCAGAAAAGATAAATTCAAACGGGGTCACCAAGGCAGAAGAAGAACGACAAGGAAAAGCAGAAGAAGAGAAACGGGGTAAAGCCAGAGAAGAAAGCAAGGCCAAGAAGGCTTCTCCTGGGCCTCTAGGATCTCCCAAAGTTGAGCCAATTGAGATCATACAACAACGCTCTCCAAATGTGAATGTTCCTAGCTATATGGCAAAAACAGAATCATCCAAGGCCAAGGCTCGTCTTACAGTAAGCCCGAAAGACAAGTCAGAGACTCAGAAGATTGTGGCAAAGAAGAGATTTTCGTTTTCTGGGTCGACTAGTTCTGATGGCCCAGAGAGAAGATTATCCTTGCCAATCTCCCATGAAATTTCTAATGCTGAACCATCCCCAAGAAGGCTGTCTCTTCCAGGTAGCAATGGTGGTAAGATCAGTTCCGAACCCACACGATCTCAGAGGTTCAACGCGCAGTCGAAATCAGGAACCAAAACTGTCAAGCCAGAAAGACGGTCCCTTGATTCCAAAGAAACTGGTAAGTTCTCATTGAATAACGAAGTAAGAAGATCCTTGAAGTGAAGCATTTCCTGTAATAGCTTGTGTAGAGTTAACCAATTGATTGCTGAGGCAGCTGGCCTAGATTATTTATATCTGAGTGCTTGTATATCTGCTATTTTCAAACAAGAGCTTTTTTGAATGCCATCCATCATTTGCGAGTTTATATATATGCCAACTAAAGGAATGCATGTTCATTCATGCCTCGGGTAAAAATATAACACTAAAATATTATTCATAAATTAATTTGCGAAGAACATGCATTCTGCTTATGGAAAATGCCACAAATGAATGTTAATAGCAAAAAGGTAAGTGTATCCGTTGAACCATGACTGAACTATGACTGTTATATAATTGCTTTTTACATCTTAAACATGTGCACAATAAAATCAATGTCTAAAGAAGTCGATAGTGCCCGATTTTAGAACGTTTAGTAGGGCGTGGGGTAGGTTTATATTGTGAGCAGGCGATTGATCTCGTCCGTTGAATTTAATAAGTGAACTCTTATATAAGTGCCAAAACCAAAGTGGGCAATTTTTGGCACCAAACTAGGCAATAAGGCAAGGGATTGATGTCACAAATGCCCTCAACTCAAAACTGAAACTTAGGTAGGGTATCTTCCACTTTGATGGCCCAGATTTCTTTGGGCTTGTTTTGATCGTGGATTTTCTAAGAAGGCAATAAATAAACTAAACATTATGTTGTTTACTCTTTTTTTGGGTTGCCCATAGGGCAATCCTTGGGGAGTGTGGGGAGGGATGGATAGAGGGCCAAGATTTGAGAATATTATAGTATATTCTTTATCTGTGGCTGTGGAGTTTTGGGATTTGAGGGACACCTGAGGATCGATAATAGACAGTGTGCTTATGGGAGCTGGGCGGAAGGTGGGGATGGGATCTCAGCTTTTGGTTGGGTTGCCTGTATGTGCGAGGGGCAGAGGTCTGGGGTGTTTCTTAGCAGATTGATAATCGGAGAATTCAGGACGATCTCTCCTTATTTCCGTAATGCCTATGGTGGTTCTGCATTTGTTAAGCTGGCTATTTCTCCTAGCTTAGGGGTTAAAATAACTAGCCAATCATTCGGCCTTGGAAGAAACTGGAGCATTGAAGTCGAGAAGCTAGGAATGATAGATTTAAAGAACCCAAGGATCAAGGGATCAAGAGAATAAAGAAACTAACTAAAGCACCTTAGGGGATCAAAGGACACGTGGGAAACTAAGATGGAGCAAGGGCAGCTTTGGATACGAAAATAACAATAGAGCAAAATAGAGGGCAAAATTCTAAGCCATATCAACAAACCAAAAAGACCAACCTAAGAAAGCAAGTTAACATGAAATATGACCTAAGGTATAAGCAAAAATGAGCATATGAGACGGACAAGATCACTATATAGCCATGAAAATCACACGTTAAACAAATAACTGCCGCCACCAATCCTAATCCTTAGGCAAAAACAAAAGGCGAAAACATGTAATACATACCTACAAGCACATGCACCCATGGCTTCAGGGCCTTCGGCTTGCCATCTGGCCAGTGTTAGGGAAGGAAGGAAGTAAAAGAATAAGGGCGGCTATGGCCCTTGTCCTAGGATCTTCTCTGCTCCATACTAAACAAATATGTAAGATAAATACATACATGGATAAAATTATAGTTAAGGAAACTATGGAAGACAAAAACTGTCGTGCGCGCGTTGTAAATACATATTCTATACGCGATCCTAAATACATGCCGCAAATCATATGAAAACCATTGTGAAAAAGCCATATAAATGTATGTTTTGCGCGATAAACCATTTTTTGTGATATACATCTCCTTTAAGGGAAAGACAGAATAGGTTGCCCAAAGACATTGACAACAATAAGATTCTAATGCATGGCATCCCAATCCATACCCTCTGAAAAAAGACTCATTTTGTTACAATGTTTATTTCAATATTGGTTCCACTTGTAAAAAAATTATTAAGATGAGAAGGGTGCAACTAGCACAGCCACCATCCTCGCTTCTCCACGTTATGTTCACATTAGCCTGGTTACCAGCCTGAAGCGAAGACTCATTATTACAAACTCTTATGATCAGCCAAATAATGTTGTTAATTTAGGACGCGGCAATTCTATCGCATGCATTATTTCTCTAAGCCTCTACGGCTTCATGCATTGTTAGCAATTTGAAAACATATATCCAACCTGCCATATTGCATATTGATTCATTCAAACTAGAGGTAAGAAACCAACTTATATTGCAGAAAAGGGTGGAAGGAGGAAGCAAGACATTTGCTTGTACCACTACTATAGAGAATTCACTATAGAGAATGTGATATCGCACTGTGAGTTGTCTGGAAAAAAGGAATTATAAATCACAATCAATGGTCTAGGAGAAATACTTGAAAGGAGATTATTCAAAAGAAATAGCTTTGGCAAGCGGGGTGCGAACAACATCAATTGCAGCCTTCCCTCTCACATGCAGGATTGATTTAGAAATACAAAATAGATTTATAAACAGGAAATTCTAGTGTCTTTATCGAAGGGAATATGTGCCATCTATTTGCATGGATCAAACAAACTATATTTTATACTTTTGCTAAAGATATTTTGCGAGCCCCTTCATAGACAACTGCTAGAAGTGTTGCAAGAAAAGGAGTGAAGGGACCATTGAATAACATCAATGCAAAGAAGGCTTATCAACCCCATAGAAACAATGCTTCTCAAGCAAACTAAACAGCACAAGTCCTTTGAAGAGGGTATGCTTTGCCCCTGGTAAGAAGGAATTACATGTATTGGGTTTAGTGTTCGGACTTCGTTCCTTTCTGTCATATGAAATGTTCTCATCAATGGAACCAAGTTGGGCTGACAATGTTTCTTGATTCGCACTTGATTCGTCTATTTGTAGAAGCATGAGTTATTTTCCTAAAATTCAAGATTGTAGGGGAAGGTCGCCATTCAAGGCGTCGGAACCATTGGCGGACGTGGCACTATTTTTGGCGGACGTGGCAATATTTTGTGGCGGGCGTGGAAAAGGCCACAGGATGAATCAGGAAAAGGGGGGAAGTGTTTCGTAAGCAATTTTCCAAGGCTCAGCAACAATCGAAGTAAGATTCTGGCGAAGGACCAGAGAAGGCTGGAGTTTCGCAAGGAGTCTTGGAAGTATGAAGTCTTCAATGGAAGTATCGGATTCTTGTAAAGTCTTGCAAGGAGTCTTGCAAATGGAAGCTGATTTTCCAAGAATGTCTAACAACATGAAATTCTTGAGGTAAAGTTTGTTCTAAGCACATATTTCAGTGTTATTTATGAAATTTAGCTGTTCTTTCGTCTGTAACAAATGTTTATTGTCTTTTAAGGATCGAATTATGTTTAGTAGTAGGATCGAATTCTGTTGCAGGGCTAGTATGATAGGATTCGTAGTATGATATGATAGATTCGTAGTATGATAGGATTATGTTGCAAGGCTAGTATAATATCAACTGAAGACTGACATAGATCCTTAGAATGGTTTGAAAATATGGGCGATGGCATTATCAATGCAGGAGCAGATAGACGAATGGCATCTTGTAGAGCATTTGAAACAGGTCTGATAGAGAAGAGCTCAATTTCTGACGTAGCTTTGCAAGATGCAGTTTCAATTCCTGATTCTCCTTATGCATTTGCAATAACGACTCTGTTTGGTACTGGTAACATTCAGGGATAGCATTAAAAATCATATGAAAGAAACATAGTTAAGTCTATGTCTGAATTACTTTTGCCGTCTCAGATCTGCAATACTACCTTCCTTCAGTATTAATAGACTGTGTGAATACTGCACTGGCACTCTCGGTCTCACTTCCAACCTTATTACTATAATCTGCTTCACTTGGAAAGACTTGTAGTGAATCTCTTCATGTTGCCTTTTGCCTTCTACAGGCATAGCAGACTTCTTTTGCAACTCCAAAGAACATCACCCATGGGGGGCCTGTCAATTCTATTCTCTTTTAGATATTTTGAAGTTATCTCGACAAACTTGTGCATGGACTCTACATTATATTGGCCCTTCAAGTCTGGATCAATTACGTCTTCTAACAAGCCAGACTTGTGGCACTGTATTGTCCACTCTGCAATATTGGCTTGATCCTCTGGAAGGGGGGAGGGATCCATGGCTAGCCTTGCACATATCACCTCAAACAGCACAACTCCAAAAGAGTATACATCAGACTTTTTAGAATTCAAGACACGAAAGACAATAAGCTAATCTTGCAAGTGTCATATGCTCCCATGATTAAAGATCGGGGAGCTTAACCTTGATAGAAACTAGCTTGCTGAAAGCTTTCCCTCATTGCAGAAGCCTAATGGTAATGATAATATGGAATGGCATCCCTTTCTTTCTTCTTCCAGTACTCTTTGAACAGAGACTATTTTCATGGTTTTTACCAAGACTATGCCAAGTTTCCATTCAACACATAAAGCACCAGTAAAAACCAACTTAATCTATACCAAATCATATTATGTTTTCTAAGTAAATGGGCTGTGTATCTGGAGTGAAAAATCAAATTTTTGGTCACTATATCAGATTACTGCCAATGTAATACAAATAAAATGCATTAATTGCATTGAAGAACATTATTGGATGCACAAATTCTCGAGTGTTCTGGAACTTGTTGTAAAGCAGTTTCTGTTTTTTAAATATGATCAAGCATTGACGTGCATGTTTCACTAGTCAAGCAGCAAATTTCAGGTGTACTGAACCAAATCTGGCATTCATGAATCTTTTTCCAGATGCCATGTATGTATTCAGATTGAATTAAGGTGATTCTCGTCCATATTGCCAATTATGTAACATCGTGGAATCAACCTCTCAAGTATTCTGTAATTAAACCTGAGTCAGAGAAAGTAGAACTTCGCATAAAGCCTGATTTGCCAAAGCTCATTTAGTACATGTGATGGTATCACTTTGTGTTTTAACGCTAATTTAATGGCAAAGTCAAGAAGAGAGATCTAGGAGAGAGCTGGCTGAAAAAATTAAGAAGCAAAAGGCAGATCATAGAAGGGCTGAGCAAGCACGAAAGAGAAAGTGTGTAGAAAAATGGGAAAAAAGGAAAAGAAAAAAGAAAAATGCGGTATAGAGCAAAAGGCAAAGAGAAAGGGAAACGATGCTCGAGTGCACCAAAACCTCCTCCATCTGATGGAGGGCTTCTGAACATTGACGTGCCATTGCCATCCGATGAAATGCGCGCCATCGCCTCCACGCTATGTTCGAGCATGCCTGCGTCTATAGTAGGTACTAGAAATGGTGCCCAGCGTTGCTGGGCAATATTTGGTTTTGTAAATGTTTTTGTAAATGTTGGGGAACCCGTAAATGAAAAGCCTAAACCTGTCAATGAACTTAGTTGCAATCTCTTCATCTGACCTCTCAATGAACTTACGCAATTGAATCCATGTATGTTGCAATCCATGTGTTTTGCAATCTCTTCATCTGCCTCTTTGACGTCACCATGTTGCAAAACCAATGTTTGTTATTTGGCATGTATAGCTTTGATTCATAGGATGTTGCAAACCCAATGTTTGTTGTTTGGCATGTTCCAACTACTTTCAAAATAGTTTTGATTCGTGCTTTTGAAATTGATCCCAGATAACTTAGGTTTCACGAAATGAACTATCTCCAAAACCATAATAGCCAAATTTCTGTCATTGTGTTTGCATCATTAATAAGTGCAACAAAAGGTTGTGAAAATATATATTTTGTTCTAAAACTACAAAAGGATTGAAATCTAAGAATTGAGTATAATATCATAATACAATTTAAGCATTATTTGCTACTTGCATGCAAATGTCTAAGAATAAGTACAATATCATGATGCATTATTATTTGCTACTTGCATGAAAATGTCATTACAAAATAATTAGCTTGTTTGACAGCAAAGCATGAGAATACCTTTAGGAAAGACAAAGTTGTATATTCTGATATTCTGTGGATAGTACTCTCGAATAACACAATTATATTTATCCAAAATATTTCATTAACAATTATAAGCACTACCAGCTCATGTTGGAACTGGAGGAGGAGAAATACGGTCAATGAGTCAATGATTTAGTGCCCTCTCCAGTCTAGTCCTATGGGCACTCCCAAAACAGTAACGACATATTCAACAAAAATTGGACTTATTCAGATTTAATAAATAACACTTCAAGGATGCCATTATAAGAATTTATGTATTGTTTAATTCTTCTTGATTGTTTATCTTTAGATTAAAACTATAATGGTTGTCAAAGAATAAAATTACTTATCAAACTAATTTTTACTTGAATCTATTTAGAATTAGACATTTTAAAAATATAAAATTTTAATTTTCAGTAACTTAACAAATTTAAAATTTGTCAATCATGATAATTTTTAAATGAAATCTGATGGTTTAATAAGTGATTGACTTAAAATTCATATGAGAATTTCACAATTGACAAACTTTTACACTTTTAGGAATACTTTAGGAAAAGTTTTAGGTTGAAATTAATTAAGTGATAAAGTTAATGTTTTATAATAACTACTGAATAATTTATTATTGATGAAATAAAATATGATCAATAATAAGCTATTTAATTTTTTAAAACATAAGCGTAATTAGTTAATTAATTTCAATTTAAAAATTCTTCTATAAATATTTCTAAAAAATAACATTTTAATCATACAGAATTTATCTTAGATAAAAATTTAATTTTAAATAGAGTAAAAGCGATATACTAAAGATAAATTGGACGAATTTTTAAAATCAATACGAGTTGAAAATATTTATAATCTTATCATGGCATCCTTGAAGTATATCTATTAGATTTGAATAAGTCCAAATTTTGTTAAATATGTCATGAGAGGGAACTAATGGAGGCATCTAGAAAAAGAAGGAAAGATGAAAGGGTGGCACAAAAGAGATTGAGAAACTTGTTGTATGGTGTGAGATGACCTTATTCAATATGGCAGTATATGAAATGAGGAAGAAGAGGTATATGCTATTGAAGAGCAAGAGGAAGGAAGGAAGGAAGGAAGATATTTTTATCGTCCACGGAGACCAATCGGTATATGGGACCCAATACAAAAGCGCAGCAAGCGGATTTCTACTCGGATTAAAAAACCCCCGCCCCGAAGGGCTTTCGAGGGAAAAACCGTGACAGCAATCCGCCTGCTGACAAACTGTTCCAATATACGAAATACAAAAACACACAAATATATACACTCATGTACCATACCCATAGTGCCTGATCAGCGAGCAGCCAGGCGGGGGCAAAGGTGGGCTCGCATATCCAGTACTCTAGGGCACGTACCGACGGTGTGCTCATCAGCAAATGTAGGGGCAAGTCCGGCCGTACTAAGGGAACGTATCTGGCCCGGATCTGACTGAATCCTGGGCAACTCTGGAAAGTGTGGGACTCATCCTCAATGGCACCCGTTTGACAAAGACCGACAGAGCTGTCCGGCGAGGCTCCCCAAGCCACCGCCTCGATCTCGGCGGAGATGGTGGGCACTGTGCGAATGGAGGCAATGAGTGCAAGCTTTTTCGGGCGCCCGGGAACGCAGTAGAGATGTGGGCTCCGGGACCAACGCGGGGTTGATGTGCTCCTTGTAATGGGCGCTTTTGACCTGCTCTAGCTGGCCGGGGTCCCGAGCTTGCCAAGGAAGCAAGCGTCCGGTATTCCCGCAAGCTGTCACGATCGGCCCTCTCGCGGTCCACCACGACGACGATCTGGCGGCTCCCCCGACGTTCCATCCGGGCGAACCAGCGATCTCTCTTACCCTCCAAGGGACCGAGGAAGCCGGGCCCATTACCACGGCGTAAGCCGGTGGGGGGCCGAGCATCACCCATATTAACCACTTTGAAGAAGTAGGCGATGTGTCTATCAAGGGCTGCTCGGGCGGCGGCAAGAATCCGTTTTCTGCAGCAGAGAATCGATAGGGGACTGAAGGTTTCACCCCAAGTGCCCGTGCCAAAAATGCCTTCTGCACCTGCTCCAAGTCATTCCAGGTCGCCAAAGAAACGACGGGGCCCCAAACCTCGACCCTGTACAAGGACAGGCTCGACCAGCGCCAGAAACAGATGTGACTGATGGCCCCAATCATAGAGCTCTGCCTGGTGACTGTTGTTCTGCATGGCATAAAGTGCTTTCCAGCCTGCTGTCACCCGCAAGCAGATGGACGTCTCCCAACAGAGCGAGGAGGGGGAACTCCACCCCTAGGTACTTGTAGGTGGGAAGGTGCATCAAACTAATGCACATGATGGTAAGTGTTCTCAATTTATTGCTTTCAATTTGTTTTGGAATTTGTTGTCAATTTTCAATTTGTATCATTGCAGGTTGTTTGGGATGTCCAATTGCAAATTCAATGATGATTATAGGCATTGTAAATTCAATTGAACATTGCGAATTGTAAGACATTGTAAATTCAATTGTACATTGCAAATTCAATTGTAAATTTAATGATGATTTAGAGATTGTTGTTTAAATATAATTGTTTAATAAATCTGATCAAGATAATGGCTGGTTCTTTCTCTTCAACTTTGGCATTATACATAGTTGTAGCCTTTAATGGGCTCAGTGCAGCCTTCAATGGGCTACCTGGTATCCTATGGAGGCTGCCCGCTCAGCCCTGGTGGTACCAGTACCCCTACCTCTTTGATAGCTTATAACTTAAAGTAGCATTATCTACTTGGCATGTTTTCAAGCTTGCAATGTAGGGTATCTAGGTAGGCATGCTGCCATGTTATTCAGAAAGCATTTGAGACGCATACATGGCTGCCATTCCATTTATGCACTTAAGTGAGCAGCCAATGGACACCCTCCCCTAGACTTAAATTGAAGGTATTTAATCTGAGCCGACAGAGTGCTGCGATGAAATCCTAGACTGTTTACACCCTCCCCTAGACTTAAATTGAAGGTATTTAATCTGAGCCGACAGAGTGCTGCGATGAAACCCTAAACTGTTTAATGACGGGAAGAGCTGGGGAAAGAGCCAGAACATGTAATGTGTGTACATCGATAATGGAGCTCCATGATGAAAGCCCAGATCTTGGTAGCCCTAGCAAACGTTCTTCGGACTAGGATCAACGACAAACTAGCAATCCACTAATGTCACATCATGCATAGTGGATTCCCAATCTGCACTGTAAAGTAGTACATCCAACAACATAAAACAACATATTCCACCAACCCAACTCCCAAGGGTTTGCCCTTCAGAATAAGGGAAAGGCCCCTTGGGCCATTTTCTGGCATGGAACGTGGTAGGCCTGGGAGGCCACCTTTGACATGCCGTAAAATGGCCCAAGGGCTTTAAAGGCTTCTTAGCGTCGGCCACCTTTGCGCGTCGGCCACCTTGACATGCCAGAAAATGGCCCAAGGGGCCTTTGCATTCGCGCGTCGGCTACCTTGACATGCCAGAAAATGCATTCTGCCACGTCAGCGGCCACGTCACAGTATAAAATGTTTGAGCATGCTTTTTGTGTTTCCTTTTTTTTTCCGCCTCCGGCCGCATCCGGCTATGGCGATTGCTTGAAGCCGATCTTTTCTTTTGTGATCTTCTTGAAGGCGCTGGTCGGCGTTCATGCTTGAAGGCAGTTGTGGCGGCTTAAAGACTGGTCTGTGCGATTTTTTTTTGCTTTTGACTATTTTTCTTCTATAGGCAGCATAGTTTTCTAATAATGCTGATGTATTTGGCGGATCTGAAGGCGCCGTTCGGATTTCTTGCATTTGGACGACATCTTTTTGCAGTTTAGGTAAATAATCTTTTGTTTCCTTGTTTTTTATTCTGTTTGCTTTTGATTTTAGGTGTCTAACATTCTTTCTTGTCCTTTTACAGGTTTTTGAAGCTTCTTTCTGTTGAAAAAGGTTGTAATGGCTCAACATTTAGTGGCAATTTCTTGCCTTTTATCCTTTGGCCTTATCTTTTTGGAGGTTTTTTTGCTATGCTAGTCTGGAATGGCTGGAATACCGTCTGCTATGGCTGGAATACAGTCTCAAGCTCAAGAGGATGGTGTTTCTCAGCAATCTCCCTTTCTTTTAAACATCACTCAGGAAATGGGACCGGAAATGGGACATGTGGATGCATTCTTGGATCAAGATAACGAAGATCATGAAGACAACTTTGAGGCTCTGCTTTCGAAAGAGTTTGGAGAGGATGAAATGAAGGAGTACATTGATGACATTGAAAAGATGCCTGCTCTCTTTGCATATGATTCTGCATGTGATTCTAGTAAGGAGAATCTGCCTGAGAATGTTGTGCAAACCAGTTCTGGAAAATCAGTGGCCTTCTAGGAGCTTGATGAGGATCTCGTGAGAGAAGTTAATAAAGCTGATAGAAAATTTAATAAGATTGAATGGGCCAGAACTAGGTTTTATGCATGGAGGATCAAACAAGGTTTGCCACTTGACAAAAAAAATTGAAGAGTTAGATCTGCGTGATTTTGCTAGGATGCTTGAAAGATTTATGTTACAAGTGTGTAAGATCAAAGGTGGACTGTACCCGACTGAAACGTGAGTACAAATTTGTATATTATCTTTCTTTTGTTTTTTCTTTGCTAATGTGTTGTTTCTTGTTTCAGATTGCAGGATATGTTCAGGAAATTTGGGGCAATTATCAGATGGGCTCAGAATTGGTTTAACAGGTTTGGAAGAAGTACCTTTTGATATTAGGGAGAGTCCAATTTTCTCAAACGCTAGAAAGGCTTGCATTGCTTCAATGAGAAGATCCAGAATGGCTCCTGGGGTTTGTGGAAAAAGGAAGAAAGCTGAGGAGATAAGTTTTGCAACTGAACAAGCTTTACTAATGGATGTTGATCATTCTGTTTATAGCAACCGAGGATTGCAGCGTCGTTTTATGTTCTATTGTGTCTCTCGTTTTGCAATTAGAGGCAGAGAAGAGCTTTATAAGTTACTGGTTGATGATTTTCAGATTCTGAATATAGATGGGGCTGAATGTTTGGAATACAGTGAAAGATTAAGTAAGAACTATGATGTGTCGATGAAAAAATATCAAGAAGAAAGCTTTAGAGTGCCAATCAAATGCTTTGAACTGGATGTCATCTTTACTTTCAAATGCCTATTGAAACATCTTCCAGTGTATAATGAGTTTGAGAAGGCGGAAAGATTTGTTTTTATGGAGTGTATTGTGTCTCCAAGAGACGATGTAAGTATACTTCTGTTTTTTGTTTTTTTTATCTTGATTTCATATTCCTTGTGTTGGTTACAGGCATGGTACAATAAGAAACATAGAGTTTCTGCCAAAGTTTTAGGGGGGTGGATGAAGTATATGCTGCGTAGTATTGGAGTAGAAGGGAAGTTCTCTGGAAAATCTGGCCGAAGTTATGTTGTTAGCAGATTAGCTAGGGCCAAAGTTCCTATTGACGTGGGGATGACAATTACTGGTCATAGAAATCCCGAGTCGTATAAAAGATAAGTTACTTAGTTAGTTTCTACTTTCTGTTGTTTATTAAGTTCTGGCTGTATTTTTAGTTTTTAATTCTTTGTTACAGGTATGGTAAAACGATCGATCTCAAGGCTAAAGCTGCAATGTCAATCGTGGGACAACCTTTTAATGCCGATGGTTCGCATCGAATGTTTGAAGACGTGTACAAATCTGAATTAGGTGACTATGATTTGAAGCAGAATTCTGGTTCATTCCATGTTCTACAAAATCCTGTTGATTCTGGTAAGTGTTTATTTTAATTATTTTGTTCTTTTGATTCATGATCTAGAATGCATTTTGATGTATTCCTATCTTTCTTTAGGAAATCTGAATTCAGAAATCGAAACTGTGAAGGCGGTTGAAGGTAGTAGTTCTTTAAATGAGACGGTTCAGACTGATGTGAAGAACGATACAACTGTAGTTGCGCGAGCTTCTAGTCAGTTGGATGATGACTTCTTTGATAACCTTTCTTTAGAGGAGCTTGCTGGACAGAATGTCAAATTAAGGAGAGCCTTCAACTTGAATATGGATATTGGTTCTACCAATATCTCAGGTGGCAACTTCAGCAATTGTATCATTCTTCCTGGAGGTGGCAGTTTCGACTTGGGAGACCTTGTGAAGAAGATAATTCGAAGTGATGGGATCTTATAGTTTGGCCTTATGAACTTGAATTTTTAGTTTTTGTTATTCAGTGAGAATTTTGGCTGTTATTTGAGTGTTTTGAGAACTTCAAATCATTCTGCTACTGTAAACTTTTGATATGAATTTGAAGTCTGTTTTACTACTGTAAACTTTTGATATGAATCTGCAGTTTATTTTGATATAAATTTGAATCCAGTTTGATTTCAATATGTGATCGAATACAATATGAATTCCAGGATTTCTGGTCTGCATTCTGAACTAAATTCTGGACTGCATTATGGAAAGGCATTCTAGAAATCAACCTTGCTAGACAAAAAACTTGATGTAGTACAACTTTAGGGCATTTTCAGGGATAGAAATAGGGACACGTGTCAGCATCTCATTGCATATGGGAGCAGAATGACGTGTAACGAAACTTTCCGGCAACCAAAAAAACAAAATGTACCTAAGTAAATTGAGATTCTGAAAATGAAATTAAACCACGTGGAAGGGATACTAACTGGCTTACATGGTTTGAACATGACAAATGAAACTGGAATTGCAGAGTAAAGTGAGACTGAGCTCTTTCTTCACTCCTGGCTTTCATTTTATTGGGCATAACAGAGCTTCTCAGCCGGCATCATCTATTTTTAAGTGGTCTTAAATCTTGACCTAACTTTTGGTTTTGCCCCATAATTAATCTTATCCTTATGATATATCATCAAGTAGCAAGTAGATCTGCCTGGGTCTGCTGAATAGATCGCTCTTGCAGGTAGTTCACAAGGAAAAAATCTCAGGGAAGCGTTCTATGGAGGAGACAATTATATATTATATAAGAAAATAGAGGAAAACTAAGATTTAGCTGTTTTTAGGGTTCATTCGCACCCGCCGTTTAGTTAAGTTAAGTTAAAAAAAATTAACTACCTAGTTAAACTTAAATATAACAACTGCATTCACACTAAAAATAGTTAAGTTTGTGTTGAATACTTAACTTAACTAGAATAAAGTTAAATTTCTTCACACCAAACATAGTTAAGTTAGAAAATTATAACCTAACTACTAGTTGTTCAGACATCGTCTTGTTAAGTTAGTGGTTAACCAAAATCCCTTCAGAATGCCTTTAGTTAAGTTACAAGTTTAACTTAACCAGAATGCATTCGAACCAATCCAGTTCTGTTTATTGTTGTTAACTTAATCAAAGCTTATTCAAAACATGTTTTCAGTCAAGTTATTTACCTACTTGGAAGAATATGAACCCAAAAATCTGGTTCAAAAACAAAATCTGAAAGTCTAGGTGTCTGCATGGCAGTGCAAAAACAAATTCAAAACTCAGATTTTACCCTTGCAAACAAGTAGAGAAAGGTTGATATATTCACAAATTTGCAGTCCACGTAAATTTCATTGCACAAGAAAACCACATGTTCTCTTTTACCTTTTATCAGCAGCAGTGATCCTCCAAAGTTTGCCCATATCCCTTGAAACCAATATTTGGCTACCATCAGATGGCAATATATCATCTTTAAGTAACTGCAAACTTTCATTAGAGAGTGATTGTTTGAGGTTATTCCCCTTCACAATTGTATTTGCTACTTCAAATGCCAGAATTCCAATCTTGTTTCCCTCAGGTGCCACACCGGCACCAAATCCACTACCCAAGTATATACTGCTCGAAAATGTGTCAAGGGCTTCAACAGCTTTACCAAAATCAGCAGTGCCAGCCCTTCCAAGAAGCGATCCCACCTCTGACACCTGCTGACAAGAGATATTGTATATGTCACCAAGCTTTAATGGAAATCATAGACATTGTGTAACCTCTACATTTATGCTTACAATGCAAATTCACAAGCTTGTAACAAATGAGAACCTATGCATAGAAAAGTTCTTGTAAATAGTATAGCATGTTATCGTTAGACCATGGGATACCTAGCACCAGCACAGGATGTCATACTGATGCCCTTGCATGTCTCAAAATGTAACAAAGCTTTAAGAAAGGTGATAATGTTATAATTTACAAATAGAAGTGATGCAAAGAAAAACACAATCCACCAAGCTGCATTCTTAGCAAAGAGACAAATGTTAGTTCCAGACATGACAACAATCAACAATTTTTGCCAATTCAGAGAGGTTTTTGTTGGACTAGTCCGTGGACAAGCATTTCAAAATGTATGCATGATTATTGAGGCGGGGAAAATAAGGAATGCTTGCTAAGTAAATATTGATGCGCATCATGAGGTCCTGAATTATTGTAAATTGCGAACAAGAATGATAAGCACCTTTGCTGCTCCTTTCTTTGCAACTATTGTTGTTTTCGACTTTCTGTCCTCGGCCTTATACGTGGACAAGACCCGGGACAACCTTTTCTTGTCTTCTTTATCTTCACCATCATCCCGGCTCTCAACATCATCCGTGTCATATCACGGAAGTCTTTGTTTTCTCCAAGGGAGATGACCGATCCAACTCTTTCGTCTCATATTTACGGTGGTACAAGATGAGCGGTTGGAACAAGTGCATCGCCCATTTTGATGCATGCTTGCTGCCCATGGTTGTGGGGAGGGCATGTGCCGCTTGATCATAAATTTGGCCTTGAAGAAGATTCCTCAAATGCTTCAAAATGCTTCAAAATGTTTAACAAATGCTTCAATTCCTTGTTTCAATAAACATACTGGGGGCAACACAAACTCGTTACATCATACGGTTACATCATATAGAAACATCAAGAATCTGAACTCACGGTATGGAACTTCAAAACTTGGTCTTATATTGCATTCTTGAGGTCCATACAAGACCACATCTAATCATTTTTCTTGATTTTCACGTGATACGTAGTCTGTCCTCTCTCTAACATTCAAAAGAGCAAGTATTTAAGCAAATCGGCCTCCTTATTCATCTTGCAAAGCTTGCATGAGTATAAGCTCAAGAAAATCTGGTGGAGCCGAGCGTCTTGTGTACTTTATTTTCACGAGTTGCATCCGAAATGCGAATTTAGCTTTCTTTGGTCACAAGAACCGATCCGAACACCCAACCAAGCGAACCATTGACACAAGCGGCAATCACGTTCGGCTCTCATCTCAAGCCATGCAAGGATGAAATGGTTCAAAGATGTAGTTAAAATATATCCAAGTACCTTGGTCAACTGAGTAATCTGGCATCATCAAAAAATGCAGTCCATTTGACCAATGGATGAATCACCACAGCAGCGGACTGGGATGCTAAAAATATTAGCAAGTCGGGGCATCAAACAGATTCAAGCCACTTTCCAATACTCAAATTGCTCAGCAGCTGTTGAGCCTCAAATTGCTCAGCAATTGTTGGGTCTTCTCCATATCCACAATGACATTCCCTAACAAACTATCCAAGTGCATGCCATTTTCTATGACCTGTTGATGGACATGCCGTCCATGTATTAGTGCAGCATTACTTGTACATGCTTTAAGTGCAGCAAGAAAAACATATCTATCATTTTCTAAATTCAAGATTTGCATTCTGCCATAGAGCTCAAGTGCAGGCTTACCTTGACCTTGATTAGCATGGGCAGAAATTATTGAAGGCTTACCTTGACCTTGATTAGCATGGGCAGAAATTATTGAACTCCAGGTATGCATCCCAGGTTGCAAGACCTTGTTCAATGCATGTGCAGCTGCAGGCAAGCATCCACAAGAGGAGTACAACCGAATTAGATGGTCCCCCAGAACGGCAGTTGGATCTAGCCCATTGACAACCATAAGGGCATGTACTCGTAATCCACAATGCAGACATTTCTTCCGTGTGCACTCCAGCAAAAGGTGATATGCGATATCTCTTGATATGGGAAGCTGGTGCTGTTCTATAATTTCTAACCCTTCCTCTAATTGCCTTCCTTGCAGAGTTTGTTCAATGTAGTCAAAGCCCTTGCTACACTATTTTCAGTTCGTGAGAGTATCATATCTAATTACGGCTTCCTGACAATGGAAAAAAAAAAAAAGAACACAAACTTTTTTCCTGTACATCTTCTGCACCTTCGAATACCAGACCCGCACCCTCGCCCTCCACGGCCATGCCATGTTCACCGCTTCCTCTGCCCCTCGTCGGGCCGTCCATACATTGCCATCGCTAACTGCGGCTAAAGTGACCTCATATAGGTCACTTTAACTTTTAGTCCATTTTTTATAACAAAGTTAAAATATACTAACCACATTTTGGGTGTGAAAGGAACATTTTATTAGTGTCTTCAGTTAAAAAAAAAGTTAACACCCTATAACTATAAATTATTAACTTAACTATTGGTGTGAAGTTGATTGCAGTTAAAAACTCTAACTAAACCTAACTTAACGGTTGGTGCGAATAGACCCGTAGTCTTCTAACTTTTGTGCTACCTGTCAGTAACGTAAGATACTGGTCTGAGCACACTGCATGAGATGAACGGGACAGCGATGGAACACTGGTGGCGTGGTTGGCCATTGGCCAACCATTGCTTATAAACTCCCGCAGTCCTCCGATCATAAACCTAATATGGATTTAATGCCTAACATATCGGCACCTGCCACCATTTGCAGTTTTAATCATCTCTTCATATACAAAATGAGAGAGTAAATCTCACTAGGAATCATACAACATAGAACAGAACAGAAGGAAGATAAAGTAAATTGGGAATGCTAACATATGCTCCTTCCAGAACACAATGATGAATGACCAATGCTACGTTTCAAGGATTGGAAGTCAAATAAGGTGATTACACATTTAGCTGGTGAAATGTACTTTGTCTCGGCAAAATTTCAGTGAACAATTCTCCAAGTTAGCGCCCTTGTTTTGAAAGATGATATAGTCAAATGACAGATTTGATAAAATAAATCATATTTGACAATGAATAGAAATGGTCACTGGACAAGAATGGAATGGTAAAAAGAATAAATGGATATATCCCTCTAGTTTAAACTGTCGGAATATTCACACTATCCAATGGTTTTGGTCCAAAATTCAGCTGCATTTGCTTGCTCTTTTTTGGATGACCTAGAAATTGATACAGAACGTTAGATCCTTAAAAAGGAATAAACTTTATAAAATGACATGGTTCATGAGGACCTTGTTGTTCAGCTTTGTTCTCCATTGTCTTAAGCACTGATGCTTTCCATGCGCTGTAAGATGCCTTGTCTTCTGATTTTTTTGATCTTTTAAATCCAGGAACCTGCATAAGCAATAAGCTTATTCATCTACCATAGAAGAATAATTTCAAATCTTAAACCATAATTTGATGCTAACTTCCAAACCATCATCATCATCGAGAGATTCATTGTCCGATGCAGAATCTTCTTCTATATGTCTCTTAAGAGGCAGGGCATCTAATAATCCTGTGGCATCAAATTCATTTTCAACACAAATATAATCTTTAATTAGAAAAGAGATTTAACATAAGCCAAGATAGCAAAAAGGGTAATCTTACTTCTGTTTCCCTTTATAAGCCTTGGATCTTTCTTTTCCTTCTCAGCTCCTAACATATCAAAGCACAGGTCTGTCATTGATGTGGCCACCTAATATAATCAATAGGGACCATTATGATTGGCACAAAAAATATAAAGGGACAAAACTTGGAAACTTACACTGGCAAATTCTGTGTCGGATGTGTTACATATTTCTATTAGCTTAGATTTGTCAACATTGAGCTGAATATAAAAGTCCAGAGCATAGTATTACAATGGAGAAAATAAGATAATAATAACACCTACTTTCATTCATACCTTGTACTTCCTTGCACTTAAATAGAAAGCAACTCCAATAAAGACTGGGCGACTAAAATCTGCATTTTGGCGCCTAGCTTCAGGTAGAGCAGCAATAAATCTTTCCTTATAACTGGGAACAAAGCAATTCAATTATAGATTGCTGATGAATGGTCTCATATACAGATGAATTCAATAAGAAAAGTTCAATGGTAGGATGATAAGATGCATACGTTGTGACAGCTCTGTTGACTAACCCAATAAGCCTAACACAGCCAAATTGAACTGCAAGCTCCCGCACATCTAACTTGGGCCTGTAATATTGAATCAACAGGGGAAGACTAAATTTCATAAATATTGAATGAAACTGAAAGGATGGTGTAGTACTAACATTAAGCCCAATGCATTTTGCATTGTAATAAAGGATCTACTATATGCCTTCTCAGACAGACCGCTAATCCTAATCGCCTTTTGCCGATCCAGAGGAATTTGCAACCTGCATTCTAAGTTCAGACCAAATCCAAATACAGAACAAGCATTGTACAACGCAAGGGACTTACAGCGTGCACGCGAGCTCATAGCACAGGATTGATTTGCAAATGTCGCCCTAAGAATTGGTGAAACGAACGAATAAATATTGATAAACATGGTAAAAAGAGGGGAAAAATGGATGTACCACTCCTAATGAGACAGAATCAAAGCGTAAGTTACTGAGACGCTGGAGCTCCTGTGCCTTGCGGATCAAGGCTCGATTTTCGTCCATGCCCAATCGCCTCTGAAGAACTGCCATATCCATCGGAAAAGAAAGATTCAAGCTTTGGCGCTCTTTTTACGCCTTTTAGGTCCAAAGGAAAAATTTAAACTCTTTTTCCCCCTACTTTATATCAAAAAATATCAATCAAGATTCCAACATAATTTAAATTGGCCCATTTTCACCTTGGGAGGAATAGTCTACATATCTTTTATCTTTTTCGAACCTTATGTCTAAGTGCTTCCAGAGTGGAGTGCATAATTTCATCGATTCTAGACATAGTATTTCAACCTTGGTTGGCATGAAAACTAAAACTTTTTCTACAGTCTTATTAGTATCAAGAATTCCTCAAACCTTACATGTTTTAATGCTACATCCTATGTATATTTGGATAATAAAAGACAAACTCAATTTCAAACCAATTCAATTTCAATTACGTAGCATCTCCAAGTCTTTATCTTGTAAAACTTCAATTCAAATCTACTCATTATCTGCAGGCGTAGCCAAAATTTATTCTAATAACGTCATATAGTTTTTAAGTTAGTCAATTGACCAAGACAGTCTCAAATCTCGAGCCTTTGGCCAACAATGTTTTATGCTCCGCCATGTCTTCCTTAACAAAGCCATAAGTTGTTAAGCAAGTGCTAACGCCAATGGAGTCTATAAGAAATATAATCCCTTCGAATAATAGAACTTCAACTATAGACATTTGGTGTTAAATTCAAACAATTTAGATGGGGAACTTATCATTTCAAACATGACATTCATAAATAAATGGGAAACTTGTAATTGGCTAGTACCTATAGGATGCAATATCCATTTGTATATAACAAGTATGTACATCTTCATAGGATATAACAACCCATATGTGCACATTAGTCTATAATTTGGTGGAGTTATATTCTTATATTGCTTTCTCATTTGTTTGGATACAAAAAAAAACACTTGTTAATATCATGCCACTAGCATGCATGCACTTCACAACTCTAGATATAGTTCAAGAAAACAAGGAGTCAACGTTATGCTAACTAATTTTATGCCACGTGGAATGATGCTACTAGTACATAAAGGCCTAGTCACCTCCATCAAATCGAATATGGAGCAAAATATGTTGGTCATTGTGGTTTTGGCATTAATGGTATTAGCATCGGTGGCCCAGGCCAGGATGCCCCCTTTTTTCTATGGTGATGGTTACGGAACTCCTGGACATGAGTATGGCTATGGGGGATTTCCTGGTTATGGTTTTCCAAGCTATGGCCACGGTGGCTATGGTGGTCGTCATGGTTATTATCCTCCTAGACATGTTTATCATAGCGCAGAAAATGGAAATAAAGTTGCAAAGATGGGGGATTCTTCTAATACTAATGTTCCAGTTGGTAATTATCCGTCAAAGTTTGGGCCACCAATGTTTGATCCATATCCTCAGCCAACAAATCATGGACCATATTATTCCCCGTATTTCATACCATATTATCCATGGTATTGAGATATGATAGTTGGACAAAACTAGACAAGTCAATAAGACCATGTACATAAGTTGGTAATGGAAATTTGAATTCATGTGCTTCATTGCCTTAAAGTTTTTAAGGAATTTACTTTGGATTTCAAATTATATTGAATGTGATGTGAATTTGCGTATATGCTTCTGGATATAAAAATTCATATATGTACATTAGTTTAGTCTGCGAATATTAGATTCGTTTTCTTATATTGCTTGTCCCTTTAGTTTAAATATATAAAATATTAATATCATATAGGCATTTCACAATTTTGGATGTAGAACTTGCTATTAAAAAATTACACATTACAATTAAGTTAGCATTGAATTGCTATTAGATTGTTCCAATGATACAACAAAAATAATATTTACAAGAAATTTATCGCGGCCGCCAAGGCCGCCCGATATGGAGGAAGCTGTATTAAGTCAGAAATTGTGTAAAGTTAAAAATGATGTGAAGAAGGCCCTAGTAAAAATACTTTCCCAAGTTTCCCTCGAGTTTGAAGGCTGCTGTGAACATTTCTCTTTTCCAAATCATTATGGAGGAAGTTGTGTTAAGTCAGAAGTTGTGTTAAGTTAGAAATGGTGTGAAGAAGGCCCTAGTAAAAATACTTTTCCAAGTTTCCCTCAAGTTCTTTGAGTATTTTAAAACTTATCATTATTAAAATGGTGTGAAAGAAGGCGGGATTTAATACTCGAGTTCCCCGAGTATTTTAAGACTCTTGTCATTATGAAACCGGTGTGAAAAAAGGCTAGACCTAAAGACACATTCCCAAGCTTCCCTCGAGTTTCTGTGAGTATTTTCAAGATCCCTTACACTCTTAAATGTGTTTGGTGAAAGAGGTTATTGGTCATGTAAAATTTGTTGCTGCAAATATAATATTACAATATTTATGTAACAGAGGGAGAGGTAGCTATTTAAAATTTTAGGTCCTGCAGAGGCCAAAAAAATAAGCATTCACTATATTTGGACTCAAATAAGAAAATAACACACATTGTTGCGGGTTGTTTTATGGCGAATAGCATTGTTGGCAGGACAAAAATATTTTACATGTGGTTTTTTGTGTATGTAGTCTCCAAAAAAATTAAATTATCAACAGATTGTACTTAATCAATAGATGAAAATGGACATTTTAACTACTATTATGCACTAAGCCATTAAAACTTAACAAATTAAAAGTCACTTTTCAGGTAAGGAGCATGTGGAATACCGATATAGCCAGAAGCATGCACAAAAAACCACGATGATCAGCAAAGCACACAAAAATGACCCTAGAGATTATGCATGCCCATTCTTCATGGTACTGAAGTAGCCAAGTTTCAACTGCATTTGTTCCAACTGCATGCGTGTTGCCTGAGATACAATAGTCTTCCCACCTTGGCCTTCTATAACAACAACTACAGTTAGACCAATCATTGCCCATCCACCATTAACTGCCTCAATATGATGCTTCCTCTGTAGCAATTACTCCCATGGCGTCAATTCAACATCTAAGTCCTATACTGTGATGAACTGTAGAATCAACAAATAAGTACAACCAAAAGCTTCATTAGAATAGCACTTGTTTTGAATTCTTGCGCTCTTTCAAGATCCTCAGCAGCCAATGTTCTTGCATCCAAAATAATGCCAATTTTTATTTCACTTTGAACGTGTAACGAAAGATAGAAGAAGTTTTGTGATGCTATTCAGTCTACTTAATGTTTCATCCCAACAAATTGACCATTTAGAACCCTTCAAGTTAACTATTATGTCAAATGTTTCTACATACTACAACATATGCAATGCCCCAACTAAATACACAGGCTAGCATCCATGCTTCATAGGGCCAATTTCTATCCAGAAAATATCATTAGCTAAAGTAAAACAGCAACACCAAAGGGTAATTAGTCCAGGAGTATGAGTGCAATGAACAATGAACTCAACATCATGGTTAGCTGCTCAATTATTTAGACTACTTCAAACATTAGTGGCTCCCACAAAACCAATAAGGTTTCACAACGCCCATCTCATTGGAAACCGAAATTGCCAAAGTTGAAGTAATGGCAGAAACATAGGCATAGATACCTTAAAATGCAACATGACCTTATAACGCTACTTAGCCTTCCTATCTTTCTAATTGGACATTACCATCAAAAGGAGTAAACATGATCAAAAGAACTAAAATATCTGACTCACGGGAAAAGCTCATCCCAGAAAGGAAAAAAGCTCATACTTTTCCTAATCATTTGAGAAGAGAAACTATCAGCATTCTTCTGTTTAGTAAGAAACACAGGCACCTCTAGAAGTTAATATTTGCAAAAACCTATGAACAGAAGAAAATTTATCTGATAATATCTCGCCCAACATCCTGCATGTCATGAGCAGGTGGTTCATATAGGAAGTCATAACGTTTCAAGCTCAGCTTATTATGTTCTAATCACAATGTAGTGTAAGAATCTAGCTATACATAACTCAAACATCCGAATTATTGAAGTTTACAAAAGTTGGAATTTATAGGAAGGTTAAAGTATCACGAACTTGTTATGCCGCTCATCTGTTTGATCCATCTGCACAGCCCAGAGGCGTTGATACGTTGCCACATCAATCACTGTTAGCACCAACTCTTCTCATCTCTCAAGGCAGATATGAAATTTTTGTTTGCTTCTACCTTAAATAATAGCATAATGATCTGCATCACTTTTGGCGGCTAAATACCTGGAAGAAAGTAAACAGAGTCTTCAGAATATGCTAAAGGATAGAGAAGATACATACAATACCTTTCTTGGGATCTCTAGCAAGAGACAGAGGGAAAGGAAAACCGTCAGAGTTTTATCCATCGACATCCAAAGGGGCAGGAAAACCAGAGGTAGAACCAGCACTGGAGCCAAAAGAAAGTGAACTAAGATTGCCGGAAGAATGCTATGCTAAGGCATTTTTGCATCACTAGAGCTTCATTTTCGAAGCCTTTTCATCCTGTTTGCCGACTGCCTAATACAGACGGCGCATCTAAGACAGACGGCGAGATCAACAGCAGGTAGAGGCTGGAAGAAATCCCTGACTGATATGGTCGCTGGCTGGAGCCCTGGGAGCTTTGCTTCGAAGTAAAGTTTTCTGCCTTAATTTTTTTTCTTCTTACCACGTGTCGATTGGAGGACTGCTCAAACAAATTAGCATCAAATAAATAGTGTCAAACAGAAAAAGAAACTGAATTATATATGAGTGATAAAGATCTTCTAGATATATAGACAACAAAAAATTATTTACTTTCCTCCATGGTGGGTAACAGTGGTATTGCACAACAAACAAGGCCCCTTAGGTATGGTGGCTGATGCAAGGATCATAAAGAGGTGGTGGTAATGTGAATGAGTATCATTCCTAACCATATTAAACAATCATCATCATCAGGTCTGACTAGCATAAAGTGGCCTTCCTTGATATCCTTGAAAGGATCCTACTCAGGAAGGTCAAACCACATCAGTTTTAAAGTCTTGCTTTTTACAAACCATTTGGAGCAAACCTTCTTTTAGCTTTTAAAAGGCATCGAAGCCTTTTACAAAAGGAAACATCAGGGTATTTATAGATGGGCGAACACCAACATCGGAGGAGGAATACGACCACTTGGCTGACATCTTTGAAGGCTACAGTAGTTGTGCACTTGCTACAGTAACTTAAGGCCTAGATCCGTCACCAACAAATCATTCCCGACCACTGCAGATTCGGCCTCAGCGGCGATTGGATTCAATCTGTCTTTTTCGATGGCAAATTCCTTTTCTACTAACTCTCAAGCCATTCAGTTCTATTTGCAGGATAGCCTAAGCCAGATCTGATAAATTTCTTGGTTGACCTCAGTGATCTTGTGGAATCCCAACTCTGAAACCTTTCCTAAATTTGTGTAGTGCTAAAGAAGAGTCTTTAGTGTTAATTGGATTCTCCCTAAACCTTACTTCTTTCCATAAACTCAGTCTTTCTCTAAAATTCTCTTGCTCTGGAACAGCCCGGTTGGGTGGATAGCTTAACCATGAAGGCTGGACTTTGTTGATTAGAGTTAATTTTCGCTTGAATGAACATACTCTGTGGCTCTTCCTTTGCCATAAGTTTTTGCATCCGTATCATTTTGGTATCAGAGCACGATTTCGCTCTCTTATGGGACTGTTGAACTGGAAGACCCTTCCTAGGACATAACACAAATCTTTATTGCTTATAAGGTCATCATTTGTACAGCTGAGATAAATCTGGATGCTCTGTTATGTCAAAGAAAGAAGTCTAAAATTAGATTATATTTATTACCATTTGGTCTGCCATAGCTATATAGCTGTATAGATGTACCTGCACAGATTAATCGTGATGAAAGTCATCACTGATTTAAAGCAGTTTTTACGCAAACCCAAACAATTCGTATATCCAGATTATCTTTTGCTTTTCTGATCCTTGACTAATGCCACCATATCCAGACAAATTCAAGTCTAACTTTCTCGTTCCTTGCTGCTATTTGCTCGAATTTTGATCTTAACTTTTGTTTCAAGGGTTAACCTATTCGTTTCTAAAATAAGCCAGTCTTACCTTTTTCATGGAAAAGGGAAGTTTTTTTCTTAAAAAGTATAGCCTGTAAATCCACTGCCTGCTAAGATATTCTGCTTTAAATGTGCCGAATCTGCAAAAGACCTTCTATTTTATCGAATCTGTAAACTAAGGACTGCGATTACTACTCCACCATAGCCAGATTTACCTGAACACCAAACTGTAGTAAGCTTTTAGCTGTCGGAACTGCCTTTCAAGTTTTCTTCGCCGAACCATAGCCGCGCAGTTTAGATTTGCGCAGCTGTAGACAATGCTGAGATGCCATGGCCGAACCCTATCGAGGATGCAAAACCTAGTTTTTTTTTATGAAGCCCTAGTTTTCGAGGAAGAAAGAAAATTTAACTTTCAAGGAATATTTTTTACTTTGTATGTTTGATGTTGCGGTAAATTTTATAGATTACTTGTAAACGTTATTAAAGAATGATGTCATTGGCAAGGTTATTAATGTCTAAGTATTCTGTGCAGAAATTTTGATGAACCCATATTAGGTGATATGTGCAATTATTGGCTTAACCCAAAGAACTATACCATTTGGTGTCAAGATATATGTGATATCGAGACCACCATCTT
This sequence comes from Isoetes taiwanensis, assembly GCA_021234155.1. Lineage (NCBI taxonomy): Eukaryota > Viridiplantae > Streptophyta > Lycopodiopsida > Isoetales > Isoetaceae > Isoetes > Isoetes taiwanensis. Next base: position 4,250,349 of record JAJEKV010000057.1, on the reverse strand, counting down.
GCTAGACGTCTTTGAAAATGACTTCAAAGACTCAAAGATACCGATGGTCCGAGAAAGTCTTTGGCGAGCAGTCAAGACCTTATCAAGATCGAAGCACAAACCTAACTAAGTAGCGGTATTTGTTATTAGTGGACGGTGGGTGAACGGCTAATACTATTCTTAGTATCACCGTTTTGTTTATATCATTGTACTTCATGTATTGATACACAACATTGAATACAATTCGATTTTGCCTTTGTTTTGGGAGCTTGCGCTCTCGGATATTGGTGTGCATCCCCTTCTTTCCCTTTCTTGGTGCAACCTTGACATGGTATCAGAGCACTAGGTGTGCTGAGATTGATTCAAGATCAACACAGCAATGGAGAAGGATGCAAACTACAACCAGATTACCTTCCCTGGGGGTCATGCGATTCAAATCTTTGACGGCACAGGTTTCCAGCAATGGAAAAGCGGGATGATCTTCATTCTCAAAGATGAAGGAGTTTGGGGAATTGTTACTGGCCAAGAACCTGCACCGGATGCCAAGAACATTGCTGATTTGCATGCTTGGCAGCGCCGAGATGACAAGGCGATGGCATATATCGGGCTCTCCTTAGCTGACTCTATCCTTGATGAGTTACAACAAGAGAATAGCCACGATTTGTGGCATGCTCTCATTGAGAAGCATGACCAAAAGACCCATAAGATTGGGCACTTGTATGCAAAGGTGATGGATATGTGCTGGGACGAGACTGCTGAAAGTCTTGACGAGTTCTCGGATCACATGAAGCACACCTTCCAGCAGATTGAAGCTTTTGGAGAAGAGCATCAGATCTCACAATCGATGCAACTATTTTTCTTCCTCAGGTCATTACCTAATGCATTTGATTCTTTGTGCAGCAGCTTCATGCAAGACAAAGATATGGGCTTCCATCAAGCAATCACTTCTATTAAGGAGGAGATCATGATGAGGCAAGATGCAGGTAAAGATAATCATGCCACTCTCTTTGCAGCATGGCATTCAAAGACTCAATCTACCATGGATGGGGATGAGCACGATGAGGAGGAAAAGCACATTGGCAGCAGATTATCTCTTCCTAGTAAGCATAAAGTAGTGGATTTCAATACTTCTACTTTCTGGATATCAGACGATGCAGTAGCATCCAATAAATGGATGCCAATTTCTGATATTCTAGCACCTTCCAAGCAAGGATTAATAGATGCCTCAGCTATTGAGCTAGGATATCTTGATGTGGCCTTCGTCTCCCCATTTTCAGACAATGTAGCAACACTTCATCAAGTGGCATTCATTTCTGATACTTTGGTGGCATTTATGCAAGGAGGCACTCAGGTTCTAACACCTGGTCAGCAGATTTTTCTGTTCGGATTACAGAAACTTCCAGCACTTCCAACACTTCCAGCACCTGATATGGCACTCAACTCTATTTTATTTCCAGATCAAGGAGGAGACCTTAATTCACTTGAATGTGAAGGAGTTGAATATGCGTCATATATGATCATGATTCCAAAGCAAGGAGGAGTAGTTGACTCTTTACTTCTAGCAACACTTGATCAAGGTCAAGCGAAGGTCTATTTACCTACCAGAGAGAATAGAGCTGATCTTTTCATGCAAACTTGGTTTTTGAGCTTTTTGGATGACCCTGATTAAGCGAACCTTGACCAAGATTCAGATCTTATCCCCAGGAGGAGGAGGCTGAGCATGGAGATGGCGATCTCTCATCAAGGAGGAGTTCAAGATATATGTGATATCGAGACCACCATCTTGCTAGGCGTCTTTGAAGCGGCGACTTCGGCATTTTCAAGATACCGATGGTCTTTGAGAAAGTCTTTGACCCGAGCAGTCGACACCTTATCAAGATCGAAAGCACCGAACCTAACTAAGTAACGGCTGTTATTAGTGGACGGTGGGTGAACGGCTAATACTATTCTTAGTATCACCGTTTTGTTTATATCATTGTACTTCATGTATTGATACACAACATTGAATACAATTCGATTTTGCCTTTGTTTTGGGAGCTTGCGCTCTCGGATATTGGTGTGCATCCCCTTCTTTCCCTTTCTTGGTGCAACCTTGACATTTGGTTGGGTTTGCAGGTTCTAAAGTCATTATTGAGTTTTTCGCAGGACATAGAAATTGTCATGCAGGGAATTATTTTGAGTGATAACTCATATAGAGATGAATGATGAGACGGCGACGTAAATGAAGCTTGTGGAGGAGTATGAGTTGCAAGAATAACAAGCAAAGTTGGAAGACAATCAATTGCCTCAAGATGATATATTTTACCTGTCTGACTGTCAGAGTGTAGTTCAAGCTTCTGGTATTCCTGTGGTTGAAGTGGATCATCAAGCTCATATTAATTGTGCTGAGAACTTATCTTCCTGTGTAGTTCTTGGGTATTTTACTGGTGGCTATTTAGATTTCGCACGATTTCGTGTTTGGTTATCTCAACTTTTGAGACGTCTTCAACTTCCTCCTTTTCAGTCCATCAAGTTGTTGGCAAAAAACTTTGTTCTTATTATGTTTGAAAGTAGTAATGAAGTGGATTCTTTGGTATCAAGAGGGATTAATCCACTTGGTAGGGAATATATAATATACCAGTAATACTCTCCTGGCTTTACACCAGATATGGTTCGTGCATTAAAGATGCCTTGCTGGTTCTAATGGCTCATCAATTTCTAGTAGCAATTGCAACGGGACTTGGGGTTCATATCTCACACTCCATCATGAATGGTCCAAGGATTTGTGTTTCTATGCCAGTGGACTCGCCTCTACCAGATTGTATAGTTGTGAAGAGTAGGCCTTGGTATAAGAAGTTGGATCTTAAGCTTGATAACCCTTCCAACTTTTTACCATATCCCGCTAATAACTGCCAAAAGTACGGTTCCATAGCTTAGCTGAATATCGTTGCAGAAGAAGATCAATGTTGTTTAACCTCTATTTCTATTTTTTTTACGAACCATTCTTTTGGATTTGCTTCAATTTCGCTTATTTCTAGTTTCTCGGGATTGAATTTGCATTTAGTTTAGACCCTTGCCTTGCCACCCCTATCTTAAATGCTTCCTGGGGTTACGTCTAGAGTAGCATTTGATCATTAATTACATGCTCTGCACGATGAGCATAGAAAAAAATGGAACAAAAATCTCAATTCTTTGCAAAGCGGTATGATTGCTGCTCTAGAAGAAATTTAAGATGTTTCTGTCACTATGAAAGATTCTAGAAATTACTAGAACTCCATAAATTTAACCTTAGCATGATTTCATAGTTAGTGTGATTCCAGCTTAAGTTTTGTGACTCCTGCCTCATGGCGAATCTAAAACTTCTTTAAGGAGGTAAACATGGTGAATAGGTGTGGGTTATATATTTTGCTCCTTTCAGGCTTATGCGAGAGTTGGTCATTTTAAAATGTCTGTAGTTACACGCCTCTGAGAGTTGAATTTGCATTTGGCTTAAACACTTTCCTAGCTGTACTTATCTTAAACGTTTACTGGGATTATCTCTAGAGTAGCACTTGATCCTTATTTTTTCATGCTCTCCACTGTGAACATAGAAAAAATTGAAACAAAAAAGGAAATTCAAGACGTTTTTGTTCCTATGAAAGACTCCATAATAACTACAAAATTCTGACTAGGGATATTTCCACTTCAAATATCCTAAAAAAGAAAAAGGACATAAAATTATAATGTTGACAGCGTGGAGATACCATTCAATCCAAAAGCACTCCTTTGAAAGAGAATGGGTCTTTACTTAAGAAAGCATTTTAGTACTCTTAATAATGATTTTCAAATCATTGGTTCTGTGATAAACAAAAATGAAGATAAGTAGAATGATTTTACATTGGTCTAATAGGTCTTATCCATCTTAGTGGCTTGCTCCATAAATATGTTAGCATATCCAAATGTTCTCCACCTCTAGAGCTGTGTAGCATGAGTGTCTGCCGAGAGGGCTTGTATGATGACTTTTCTTTCTCTTTGGTTTATTTTGAAATAGCCGTCATTACATAGGCTGCAGCATGAGTATCCAAGCCTTGTTCATCCTTGATTATAGAGGAGGGATTCAAACAATTATTTGCACCTGATTTGCCGTGTTAGCTCCAATTTTTATGTCATTTTAAATTTCAAGATCCATTACTTTAGTAGCACAGGCATGCTAGAGTATTCTTCCTTCTTATATGTGAGTCCTTATCATATTTGAACCTTCTGAAGCTCTGTTGTTGCAAGCCAAGAGCATGTTGTACGTTGTTTCTGTCATTTAGCACCATCTTCAGCTAGTAATGAATAAAAATATCCGAAGCATTTATGATTCACACTTTAGATATAAAGTTGCTTCAGAAGCTATGCCAACATTTAGTCTTTTGTTTCACTATTTAACATTTATAGAACATTATTATTGCTCTTACTTGCTCTAAGAATGTTTTTTTTTTGCTAGAGGCATGGATATTGGATGTGCAGGTGCCATTTCATAAAACTCTTGCTGCTTTAAATATTTTCTAGGTGGCAATAAAAGAGGCAAATGCAAGTCGCACATGTCATTCCTTCCCTAGAAGTGACAAACAAGAAATGAAATATAATGATAAGTGGAAGTTGAAAGAAAGGTAACGAACTAAGGAAATTTTACAACATCAATTATATCTGCTGTACATAAGCTTTGTAATGAGGGTAATGTATGGCTTCAAGGCATATCGGACTGCATTCCAGCATGGACTGGTGGGGCCCATGCGACAGGCAGTAGCTGGAAGCGGGTCACCGGCCATGCCGGAATGCAGGACCATATGCCTTGAAGCCACAATATAATATTTGGGAAGCTATTTCAGCGGCTATGGCGCTGCTGTAGTGCATTTTGGCCATGGAAGCTCCTTGCTCTGCGATTTTTATGCTACAAATGCTTCGCAATTTAGTTTTTTTTTGCTCCGTTGTGGTACTTTAGGTTTTGGCGCTTCAACTCTAGTTCACAACTAGCAGTAGTAGAAAGAACTGGCAAAGTAGAAGAAGGGGTGACAAAGCTCTGCTCTCGTCACAGATTTTCGCACAAAAACTTCGGATTTCTCGCACCTAGAGGGTGATGATTGTATGGGATGTACATGAGGGAAATGATATAATGAATAATGGCAGATTTTTATGCTTATTGCAGTGGCATGCAGCCATAGCTTCAATTTCAAAGACGTTTGAGCTAAATAGACATTCCACGGATTTTGCTACAGAGGTACCCACCTGCATGATTCAGAGGTACCCACCTAAACTAGGAGAGAATATAATGATTTTTGGGACAATCAGAAGAGAATATAATGATTCTTAGACCGATTTTGAGTAAAAATGATTTTGACGAGCCGGATTGAGGCTAAAAATGCAAGAAGGGATTCAACTGGGCTGAAAAATGAAGATTTGGGGAAGAAAGATGTCGAACAAACATGTCCATAAGTTTGAATAGAGTTGTCATGTTTTCTCTCCTTAGCTTAGTAGAGGAAGTACTAAAAAATGCATCTACATTATCATGTATCATGAACCCCACCTTTACAACCTTAGAGATCCCTATTGTTACTAAGTATGATATTATCCCAATGTAACGTTCCTAACTGACAAGCCCTTAACCAAATGGGCAAAATCATTTAAACATTTATGAGTAGTCGCTTTTACCCATATATGCTGGCGTCTCGTGAACGCCTCACAGGCATATTAAAACGGATCGAATACTTGAGCGGTCAACCGTGGAAATGTGACAATCTCTCTCACTAGAACTATGCTCATCCAGAGCATTATGATTTAACCAATATACCGCCGACTAGATGATTATTAAGGTTATCAAACTTAAGCATATAGACACCCATGGAGACTCGAACTCGAAACTTGCTCTGATACCAAATGTAACGTGCTTAACCAATATGCCCTTAACCAACTGGACAAAACCTTCTAGATGTTTATGAGTAAATGCTTCTACTCATTTATATTGGCATCTTAGGAACGCCCCACAAATATATTCAAGGATCGAATACTCAAGCGTTCAACCATGGGCCCGTTATAATATGTAATATTCCTTAACCACCCCGGCCTAACCAACTAGCCAAAACATTCAAATGTTAATAGGAAATCCATTCCATCCTCTTATGGTGGCATCAGAAAATGCCACACCAAGATCTACTTGAGTGGTCTCCCATGGATTTGTTAGAAGATCCGATTCTGCCAGCCCCAGTTGCTATTCACGCACGAACAGCTCTGCTAAGGCTTTGCTCTGCGGCATCTGCAGGGCGGCACATGTTTTGCTTGGTTAAATCTTTCTGTTTTTTTTTCCTCTTATTCCCTTTTCCCTTGGCCAACAATGAATCCAGCACAGTAAAATAGGTCTCAAATCAATCCCTGATTGGAACTCCCAAGCGCCACCTTGGTTCAGCAACCCGAACCCTGCTCTATAAATTCCCTCGATTGCCTTGTCAATTCCCTTAAATACATACATTCCGTGTGCCTGTTGTGATATTTGCTCAATAACTACCCCTGTTTACATTAGCTACAATTATACTTGAATTAGGACCCATTTATCAGATTAGCAAGTGGCAGGCTTGCTTGCAAAGCTCCACGCCATGACCAGACGGGCTCGAGGTAAAACTCCTACCGCATCCAATGAGAAAACAATATAGCAATGTTGTTGCTCGAGCAGACGTGTATGTTGCATTTTTTACTTCAAGATTATACCTTTTCATTATTGAATAAGTTAGCGCATGAAATTAGAAAAAAATATAAGATTATAAACCTTAGACAGTTACCATATACGTAGTCCATGAGCGGCTGGAATATCTAGAATTATTTTGAGAAGGATGTTTGTATTTGGCAATGATACACGTGTTGGCACTATAATACATGTGTTTAGTTGCATGATAAATGTAGCTATATGACAAACCTTGGAGTGTACTTGTTGATATTGGAGCTTCATCAAGGAGTTGGCATAATTTGTCCCATTGTAAAGCAAGATCATTCCAACGGGTTACGCTTGTCCAGCTCTAAATGTTATTAATGTTATAATTGAGTATTAGATAAATAAACGCTAAATATGTGGTTCCAGAAGTAGCTCTCGTCCAAGGATGTGATGGTATGTTTAGGGATCTCTCTCATGTCAAATTTGTGTCTTGTACCACCGTCATAAACGTTGCAAATGATGTCGACGATATCTGTTGATTTCGTATGGACAAAGAAAATAAAAGCTGCTTTGTATAGATCATATGGTAAGAAATGATGGTCCAAATCACTGTATCAACAGAATGGCTATACAGAATTAAACATAGCCTTTCACTCATCACCCTCACGGATCTGAGCAAAATTGTAGACATCACGAAGATCAATCTTTATAAATTAGTGTGCACCTTGGAGCCGTTCCAAAACTCTAGGGATTCGGCACTGTGATTTTATCGAGGCCACGATAGTCAACAACTAGATGCAAACAACCATCCTTCTTTCTGACAAAAGAAATTAAAGCTCCATCAGGGGAGCGAGAATATCAGATGAAGCCAGTAACTAGATTCTCCTCAATATAATCCCACAAAACCTCCAACTCAATCAAACCATATATAGGACCATATGCCGACATGGCCTCAGGCTGCGGATCATAAGGACAATCACAAGGACAATCACATGGACGATGCTTTAGAAGCTTGCTAGTCTTGACTTTGTCAAAAATGTCAGAAAAGTAGCCATATTTGTCTAGGATTGTTGATGTAGGCTTTATCTATGTAGAGCTAATCAATGAATGAACCTAGATTGCAAATACTAAACTAGATTCTTCCTTCTAGATTTAATGAACTCTTGAAAAGAAACCTTCAAATATAGAATTGAAGGCGTGATTGGGATGAAAAAACTCCACAAGAAAGGAACCTGAACAGGATAGGAGTAGGAGTAGAGATAAAAATAGAAACAAGAATATGCACTCAGCCATGTGCAAAAAATTGGAATAGCATCTGAAACATAGGTGAAATCTAGAACATGACTGAAGCAAAGACAAGAACAGGATCAGGATTCAAAGCAAAAACAGGAACCGAAGCTCAGACGCGAGAACTGCAAAGGAACTTGATAGAAGCACTAACATGAATATCTAAAGCGCAAGTTAATCTGTGGGTTATATAACTGGAGCTAAGGAAGACCCAAACCTACTTGCACATATGGGCTAGCAATGAGATTGAAGGAAATGTTACAAGACACTCTTAAATAGAATCAAAAGAAGTGCAGTATATTCTGTGACTGTGCCTTAGGAGATCTCACGTCCATCAACCACGCCAATAGACCCGAGGTGCTCGAGCCTAAGTCTAGAGATGGCATACTTAGAAGCAAACACACTATTCATAAACAAGCATCCACACCACTATCGAGTTGCGCCGAGCATCCAACTTCACAACTTTAGGCTCCAATGATATAGAGATCAGAAATTTTTTATTAACCTTATCGGAAGGAATAAACCCTTCGTCGGATATGAAAAGAGTCTGACAAATGTCGGCCAGCCATCGAGAGACTCCTACTACTCGGACCGGCCCTTCAAGTTTTTCAACCCCAAAGTTCGCTTCATAGAACACCCTCGAGCAACGTATCTGGCCCCACTGCAAATTGGTATACATTAGCCTCCACTCGATGCTGCTTCTCCACTGCAGAGAAGAAACCCAAAATAACAACGCGATCAATCTGCATAGGCTTGGGCCGGGCTTGATGGCCTCTATATATGGAACTGGGACAGGCGGCGCTACAGGCCCTTGTGGGACTGAAAAGGCCTCACTATATCTTTTCCGCTTGCTTACAAAAAGTTGTTTAACACAACGAACTACAAATTTGATAGCTAATGTCTTGGGATACAATAGCATAACCTTGACATCCTCACACAAGCCCCTTCCAAAATAATCGCAAAACATCATTCCAAGTAGTATCTATAGCAATTTGACAAAATTCAGATGCATAGAAGCTTGAACCGAATGTCGTCAAACTTCTTGAGCAAGTTAATTTTAGGCTCTAATGTCCTCAATCAGAGCTGGAAGTTGACTCATGGAAAGCTACCCATTCCCTGAGCTCTTTACTGTCAATTGTCAATGATATACATGAACAAATTATTGAACTTTGGTGTACCAAGTTTGAATACTTTAAGCTCAGACCAGAGTAGAACTGTTAAGGGAATTACTGTTCAAACTGTTGCAAACCTACGCGAAAACAAGAGAAAATATGCAAGAAATACACAAAGAATACTCTGAAAAACTGATTACACTTATTATAACAGAGCAAAATACAGGAACTTGAGCTAGAAGGCTTAAGACTGGTGTTGAACTGGAATGGTTCTACAAGAATGAGAGGCCTCTATATATATCTAGATCAGCAGTCAAGATCGCACCACACTAATGAATAAGATCAGACCAAGAGCCGTATATGCATGTAGGTTCTGGAATATTTTAGAACCTCCTAGAAACAACTGTGCACATAAGAGAGATGCAAGAGGATATCTTCAAAAAACACATGTAGCTTTGTTGGCAAATGTGCGTGGCTTACAATTAAAAGTTGTGAGTTCAAACCTTGCCTCATATCACTACCTTTTCTGTCTGTGTGACAACTATCTTTCGATGTACAAACATAATATCCTAATGGTCACCATATTTTGTAGCTAATAACTTACTTCTATCATCATGCCATCACGTGGTTTCTCTGTTTGTGTCAATTGCTTTGGTCATCCGCTCATTCTAGAGGTCACATTCAATATCTTCATTAGGCTTTCTTCTACTTTTCCTTTCAATATCTTCATTAGGCTTTCTTCTACTTTTCCTTTCGGACATCCGTTTTGTGCACTAAAACAAACAGAAAAATATTCTAGACTTTGATGATTGGTAATATTGTGACCTTATGAGGGAATCTTTTAAGGAAGCGTCTCCATTCCCCAAAAAAATCAACTATCACCTAAAAACTCCCGAAAAATATCATTGACCATATGTTGGAACACTGCTGAGGCATTGGTAAGTCCAAATGGCATAATTGTGTAACCAAAATAGCCATATCTAACATAAAACAATGTTGTTTGCTCATCAACCTCATAGATCCAGATAAGATTATAAGCACTACGAAAATCAATCTTTGTATAATAGCACGTATCATGGAGCCGCTCCAATAACTATGGGATCAGAGGAAGTCGATACTAATTCAACATTGTGATTTTATTGAGGCCAGATAATGAACGACTAGGCGCAGAGAACCATCATTCTCTTTTCCATGATCCTGACCCATGGGATATCTAAGAGGATGGAGCTATATCACAAACCAAATCTGGTTCAAGAAACCACGAAGCTTGGACCGAGTATCGTCTAACTTCTTAGGCAAGCTAATCTTACTCTGATTTCCTCAATCCAGAGCTAGAAGCTGACTCATAGAAAGCTACCCATTCCCTGAGCTCTTTATTCTCCAACTACAACTGTTGACATACCTGAACAAGTTGTTGAACTTTACTGTAACAAGGCTGAAACTTTCTCTGTAAAGACAAAACACGAGAATGGACAAAGAAATACTTAGGCTTAGAGCAGATTAGAACCGGTAAGGATATTCTGGTTCAAATTATGGTGAATCTATGCAAGAAATACAAAACAAATACACTAGAAATTTAGGCATACTTGACACATCAGAGCATAATACATGGACTTGAGCTAGAAGGCTCTATATAACTTGACTTAACTTAAATTAATCACTCTCTTCCAGAACCCCAGGTCCAAAGTCGAAACATATTACAAAATGTAAAGATCATCGAACCCATCAATCAGTTTAAAAACAAAAGAAACTTTTTTGTACCTCCTAGTATTCTTTTGGATAGTTTCCAAGTAGTGGCGCAGGCATTGTTATCAAATCTTGCAGAGACATGTTGAAGATCCCATGTTGATAATTAACTGTCGATGGCAAATGCATACCATGCTTTTGGAATTTACACATGTCTAACATGCCAAATCGCCTCCAGAGTTTGGTCTTTGATAACCATGCTCTCGACTTTACCATCACAAAATTTGCACAACCCATGATGTAGCCTTCCATCTGTATTTACCTTTGCATCAAGGATTAAGCATTAAGACCTGACTTGTTGAATTTCCATCTGGGAACAATGATTAAATTGATGTGATTTCCAGTAATCTGTAAACGCCGTGTGTTTTTGGCTCTTAAAAATGGAATATCACATTTATATTCTTGGTCCTGTAAATGAAACTTAAATCTCCAGGCATGTGCTTCATACCACCCAGAGTCTACTATGCAATCATTGGAGGCATCCCTCTAATCAACTGCCTGATACAAAATACCAGCCACTCACCTTCCTGCCAATGTTGGTATATGATGGTTCAATTGATGTCCAAGCCAAAGTCTATCGAATCTTCAGAAATTCTGTTTAAGATTAAGATGATATCTGGATTTGTAGCAGATCAGCCCCAAACCTCAAAATCTCAACCTGGGCTCTCAATTTAAATTCTCCCTCTAATATCCAGAAACAGCGAAAGTTGATTCTTCTAGTCGGATCTGTTAGTTCAAGCAGACTTCATAATATGATAAAGATGCTTCACCTTTCGGAGAAAATAAGCTCAATTGTGGTTCTCAAACATATGCACTCTTCCTTTGAAAGAGAAAAAAACCCAAGATCTTGTCAAGTTGAAGAAATACTTTGCGAAATGGCGCAGGGAAATCCTTAAGAAAGCAAATTCCATGGAAACGCTTTCTTTCTTCTTACACAGCCAACTGCTTGATAAGCATAGAAAACAGAATAGATCAACAGTAAAAAGCACTCTTGCATTACGAGCTTTTCCTTGTTACAAATTAGAGCAGTGCCTAGAATCGAAAGCAAACGCCACCATTCTTTCCAGCATTAATTTAGGAGCAATTCTAAACTTAATTGCTCGACCAAACAGCAAAAAGAAACTATTGGACATGTCATCTCTAAATAACAATATGTTCCAATACTCCCAAAATTTTATAGAGTAAAAAGGATTCCAACAAGGGTGCATGTGTAGGTTGCAATACCTGTGATTCAGCTGTCAAGGCAGGTTCAAATCCCATGACATATGATATACCTACTCGTCAATGTGAATGAACAACAGAACAATGGCTCGATGCAAAGTAACCAAACAGAATCCCCAGGTACTGGTTACTTTATACAGGTTGTTGTAGTTCCATCGCAGCCAATGGCGCTGCCACCAATCCAGATGGAAGGTGTAATAGAAAAAAATATGTTATATTTTGAATATGTTCTTTGTGTTTAAGTTTTGTCTGCCCTCCTAGCATCAGCATATATATTTGATATAAGGGTATAAGCTGGTGCATAATGAGGATCAACATGAACTATGGCATCAAAACAACGTCTCCCTAACCCCACATTGCAGTATAATCTGCAAGCTCCAAGTAATGCAAAGCATGCAGAAAAATCAGCTTGTATAGTGTCTTTCAGTAAATCCTCAGCTTCACAAAAGCATCCCTTACATCCCAGAAGATCCACCATGCAAGTAATATGATAAGTATCAGGCTTTATGCCATCATACGTTCTCATAAATCTAATATACCAACGTGATTCATCAACCAGGCCAGCCCGACTGAATGCAGTGAGTACACCACTGTATGCTATAGCATCTGGCCTTAATCCAGAATTTCGCATATCGTTGAAAAAATGCATGGCCACTCCAATGTCGCCAAGCTGGGCATATGCTGTAATAATTGAGCCCCATGACATCACATCTCGACTTGATAACATCTTAAAAACTTGATGTGCCTCTATTATGCTCCCACATTTAGCATACATATCAATAAGAGTATTCCCCAAAAGGTTGTTAGATTGAAACTGAAATCCAATTATCTGCTCATGCACGTGCCTGCCCCAATCTATTGCTCCTACAATACCACATGCTTTCAAGATGCTTGAAAGTGCAAACTTATTAGGTATTATGCCTTCGTTTTGCATTTTCCTAGAGCACTCAAGTGCAGAACAGCCCTCATTGACATGTACATATCCAGCAATAATTGCATTCCATGATACGACATCCCAATGTGGCAATGTATATAGAACCTTAAATGCCTCCTCAAACCTTCCACATTTTACGTACATGTCAATAAGAGTATTCCCAACATCAATATCCGTTTGTAGCTTACTCTCGATGATTTTCTCATGAACACATCTCCCATGCTCTACTGCAGGTAGGCCACCACATGCTCTCAAGATTCCTAAGAATGCAACTTTGCCCACCTCTTTTCCATCATGCAGCATGGCATTGTAGTATTTGAGGGCAAGCCGACTTTCTCCATGCTGGGCAAATCCAACAATTAATGCACTCCAAGACACAATGTCTGGGTTCAGCAATGTGTGAAAAATGCTGTACGCTTCCGTCAAACTTCCACATTTGCAATAAGTATCAACAAGTGTATTTACCAGAACAACTTGGGACTGGAACCCACTCTCAATTATCTGCTGATGAATCTCCCTTCCATATTCTGTGATGCCAATGCTGCGACATGCCTTCAAGATGCTTAACAATATGACTCTGTCTGGTTTTATTCCTTCATGCTGCATTCTATTATAAATCTGAAGAGCTAACTGACCTTTAGCAAATCTGGCATGAACATCTATTATTGCACTCCATGTATACTGACTCGGCTTGAGTACTCTGTTAAACGCATGATTGGCTTCAAACAAATCTCCACACACAGCAAATAGACGAATGAGATGATCAGCCAAGACAGCAACCGTATCCAATCCATTCTGGATGATCAACGACTTAGCATGCCTCCCAACATTTAAGTTTCGTTGTTTAATACACTCACAGACCAATTTATAAGCAGCATCCCTAGTTATGCTGGTTTCATGTTGCTGCTTTGACCTCATTTAAAATCCACAACTTAAGGGAAGTCTAAACTAGATTTTTACATTGTGAACTTAATGGTTCTTGGGACATACCTGCAAACACGGTGCGCCATCGGCCTCTGGATTTTTAATGTAAAAGAATTGACGACTTGATTCCGAGAACATTACTGTGTGTGAGCGAACATTGAAATCGATTTTGGGTTAGGGCAAACCTTGCTAGCATTCAATCGCTACGAATATTATTACCTGCGGTGTCGGCTGCTTGCACCGAGCAGGTCGAATGGAAGGCCGACGCTAATTTTGCTTGCAGTCAGCTGCTTCGTCCATAGGAGCAGGCAGGTCATGCATGGATTGCTTCAACAATTCATTCACAGGTTTTTCTTCCACTATTATAATTGCTTGGGTTCGAAAAAGTAGTTGCCGGTTGAATTTGTTAATGAGAGATTCCACTATCCCTACGTGGCTAAAATTTCATGTTGGATAAAATATAACTTTCAACACACGATTCCATTGAGGTGGTAATTAGGTTCCAAATCCAAATTCGAATTTAATAATTACCCGTTGGAAGACCCATTGGTGCATCTAGTTTAGTTTACTGAAGCTTGTGGTGGCAAGAAATTCGAAGCTTGGATTTTGGCTTTTGATCCATGCATGCTTCCATGCGTTATATGCATTTCAAATGTTGAGGGAAGTGTAGAGAATGGTCTTGGACGCCTTTCAATTATGTGCCTAAGTTTGTTCCTAAGCTGTCAGTTCAAATGTATTCTCAGCTCTGAATTGATCTTTAGATAACAACGGATTAGATGTGCCCCAAGTGAGCATATTCCCAAGACAAATTGCGTATTGTTTAGCTCCTCTTGTAAACTCGTGCTTCGGAAAAGACTTTCCTCTCGCAAACCTTTGAGAAAAGACTTTCCAAAATGTTGTATGTAGCTCTAAAATTTGCATGTTTTCTATGTCGACACCTTTTCCACCCTGTCCTTTCCATCCTTTTGTGAAATGTTCTATTAATCCGATTCATGTGTGAGATCATTATTTTCCATAGAGATACCTCATGAGGCCTGGAAAACTCTAATCCTAGCAAATATGTGCCATGTAAGTTGGAAGCAACGTCCCTTTCCTTTCGTGCATACTTCTGATGTCTAGCACAATAGGCACAATAGTAATTCAAGAGTGTCTCACTATATAACAGCTAATTTGCACAGAGAGCTTGAAGGACTATGTTCTTTTTCATTATCCCACTAGTATGAACTACGTGAAGCTCCTGTAGAAGCTTCATTTTCATTTATTGATACTACGAACGAACATGATCTCACTTGACCATTCAAGAGCCTAAATTCATGCACCTTAAAATGGGATAGGAACAACCTGGCCACCAACTATTTAACATTGCAAAAAATTAAGGCAAGCAGACAAATGCTTCATTTTTTTCTTTTGCCAATACACAACATCATTTCCAGCTCATATAGCAGTAAATAGATGTCCAATAGCCCCAAATCATAACCTTTTCTTCCCCACGAGAATACTTCTGAATCTGCGTATTAAAATGCTTGAACTAAGAGATAAGCCACAAATCAGCTCATACGTTAAAGGTCGATGTTGTGGATGATCTACCGTAGTTTTGGTTCAAGATATTGTAATGTTTTCTAACATTAAGAGAGATATAGGTGAATGCATAGTTATCTGTACTTCTTACAAAATAGTGTGCCATGTTTTGTTGTCCGTGAAATACTAAGAAGACTCTCTTTTATGCCAGATAATCTGCGAGCAAATCTATTAATAACATGCCTCAAGAGTCAATTTGAGATGGCACTATAAATTAAATACTATAAAACAGAACTTACTGTGTTCCATTGGTCATCTTCCTAGCTGCTTCTTATTGAGTAGTTGTACTACTCAAGAAGCCTAAACGACTAAGAAAGAAAATTCAACTCCAATTCATACCTATTTAAAATGTTTTCAGCAACTGCAAGTAGCTGTACTACAGTGCAAAGAAACATATAAAAATAGGGTTAGAACATTGAAGATATGGTCCACTGACGAAGGTAACAAACAATGGAAAATTGATGCACGATTAGAACCTATCCGACATTTGCTAAACAACTCGAAAAGCTAATGACCTTGCAACCAGCCTATTTGAGTGCTTCTCCTTCACCTCAAAGCACCAAACAAAATATTAATGGATTCTCCTCATCCTTCATCCTTTCAAAGCATTTCAATATGCCTCTACCAAAAAGTTGGAAGATAAAAGTGTTGAAGTTGTTGATGTCATGTCCAAATGTCTAAGCCTTTTTACGCCTTTTAGGTCCTAAGGAAAAATTTAAACTCTTTTTCCCCCTTACTTTTATATCAAAAAATATCAATCAAGATTCCAACATAATTTAAATTGGCCCATTTTCACCTTGGGAGGAATAGTACATATCTTTTATCTTTTTCGAACCTTATGTCTAAGTGCTTCTAGAGTGGAGTGCATAATCTCATCGGTTGTAGACATAGTATTTCAACCTTGGTTGGCATGAAAACTGAAACTTTTTCTACAGTCTTATTAGTATCAAGAATTCCTCAAACCTTATATGTTTTAATGCTACATGCTATGTATCTTTGGATAATAAAAGCCAAACTCAATTTCAAACCAATTCAATTCCAATTAGGTAGCATCTCTAAGTCTTCATCTTGTAAAACTTCAATTCAAATTTACTCATTATCTGCGGGCGTAGCCAAAATTTTAATCTAATAACGCCATATAGTTTTTAAGTTAGTCAATTGACCAAGACAGTCTCAAATCTCGAGCCTTTGGCCAACAATGTTTTATGCTCCGCCATGTATTCCTTAACAAAGCCACAAATTGTTAAGCAAGTCCTAATACCAATGGAGTCTGTAAGAAACATAATCCCTCCGAATAATAGAACTTCAACTATAGACATTTGGTGTTAAATTCAAACAATTTAGATGGGGAACTTATCATTTTAAACATGACATATAGAAATAAATGGGAAACTTGTAATTGGCTAGTACCTATAGGATGCAATATCTATTTGTATACAACAAGTATGTACATCTTCATATGATATAACAACCCATATGTGCACATTAGTCTATAATTTGGTGGAGTTATATTCTTATATTGCTTTCTCATTTGTTTGGATACAAATAAAAAACACTTGTTAATATCATGCAACTATCATGCATGCAGTTCACAACTGTAGATGTAGTTCAATTAAACAAGGAGTCAACATTATGCTAACTAATTTTATGCCAAGTGGAATGATGCTACTAGTACATAAAGGCCTAATCACCTCCATCGAATCGAATATGAAGCAAAATATGTTGGTCATTGTGGTTTTGGCATTAATGGTATTAGCATCGGTGGCCCAGGCCAGGATGCCCCCTTTTTCCTATGGTGATGGTTACGGAACTCCTGGACACGAGTATGGCTATGGGGGATTTCCTGGTTATGGTTTTCCAAGCTATGGCCACGGTGGCTATGGTGGTCGTCATGGTTATTATCCTCCTCGACATGTTTCTCATGGCACGGAAAATGGAAATAAAGTTGCAAAAATGGGGGATTCTTCTAATACTAATGTTCCAGTTGGTAATTATCCGTCAAAGTTTGGGCCACCAATGTTTAATCCATATCCTCAGCCGACAAATCATGGACCATATTATTCGCCATATTTCATACCATATTATCCATGGTATTGAGATATGATAGTTGCACAAAACTAGACAAGTCAATAAGACTATGTACATAGCTCGTAATGGAAATCTGAATTCATGTGCTTCATTGCCTTAATGTTTTTAAGGAATTTACTTTGGATTTCAAATTATATTGAATGTGATGTGAATTTGCGTATATGCTTTTGGATATAAAAATTCATATATGTATATTAGGGTGAAATCGCATTATGGCTAAACTCAATTAAATACGTGGCAAGTTTAGGTGGGTGTTTAGCCCCAAAAAACATTTTGCCACTATTCAATATCACACTATCATGTCTAAATTTTCTAAAAAGCCTTCCATGTCATCTGCCATACAAGCAGTAATAATTTGTGACAAACCCTAATGAAGATTGATAAAGCTTTTGTGATTGTTTTTAATCCTTCTGACTTCATGAAAATCAGTTTATTTCTAAAATCTAAGCTGAAATAGCTTCCTGCTCATATGTATGCCAAAAGCCCTACCAATATTATCCCAAATCTGATTGAAATTCAAGATTGAAAAGCTCTAATGAATAGAATAGAATAGAACAGAAAAGCTCTGATGCAAGTATAAGTTCTGATGCGATTTTTGCAAAGACCATAATCTTTTATCGATTCCTCTTGATCATCTCGGCTGTACTTTGCAGAAAGGCCATCACAGAAATCCACCGTCTTTCACAGATCTGCCATCGATTTCACATATTTGCCATTGATTTTCACCAATTTTTCCAATGATTTTCAAACTACATATCACGGATTCATCTCGACTCCGCCAGATTGCATGAACAGGTAATTTCAGGGCATGATCTCCCGTCGGATTGCACGAGCAAGTGGATGACGTGGTGCCTGCCAAAAGTTGGGACAGGGAAAATCCCCCGTCCAAAAATACAAGGGTGCCAAAAGACTGATTGTGCATTTGGCACCCTAGATGTGATATGTGGTGCATGCCTAAACTCCAAATGGCATTTTTCTATTGGTTCCTCTTTTACATTTTTTCAGTTTGGCCTGTAGTGTGATTTAGGCCTTAGTTTAGTTTGCGAATATTAGATTTGTTTTCTTATATTGCTTGTTCCTTTAGTTTAAATACACAAAATATTAATATCATGTATGCATTTCACAATTCTGGATGTAGAACTTGCTATTAAAAAATTACACATTACTATTAAGTTAGCATTGAATTGCTATTAGATTGTTTCAATGATACAACAAGAAGAATCTTTATAAAGATCTTCTAGATATATAGACAACAAAAAATTATTTACTTTCATACAATGCTATGGCTTTGGAGGTTGCTCATGGCTTTATCTGTTTCCTTCTTGAGGATCTTGTGCATCTTGTCCTTTGCAACATGACAAGTAGGGTATAACTATACCACATCATCAATTCTCTTGTCTTAGGATCACCAACGTTCTTTTTCCATTCTCTTCCAGTAGTTGGAGTACTGCTCTTTTAATTTGCCTTTCTTATACCTACCAACGGGCTCTCAATATTGAACTTTGAATTGAGGATGCACCTCCTGGCCATCAGGCATGGTGGTGGTAATGTGAATGAGTATCATTTCTAACTATATTGAACAATCATCATCATCAGGTCTGACTAGCATAAAGTGGCCTTCCTTGATATCCTTGAAAGGATCCCACTCAGGAAAGTCAAACCACATCAGTTTTAAAGTCTTGCTTTTTATAAATCATTTGGGGCTATTGTTGGGACTCTGCTCAACTCTCTTGGATGTATTAGCTCCTTGATAACCCTTTTCTGGTAGAAAATTGTTTCTTAACTTTACACCACATGATTGTTTTGTCTCTAAACATGACAACACTTTTTTCCAATAATTATTAGGCTTGTCTAACCCCCCCCCCCCCCAACAACAATTCCGAGCTTTTTACCCTATCCCATTAATAATTGCCAGAGGCAAGATTCCATGGCTTATCTGAATATCCTTGCAGGAGGAGATCAATGTCGTTTAACCTCTATTTCTATTTTTTTTACGAACCATTCTTTTGGATTTGCTTCAGTTTCGCTTATTTCTAGTCTCTCGGGATTGAATTTGCATTTAGTTTAGACCCTTGCCTTGCCACACCTATCTTAAATGTTTACTGGGGTTACCTCTAGAGTAGCATTTGATCCTTATTTTTTCATGCTCTTCACGATGAGCATAGAAAAAAATGGAAATCTCAATTCTTTGCAAAGCAGTCTAATTGCTGCTCTAGAAGAAATTTAAAATGTTTCTGTTACTATGAAAGATTCTACAAATTACTAGAACTCCAAAAATTTAATCTTAGCATGATTTCATAGTTAGTGTGATTCCAGCTTAAGTTTTGTGACTCCTGCCTCATGGCGAATCTAAAAACTTCTTTAAGGAGGTGAACATGGTGAATAGGTGTGGGTTATATATTTTGCTCCTTTCAGGCTTATGATGGAGTTGGTCATTCCAAAATGTCTGTAGTTACACGCCTCTGAGAGTTGAATTTCTAACATTAAGAGAGATGCAGGTGAATGCATAGTTATATGTCAAAACAGTGTGCCAAATGGAAAATTGATGCACGATTAAAACCTATCCGACATCTGCTAAACAACTCAGAAAGCTAACGACCTTGCAACCAACATATTTGAGTACTTCTCCTTCACCTCAAAGCATTGCACAAAATATAAATGGAATCTCCTCATCTTTCATCCTTTCAAAGCATTTCAATATGCCTCTGCCAAAAAGTTGGAAGATAAAAGTGTTGAAACTGTTGATGTCATGCCTAAATGTCTAAGCTGGCTCCATTTCATGGCCAATAGTGGCATCGAAAATAACAGGCCTACTTAATGAACTCAAACGAACTTCGGGGCAGAATCCATAGATGTTCTTCACACAACAATTTTAAAATCACAAAATGGCTTGCAATGTTTCAATGGATGATCTCCATCACCAGAGGAAAAGGAAAAGAAATGTCGGCTGAAAAAAATATAAATTAGGGTAGGTTAACAGGATTTCAATGACATGCCTGCTTACATTTGGTAGCCGGCCGGATTTTGGCCGGTAAACCGGCAGGCGGCACCGCTGCTGACGGATCTGCCTGCCAGTTTATCGGCCGGAAACCCCTCAATCCGACCGGTTACCTAGCACATAATTAAAGAAAAATGCCTTGTTTTTTCTGAGAATTTTCCTCAATCTTCTTCAACCTCTGTTTCCAGTTTTCGTTCTTGTGCTTGCATTTTGAAATTTGAGCTCAAAGCCAGATCTATGGTGTTCCCAGGCGGTTCTAGAACATTCTGGAACCTACATGCATGCATGACACGTGGCGTGATCTCATCCATTGAAGTGGCATGATTCTGACCGTCGGCCTAGATATATAAGGAGGCACCTCCTTCTTGTCGAACCATTCCGGCTCAACGTCAGTCTTGAGCCTTCTAAGCATCTATCTCATGTTCCTGCTTGCCTTCGGGCCATTGTATGCTTGATTTCTGTTCATATATCAGATTCTTTTCTGATCTTGGCATATTTCTTCCATATTCTTACGTATTTTCCTCGTTCTTGCGTAGGTTCATGACAGTTTGGACCGGAATCCCTTACCGGTTCTTGCCTGCTCTGATCCTAAGGATTTCTTTACCCATATTGGGCGATTCCTATGTCTATGGAGGAGGTTTCATCCTTATTACAGCAGATCCAGCAATTTATTCAAGTATGCCAGCAGTTGCAGTTGGATAATAAGGAGCTCTAGGAACGCGTAGCTTCTCATGAGTCAGCCTCTAGCTTCGGGAGGAGGTCATCGGAACCTTCTGTTAGAAAAAATTGATGGCACTAGATCCAGGCTCTGAGGTTTTTTGAATCAGATTCGGCTTGTTATTCGGCTCCATCCTCACAGAGGTATGGGAACAGGTCAGACTAGTTGACCCTCTTCTTTCTGGGTCAGCCTTGAGTTGGTTTGCCCCCTGCTGGAGAAAGGGGTTCTCGAGTTGCAAAAAGTTGCTTTATTTACTGCTGAACTTGAGGCATGTTTTAGAGACATGATCGGCAACGCACAGCAGTAACCAAGCTTGGCAACCTCAGGCAAGGTTCTCGTCTGGCTTCAATTTATACTTCTGAGTTCTGACAGATTGCCATAGATACAGCCTGGAAAGATGCGGCTCTTCGGGACTGTTTTCGAAGAGGGCTCCACGAGGATATAAAGGATATGTTGTTGGAGGATCCCAGAACTTTGGATGAGGCTATAAAGTTTGCGGTTCATTGTGATAACTGTCTTTTTGAGCATAGGCAAGAAAAACGAAATCAACATGTTTCTTTACTTCCCAAGCTTCAGCGATCACAACAGTTTTTGCACTGCCCACGTCCTCAGAATCAGTTGGTCTAGTGCCTATACGAATTGATGATGTGATTCGAGGGCCCTTGTCTGCAGCTGAGAAGCAATGCCGAAGAGAGGCTAATCTCTGCCTCTATTGTGGAGGGACTGGCCATATTGCTTGTGGATGCCCTATAAGCGATCAAACCGTTCGAGCCCCATCCAAGTAGTAGGGGTCTCTCGACGGTTGTCTGACATTCCTTCAACTCCTCCCACATATATGAAGGTTTTATTCCCTCGGACAAGGTCAGTAAAGAATTTTTTATCTCTATTTTATTGGAGTCGGAGGTTGGAAGGATAGAGACGCTGGCGCAACTTGATTGTGGTGCGAATGCCTGCTTCATGAATAGTATGTTTGCTACTGAGCATGCCATTTCTAGAAGCAGGAACGAGCATTCTAGCTCTGTTAATGTGATTGATGGGTGTGAGATCGGTTCAGGCGCAGTCACAGAATGTACTACATCTCTTCACGTTTTGTTCGAAGGAGCTTCTTGTAGCATGTCCTTCAATCTCATCGCTAGCCCACATGTACCAGTAGTCTTAGGTCTGCCCTGGCTTGAGCTATATAACCCACAGATTGATTGGCGTACTAGATCCTTTCAGTTTGCTGGTTCAAGCTTTAGTTCCAGTTCATCTGCAATTCAGGCCTCTGCACCAATATCTACTTCAGTTCGTACAGTATCGTAGGCTCCTGATTCTGTCCTTGTTATTCCTGTTTCTGCTCTACATCCCGATTCGGCTCTTGTCTCTACTCCAATTCATGTCTCAGATTCTGACCATGTTCTAGATGATGTCCCAGCTCCAGTTCGTGTTCCAGTTCTTGCTCTAGTTCCTGCTCTAGTTCCTGTTCCAGTTTCTCCTACTCCTGCTCATGTTCATGTTCTTGCTCCTGCTTCTATAGAGGCTTCTTCGCGCCCTCAACTCCGTATCTCGAAGATCCCTCTTCACAAGTTTATCAGATCTAGTAGGCAAGATCCCAGTTCAGCATTTGCAATTTAAGTCCATCCTTCGACCAGCTCTGCTTCGGAAATGTCTGCTCCTGTCCTTCCTGATAAGTACACGGATTTTAGCGATGTTTTTGATAAGGTCAAAGCCAGTAAGCTTCCGGAGCATCGTCCCTATGACTGCCTCATTGATCTTCAGCCAGGGACAACCCCGCCGTTTGGCCCTATCTATAGCTTATCGCCAACAGAATTGGAGACTTTACAGACCTATATCGAGGAGAATCTTGCAACTAGATTTATCCACATTCTCAATCACGTGCAGGAGCTGTCATCTTCTTTGTTTTCAAGAAGGATGGTTCTTTGCGGCTGGTTGTGGATTATCATGGCCTCAACAAGATCATTGTGCGTAATTGGTATCCTCTCCCTCTGATTCTAGAGTTACTTGAGCGGCTACAAGGTGCACGATACTTCACGAAAATCAACCTTCGAGGTGCCTATAATCTTATCAGGGAAGGTTATGAGTGGAAGACAGCATTTCGATCTCAGTATGATCATTTTGAGTATATCGTCATGCCTTTTCGCCTTATCAAGTCTCTTGCGGTTTTTCAGCACATGGCTAATAGTGTTTTTTGGGAGTTTTTGGATCTCTTTGTTATCATCTATCTAGATGATATTCTGGCTTTTCCGAAGACTTTGGAGGAGCATGAAGAACATGTCAGGAAGGTCCTTTAGAAGCTATGGAAACATGGACTTTATGCAAGAAGTGTTAGTTCGGGCAGGACAATGTCGAGTTTCTTGGCTATCGCATCAGTCTTGAAAAATGAAATGTAAGAAGTGCTGTATATGAACATCTGCTGTATATGAACATCTGCAAACCCCAATACAAATTCCAGCATTTTTTTGTTGTGTCTGCATTAACGTGTATTAGTTCTTTTATTTGTTCCTTTCTTTGCTTTCTAATTCAGTTCATTCATTTGTTTTCATTGAGGTGTATTAGTATGTGTGCTTTGTTCCTTTGTTTGCTGTTTTGTTTGCAATGGTTCATTTTATTCATTTGTTTGCAATGGTTCAGTTTATTCATTTGTTTGCAATAGTTCAGTGTATTCATTTGTTTGCAATGGTTTCTGAAATGGTTTGCATGTATGTGAAATGGTTCCTATGTTTCATCATTCTTAAATGTAGCTGAATGTATATCTACTTGGGATTTGCTTGTAGTAGATAAATAGGAAGTACATAAAAGAAAGTACAAAACAATATAATATAACAAACCCAGAAATCTGATACAAGAAACAATCTGAATTTATACCTTAACAGTTTACACTATTACAAAAATTGTATTTCAGATGAAGAAGACTGCCAGATTCAAAAACCATGTTATATTAATACCTAAGCATGTTTTTAACAAAACGCTTCACAAAAAGCCTGTAGATTAGGAGCCCGACTTCGGCCTTTTTACAAAAAAAGCTTGGACAATTTTTAGAAACCCAGAAGGAGACCAAACAGAGGGATATCCGATTTCTGTGCACACTCTGCATCCTTTATATCCGATTTAGTAACTACTTTGAACTGTACAGCAAAAAGAAAACTTAGTATTTAGAGGATTTGATCACTAAAAGTAATCGGGAGGCGGCATCTTCAGAGCCACACGAAGGTAAATCCCATCAGCTTCCATATTCATCTGCAAAAGACACCCATCTTCAGGATTAACACGATCAACCCACTGCTGCACTTTATCCGAAACTGAAGCTCTTTGTCTCTGCAATCGCTCCACCTCCAAGGCTGAAAATTTCGCCACAAAAGTCATTTGCATGCCCAGATGGCTGGAAGAAGAGGACTCATCCTCTTATTTGGGCTTCCGGACAGTATACTTGAGCCTCACCATGAAGAAAGGAAGAAAGGAAGATCAAACAATCTGGCCGAGAAAATGAAGAAGGGATGAAGAATTTGGTGAGAAGAGCCCGGGAGAAGAGAAGATGAAGAATCTTCTCTTATAGGAGAAGGGCAGCGTCCAATCAAAGGGTTTATGAATGCCATTATGTTCATAATGCTGCATGCAGAATTGGAGCTCGAAACCCGAGCCATGCAATAATAGTTTTTATTTTGTGTTTCTGTAATAGGCAAATTACCCTCTTATATGCCATATTATATTATGGGGGTATTATGCCCAATATACCCCCAACATAACATTGAGGTATACCATACGTATTCCATAACGTATATCCTACCCATTAAGTATTTCTAAATATTCCAATATGCCATATTCCGAGCCATATTCTAATATGCCATACGTATTCCCAACAATCCAACCATTCTTTGCAAGCAATATCCATGAAAAACATTATGAAATTTCTCTAAACACCATTTTTCCTTTAAATAAGCCTTGGGTATGCAAACGTCAGTACAAGATCGGGTAGAGGTATGTAAAAGCGAAGATATTCCATAAGTACATCTACGGTAGGGGGCTTCGAAACTGGCTTTTCCCATTTATGTATGTAGGGGTTTTCCACCTCCAAAAAGTCGTATACAGGGGTTTTTTAGTGACCCCTTCAGATGAGGTATCCCCATATGCCTAGGTGAAATCCCTGGGGAAGTCACATCCTAGTCTCTAAGGTTAATTTATATCAAATTCTTTAGGACTAGAGGAACCACAGCTCCACAATTTTGAGGTAGCAGATAAGGCCAATGATGTGTTGGTTTAGACTTTGGTAATCATGCACATGTAGTAGAGCAAGCCACAACCCCGTCAATTGTGGCAAATTCTTATAGTCTAGAGAAACCTCAACTCTTATAGAATGTGCAGTAGTAGATAAAGCCAACGTCACAAAGAGCAAAGGCACAAGTTTATCGACCTTGATCCCCTTGGGTTTAGTCACCATCAATTCCTCATGATAATTTCAGAATCAAACTGAAGCCTTACTTAAAAACTTTATCTTATCTTCAAGTTGCAAAAGCTACACAATACATCAGTTGTAATAGTTGCATATTGTAGGCATATTGCATATCTATTCTATCATATGAGCTACAATTATCAAGAATATTTCAAGTTCCACGGGTTGGGACAAGGGTCCGTGAAGAATTTGAAATGTAAACTTTGAAAGTGAGGCCAAAATTGTTGTTGGACAACCAATTTGGTGCCAAACAAGCATGCCAAAATGTGCAAACATAGTTGGGGCTATATTTTATGAATATGTCAATGATTGTTAGATCATTCTTCATGCACTTATAATCATGCACATGTATGAGATGAAGCCATGACTTAATCTCTAAGGCGAATCTATAGCAAATTCTTATAAGTCTAGAGAAACCAAGGCTCTAAAGGATCTGACGCTCCCCGAATCCATACGATGCTCCCATCATATAAATACGGGGAATTCCCCTCCCATGGCGACCCCATCACCACGAAAGGCCCTCCGTCTGACTCGGACCACTTGTGATGGCCAAATATCTGGGTGGACACTGAGGTGTCATTCGTCCCATGCCTTCTATGGAAATCCTATATAGCGGAAGCGTATAGACATGTTAGCACCTGGCAACAATACTAATAAATAATATACCACCTTGAAGGGTGACCCATCATCATCAATACAACTAACAACAGAATACCAACATAACAAAGAAAATGCACCATAAATAAAGGCTCTACCCGGGCTCAGACTCATGGGGGTCGACTGACAGTCAAGGCCTCCGGATAATAGCAGACAAAAGTATAACATGGCGTTGGCTGGCATAGAACAATGGCTAGGGTAGTTCACTCCATCCGCCCCTCCTGTGCACACTTTGCAGATAGGTTGAATCATGCTATGGCGTGGTTGTAGCCTCCTGGAGATGCAATCTCATGGATTCATCCTATGAGACTACTCCGGGTTACATTTCCCCGGGTCCGATGAGGCAGGAAAGGAATGAATCCCCTCCAGAATCACAATGCAGAACAATAGCCACAAGGCAGAGCTGTATGATTGGGCCCATCAATCGCACCTATTCAAGGTGCTAGTAGAACCTGTGCTTCTGTATGGGATCAAGGTCTGGGACCCAGTGATTTCCCTCGCCACTTGGAATGACTTGGAGCAAGTGCAGAAAGCTTTCTTGGCACGTGCCCTGAGGGTGAAGTCCACAGTCCCGTACCAGATACTGTTGCAGGAAACAGGTTTCTTGTCTCTTCAAAGGAGGTCCATTGATAGACACATCGTCTCCTTCTAGAAGGTGGTTACTCGTCTCCCTAACCTCGCTTATACTGTGGTAATGGGGCCTCAACGCCTAAAAGTCTGATGGCAGGAAAAAAGAGCTCAGTGGCTGGCCAGATGGAATGTGCAGGAGCACAGGTGCATCCGAGTGCAAACCGAGGCAGATCGCCACACTCTCAGATAGTACCTTGACACATGTTTCCTCAGCAAGCTATGGGACGCCAGCACCATTGAACAGGTCAAGACAGCACATTATCAATGCCACATAAATCCCATGTTGGGGCAGGCCCGCAATGCTACCTGCGCACTCATCTACCCATGAAAAAGCGCAGACCCATTGCCTCTATCCGCACAGGTGCACACCATCTCTGGATTGAGACGGGGAGATGGATTGGGGAGCCACGTCAGGAGAGGCTTTGCCAACGCTGGTTAGAGCTGTGGAAGACGAATGCCACACTCTTTAAAGTTGTCCGGCATATGATGGCATTCGGATACGCTGTGCTGAGCTGGTCCGCCTGGTCAACCCGTGCATGAGATACTAAGCACGAGCTTGGTACGAAGGTTGGGATCGTACCTTCAAGAGATCATGGATCACCGAGATCAGGTCGGCCCTCGGGCACTTACTTGATACGTGTACATATGTATCTTCCCCATGATATATATATATATATATATTTGTATTTGTATTTGTACAGTTTGACAGCAAACCTATTCCTGTCACGGTTCGGGGCCGGGTGGAGGGGGAGGGGGAGAGGGTTTTTTTAACCCGGATAGTAATACGCTTGCTGCGCCTCCTGTTTGGGTCCATAGGCCAATTGGTCTCCGTGGACGATAAAAACTTTCCTATCCTATCCTATCCTATCCTATCCTATCCTATCCTATCCTATCCTATCCTATCCTATCCTATCCTATCCTATCCTATCCTATCCTATTCTATTGCCTCCTTTGACATTCTTTACAATGGCCTGCAATGAAAATGAAGAGGAATGTGACGACTAGCTAACTTTGTTGTTATTGCCTGTCAAGAGGACACTAATTTTCCAGAACTATATAATGTTAGCTATAACTTGTGATGGAATCACAAACTTTTGATCTATATATTTCCCCTAATTTTACTCCATTGCTTTTATGTGAAACAGAGCCATAGCTTTCAAAACAATTCCTAAATTTCTAGAAATTGGATCCTCTCAGCAGAATGTTGACCCATGAGGTATTAAAGTGGGACTTTCATGCATCCCATAAGGGCCAAGATTAAAGTTGTAGTTAAGTAAGCAAATCGCACGAAGGCATTGACGTGGTGGAAAAGCAATATGTTTGGACTTCTTTTAAAACATTTAGCAGAGATGCCATATGTGTATATGTACAATATCGAAGTTAAGAACTTGTCTAGCAGTTCCAAGACTTCGATCATAAGGGACATTGATTTGCTCATGGCTCAGAATAAGAATGCCACGTTCACTTATCTCTAGAAAATGATGTACATTTGTTTGCTTTCTTTAGTTGCATACAAGTAAGAAAGTGTGTTATCGGAAGCATCCTGTAGTGAAACTTTGGTAGAGGGCAATGCAACCAGGATCTGTACGAAGACTGCTCAATTTATAGACTGGCCGTCGAATTTGCCCTAAGGGATGTTTGTACCAGGTAATACCTTGACGACTTTTCTCAAGATAAAAGTATTCAAATCACTAGGATGTGCATTGCTTGTTCCTGGTTGTTCATGCTTTATGACTATTAGTATCATTAACCCCCTTCGTCTTCCATACACGTAAATAAATCTGTTTCCTTTGCTTCTTATTCCTTTCCTGTTGTACTTTATGAATGGCCATAAACAATGCTATAAAAATTCACAGTCCTATCAACATATGCTTATTCAAAAAATGATGAACATTACATTGACATGGCCACATAGAAACATAACTGACATACTTAAAGCACACAAAACACATAGAAGTTATAACATTCAAAACACTCATTTCTGTAAGTCTTGTTTCATTAGTTTCTCTTGTAAAAGTGCACACTATTGAGTTCTATTATTACTGCATAGAAAGTAACATACATTTAAGAAAGTCGGGTAATGATGTTCAGCTGCCCTTAGGTATGCACGTGTCAGACATGTTTCATGCTCCAAGCCTATTATTTTCATTGCGTCATCTTATCTTCCCTCCTATTCTTCCCCTTCGTATCTTTTTTGCTTACTTCATTTACCCTTCAGCTTTCCCCTTCCTTTTGCACCCCTCCCCCTAAATAATAAATCCAATTCTTGGCCCAAGCTTGCCCTACTTCTAGTTTTCTACAAATTTTTAAAATATCAAACTGTTTTGGGGAACATTACAAGATCTATAAAGATGGTACAATTTTTAAAATATCCAACTGTTTAGGGAACATTACAAGGTTTTTGGTAGGCTCTAAAAGTTTCCAACGCTGTACAAGTAAATAGCCCTAATTTTATACACCAGTTTCGAACTTTGAAGGTCGAGTTGAAGAGGACTTTGACGATCAAGGGTCAAATATACACGACAGAAACAAAATGAAGAATGTGGACTTCTACAAGGTTGCCTGGTATGAAGACATAACATAATGATGTTTGTAAAACTCTTTGGCCTTGTCGGATGCGTCTCACTCGTAGCAAATTCAAAAGAAAATCCATTGCTTCGTTAATTTAGAATCAGTATATTTCAAGTATAGTTGTTAAAACTCAGTGACGTTTTCCATAGCCCTCTCGGCTAACAGTGTTCTTGAACTCCCATATACATTATAATAATTGCACATTAATCTTCACACATGTTATTTTACAATCAGGATAATCAGGCCCTTTGGCACTGATTAGTAGCAGCATGAGAAAGAAAGATCTCTTTCAATCATTTGGTATGTTATAGATAAGGTTCTAGCTTAGGAACCGTAATAAAACGCAAAGCTCATTTTCGTCACTAGACATACTTGAGGAAAAAGGCTGATGTCTCTGGACAACTTCTGGTTCGCCTGATGCCAACTTGGTAAGGTAAGGGAGCTACATCATCTTTAACAACCGGTGGCTTTGGAAGTTTAAGTAAAGCCAATATACCACCCAACAGTGCGGCAGCGGCTGCGAGGAGAAATGCTGGTATATTACCACCTCCAAAAGCTGCATCCCAAGGACCACTTCCAAGTGAAACGATGACCTTCAATCCAAAACAACCACATCAGAAAAGCTGAACATATAACAAGCCCTCAAGCCAAGTTTAAGATTTAGAGCCTGACCTGAGGTATCACAATAGAGAGATTTAAAATCCCCATGGAAAGACCTGCATAGTGCCAGAATATTGTTAAGCAGGAAAACAGCAATTTTGCTCAAAGTTTTTGATTGCTCTAGCCATTTCCATGTAAGTCATTTATAAATTTATACCTTGACCACCGCCCCTTGAACTTGTAAAACTTGCAGTCAAAGCATAAGGAATGCTGAAAGTTACCTGTTGAAAGGAGAATGACAAGCTTAAATTCAAAAGCGATACTTCTAGTTAGAAAATTAGAAGATAACAAATTACTTACGGCAAGAGGCGCTCCAAGTATTGCAAATATGAAAAGAACAGACACAACAACTCCAACTGATGGTGGTGCTGAAGAAGCTCCAGCTATTCTTGTAATAACAGCAGTGAAAGCAAAGCAGACAGACATAACTATATTAGATGCTGTCCACAGATATTTTGGTCCTACGTGACGACAGAGCGGTTCGATGAGTAAAGAAAACAGTCCAGAGACTACAGAGTTGAGCATAAGCCCAAAGGCACCCATTCTAACACCCCTATCATACAATGAAGTTTCCCTAGGGTGCGGCGTATTCGGCTCTCCCTGATAAACTTCTCTTCCCATCCAATCAGTATCAAATAGGAGAAATGGAAACCAGGCAATCCAAGTCAATGCAGTAACACTTAAAATGAACCACATTGGACGTGGCAAAGTCTTCAAAGCAGAAAAGAGCTCACAAAAAAAGGCTCTAGATGGTTTCTCTGCATCTGAATCGTCCTGTTCATCAGACTCCTGACTGTTTTCTTCAGCCATTATGCTCATCTGTTTTACAGCATCTGAGTGTGCCCTGGCAATGTCTGAGTTTTTGCCATTTTCCACACACTTGCCAACAGGGATTTCTGCCAACTGTAACTTGTTAGAACCATTAGCCTTTGCTGCAACATCGATGCTAGCAGCAGAATCAATGACAAGATCTAGCTTGCTCAAAACGTTGCTTGCGCTCGGGCTGCTTTGCTCATTCAAACTATCCCCAGCTAAATTCCTAGACTTGGTTACATCTTCAGTATTCTTACTTTGCTGCTGCTGCTCCTGCTCTTGCTGTTTTCTTTGCCTCTCCACCACAATATTTTCTCGAGCAGCGGTGACGCTCAGGATCGTTGTCCCAATGAGTAGAATGATATGGATAAAAAAGGCAGACTTCAAATTTGCACAAGATAGGTTGCATGCATTTGTCTTTGCAAAGGGAAAAATTTTGGGCCAATTGCTGAAGGACCCAGTTGCGAATCCTAGCACGTTACCTATAGCCATGAACAGTGAAAAGTAGGCGTTGGCCTTCCTTGTCTTTTGTTGGTTTTTACCTGTAGCAAGCATTTGTCATTATCCATGGTTGAAATGCATATTCAACCATGTATGGTTCCTCTTTGCTTATCAAACAAAATCATACAACTGTTATCCATAGAAAGTAAAAAGAAAAATCATTTCCAACGTTATTATGTAGGAAAAACCAGAAAGATGCATGCAAACTTAGACTGATTTTCTCTTAGAATATGCACATATATTAGATATCAACATCCAGAAAAACAATCAGATGAGAACTACGTCTCTTCTTATTCTTTATACAAAGAATTGCAACTAAGGCATGAGTTTCTGATCCCTGAACCTGTCCTGTGTAAAACCCGGGTTTCGGAAACAGGAAATTTCAGCAAAAGGGTAAAAAAACCGGGAAAATACATCAGAATCTAAACTAAGATAAATTAAACTAAAGAATCCCCGAGAAAGGGACAGGAGTTCCAAAAATATCAAGATGCGCAAAGATCGAGCTCACGAGGAACTGCAGAGGAAAAGACACAAAACTGGAATTTGCAGCGTTGTTTAGGAGAAAGGGGACACGAAACACTTTATGTTGACCTCAAACTCAACGTGGCAAAATCGAACACAAACGACTCAAACATAACCATGCATATCAACTTCAAGAAAAACTTCACGAAACAGACGCACCGTCCTCTGCATTAGAAGCATAAACTCGAAAGAAATTTATAACCCAAATGACAAGAACAAGCAAGACGGGATTAGTTTGAAAAATACCTGTGAAATCAGCAAGCATAGCTCTGCAGGGACCTTGGAGAGTATTATTTGCAAGATCAAGGCACCAAAAACCCAGAACAAAGGCAGCAATTGCTCTGTGTTTCATACCAGATAATGGGTCTCCAAAAAGATGGCCAATATCCGCAGAAAATCCTATAAGGAGGACTGCAAAGGCCACAGCTATGGCGCCCACGACGATAAAAGGCTTCCGGCGGCCCCATCTAGACTCACATTTATCGCTGAAGTATCCAACTGTGGGTTGAACAAGCATTCCCGTAATGGGTCCGCACAGCCATATATAACTCGCGAATGTGTGAGGAATTCCTAGCTCTTGAACATATGGCGTAAGTAAAGATAGTTGTAAGGCCCAGCCAAATTGTACCCCCCCTGCCACGGATGCCATTCTTATTAATGCCTTCAGATTCACTGGTTTTTTTCTTTTCTTGCTCTTCACTTGGTCCATCCCAAGAATATTTCCCAACTCCACATCCATCTTCTCGCAAATCTTGCCCAACTTCAAGGATTGAACTAGACCCAAATCTTGCTTCTATATCTTACAAAGTCTCAGGAAAGGATTACAGCAGAATGTCTAGGAATTCCCTTTTCAAGAGAGGGATGTCACTAGATTTTTGACAAAAAAAAAGATCCGACTTGAAAGACAACAGAAGTCCAACCCTCTCATCAAGCAGAAAAAAATAGTCTCATCTTTGCCATAGACGTCTTGAAATAGAAGAAGAAACTCTTCATCTAACCAGGTTTGGATTTGAAAGCACGTTCTTTATATAGCTGCAATGAAGGCTTTAGAATTGTATATGCGCCAATGGCAATTCGAAGTCAGTAAAACGAGGATAAGATCAATTTGATATCGGTAGTCTTATCCAGGATCATCCACAACCGAGGCAATAAAATCTAGCACGGACTTGAGAACAGAAAAATGATCACTCCCCATGAATTATTTACCCTAGCATCCAAATCGTCAATCCCAACACTGGGGCGACGAAAACAAGCAGGGAAATTCATGATCCGCCAATCTCAATGACCTTAAAATTCTCGAATAATGCAAGCCCACCATCTCTGTTCTTCAGACCCATCGAATATATATAATGGCAAAGCCGATTCCAGAATCTGTCATCTTACTGCAGTGGTTTTTTGCAACTGGGCGACCCTTTTTACAATCTTTAAATGTAGAAAACGAGTGCATAATGCATATTGTCATTTACTGCCGTTTTTCGGGTCTTTCTTTTTCACTGTTCTGCTGAGAAGCTTCTGGGGTATGGCTATGGCAATAATACGATTCTTCAATTCCGGTATTCCTACAGCGTAAAAACAATGGAAATAAACGGGTCTTCAGGCCATTAATTCGTGCCCTATCCTGGAGCCCCTTCTCTCTAATGCAGATAGGAAACGAAGAAGACGAAGGATCTGCAACGGACGGGCGGATAGCGTTCCAAAACTGGGTAAGCTCATCCTGGCCGTTAGGCATCAAGCAAACGTATTTTAAAGACCTAGAATAACGTGCCAGATGGGTCGACCTGAGGCGTCCACGTGTTATAAGTTGGTTAATCGTGTACACGTATTTGCACGTTCTTTTCATAAAAAATATAAAATAACGTATAAAGCTTTTAATTACCTTGGGTGGTGCGTATTTGAATGCATTTCTTTTTATCTTTTTGGGGTTCGCCATACTATATGAGCCTGCATGACTTGACCTTGACCTGCCTTGGACCTTTAGAGTAAGACACGCAATATTCTATGTCTGACCATTGGGAACCTTTGCTGTCTTCCTTAGCATCTTGCTACTTCGACTCCTTGGACCCACTCTGTCAATTTTGTCAATACATTCTCCTGCTTGGCCATGACTTTTCAGTCCTCTCTGTCTCAAAATGGATGGTATGGAGCCCACTTTCTTGACCCTTTCTTGACCTATTGTGACTATGGTGGGGCCCTTGTGCTTGACCTATTGTGACTATGGTGGGACATTGCTACACTTATGTCTGATCATCCTGACCTAGGAGGTGTCTTATTTTCACTTGAAGGGCAAGCATATGAGAGCATCATTGTCAAAGAAGTATCATATGAAATCTCTCTTAAGGACGTCCGGTAACTTGTTCAAAAACTATACCTGACCTTGTTGTGTTACTTTTCTTTATATGGTAGTTTTAGAGCCTGAACTATTCTGCTTTGACTACCATGCTTCTAGTAGCTGAAGAGGCTCAACAACCACATGCGCATTGGACAAACTTCTAGTGATCTAAATATCAAACCTCAATAATCAAACAATTGCATTAACCATATAACCATATACTTTCCCCTAAAACCCCATTTTGTTTAAGTGAATATTTAAACGAGGGGTCCTTCCGGCATCGGGAGCCGTTAGATGGCATATTCACTAGTTGTGCCTTACTCTGGGCAATATGTTGCCTAGAACCTCTTGGAACCAAGGTTCTTTGACTTTCTAGAAGATTGTAGAAGTAGCTTTCTAGAACATTCCACAATTATTTGGAACATCCTAAAACTTTTTAGAGCATTCTAGAACTTTCTAACTCCTTCTATATCCCGCAATTTTGGCTTAAGACTGATCATTATAAGACCAGCAGACTTGTTTTCTTATGTTATACACTAGTACTCTAGGTACAGGCGCAGCTTGACCGAGGGAGATGCCCATGGATCGAGGCAGTCTACCTCTTTTTTCTGATGTATCTTTATTAAATGAAATATAAAAACAACCTTGCCCTCCAAAAAAAAAAAAAGGCCTCCTTATATATTAGAAAAGGAAGCTCTTTTTTGCATCTATGCATGTAGGATATAGGCGCATGTCCTAAATTCTAGAATAATCTGATCATTCTAGAACTAATAGGGCTTAATATAATGTCATAAAAAAAAAAAAGATCAAATATATTAAAAAGTGCAGGTGTGGAGAGTTGACTAATGGGTTTTCTTGGGGGCGATGAGATTAAGGGTTCAATTCCCTTCTAATATAAGAACTTTGACTAAAAAGTATAAGAATTCCTTCCTTAGGTTCTTTTAGATTTCGTGAGATACCTTTAGATCCTATCAAGATTCTCTTAGGGTTTCCAAGGCTTCATGAAGGTTTCTTTAGATTTGCATAGATTCCCTTATGTTTTATAAGATTCTCTTAGGCTTCATGAGATTCCTTTATTCTAAAAATTTTAAGAACCTCCAAGGTAGGTTCTAGACCATTCTAGAACCTTCTAGGAGGTTCTCCATTCTAACAGGTTCTAAAACCTTCTAGAAGTTTCTCGAGGCTCCTGAATTTTCCAAAACATTCCACAATTATTTAAAACATCATAGAATTTTCTAGAGACTCTAGAACTTTCTAGCCAAGAACCAAAATGCCCATCCTCATCTGGATAGCCTCCTTATATACTGGAAAAGGAGACTCTTTTTCTCATCTATGCATGTGGGATGTATGTGCATGCCATAAATTCTAGAACAATCTTGAACATTCTAGAACCATTAGGGTTTCAGAAATCCTAACAAGAAAAAAGCAAATATATTGAAGAATGGAAGTGTGGAGAGTTGGTTGAGGGGTTGGTTTGGGGGTGATGGATTTAGGGGTTTAATTCCCTTCTAATACAAATATTTTTGCTAAAAAGTGGATCCAAAACAAATGGATGGATAAGATGGGCCACCAGAGGGCCGGCAAGAAGCTTCCGGAAGCCACCAGATCCGATGGCTAAGATCGCAAGGCATCAGATGGACAGCCAGGATTTGACGACATAGATATAATGGAAGCTTCCAGAAGCCATCACTAGTAACTACATATATATTAGGATCGAATAGGATATAAGCTTTTATGCGGCTTTGAGTTTAGCTCCTTGTGTAAAGTAAACATGTGTAGATCAAAGAACTGTTTATTTATGAATCCAATTCCACTTTAAAATCTTCCAAGGAAAAGGGGTAATCCGGGATATGATTCAGGTCCAATTTGAAGTAGTTTCTGAGCATAGTATTATGCACAATATGCAGATCCATTGTTCTAATATGCCTTGTGGCTAGATCAACAAATTTATTCAAAGTAGGGTTATCACATGGACAGATCATTTCATCTTTATCTACAAAGACCTTTTTTGGACTGTACACCATTTTCTTCATGTTGCCTATAAACCTTCAATCGAAGGAGGATCTTTCCATAATGTCTTCACCGATCTCTCCAAAGAATGTGATCATTGCATCTGAGAATGCTTTAGTATACTTGATTTTATCAATCACCTTGGAGAAGAAAGTGAAATTGATAAACTTATTTTTTCTATCCTGCTTTGTTAATTTTAGTGTCGGTCTCCCTTCTACTCTTATGATCAGTCTTCTTGTCTTTATCTGAAGGCAAGAACATAATTACTTTTACTATATATCATGGTAAAATTAGAGATAAATTGGGCGTTGTGTAAAAATTGAGATAAGTTCTCACTTAACTGCAAGAGGTTAAGAAATTAGTAAATATGCCATCCACATCTTAGGCTAGTAGTATGCATATTTAATTTAAGGTAAACGATTTTTAATGACATATATGTTGAGAATTATGATAGCAGAACAACCTTTGATAATTGAAACATAAGAGGCAAAATATAAGAAAAAGTATGATTTACATACCATTTTTAATAGGAAAGCTTGCACTGTTGTATACCTGCACATCGATTACCTCCAACATTGCTTGGTTTATTGACGGAGTCATGCGCCATAGAGTCAATCTGAATTCAGAAGTGATTTCCGAACTGGTCTCTCCTTTCTTTATAGTGAATGTGTTCTTGACCCCTTTATTCAGGCTATCGATAAGATTCTTTCTGGACTTCAAAGTCTTCTCACAAAGATCCGTCATTTTTGTAGATAAGATAAGATAAGATAAGATAGGATAAAATTCTTGTAGAACCAAATTCTTTGTTCAACTTAGCATAGTAATTGTCAGCCAATCTGGTTGCCATTGCAATGAGGGTATCCCTAACCTTAAGATATCCAATATAGGCTATGATGACTCCTCTGAACTCTCCACGAATTAATGTGTGAAATACATAGACCTGATCCTAGCAGGAGCTCTTGGCCATACCTTTTCAAGGTTGTTTAAAACATGCCGTAAGGCGTGATCCATCCATAGGCTGCCATCTGGAAACTTGTATTCCTCCTCATCGTTATTTTTGCCACCATTTCTTTGATAAATGCATTTAAAGTACGGACAAAAGGTGCACCAAAGCTTGACTATACAGAAACTGTTACGCCTTTTCTCAGTTCTTGCTTTTTGACCCAGAAACATACCAATACCTTTATCACACTTCCAATCAAAGAGTTCCCTAGTGAATGGTAGCTTTAAGACCAATCTATCCGCTTTTCTGAAGAAGTTACCAGCATTCTGCTGCGCCATAACAATTTCATCCTTATTCAAACCAGCAATGGCAATCCAAGTGTCCCTGCTGATTTGTGACAGAACTCCAAGATTCTTACATTTCTAAATGGCATGGTCGAACTGTTCAACAAAGATTTCTACTTCCCTATGAAAGAGTAAGGGTACTGGAGCACAGTTTAACAGATTTAATCTACCACTATTGGTTTAGTGTTGAGAGCATCAAGTTGCTCTTCCTAAAGTAACATTGTGGGGGGAAAAAAATAAAAATCCAACAATCATAGTTATCAAGCACAAGTGCCTTCTTTTTCTGTGGTGCAGTCCTTCTGTTAATCATGGTGGATATATATAGCTTTGACGCCATTAGCCCGGCTACTTGCTCTAAGATCTCTGCTACTATCTGAGGAATCACTTTAAGTCTTTAACTGATAGCTGACAGCTCATGAAGACCATGATTTTTGTCGTCGTCATGCTCCAAGGCTGTCAGGACCTCACGCCGTTGGGACCCTTTGTCTCTTCTTCGACGTGTTCTTGTCGAGGTTCTTACCACGGGACTTGATTTTGTATAGTAGGAATATTCCTGTATCTTTGGGCACATGACTAACACTTCTTCCCACCAAAGAATATTTGAGATTTCTATATAGGTGTAGTCTTTGGTGAAGAAAATTTTTCAACTCTGGCAACGTCGTCGTGCCATGTGTGAGGCCATGGGTATGCTTATACAAGAGTTGGACATTATGTCTCATTGATGAAGGGCTTCAGAAATAGATAATCCCATAGCAGGGGTAGCATTAATAAGGAATATTGATGTGACCATTTCTTCAAGAGCATGATGAACGATTGTAGGTACAAAAGGCCATTCCATATGAAGACCCTCCAGACCAAAAGTATTAGCACTGGCATTTGGATTACAATATCCATTGGGGCATTCATAGTCCTTGGAGCTTTGCATTATAGTGCAAAGAGCAGCACAGAAACCTCCTCAACAAAATCCTCAGAGCCTACTACTACTGCTCCAGTACTTCCATCTCCTCTTCCTCATATTCGCATAAGCGGACTCCTGTTTGGATCCCCGTTTTGTACACTGACACGCTTGGCAGGAAGGTGAAACACCTAATAATGCACAGAACTGGATTTATATCCAAAATCAAAGAAGTTGAAAAACACCTGCTCATGCCATAAGGGGGTTAATGAAGTTTCTTGAAGTAGCGGCCACCTCTCCAGGGACATCTGTTCATATACAGTGGTACCAGAGCCAAGTCTATCATTTCCATGGCACTAGATTAATTATGCGTGTGTTCTATTGGATAATAAAAATAGTTATGATTTATAGAAGGCCAATTTTAGTAGAGTTATGATTGGAAGGCCAATTTTAGTATTGATGTAAGAATCTAATATTTAGAAGTGTATTATTTAGTTGCATCTTTGTGAATAAAATGCTAGTACTTAAATATCTATTTGGTTACCAAAAGATCATAGAATACACTAGTTAACAAGTTTGCATTTGATCTTCTACTGTTATTTAATGGCGTTTTAATTTCAATAATTTAATCGATCATAACATTAGTTTGCAATTAAACTGCTCCACCATTATAGAAAGATAATGGTAGAGGAATATTGGTTGGATGAGTTCTGGAAAGAACTTACTAGTAAATATTTGATGACATTGCCGCGCATAAGTAGGGCACATGTGTATATGGGCCTTCTATATAAGGCAATCAGTCAATGGGCATGTCTATATATTGATCTTCTATACAAGACAAGAATTCAATGAGCCTTTGGTGTGTTATGGCTAATTCATTTTTTTGTAGGACGGAAAAAAAGTTTATTAATCAAAAGTAAACATTATAAGATGTACATATCTCAACTAGTTGTGTAAGCACAAGAAAATATTCCTGAAACATGAGCCTGAAGCATTTGTTGGTATCAAAGCATGTTGGATCTTTGGCTGTTGACATTGATTTACAGATTACAGAGACAATTGGAGATGTTATCCTCAGGAGGAAGAACAACATCTAAAAGCTTTGAGGTTAGCATGAGGGTGATAAGGGAAGCAAATTTTTGACGATGTTGAAGGTAAAGTTTTTCTTATGGCATGTTCAATAAGATGATTGGCAGACTAAGTTGCCATACAATGAAGTTTTGAGATGATCTATGTTGGATTTGAAACTATAACGACCCATGAGGACATGGGTAAAATTTTAGAAGAGGAGACTGTAGTGGCCCTGGGCACTTGATGGACCAACATACTTATTTATTATTTACTTATGTATCATGCTTGACATGTATACAATATAGGCCTCATATAAGCAAGGGTTTTGCCTTTTATTAAAAATAGATTTTTGAAGGTTGTGCTAATTAAAGAGGATACTTGGAAAAGCTTTTTGGAAACTTTGAGGCTTTTTAAGAGCAAACTTTTGCATAGGAGAGAGAGCTTTTTGGGGAGCAAGTTTTTGTAGAGAAGGATTGGATTGAAGACACTGAACATGCAAGGCCGTTTTTCATCGTTCTATTTACGATTCATAGGCTATGATTAGATTTCAGCATGCTATTGGATTGCATTGAAAAGAGGATCAAAGGTTAAGTTCCCTATGACGTAGTAGTATTCGTGTGTGAGCTTTTGAGCTATGTTGAGATACTTAGAAGGAAGAGAAGAAGGATGAATCTTGTGGGGAATATGCCGAATTTGGGCTGGATTTGAGGTCGATTTGGTTGTGAATATGAACAATCGATGCCCTGATAATCTTCTCCGATGATACTAGATTTGGAACAGCTTGCTTTTTGTTGGTTATATCTGCTCTTGTCTTATTTGTGTTTTTTTTTTTCATTGTCATGTTAACACATTAATATTTAAGTGTAAATGAATATACAAGGAGTCCAAAGGAAAAAATGGAAGTATCAAGGGGCTTGGATATAGCAAGGACCCTTTGCTGAGAAAATACAGGCGAAGCTGCAAGAGATTTGGGTAAAACACAAAGGACAAAAATATGTAAGAAGATGAATCGCTTTGAATAACACGTAATAAAGAATAATCTGTAATCAAGATTAAGAAATCTAAAAGATCTGAAAGTAAATGTAACGTTCCTAACCGACATGCCCTTAACCAACTGGGCAAAACCGTCTAGACGTTTATGAGTAGTCGCTTCTACCCATTTATGCCGGTGTCTCGAGAATGCGACACCCAGATCTACTTGAGCGATCTTCCACGGGTCCGTTACAATCTCTTCCACTAGAACCATGCTCATCCTCGAGCATCACAAACCATAGACCACACTATCCCATGGTGTCCAAGACCAAGTCATGACCTACCGTCCAATGGTATTCCGGGTCATACTTGCCCCCATGGAGACTCGAAATACCAAATGTAACATTCCTAAACGACATGTCCTTAACCAACTGGGCAAAACTGTCTAGACGTTTATGAGTAGTCGCTTCTACCTATTTATGCTGGTAACTTGAGAATGTGACACTCAGATCTACTCGAACGGTCTCCCACGGTCCATTACAATTCACTATGTCAGCCATCCCTCGACGTCGACTAAACGCAGTTGTCCAAATGCCCCTACAAACTTCTTGAAAGGTTGCGTCCTTCAAGAATTTTACATTTAAGCGAAACACATTCGCCTCAGATGGCACTGCAAGGAAAAGAACCTGGAAAAGCCAAGACTACATTCGCATTCCATTAAGCCCTATCCAACTGAGAGCTTGCACGAGCCCCATTGACCATTGCACCAAGTGAAAGCACCTTCACCGTCTAACTCTGATAGATTGCAGTCATGGAGAAGACAATACCATTGCTGACGCGCAAATCTAGACACAACACTCAGGTGGCTCCTAGTCGATACTCTTCCATTTCGATCGTGTTGAAGACTTCGACGAGAATCCATAAAATCTCCCCGTCTTACTAAGCATCTTGGACCGTAAAGATGCCCGTAATGAAGCTCTCTAATGAGGCCTATTATGAGCATGTTCGCAAGCTCATAATGGGCTCCATGGTCCTGCCACACGAGAAATGCCCATCGGCCAAAGCGATCCACCTCAGTAGAAGTGATCAGCAATGAAGGTTGCCAAGCTATGACAACTCCTGTACTAGCTGAATTAACTATTGCAATCAACGCATTGAAACATCGGCCGATCCTATCCGCAAGATTTGACACATCCCCTTGCGGCATTTGTGTTCTTGCAGATGTACAAACTGGACATTCAATTTAGAAATATATTCAACTCCTCCTGGGGGGGAAAGAAAACTCCCTGGACATTCCATGAGACTAACTGCAATGATGTTATGAAAAGGTTGGAACAGGGAGCTCACTGGTGCCCTAGAGTGACAATGACAGTATTCTCAACTTGACGCAGAGCAGCAGCCTCTTCAACCTCCTCAACTATATTAGCCACGGGAATGGCGAGAAATGACCATGATGGGGGCTAATAGGCAGAGAAGTGACTCGCGAATCATATTGTCAGTGATACTAGGACACTGCAGAATTAAGACATGTTGCTATCTTTCGAGGTTGGCAAAACGCAAATGGATGCTTAGGCAGAGGGTGGACACCTCATCGATCAATATCCATGTACTGACTATGAGCAGCTCCTATCCTTTGAAATTTTTCTAACATCTGCATATGCTGATCGGGGTCAGGTAATAAAGAATTTGCAACTGGATCAGCAGTGGACTAGTTAACAAATGGATGAGAAACATCCATGGGCGCTGGGCCCACAATAACAGGACGAGGAGCAACAGAGGCAGAAGACAAGTGATGAGATGCAAGCGGTCTGCAGTACTGGATAAAAGCAGGTGCCTCAAGGAACATAAGAGCCAGCTCAAGACCATTGAGTAATTGCAGTTTGAAAGGAAAGAACATGGTACCGCTTTGGACAACAATTGTATGGGGCAGATCATGATCAATGAGTCTTGCAATCTCAAAAAAGTTTGACATTATATAGGCAAAACCATCAATTAGAACATGGAAATCTTAAAGTATATGGCCGTTTGCATATAAAAACTGCTATTATGTGTCACATGCAATTAGCGTATATGTCCATGTTTAGGTATACTACAAGAGAAAGCTAGTTTTTCGTCAAAAATTTCGTCACAGAATTCGTCAGAAGTAGATAATTTTCCAGACTCTAGTTCTGATGCATATTCTGACGCATATGTTCTGATGAATATTACGTCAAAATTATCGTCAAATTATGCGTCAGAATTTCATCAGTTTATGCGTCAGAATATCGTCAGACTTTTCGTCAGTTTTTACATCAATCGTAATCGTCAGAATGTTCGTCAAAACGTTCATCAGGTATTTCATCATTTTATGCGTCAGATGTTCCATCAATATTTTCGTCACCGTTTTCATCACATGTTTCATCATAGTTTTCATCACATTTTGCGTCAGACTTTACATCATTTTGTGCGTCATGTCTTCATCAATATATTCGTCAGTTTTTTCATTGTATTTACCATCACATTTAACGTCAGAATTGATTATATTCCTCCTTATCTTCATCATTTTATGCGTCAGAAGTGGATGCTAAAACATTTTATCAATAGCTATTGAAGCAGTATTCTCTTTTTAGTTTGAGTTGAGTTGAGGTGCTTATGAACGAACTCATCATACATTTTGTTGTACTATCCATATCTGTTGAACAAAACTCAGAGCTTACATTATGTGGATAACCTTAGATAAAATGGAAAAGGCATTTTGCTTTAATAAAAATGATCATTTTTCATAAAGCATTGTTGAACTGTACATCAGATTTCGGTCAACGATAGTTGTACAACCAAAAATGTATTGTGAACTTGGCATTAGCTCTTAGTTAAGATATCTTTCTTATAAGCTGCAGCAAAAGAAAAGTTCATTCAATATAAACATCATGATAACAATGACCACTACCATGTAATCCTATTCAAACTAGAAACAACAATTCAAGGTGAATTATTTATGCAAGAACAAGGTCAGCAAAAAGCTGTTATATGAACATGAAGGTAGAACAATCTCATTCAAAGTTCAAAGTAAATGCAAGATTTAAACGAGATGCATCTTTGTAATGCATCTACAATCATATTTCTCAAAAAATACCTTTGGTGAAATTTACAATAGCAAAGGCGTAGTGCACATGTATTACTAAGCAGATAGGAACAATAGAAAGCCTTTCAAATTGTTTTTTCAAAAAATTGAAGGCTTTTAAGTTCTAACTAGCATGTGAAGTAGTTTTGCAACCAACTATAGTTGTTACAGCAGCATCTAAAATTGATAGCTTATCCAAAAAGGATGTAGTAGATGATCATATCATATGTTCATTGAGATATAATATATAGAAACACTTCGATAAGAAAGTTTTAGAGATGTAGGATTACCACTGTTGGCAAGCTAGCTCCTTCGCTGAAGTGACTTGTATTTAGCAATATTCTTAGCCATAACAAAGTCGGGACTCAGACTCCTGCCGATGACGTTCTTCTTAATCTTTTTCTTTTTCTTTTTCTTTTTCTCTGCAATGTCTATCTCTTCTCCTGTCTTCTTTTTTGAGGCAATGTTTAGTTCTTCTTCCACCATCATTTCTTGTGCCCAATTGGGAGTCATATCGTTGATTCCATCTAAATCCGCATTGAATTCCTCATGTTCCTCCTCTTCGCCTATCAAAAGAAGTTTTCAATTTTAGCACTTGATTGCATAAAAACCTTTCACCAATATGCTCCATCTTGCTAGATCTAATCTACTGCAGGCTGCAACAGTAATTTGCAAGGCTCATAACTCCGATGTTTCTGCTATGCACGGCTGTGTATTATTCTTAGAATCCTGACCTAGGTATTTAAAGCTTAAAGCATTTATTATGTTAGATCCCTCTAATTTTAAGCTAGCTGCATAATGCTGGGCAGGATGCTATCCATAATATTCTGGATCTGACGCTTTAGATATGTCTATGCAGATAATAGTCCATCCATTTATTAATTTCATATCCCCATTTAATGCATGCATTGGTCTCAGTAGCATGAGAAAATAGTATCTCTTATTTATTCTGAACTTTGCTTCTCCTTTAAAATCACAAATACAGTAAGCATGTATCCTTGTTTTTTGAACATCAAATTTAATATAATTAAGTAGAGCAGCAGAATTATAGTTGTATTAGCCATAAGTCCGCATAATCAAGCAGGATATGATACAATAGATCTCTCTACCCGGGCGGATCATATCTGCACAGGCATAAAATAATCATTAAGCCTTTGGCGGTAGACTCCACATTTTTTTCCATTATCTCTCATATGTTCATAAATACACACTGAGTTCTGTTAGGCAGATAAATATTTAAAGGGTTCTCTTTATAAAATAATAGTGCCATGCAT
This sequence comes from Isoetes taiwanensis, assembly GCA_021234155.1. NCBI lineage: Eukaryota > Viridiplantae > Streptophyta > Lycopodiopsida > Isoetales > Isoetaceae > Isoetes > Isoetes taiwanensis. The sequence continues at coordinate 4,205,382 of JAJEKV010000057.1, read as the reverse complement.
ACTTTATAGTTTGCATGTTTTATAAATCTGATTTCTTTGCTATGCACTTTAGGCATTTGTTCTTAGATTCCTGACCTAGATTCTTAAAGCTGAAGGCATTCAACGTAATAGATCCCTCTATTTTCATGCTGGTTGCAAGATATTGGGCAGGGGGCCACCCATAATAGTCTGGATTTGTTTCCTTAGTTATGTCACTCTATTAAGCTTATGCTGACAATGTGTTTTAATCTCGTATCCCCATTTAATGCATGCAGTAGTCTAAGCAACATGGGTAAATAAATCCCTTATTAATTCTGAACTTAGCATTTCCCTTAGAATAACAAGTAAAATAAGCATGTATCTGTTGTTCCTGAGCAACAAATCTAGTATAAATGAGCAAATCTCCATGCTTTTCCATTTATCTCCTATGTGTTCATAAACTTTCATTGGTCTCATTTAGGCTGATAAATATCAATGGTCTTTTCTGGAAAAATAATGCCATGCATGCCTTGTAAACTGGCCAGCAAGCAAGCTGCCAGGATCAATATGAGAAAGGGCTCGTATGAATACTAAATCTGGCTAGGACCACCTTGTGGAGTCTTGTAGTTATGATTGTATTTTTCAAAGGAATTAAATACCGTGGGTTATTTTGGGTGAAGGTCAGTTATAAGTGTGTGCTTTCTGCAAATCAGATACTAGTTATAGTTGATGCTCAAATTCGACATGGTCTATGAGTTATGTGAACATTCAAGGCTGGTGAGTTCTGCAAAAGGTTGCATGAAACAGGAGGGGCAATATGATGATACCCAAGGTGATATGACATTCTATACTGATGTAACTCTATGGCGCAGCTGCTACAAATATAGAGCAGACAAGACTATACTCTTACCTGCTAACTTGGCTGGATTATTACCAACACCCATTCTGCTGCTTTGAATCAGTCTAATAGGACAAGGAAAGTATGGTTCAAGGCCAGTATAAGTTCAGGTTATACATGTGGCCAGAGTTTAATTTCATTATCCAGAGTTTAATTTCACTGTCCAGAGTTTAATTTCATTGTTTTTGGGCCTCGTCACATAAATAATGAAATCTCAACAAAAAAGAGACTACAAATTCGCAAGCAAAATAGGTACAGAGCTCACCTTCATTCTCCACTCCATCATGAAGTTTATATCCAAAATGGAGCCCACTTCCTTCATTTTGAAGCTCACCTTCCTTCTCGCCTGCTTCACCACCATTGTCAAACTCATCTCTCTCCTCTCTGGCATGAAAATCAGCATCCTCAACCTGGAGCCCATTTCCTAACTCTTCTTCAAGCTGTTTTTCTAGAACATCTTCAGACACCTTTGTTTTCTCCTAGGAACAATGAAAATGCCAAGTAAAACAAAATGCCAAGTCTACTTTAATATGGTATGCAAGCAGACATGTAAAAGTCAAATATTTATTTTCTAACCTATAGAACACATCTTCAAAAGAGTATGTTCTCGGCATGAAGATCTAGGTGTCCATGGCATTTATCCAATAAAGAATGAAAGTACTAAAGATCATAAAGAATGAAAGTACCGAGTTGAATTGAATTGAGAATGCAAGGAGCTGCCTTCTTTTTCTTTTTTCGCTCAGCATTCCTCTTCATCCTTCTTTTGCCGACATGATCTAATGCCTTAAACTACAAAAATTCAGCCATATGTTAGATTAATAGATAGATAATTTGATCCTATAAATTGGTTCTATAAATTTAACATGCTGCGATAATGAGGGCATGCATCCAAACTTACATTCCCAGGCACTTTCCCTTCAGCAATCAAATCATTTCGATAAACCTTATATGATCCTTTGCTTATGATTTTTTTGAAAGTAACTGCAGACGGATAATAGCCCCAGTCCCGAAACTACAAAAGATGCACAAGTAGTTAGTTGAATGAAAAACTAAGCATTAAAGGCACAATTTAGGTTCTTACATAATCTGCATATATGCCATCAAAGCCACGTCGACCGTATTGTTGTTTCCCGCCTCTTGCACCAGCTGCTCGCTTTTGCTGGCCATGATCGCCCCTTTTCTTCACAAGAAATCTTTCCCAAACTTCAGGTTCAATGTTGGCAGGGGAATAATCGTCCTTCTTTCTATACAACGAACCTCTATATGACAATAATAATGACCATATCATGGAGAGGCATGCCAATAAACTTAAACAAGATCATTCACTTAAACAAGAATAACTTGTGAAAATACAATGCTTATTTATAGTGATTATACAGCCGACCCGCCCTATATAAGAGTTCAGACACCAGTAACCCTTTACCCCATTCACAGTGCATGCGGTCTATAATTTTCTTCTTAATGGAGTTCGGGATGTTTCTCCAATCTAAGTCAATATCTGTACAATAGTGATTTACCATATTTCCTAATGCTGTAACCCACTTTATACCACTCGAGTCCAAGTGTACATGACCTTCCTGAGAAATAGTGACCTGCTATGGCATAAATAAGGTAAGAATTATAAACTGACCAAATAAAATGAGAAACAAAAATATAATTAGATATTATAAATATATACAACCTCGCGTTTCTTAGAGAGCCTTGTAAATATTACATCCTCGTCCTCCTCATCCTCGTCCTCATTGCTCATTTCCTCATCCTCCATCTCCTCATTTGCATTGTCGCATTCATCCTCGTCATCATTATTAGGTGCATTAATGGATTTCACGCTGTAAATAGTCCTCCATCCAAAAAAGTTTCATATTAGCTATAAAATCTGGAAATTAAAAGGCTGCATAGTACAACAAATTAACAAAGGCTGCATAGTACAACAAATTAACAAAGGCTGAAATTGATGGGCAGTTTTGAAGAATACACAGCTTAGAATAATATTTTATCTTATGCTAAATTCAAACACATATGTGTATAACTCATTTTTGCAAGTTGATCTTTTGAAGAATATTGTTGTATTTTCTATGTATAATGGTTTTGCTTTGATGAATCTCATATGGATTTAAAAACTTGAACTCTTTCATCAACAAATTGGATAAGTTTGTGGTCATTAAGGCCCTACCCTACTTTAGTTGCAGATGGTATCAAAATATTCCATATTCTTACCATTTCTTAGTAACTTAAGATTACTATTGATGTGATATATCTTGACCACTTTGAGCAAATACCTTCCATAATTTTTAAAATATCATTTTATATTGCAATTAGATTCTATCTTAGATTACAATGTTCTAGGCAAGATAAAGTATATTTAAGTGAAAAAACTTAAAATAAACCTAAAGAATAGAATTCAATACATTTTTCAAATGAATGCAAGATTATACGATGAACACAAGATATAAGTTCCATGTCTGGCTACCTTGGTTTATAAGGTCATGGAACTTAGATAATTGGGTAGGTTGATGTCAATCACAAATTTGACGTATACTATGATGAATAATGTGACGAATATAGCGTCAGAAGTTTCGTCAACATTATTGTCAAAATTTTCGTCAAATATTGCGTCAGAATTTAACGTCATAGATTTCGTCAACATATTCGTCAGGATTTTCGTCAGTCGTAAACGTCAGATTGTACGTCAGAATTTGCATCAAAATATTCAGCACCATTTTCGTCAAATCTTTCATCAGAATTTGCGTCAGAATTATCGTCAGAGAAAATTTCGTCAGATTAATGGTCATGTAATTCGTCAGAAATATTCGTCGTAGTATTAGTCAGAATATACGTCAGGTAATTCGTCAGAAAAATACAGGCAAACCCAAGAGAAATTTTCTGACGAATTTTCTGATGCAGAACTAGCATTCTGTTGTAGTGGTAATTTTATGAAGCATCGTATATACAGTTAAACATTCTATTGCCACTCGACTTGTCTTTACTTGGTGGGTAACTTGTACAGCTATATGTTTAATAAATCCAATATGTCATTGCTCAACACAAATGTATAGCCATTAAATATGTGAAACCTATGGATTTCTTTTTTACTTTTTGTTGGATAACTAGATGGTCCAAAGTTTTATACGTAAAAGCAAAAAAGTATGAGATGTATGGAATGTGGCCCTTTTTTGGAAAAATACATGTTTTATACGTCTAAAACAAAGAAATAGCCACAAATTTACGTCAAGAAAAATGGGACATGCAAATTCGGTCTTTTCTATGCATATATAATTTTGTTGCAGGAGCAATTTTTAAACTTTACGGACGTGTTTTCTTTTAGAGTTGATCCACATTATCACAAAAAATGTATCTACGTGTTATTATCACGCTCCAACACTTCCAAAACGAAGGGTGAAATACAATATGAAATTATCATCCACCAATAAAATTGCTGCGTTTAGGATTCCTGGGTGCCTCCTCTATCACACTCAGGATGCCTGGGATGCAATATTTCCTGGGCAGGGTGCGTATCAGGGAAAAAATTAAGCATACTATATATTTTTTTTATAAAAAACGGTTTGTCTATTTTTCAAAATTTTACAGTATTTTATGATATACATTTGGCTAAAGTTATTATTATTATTACATTTATATGTAGTTGGACTTGGCGAAACTTTTAAATTTTCTACTATAAACTTTTACTTGGCTAATTTTTTCTAACTAAAAAAAAAAAATTGTAAATTTGTAACAATTACAAATAATAATCAACAATCAAGGAACATACAATAATATTAAAAAACTTTTAACAGAAACTCACAACATAGCTTATAACATCCATAGTCTGAACTACATTTAATGCAACAATACCTTCTAGATATTGTGATCAAATTGCACTTATCTCTAACCCTTGAAGAAAGACGTTATGCAATCAACTTGGGCATCTAGAGGGATATTGGCCATCTCTTACAATTCTTTTTTGAGGATGCATATGTGGTATATATAATAGAAATTCATGGTTTGAAAAACTACTATCACGAATGATGGTAGGTGGCGATGTGTAAAAGTCTATAATAAGAATTTATTTTGTTAGGTGGCCACTACTCTCTTATGAATCCTTAGAAGCTGCTAGACTAAAAACAATAGGAATATACTGCTCGGATTTAGCGCATTCAGATACTTTCTTGCTAGTGACAGAAACCACCGAGCTACGCCATAAAGGCTCTCAATGATGATAAAATGCCCACAAAAATGGATAGCACATGGCTAACAGCTAGGTGCAAGGACATAAAGAAGAATTTAATGAAGAAATTAGAGCCTTCTCCCAACCTTCAAGTGCCTTTGTCGTCAAAATTGCCTCAATCTCTAAAGGGAAAAGTGTCTGATTCATGAAAATTGCCGGATGTGAAAGAAAGCGAGGGCACAAGCAGAGTGTCTAAAAAGAGAGGAATTGATGACTCTGCTTCCACCTCTACACGTTCGCTTTTAGATTTGATACCCATTGTGTGCAATATGAGAGTCAAGGGTAGAGCAAGTGACTCAAAAAAGTTGATTGCTTTTAGGTGGATTGTAATTGCTCAGTTATTACACCAAAAAATAACAGCCGCCGCTCTTTTTGTCAGCTTGCCCTTCTTTTAGGAATGTTCGGCAGATGGTTGTAATTCATGGGGAGAGCAGTTAAAGCATTGAGCAAGTGAAGGCATGGTTAGAGAGACTTGTTTATTTTCTTTCGTGTCTTCCTATAGTTTATTTTTCTTAGAGGTATATATTAACTAGAGGCTTCAAAGTCAAAGTAATTCTATATTATAGACCTTCACTATTCAAAGGCAATCTTACTAGTTTATTCCAGTATTGTAAAAGCCATTATTCACATGGCAAATTTAATCTATGTTGATTGGAACAACAAGAACCAAGGGCTTTGAATGCAAGACTTTCCAGTGAAGCCCAATACTAGCATTATTGCTTTAAAACTAAATATTAAATGGTTTGAATTTGGTATTGAGCTAGTTATATAGTTGATTTGGCATGCCAAAGACAAGTCAAATAGCTTTGGATGCAAAACTTTCCATTGAAGATAGATACCGACATTATGGAGAGTTGTGATTTAAAAAATGACCTAGTTAATTATCTTGCAGCACTAGAGATATCGTCATGGTTCCTCCTTGAGTTCAAATTTTACATTATTTTGGCCTTTCCCATAACTTTGACACTTGTTTCCTCAACAAGCTTTAAGAATCCAGGGCTCTGGAGTAGGTCAAAATGACAGATTACAAGAAACACGTAAATCCCATGCTGGAATGACAATGCTACCTGCATTCACATCTGCCCATGAAAAAGCACAGGCTCATTGCCTCCATTCGCACAGGTGCCCACCATCTCCAATTGAGATGGACAGATGGATTAGGAAGCCACGCTAGAACAAGCTTTGTCAGTGCTACTAGATGGGAGCCATTGAGGATGAATGTCACACCTTCCAGAGCTGGCACTGTTGTGGCAGGCCCAACGAGCCGCTATACATGATACTGAGCAAGGCTTCAGTGCGATCACAGAGATGATACATTTAGGAAGTTCATGGATACGAGGGCTCAGATATGCTCCTGGATAACCACTTAATGTGTATATTTTGTCATGTATATTTGTATAACTTGTCAACAGTCTTATTGCTACCACGGTTTTTCCCTCGAAAACACTGCGCAGAGATTTATTAATCCGGGCAGTAATATGCCTGCTACGCTTTTGTATTGGGTCCCATAGGTCAGTTGGTCTCTATGGAAAATAAAAAGACATTCAATTCAATTCACTTATAATTTTATGACATTAATTGCTTTAAAACTAGTGTTAAATGTTTTGAATTTGGCAGTGGGCTGGATGTACAATCAATTCGACATGCCAAAGCTAAGTAAAACCAATGCATTATATTTCAGAAACTTCAATATTCTTCCATTGTTCCATCATTGGTTGTTTAAGACATTGGCCATGGTGTGTTGTATTGCTTACAAGCTTGTAATAGGATTTTAAGTTCTTTGTGTTATATGTTCGTTCGGTTAGTTGTGCCCCATCAGGCCTTGCATGAGCTACTGAGCACGGCCTCTGTAGGCTTGTTGGGATCGTACCTCCGGGAGGTAATGGATACGCGGGCTCAGTTATGCCCCCCTGTCCGACATTAACCTCAGCTGTACTTGTGATTATGTATATAATCGTAAAAGATGTCAAAGATCCTTATTGCTACTAAGGTTTTCCCGAAAACCCTTCGGGTGGGGGTTTTTAATCCCGGTAGTAATGTCAAAACGCTCTCTCTTTGTACTTGGGTCCCATAGGCCAGTTGGTCTCCGTGGACGATAAAATCATATTCTATTCTATTCTATTCTATTCTATTTTACCTGTAATACGTTTGGGGCAGTTTATACATTGCTACATTGCAAGAAATCCCTTGGTGGTACTGCACTGCTTAGGATAACAATGTGTTTCTGCCACCAACAGTTACTTGCTTATTTTCTGGGCTATAGCCCAGCTAATCCTTTTTCATCATTATCTAGGTAGCAACCAACTTTTAGAATCAAGATGCAAGTTTTCTTTTTCGTTTTTGAAGAAAAGGATATGTTTTATTTTAGAGCAATAATACGTAAGGTACAACCGATCCTAATCAGATCAAATAGGAAGTATTTCTGCCATGATGCATCTATCCAATGAAGAGATTGAGATCCTGAACATATTCATCTCTTTGCTGGTAATGCAAAATACCCTTTTATGGCCGGATAAAACTAAGCACAAAAAGCTTTCACAAATAACGGAAAATATATATGAGATAAAAAGACAAGTTTTTTGTAGAAAAACCTGCCACACTATTCCAAAGAATTGCCATTGTTTAAATGCTTCATGTCAATCAAGCAATCTGGTCTTGTGGCAGCAGTTGTGGGCGCTTTGCAAACATGACCATCTCTATTTTACTCATGCACAAGTATTTTTTTCTTGAGTTGAGACCTAGAATGGGAACATATGGCATTTAGGTCTACATTAGCATCAAACCAGACTCTCAAGCAACTAATGTAAAACAACCAAAATGATGTACATCTTTGATTGGATCCCATACACCTATTGATCTCCGTGGAGAATAAAATTCCATTCCATTCAATTCAATTTAATTCAATTGTATAATAGTGGAAGTGGACTTGGTCTAGAAAGACATCTTTTATGTTCAATCTTATACCATCTGAAAATGCTTTAGGACTAAATGAAACTTGCATGGGATGGTTAGCTCTGCAATCTGTATATACTTTTTCTGGCAATCTAAAATGGGATTTTTGTCCTCGAATGGCAAGACATTGCAATTCGGCTCTATCTCCAATTTAGACACATCAGTAACACCATTGCCTTTTAAAAGTTGGGTTCTACTTTTTAGCTAGATTATGTTCTCTCCGACAACAACCCATAAAAAACTAACATTAAGTGCACAGTTCTAGAATTAGGCTCATATGAAAACGACAAAAACTCTCATAGGTAGGCTTCTCATTCATCTCTACAATGGTGGATAGTGGGTTGCCGCACACATGCAAGCTATCCACAAAGAAAATTAAAGGGAATGTCCAATTATACAACTTGGTCCTCAGAAAATACAATGCTAATAGATGTTGATTTATGTACCTGCTGAAAGCTTATCATCGGGATTGAAAATCCCCGCCCTTTTGGGTTTTTGAGAAAAAACCCTAGTGATAAGCCTTCGACAAGGGGCTTGCCCCAAAGTAAGCTGAGAAATCGCTTCCAAAAAACCCATGAATGGAGAAATCGATTTTGCTGGCGCTTGCCAACCTGTACTGCACATCATTAACACTAAAACAAATGTGAAAAAACAAATCTCTCAAAGTGGAGGGGCTAATCACGTGTGCCACACAACTGGTCACGCATGCCACGCGACAAATAATGGGTTGCAAAGAATAGAGAATAAGGTACTGCTGAGAGAGATGAGAAAGCACCGATGAGATGTTGATGAAGAACCGCGACATAAATGGCAATCTCCCAACCAGAAAATGCATGCAATGCACGCATGCATGCGAGACATGCATGGTCGCCGATTCTAGAATCTCGATCAAATGGCTGGATGATGAAATAATACATTATTTCCCAACCATTTTGGCACATAACCCTACTATAATCTCCCCACCGTCTTCAAGCAATCCCCGCCAACCGCCCACTTCGCCGACGCCATAGCCAAGCTTCAGGATGCTCTTGATATAGCTGCTGCAAGACAATGATGAAATGGTATGATTCAATCTAACCGGCAGATCCTTGGTCCTTGGCTTCAAATCGAGTACAGCCTTGTCTAATTCTCGTAAAAGAATGAGTTCACATTCTCTGCTAGCTCTTCCTCGAAGTCTGATGGCTGGCGCTTATATGTTTCTTTGGTTCTGCGTGCTTCATGTGGGTAGATTCGGGCTTTTATCTGTCGTAAAAAGAAATAAATAGGAGCGCATAAACCATCGCCAGTAAATCCTGCTCATAGGTGGACTAGTTCTTCTCAGCAGCATTGAGTTGGCGACTTCTGTACGCCAAACCCTACCATCCTGGATAACAGCACCAATGGCATAACCACATGCATCCGTGTAAACCTCATAAGGTTTATTCATATATGGAATCAACAGAATAGGTGCCGAGGTCAGCAACCTCTTCATCATATTCATTGCCTACTATTGCTTCGCTGTCCATTGCCAATAGACATTAGTTTTCAATAACATAGTTAGAGCAGCTGCAATCTTGGCAAACTTCCAGATGAATCTGCGATAATAACTGGCCAATGCCAAGAAACTACGCAACTCACATATATTCTTTGGCACTGGCCAAGATTGGATTGCCTCCGTCTTCTTGGGATCCATACCTACACCTACCGCAGATACAATGTGGCCCAAATATTCCACCTGTGCTTTTAGAAATTCACACTTTGACATCTTTGCATACAACTTATGCTGGCTGAGCAGAGTTAGCACAGAATGCAAATGATCCAAATAGTCATCTAAGGTTTTACTATACACCAGGATATCACCTAAGAATACTTCAACAAAAGTATCAAGACATCCTGCAAAAATCTCATTCATTATTCTGGAAAAAGTAGCAGGAGCATTCGTTAGTCCGAAAGGCATCACCAAAAATTCAAAATCAGACTAAAGGTGGTCCTAAAGCAGTCTTATCTACATCCTACTCCTTCATCCTTATCTATTGATAACCACTACGCAAATCCAACTTAGAAAAATACTTAGCTCATGTTAATCTATCCATGATCTCATCAATCCTAGGCAAATGGTACTTATTCTTGATTGTGATCTTATTCAAGGCACGATAATCAATACACATCCGTATTGATCCGTCCTTTTTCTTAACTACAGGAGCACCATAAGGGGATTTGTTAAGCCTCACAAATCCTTTGTCTAATAGCTCATGAACCTGCTTCTTTACCTCCTCTTGTTCTAATATGGACAATCTATAAGAGCTACGAAACACAGGTTAGATCCAGGCTCTAAACCAATTTCCATCTCTCTACTAGGGGGAAAACCTTCAGGCAATTCCTCAGGAAACATGTCCTGAAATTCATACAACATATCTTGCAACTCTTTTTGGCCCTTTGGATTCTCCATGACCTCACTATTAGCACTCATGTGACAGCACTTAAAAGTAGGATAACATTCATCAATAAATAGAAGAAAACATTTGGAGGATTTACGTACTAGTTTCTTGACCTGAAGCGACGATACGATCTTGGAAGCTTCTACCAAAGGACTTCCTTGCAGATATATCTCGCGTCCATCGTGCTTCAGCGTCACCTGGTGAGTATTCCAATCTATTGCAGTAGGCTTAACCCGTTGCAACCATATTATCCCCAGCACCACATCATATCGGTCAACATCCAAGAGGTCAAAATCAAGCTTTTATTGGTAGCCTTGAATGTTCAAGGGCACCCCAATAGCTTTACGATCTTCCACCTGAGAATCGTTCACAAAAGGACCATCTACCTTGTACTTATTAGTCTTTATACAAGGTAAATGCAGTTCTTCCACCAACTTAGAAGAGATAAACATGTCAGAAGAGCCACAATCCAATAACATTACGATGTTTCGGCCCATATTCTGCCCAAGAATCTAATAACCCGTCCAGCAAACATATCCAGTATGTCCTTGCTTGCGGGCTTATCCAGCGCACACAACTCTTCCATGGTGATGGCTGAAACTGTCTTAGATTCCAACACTTCTTCAGTTTTTTCAGTCATGTTTGCTTTCTTGTTATCAACTTTTTTGTTCTATGGCTGAGAGCATTCACGACTAATGTGCCCAGGCTCTCTATATCTATAGCAGAAAATCCCCTTCTTGGGACCACTAGATTTAGAGTCCGTCTTACGCTTCTTGGACTCTCTACCTGCAGACTTAGGCTTAGACTGTTCAGAATTTTTCTTTTTGAAAAACCTGTTTTTCTTATTTGAGAATTTCCGGAACATCCTCTTAAAGGACACATCCTCTTCCCCAAGCTGACGAGCCAACATCGTCGCCCTCTCAAAATCCTCGGGCTTCAATCCGATTATCCGCTTCTTGAGAGCAATACTGGATAGACCACTTAGAAAGAAATCAACCTGTGGAGCCTCGGACAAGTCTCCAACCCTGTGGATATAACCCCATACCTTATTGATATAAGCACGAAGAGAACCTGTCTGCTTACAGTACCGCAGCTTCTCAAGCGCGTCACGAGCATCATGCTGAGGTGCATACTCTCCCATAAAGTACTTTCTAAAATCAGACCAGGTATTCACCTTTTTCTTCATGATAGGATCATTCCACCAACTACAAGCGTCCGATTTCAGCTGCATCTGCGCAATGAACAGCCGCGCCTTATCACCTTTATTGGTAGCCTCAAAAAAGGTTTCAAGCTTGTCAATCCAAGCCATCGCCTCCTCAGCAATGCCTTTCCCATCCCAATCCGGGTTTTTCGTGTATTCGAGACTGCTTATGTCCTCCTTGCTCAATCTGGAACCCTTCAGTGACTGCTCCACAACAGCACTAGTACCAGGTACATCCGGGTTCACCACCACAACTGCTGGAGACTTCCCTTTCTCTGCAGACTTCCCATGGCCATCCGTGCCAGCAAGGGTCTCTAATACCATTCTAATAGCAGTCTGAGTGTTTAATACTGCATTGAGGCTCTGCTGCACACCCAGCAAGTCCTCACTCCACTCTGCATGGTCTCTAGGTTCTTCTGGGTTTCCTGTACGCGAGCAGCTAGCCCTCGTACATCAGGTTCCTCCTCCATAGGATTCACCTTCCTGCTACAGTATGTGTGCCTGCACTAGTCTCGTCGTGCTCCATCTCAGTTACTCAAGGTCCAAGTCGCAACTCAGGCTCTGATACCACTGTTACGATTATATTCTCTTGCTCTGTGCGATGTTCAAAGGGTGCAAGGGGTTCTCTTATTTTGATGCATGGGTCTTATTTCTAGTATCTCGTGGTATATTTCCTTATCCTAAGTCCGTTCTATTCTTGAGTCACAGTCTTGTTCTGTGGGCTTAGTCCGGTCCGGCTGTGGTTATGCTTGGCATTATAAATCTATCTCTGGGCTTCAAGCGGTTTCGTATATCTATGTAAAGCTCCAGTAAGGAGCTTAAGATTAACTAATCGGTTGACATTGTTTAAGGTTTTCGAAGTTACATTGGATTCACTGGCTCTAAAGACTCTGTTTCGCTCCTTAAGGGCATTTTTGTGGGGATTTTTGATACAGTTCCCGGAAAGTTCCTCTCGAATGAGTAGATGTGTCTAGCTGCCTAGTTCATTCCATCCTGGAACAAGTGATTTTCAAGCCTCAAAAACGCCAAGAAGGGATCAAGGAAAGATCTTCAAAATCGAACAGAGACAATCTAGAGAAAGCCAGGATCTTTGGGCTAGTTGCAGCTTTTGGGATTTCAGAATAGAAGCAAGCTGGCAGAAGTCATACTTCTTCATATAAATCCGACCACGAAGAGATTACAACCCTGCCACATAAATAATAATAATATTATATAGTTGATCTTGTATGTTTGATTCATTCAATTTCATAACTTTGTTCAAAGCTCTAAGAGCTCAAAGTGTAGCTAACAAGAATGCTTAGAAGTTTTATAGGATGTTATCAGTGCAGGGGCCAATTGCGATCCCTGGTAGGAATAACAGAATAAAGTGGATAAGAGGTTACAACCCTGCCATATACCTATTGTTTAAATTTGGGTTTTTCGGCAAGTGGGAAACTTCTTGTATTTTTTTTTTTTTCCGGTTAGTTTTCTAAGGTTCTAAGGCTTTTAGTTGCCGGAAAACATTTTCGGTATTCCAAACATCGAGTGCAGTTTTTCCCATGATTTGAGAAATTCGCATTTTAAGGTGCCTTTCCCTTTTGGACCCGGCATGCTCTCGGATTATTTTTGATAGGATCGTCTATGCCTACAGGTGATGATCTAGGCATGCAGATGGCTTAAGGATGGATTCAAAGCTCCAAATTGTGAGTTAGGGTTAGTCCAGTCCGTATAATATCTGTCTTCTTTTCTATGGTCTGTGTGAAATGCTTATTGCATGCTTTCTGGATGTAGAATGCTGCTATGCTGGTGTTTCAGACAACTTTCAAAGTAGGATTCAAAGAAACGGAGGTGAGAATGTCTGGATACGGCCAAGCCTAGGTGATATCTTTCTCCGGTTTCTTCGTTTTGTGTACGTCTTATGTAAATGGGTCTTTGAGCTTTTCATAACATTTTAGCTTTGAAAAACCATTATCAAGGATAATTGGGTTCTTCCAAATGCTTTGAGAAGATATCCATTATGGGTGGATTGGGTTCTCTCCAAACTGTCAGGAAAATGTTGTGGCTTTCTTCACAAGATCGATCACTATTTTAACAACAATACTTTCAAGCTGGGAGGCCATTAGTTCATTGAAAGTTTTATCTATTTTGATTTCCTCTGGATATGGCTGGTGCTTCCCACTCGATTTTAACTTCCTGACATTGCCATACCAGATAATCTTTCATGCCTTATTTCTTTCACTTTGCAGGTTTATGCAAATATTATTGCTGGAATAGCAATAATGTCTACCTTTTATTGTTTCTTGCAGCTAAGGAGCTAGAGCTATAGAAATATTGCAAACAAAGGTTTTAAATATTAGATTTCAAAATCTAGATTGCAAAAGTACTGAGTTTTTATTCTGTATTTATTATTTTTGACGAGCTCCATGTTTTCTTACTTAGATTATCTAAAATCTGCAGACTGTGTTCTGGTTCTACTTTACTTCTATAGAAGCCTTGCATGCCTTTTGCTTTGCTTTGAATTGGATTTCTTATTGCATTTTTCTTTTCCTATAGCAGAGTATGGAAGGTTCTTGCCTCTCTCAAGTGCTTTTCAAATGGCATAGGCATAAATATTTGCCCAATATTGTCCAGGTTCCTTAGATTTGAAAGTAGAACCAATATAAAAAGTCTTTAACTAATAAGCATGTAAACATTCTACAGGTTCAACGGCACTTAAATGGCATTATTCAATTTTCAAACTGCCAGTTGGAAGTCTACAGATCATTTCTTGGATTTTTGGACAAAATATGCATTTGAAAATCAACATTAGAACATATGTGAAGCAGTTGATATAGTATATATACGTTTTGGAGGTACACCTAGCTTCAGAAGATGCACTGCTACACAATTGGTATGCTTAAACTGATGTAATGGCATATTACCACTGAAATAATAGGGTAACATGCAATTTTACTCTTCTGAGCACATGTTTTAAATAAATCTTAATATTGCCTCTTCACTGGAATGTCCATATAGATCCAGTGCAGCTTTTAATTCAATCTTAAAGTCTTATCTCTTTGTCCTTGGATTTTAGCTTTTAGATTCATATACTTAATTGCTTAACCTGTTTCTCTCACTTTTGCAATATGTATGAAAGAAGATAAAGGTGTGAATGTGTCATTGGTAGAATTTCAGTAAGAAAAAAGGTATCAGAAGTGAGCTTTAATATTCTTATCTTTTTCTTATGGGTGGTTGCTTACAGGTGGTGGATTTGCTTCAACTAAAAATTTGTCCTTTCAAAGCATCTTACACGGATTCACGAAAATCATTTGTGGCATTGCTTAGAACAAGATAAGGAAACCCAGGTAAAGATGCACATTTAGCATGCACGTTTGTGCTGATAAAAGGAAACGTAACAAATAGAAATTGAATGATTATTATAATAGTTTAAAACGTACGATATATTGTTGTGCACAAAATGGTCAAAAAGCATCAGTTGCCAAAAATAGCAAGACTTCTCCTCTAACAGCACAACAACTAGAGCATGCACATGGCAAGTTAGTCCGTTGGTATATCATCTTTACCTAATGCTCCCCTTTTTGCTATGATAATTTATTGCTTACTAGAAAATGTATAAAGGGGCACTCAATTTACTAAAATCTCAGCATACTTAATATGAGCTTAATGGTTCACTTCAACCACAGGAATACTAGAAGCTTGATGAACTATATTCTGACAGTCAGACTGGTAAAATATGTCATCTGGAGGCAATTGTTATTGAAGTTGAATCTGTCGGGCTTGATGAACTATATTCTGACAGTCAGACAGGTAAAAATATGTCATCTGGAGGCAATTGTTGTTGAAGTTGAATCTGTCGGGCTTTCAATGTGTCCAAGATTGCCAACAACTCATCCTTACTCCCTTCAGACAACACTTGTAAAGCAGCTTCTACCCTTACCTTTCTAGATGCACTAGATATATCCTTACAAAGCGAATCACTAACTCTTTGATATGAAACTTTTGTAACAGAATCAGATGACTTCCAAACACTATCACTTGCCCGAGGCTGAGGAACTACATTAGGACTGGAATCTGTACCTGTTTGATGCAAATTCCCATTAACTTCCGCTCCCTTACTCACAGTGCCTTGCAAGGGAGGAAAATCCCTTTCTTGAAGAACCACTGGAGTAGCCACCACCGAAGGCAAAGAACTTCCAATTGAATTATTTACTTATTTTTGCGCAGCAACTGGGGGATCATGTATCACCAAGCTGGTGGTAGACTCACGCCGTTTTGCCACCGCCTTGGATGCTGGACCAATATCTGACTTTTCCATCCCTTATAAGTGGCCGAAATCAGCGGACCCAAATCCGGCCCTTAACCTGATAGCAAACCCTAACAAAATTGATGTTGACAGAAAGCTCTCAGAACAAGCTTTCCAACGAACTAAAGATCATCGAAAACGGAGTCCAGATGCTCAAGTTACAAGGAAAAAAGCCGGCAGCCCTGAGCGCCACCGTCCGAAAACTCCATCTAAGTTCATAGGCAGAACCCATTAGGCTTGCTCCATGTTAGGAAGTTTATGAAGTGTTTATGCATCAAACTAACGATAATATGCAAGGCACTGGCAACTGCTTATTTAGGATGCCTAAATATTGCAGATATATTTACGATTTTATGTCTCGAGAATAAAACCGTGTTTTCGAGAACTTGTTATTAGTAAGAATAATAATTCTACATAGACGATCTTGTATGTTTGATTTGTTTTAATTATTCATAGCTCTGTTCAAAGCTCTAAAAGGATCTCAAAATGTAGAAAACAAGAATGCTTAGAAGTTTATACAGGATGTTATCGGTGCAGGGGCTTATGACCCCAACTGCGATCCCTGGTAGAAATGACAGAATGTAGACCATGGTTCAAACTGTCGCCTCTACACATAGAGGGGCCAGAATAATGCGCAGTAGGAAAGAAGCAAGCAAGACAGAGGTGGCAGTGGGAAAATTCAGAACAAAGATGACAGTCTGAAAATTAATAATTGCGCACTAACGATCCCATTACTATTAAAGTTTATCCTCGAAAACCCTTCGGAGTGAGTTTTTTAATTCTGATAGTAATCGGATTTACTAATGTGCTAGGTCAGTGCGACTCTGTTGCCGCGGACACCATTGTTGGGTACCAATACTATGTTCCACAATAGTAGAACATGAGAAATGTTGGGACAATGAAGGGAACCTTCGACCGACCACCAAGACAGAGCGGGTATAACTTGCCGGCTAGTGCTCCATCTCCACATTCGAAAATTGGTACACCAAAATTGAGGCCTCATAATTTGAGATGTGGATCAAGGGAGCTCGCAAAACGTATGCAGCTCAAAGGTGGTGATAATAAAGCACTCTCGCATAGCCATGAAACCAATTATAAGTGAGGTGCGAGTATCATATAGGACTGACAGAAGCCTACCAAAGGGCTACATTATCTAAGCTTGATTTGCTCGTAGCGACCCAACAGGGAAGCTCGCAAGCACTACACAAGTCCAGTGGCCTCACAACATTACGGACAATAATTGTATTGTATTGTATTCTATTCTATTCCATTATTATTGTAGTTTAATGTCTTACCTCAGTAGAACTAGGATATTATATTGCCAATTTCACCTGTTGCATTCAATATTGTCAAGCATCGTAGCTTAATTGTTAGATTAAAACCTCATTTAGACTACAACTTCAAAGCATATTTGTTGCTAGGGCCGAAATTGGAAAAGGCAGAGGATGAAAAGAGCAACATCTTTAATACAAAATCGTGTCATACGCAATAGATCTATAAAATAGCTAGTTGTTGATCAGTTTTAGTATTGACAATTATAATAATTTCATTAATAATTTGTGTATTTCTGATATCTAAAGGCTTTGTAAGGGAGGAAGGAAGGAAGGAAGGAAGGAAGGAAGGTATTTTTATCGTCCACGGAGACCAATCGGTCTATGGACCCAATACAAAAGCGCAGCAAGCGGATTACTACCCGGATTAAAAAAACCCCCGCCCCGAAGGGTTTTCGAGGGAAAAACCGTGGCAGCAATCAGCCTGCTGACAAACTGTTCCAATATACAAAATGCAAAAACACACAAATATATGCACTCATGCACCGCACCCGTAGTGCCTGATCAGCGGGCAGCCAGGCGGGGGCAAAGGTGAGCTCGCAGATCCAGTACCTCCTGAATGTACGACCCCAGAGCACGTACTGACAAACTATGATCCTTAGACAATCAGTTAGTAGTTTTAACATATCAATAAAAAATAACTTGAACCTAAGCAAGAGCATTGACAAGAAATTGCTTCTCTATCATGAACATCAACCAAGACATATTTGTACCAATTCAATTCAAGTCAATTCTATCTCAACACTACAGCAATTGTCAAACGAAAGTTAGTAACTTTATGTTAGGCCAATCTAAAAATGTTTAATTTCATCCCTTAACGCCATCCACATCTTCTTTTCTTTCAACCGCTAGTTAGTCTCCAATATGTTTCTTTTTCACTTAACATTGCGCGAGGAAAGAAGAAAGTAAAAGGAAAAAAGAAAGTATAGTTTTTGGAGTACGTGCTGTAGGTACTTTGGTAAGTTCCAAAACTAGACACCCTTAACATGCTTTTACCCTCTTATGTATTTTAATTAATGCCACTATTTTTTAAGTGTTAGGTGTTGTGTATAAAAAATGAAGGAAAATATTATACATAATATTCAAAAGCTAATACATTTTTTTAATGTTAAATAGGTAGGGTACATGGAAATGAAATCTCAAAGTAGTTACTAGTTAGTTCACACGTCTTTGTCGAAATCGAGAGGATGGGCAATAATGGGTAGTTCATATGGGTCCCAAGATCTTCTAACACTATAATGTTGTCCGAGAGCGGACAAAGATGTCATAAATTTAACATATATGTGGGTTGGGTTATATGATGTTATGGAGTACAACATTAAGGATGCCATTCTCAAGGACCCTACCTTGGGATCAGCAAGGTAAATTATAAATCATCAGCTACTAGAATTGTTTGCCCCACTGATAGGTAGGCCATGGTATTCAATGTGATATTAAAAAATACTCTTTTTTTCTTCTTTTTCCTATTTCGATCTGCATGTTGTATTGTAGTAAGAAACATGCCAAAAACGTCCATTATATGCAATGCTAACGGTTGGTAAAATGACATTTTCAATTTAAATTGGTTCGATGCCTTTCCATGTAAGGTACTTGCTCGAGCTTTTGGTTTGAACAAAACTGACGATGGTCGAGGCAGGAGCTGTGTTAGCATCCATCATAATTTGCATCCGTTCCTGCAAAATTTGTCCTCATATAGCCGCTTCTAGCAATCGTGTTCAGCCGACTTCCTTATGACAATGTAGGTACCTTTTTTCTCCTTATCAATTCAGATCATCATCAATCTGTAAGAGTTTTTGAAGTTTTGAATTAGACATCTACTTTTTTATGCTTACAGTTTAATGTAATGCAGCAACCTTAGAATAACTGAATCTTATTATGTATATATTGATCTTCAAACATCTTAATACAAAGAGCAACTCCGTTCATGTTGCTATGTACAAGAAATTTTAATGTCTTTTGAGGATAATACTCAACTAGAGATTTAGGGTTTTTTCATCTACGGAAGAATCTGTGATCTTTTTTACAATTGGTATTCTAATGCTGCTCTTCATTTCTTTTATCGTCATTGGCAGCGCGGTTTAAATTTTCTGGTCGCTATACACTTGTCCTTCTCTCGTGGGCACTTTTGCGTTCCCATTCTGCAAAATTTGTTTATACGTATTCTGAATGCTGAATATATACTGTATTGAAGCGTCAGGAGGTGTGCTCTAGAAATTCTCTTTGTGGAAAACAAAACGTGTACTTGTTTTCTGGGAACATATCCGTGATAAGTTATTCAACTCCATGGCTGCTCTAGAATTTCCACAGAAGAAAACTCCTGCAGAAATCGGAAGAATAGAGAAGTTGGAAAAGGATAATTCGTTAAACGAAATTCATTAAGTTTTAGAAGATGATGCACCACTCACCTACTGTTCTACCAGGATGAATAGAAGCAAGCCTTGCAAATACGTTGTTCCAGCTAGGCTTAGAAAAATGAGTCCGAACCTGAAATAGATTTGTTATCTTGTTTCAAAATTGTTTTTCAGAAAGTACAAGCAAGTCAGAAAATGAGATAAGGTTTCCACATACTCTGGTGCCAGAAACAATATCGACCCCACTCTTTGCATGATGGAGAGCCTGAATGAGAGTTATGAGAATCGAGCGGGCATCACCTTCTTCATACACACTCGTTAAATAATTATGCATCTCAATTACAGCCTGTAAGGTAATTATAATGCTGTAAATCTCAAAGGAGACATTCAATCACTTAGTGGATATTGATCGCTTAGTGGATAGTATCTACCTGGTTATCCATCTCAGCAACTTCGTTCATGACTCCTTTGAACCATTCAAATGAACCTTGCTCCCTTGTAACCCAGTAAAAATATGCGTTGGTTGGACCACAAAATTTACGTCCTCTTTTTCTGGCAGCTTGAAACTTCTTGTGAAAGCTGGTTTGGAATTCCTGCGAGAAATGTCAGCGATCAGCAATATCTCACAAGGGAATATCTCACAAAGGAGTGGGGAACATGCCCTGAGAAGCATATTCAGCTTACTGGCTTGTGATCTGTTTGCTTAATCTCATTAAGCATGTCCTTTAGGATACTGATAAAAGGTGTTGCTCCAATTCCAAGCCCAACAAGCAGAAGAATATCATACTTTTTGAAGTCTTGTGCAGGAGCTCCATAAGGTCCATCAATAGAGACCTTTGGCAAACTGTCATTATGAAAAGGCACTATGAGTATGTAGGTTCAAATAGCACAAGTGTGGAACTTGGAAGTACCTTGAGTATAGGCCATCTTTGTCTGCGGAAGTCAAATTTGAAGCTGAAACATCAAGAGCCTATAGAAGGAAAATCCAGTTTAGATGGAAATTTTTTATTTCAGGAAGAGTTGTAGAGCTTGCTTGCCTCTGAAAATACATTTATGATCTCGCGTGTCCAATCCCCTAATGCACGTATATGGACACTCAAATAATCATCACCTGGTGCTGAAGTGATGGAGAACGGATGCCTGTAATACAGTAGAATTTTGAGCCAGTGTGTGTGGCGTGGCTCAATCAAAACTGAAAAGGCTCACCACTCAAATGACGATACAGTTGGACACTGTAGAAATAGGTACATTCCACTTTGGTATCTGAAGCCAAGAGGCTTAGCCATTTGTATTGATAGAACCTCACCAGGATGGATTACAACCTGCAAAATTGCTCAATCCTTGGAATGATATGCCATAAGAAAGCCTTGCATATTACACAGAATTACCTTTAAAATGTTGACTTTGTACACACATGATCTTAAAACCCGGACTGCACGTTCTTGCATGTACAGTAAAATAGGTATAAGTATGTAAATCCATGTCTGCAAAATGGTCAAGTTCATGAGAGACATTCCAGGAGAAGAATGCCTTTGGATTCATTTTGTACATGATATGTATGGCTCACCGTTTTTTCCACCCAATTATGTGTCAGGAACAGGAATAATGAGTGCACGATGAGGGTTGCATAGACTAAGATGAACAAGTGATGGGAGTACCAGAAAGAATTAAACCCCATCAGTTTGTGGAAGGGCCAGGGCAGCTTTGCTTGATATCGTCCCTTGCGACAACTTGCTAACACATATGCAACTAACATCAGCAGCACCATTATCACCCCTGTAACTCCTCCTATTGACACAATAAACTTCCAATATGTAGGTTGCACACCATGAAAGCGACCTCCAAGAGTGCGCATGAACTTATCAGGATCTGCATTTGCTATTCTTGGAAAATCACATGACAAATGAACCCCAGCATGAATTAAAACTCCAACGACGACTGCTCCTGCGACAAGCTGCAATGAGATGCCATGAAAGAGCCTGTCAGGAAATACCATTCACAAGCATCACTAAGGATCCAATGGTGTCAACTACTTTCTTTAGGGGCACATGAACCTGCCTTATGAAAAGTAATGCTGTCATCAAAGGGAATTGCTGATGACACTGCAGTGGACCGTAACCAAGTGATTGTGTTCCGACAAACAGGCAATAAAACTAGAGACATATTCAGCTTGAGAGTTTCAGCAGCTCCTTTTGCTGTACAGACACAGTAACCCATAACCTCAAATCCTGATCTGTAACTGTATTGTATAAATTTCCAAGTAAAAAGAACTGCCATGATAGTAAACCACAGAGCCAAGATCCAGACCCGCTGCCAATCATCCCAGAAAAGACACTCTGCCTGCCTAGTGATTGATTCAAATTGGTTCCTCTTCTTAGGCTGAGGCAAAATATGATGGCATCCTTCGCCTTGTAAGTACAATTCTGGGCCTCGAAGCAAAGTTTCAAACTCTACCAACTGCATCCAAATGTGTGACACTTATTATGATTTATTTGAATTTTCCCAAAATATCGAAAACCACTGCTAAACTTACCCCAATGTAGCCTTTATGGTCGTGATCAAGTTCATTCATGATCAATGCTGCATAGTCTTCTGCTTGTTCTTCCAAGATAGAAAGCTTGTTTGCAGATGCACTTAAGAGGATAACCTACAAAAACAGCAGCTCATCATGAGTCAAAACAATGAATTCAAGCTTAAAAGGAATTTTTGTAACTAAAACCGTGATAGGGTTCTGAGAGTCAATGCTAAAGTCAAGCTTAATATGAAACCTGAGACAGGGGCATTCTAATGCAAATAGAAGGGGCATTTTTATAGAAATCACTAATCGGTTCTGTTTCTCAGGTATGACTCTGCCTTCTGTTACCTAGGAAGAATAAAGTAAGAGAGCAGGCTAACCTCTTTAATTTCGTCCTTGCTGATTTGGCCATCTGAATCTGTGTCACATCTGCAGTTCCGGAATTGGATCAGAAATCAAATGTCTAGAAGAAAATAATGAACGAGCATTCTTACAAGTCAAAAAATAGCTGCATTCTTGAATCAAACCGCTTGTCTGTGATCTGCATCCAATACTGATGCAATTCTTCCTTGGTAAGGCTCTGCGTAAGACACCTCCTCCTCCTCCGTGAAACAGCATCAAAAAGCTCATTTGCAAACTCCTTCGAGCTTATTCCTGTAAAGATCAAGCAGAATCAATTACGTGCATTTTAAATAATTCTAGAATTACTACTCACCAATGCATGCTCCAAATTGAGAACGTGGTAGCTTTCCATCAGGAGATGTTAAACTATGAAATCTGAACTCGACAGCCCGCCAGAGTGCCTCCAGATCCATATTTCCAGTTGTTTTATCAATGAACCTGAGACCTTCTATAGCTCGAGATGGCACAGAGGACTGTGAAGATGGCACAGGGGCCTGTGAAGAATC
The DNA here is from genome assembly GCA_021234155.1 of Isoetes taiwanensis. Lineage (NCBI taxonomy): Eukaryota > Viridiplantae > Streptophyta > Lycopodiopsida > Isoetales > Isoetaceae > Isoetes > Isoetes taiwanensis. The sequence continues at coordinate 4,182,344 of JAJEKV010000057.1, read as the reverse complement.
CACAACAGGCACTACTCGGGCCGAAGTATTTCTTGGCTTGGGTATTACAGAGGTGGTCTGGACATTCTTCACCGTAACAGAGTCCCTAAGAATATCCAGAAACACTTCAACAACGATGTGTGGATTCTTCTCCATGTCCTCCTTTCTCAAGTCCTTCATTTTCCAGTGCATGCTGTTATTGGGAGGATTGTGCTTGCCATCCAGGTCTACATATACAACATGCTGCCCTTCAGCGGCAGCCATGTTATCTACTTACCAACGAATTTGATACTTGAACGGAAAAAAAAAACCAATGTCATTGCCTCCTTTCTTCTTTTGCATGAACAAGCACATTCTTTCTCTGGTTTCTGAATAGGATCCAGCCTTCAAATGCCCAAACTCCAGCAATTAGATAGCCGCTTTGCATTCTTTTTTGTGCATGAAAGAATGCTGCTCCGGTCTTATATCAAAGAACCAATCCTTCAAAGACGAGAATCCAGCTCCATGGCTAGATGGGCGATTGGAAAATGCAACCTTTTCCGGCATTATATCACAAGGAGCCCTTGTTTCCCTCTTTCCTTGCACGATTATTGGCTCACGAGGAGGGATTTAAATGAGAAAAAACGCGCACTGTGTAATTAATGCGCAACAGAGAGGACCCCCAAATCACAAGATCCTTTCCATATTAATTGTTCGTTGGAACCCTCAATCACTGCATCAGAAATTGGTGCACAGTATCTTGCATCCTTAATCAGATACAAAACCCAAACCACATTGAAGAAAGTAGAGCCATGCCGAAGAATTAGAAGGATATGTCTGATGGGCGGTAAAGGAAATGCTTGTTTATTGAGAAAAACTAAAACACGGAGAAACAGCATACATCACGAACAAAAATCGAGGGTGTATAGGTGGCCCCTGTGGCTGATATATATACAAGATGAGGAAGATCGGAAGAAAGAAAAATAGGCCTAGGGAAAAACTAAAATATGCGGCAGGAACTAAAGATGCCAAACGGAAAACTCTGCCACAAAAGAGGAGGTGCATGCAATTTACACATTGCAGAGCTTCGAGCTATTTTGAAGCTCTGGAGCAGCGAAATATCTGTCCATCAGAAAACAGCTATCATCGCTTTATCTAATCTCAACTCCCGAGGAAAAGGAAAACCCAGTACGAATCGGATCCACCCAGATCGCGATTTCTGCTCAAATCAAGCTTATGTTCCGAATGATCAGAATTGAGCGGCGGATCTAGCGGCTTGGCAGAGAAGATGCAAAGAATTATAAAAGAAATAGCAATTGGGTTCTGTAAACTGTTGCAGCGGCAACACAAACATGGGCGCAAGGAGAAGGAAATACTAGAGACAAAGACAAAAAGACATGAATATGGCGCTTCTGGGTACTGACAGATCCGCAAGGCCCTGTTTGTGAGAGGAAGCCGTGGGATTTTAACGCCATGGCTTCATCAGGGTTGCATCATTGCATTGAAGGACCGGACTTACCACTACCAGAAAGGAAGGTCTGGCTATGGAGGTTGGGCGTACTGGCAGAGTTTTTTAATACCCTTCACCACCCTAATACCTAAAATTTGATTAAAGCCAAATTTCAAACAGTTTGTTGTCTGCATTGATGATGTCTATCTTGCACCTTCTTGCCCCTACACCACTCTTGGATAAATTGTTTGCTCTGGACATTTTTGGTCCACCTAGCGCATCCCACAGGAAACTTTCCAGTGGATTTTATGCATATGCATATTTCTATCACTGCAATACAAATTTTCAACTGGAAACTTGAAATATCCGACTAGGAAACTTTCCAGTAGAACTCCAATACATAACGTTAGGAGATTCCCAATCAGAACATTAGGAGATTCCCAATAGGTTTTAAACAGTTTCACACACCCTATTCCCTTCCACCTTCCTAAGTAAGGACTAGTGTGAACCATGCCCCTTGCCATTGCCAGATGCACAGGCATGGTTCACACATCGTTTGGCCAATTCTTGTCGACACACATGAGTTGACATTAGTGAAAATTTCAATAGATTTTTGATATGATCCTCTTATTGGCCCTGCCACCCTCGTGCTCACCTCTTTTGGCAGGGATTTCACACAAATATTAACCTCCTTGCACGAGCAACTTTAGCTTTTTGTCATGTTAGACAGTTCTCATGTCGTAAGCACCACCAACTCTTCCATTGCTAAACAATGACATTTGCTCTTAATAGAGCATATGTTTACTTCTTGGCCATAAGTTGGTTTAAAATGTGCTCAGTGACGTGAAGAGTATAATTTGGCGGCATACAATGAGTATATAAGACCATTAAGTATAGAACAATGAATATAAATCAATTAGATCTCTATATCAACAATCTAATCTAACACTATCCAACACTATCCGACAAATGACATAGCTCTTGGCCTTCTTTCTTTGCCGCCACTTGGTATTCAGCTCTTGCATTGTCTCATTCCTATTTTATCTAGTTCAAAGTTTGTTGTAAGCCTCTCTCTCCTACAAAGTTTATGTGCTTTATTGCATATGAAATACCAAACTATTTTGGAGTTTATTTATTGTGTCTTTTGTTTAACATCACATCAATAAACTATTTAAGAATGTTGTTTGATACCTTCGAATAGGTAGACCTATCCATATCAACTTGTAGGTACAATTTTCAATTTGGCTTCTCCAATTTAACTATGTCTTACCATATTTGACAGGGGCATAGGGAAAGAAACATAAAAATAGAAATGATCTCATATCAAAGTCTCGTATGCAGTGAAAATTCTATTTTCCAAATATCATTATCGCCTCAGGCAAAGCAATATTAGGTATACAACCATCTTGTCAATTTTATATGTGCTTCGTATCAAAAACAACTCTACAATGATCGATGCTCTGGATACAAAGTAATCACAAGGTTTGCTTTACAACTTCCTGAGCTTTCTCCCTTGCAATCCTAAAGATCCTGAAATGGAAATAAAGGTTAGTATACAAACAATAATTCTATCATCCAATAATTCAACACGACATTGTAAGTAAATTCAATACGAACTGTATAGATTCCTTTTTGCCCTATTTTCATACATTTTTTTCATACAATACACCTCTTAAACCAGCTAAACCTTATGTTATAAAAATATGCTTTCATGAACTAGCAAACTATGGTGATACTAAGACTGGCCTTCTACCAATCATAACTAGTTTTATTCTTTTGTGCAGTAAAACTCGCAATTTGTTAATTGACATGGAGAAGACCCACAATTATCTTTGTTAATTGGCATGGAGGAGACTGAGACCTAGCTTTGATACCATTAATACCACTATTATGAACTCTGCTGATACCTTGATTCACGACCCTGCACTTATTGGATTCCCCCACAACACATATTTCTTGAAATCCTGCTATGGATTGGAGTGGAGGCCCTATGTCCGCCTTAGCCCCTACTCTGTGCAGCTAAAAACCTGGTCCCAACCAGGTAAACTTGTCATCCACTACGAATTTTATATTATTGGATTCTAGATCTAAAAATATTGCACACTTGTAGAAGAGATGGCTACTCATTATGCTCTAATATGCAAAGTACACGTTGGACTTACCAGAGGTCTGGAAAGCCATAAATCTACTATGGCACGTGGTTATCCGGACCAAATAGTAGGTGATCTGGACATGTCCAGGTTAACGGACTGGGAATAACCATTAGTTTTTTCCAAATTAACCCCGCAATAAACTACGCATGAAGGTGTGTTCTAACGGACCAATCTTGGATAAGATTTTGGAGGCAGTTTTTTAGATCATCTAATTCGGTCGAAAACCCATTTGGATCGCCTTCCTAGTCCTTAGAAATTCCATTTGATCAAGAGATGAGGAGATTTGAGCGGATCCACGAACAAATCATAGAAACCATTATGTTATTGAGCTTGCAAACAAGTAGGTCAGAGATAACCACTTCTCGAGTTAGATATACAGCCATCTTGTCAATTATATATGTGCTTCATATAAAAAACAACTATTGATTTGAAACACGTTGAAGGGCGTGGTGATGGTGCCTAAGATTTCAACCCCGTTCCTTTGCATAACTTTTGATTCCTATGCCAGATCTCAGTGATTTTGAGCTTGTTGGAAAGCTCGTTGCATGCCCTATCTGTTGATATGTAGTTTGTATGCTGATTAGACTGCTTTGGCAGTGAAAAATTGCCTGACAACTTCGGCCCTTTGTTGTCGGTGTTAGGGTTTGGCTGCAATCTTCTTTTTGCCATAACTCGTGCATTTGGTGGCAGTTTTAGGCGTGCTATTTCAGCTCATTGGAGAGATCGTGGTATGCTCTTTTCAGTGGTTCTTATATTTATCAGAACTTACTCTTTTGTGGGGGACTGTTGAGCTCTGAAATCTCGGCCTCTTTAGTGGAGATGGCAAAAGCAACTCGTAGTCCTTCCAAGCACTCCTCTGGTAATCCTAATGGGGTATAAGGCACTGGTGAAAGGGAATATGCTCTAGATTCTCCAAAGATGTGTGTTCGAGATGGCCACTCCAGAGTTTCAGGACTCGGAGTTCATTTCTACTATTGCTAATGAGATTGGACTTCACTTGCAACATGATATAACCAATGTCATTACTAAGATTTGTGTAGCACGGCCCATTCATCACGATCTGCCTCAGACAATTTGTTGTTTAGAGTGGGCCCTTGTTTTTTTCTTTCAAGCTACAATTGTTAATGGTCCAAAGCTGGCTGTCATATTCCCTTAGGCCCCTCTCTTTGCTCAATATCTTAAGTCTTACGAGCAGGTTCCTCCAGTTGCCTCTACTGCAAATCTTACTTCTAGCTCTTTTCCTTCTTCAATGGATGTCTCTCATCCCCTTGTGACTTCCTCTACATCGATTCCAGTCGCTGGTCCCACATCTCTATTGTTGGATGAGCAAAGCCAAAGGCTGGATGAGATTCAGAGGTCGCAAGAGCAAGTTCAAGAGGCTTGTGGGCAATACATGGACATTGATCGCCGTGGTGCCCGCCCTCCACCCAAACATCCACCTCAGGCTCTTTGCCAACCTCGAAAGTCAGCTAAGGGTTCTAACACCTCGACTTCTCAGCCCTCCTCAGCACTTGCTCTACGTGATTCTGCTCCTCCTGTTGCATATGGTCGCTTTGCTCCACTTCAATGGGCTGGTCTGGATAAAGATAATACTGTCTTGCTGCAGGCCCAGGAAACGTCTTCAAACTCTCCTCAGATTCCAATAGTCACATCTGATTTAACTCCGTTACAAGCCCAATGCAGTTAGACCTTTAAGCAGAGCCTTATCTCCTTTTACTTATCTAGTATGGAGTAAATACATTGTACAATTAGATGATGGATATTCATTTTGTACATATTCTTGATGATTAATAAACTTTTGGTTCAGCCTTCCAAAAAAAACAATGTATAGATATTTACACATTACATTACATTATATTTCAAAAAGAAAGAAACAACAACAACAACAACAACAACAACAACAACAACAACAACAACAACAACAACAACAACAACAACAACAACAACAACACTACAATGATAAACATTCTGGATACACATTAATCACAAGGTTTTCTTTATAACTCTTTGAGCTTCCTCCCTTGCAATCCTAGAGACCTTGAAATGGAAACAAAGGTTACTGTACACACAATAATTCTATGGTCCAATAATTCAACATGAAATTGTAAGAAAATTCTCAAAACTAGTCCTTAAGGGCAAATCTCACCACCCAACTGGGCTCGCAAAAGTAAGAGTCTCCAAGATAGTCTATGTAGAATCTAGGCTATAAAAACAAGAAGGGATTTGAAAGGATCAACTCCTAGATAATCCTATCTTAAATACAATATTTCAATGGCAGCCAGTTGAACTGATGCGAATATAGTAGCTGGGAAGGAGTGGTCTTGGATGTTAGACTTGGTGGAGTAGCATGGGCGCATAAATATGGCAAGTTATTGGCAAGGCTAGGCAATCGAATGGCAAAGGGCAACCTTGGGCTATGGTTAAATAATATTTATCAAGGCAAAGTATTTACGTGACCAAGAGATTTATGGCACAACCGAAACCTTATAAATATATGAGGTTAAGGATAAGAATAGCTAAGATCCTTTCCTTAGCTAAAGGCAATCTATCTTTTATGAAATAAAGGCAAGCCATTATAGGAAAAGGCCTGCAACCCTTTTCGAAAAAGACCGACCTGCTATAAAACAGGCTGACCAGCATCGTACAAGGGAGATATAGCTTCAATGACATCTGTTACAAGAGAATTGGCATGCGTGAGTTCGAATAATCCGCCACAACTGTTACATATCTAAGATCCTTAAGTTCTACTCTATTGATCCAAGCCAAGATCAAGAGTCGAGATCAAGATTTTGCCATTGCCTTAATGCTTTGCCAATCAGTATTTACCACTGATCGGCCCGATTGGGCGATGATCTACCATACATTGGTTCTTGTTCTGGAACTAGTTCTTGTTTTTTATTGAACTCGAGTTGGTACTAATTTGAAATGTTGGCACAATTCGTAACAATTGGCTATGCCTGTTCAAGCCACTAATACAATGCCCACGCCACATCCTCTTAGTATCTTGATCAGACTATTGAAGACGAACGTCTTGCTTGTGCCTTTCGGGCCATCCACATTGCTTGCTGGTTGATTGCATCGAGGATAAAGTCAGCTATATGCTTCTGCTCGTCGTTGAGCTTGCCTTAGTTTTCCTGCCCTTCTTTCAAGCCCTTAGTTTTCCTGCCCTTCTTTCCAGCCCTTTTCTGCATCGAAGGTTGGTTCATTTGGGAAGTTGCCTAGAATGTCTAGTTGTGATTCCGGCAATCCAAGTTGCTGGCATGTGCAGTCGCTCATCTGGAAGATGTTGTGGGTGGCATCTTTCCTTGGTAATCTTCTGTCAAGCTGTCAGTGCACTATACAGTTTGAATTTTGCATTAAGGGCATATGTGCTATGCACCTCTAGCGATAGTAACAGCCACGATATCGAAACTTCCAGCACCCAAGTTGGCTCGAGCTTTGGAGGGAGGATCTTCATGAAACATCCTCTGAAACATTGGCAAGGGCCTCAAGCTAAAAGACATCAAGCAGTTCTTCAAGTCCAAGCACCGATCACGAAATTAAACCTCCAAGCTTGTAATAACTTAAATATTTTAAATCACCAAGTGTATTGTTTTTAACTTTTGAGTTACAATTACTATGATATAATTAATAAAAATAAACATTGCAACTTTATCATCCTGTTTTATCTTGATTTCTTTTATGCTTGAAATAGATCAACATAGGAGTATCATAGTAACAAATAACTGCATGTGTGATTAACACTTGCAACTAGAAACTTCAGTCCAGCTTCACAGGTCTAAGAGAACCAAGGCCAACAACGCAATTGGCTACCCAGGAACTTGTTTGGCAGGGAACTTGACGAAGAGGAGGACATGTCGATAGAGACGATCAACAGATGCGTAACCAAATGGCGCAGCTTGTGCAATGGGCGCGACTCAGGAAGATAAAGGCAAGTTCATCAAGAATGTGTATACTCTTAAAGAAGACACTCTAAAGAAAGTTTCGTGTTGTTCTTAATGTTTTATCTTGCTTGTTTTCTTCTAAGGTTCTATATTTTCTGCATTCTGTAATTGAAGGTTTGAAGGATACAAAGGAAAAGAGAAGGAGGCAATAGATTTTGGTCATTTTGTAGCTGATAAATCATCTAGCAGAGGCTTAGGTGATTTTGAGTCGAAGATTGTGTCAGAATTTGAGAAAGATGTTATAGCAAAGTACATGCAAGGTATTAGTGCATTTAGGATGCTTCAGATAGTTCCTGTGCCAGCAAATTCCACTGTTCTATCTAATGTTTTTCGAGTTCCTTTTGTTGAGCTCGATGAGGAGCTCAAAAAGGAAGTAGAAGCCCATGGTATTTCCAAGTCTGCTGCAAAGTTGTTATGGGCCAAAAAATGCTTCGATCTATGGAGGGAGTTTACAGGGCATTCTTTAGAGAAGAACATTGAGGATCTGGAGTTGCTTAATGAGGAGCTCAAAAAGGAAATAGAAGCCGGTGGTATTTCCAAGTCTACTGCAAAGTTATTATGGGCCAGAAAATGCTTCGATCTATGGAGGGAGTTTACAGGGCATTCTTTAGAGAAGAAAATTGAGGACCTAGAGTTGCTAGAGTTTGCTCATGTTAATCAACACCTATATGTTCATACCCATGTTAGTCAACATTCATTGATCAATTGATGGAGAACTTACTACCACCTACTACCAATTTCAAAGTACACTCATGAGGACCTTATTCACACCTACTGCCAATTCCAAAGCATGTTCCATGAGGAGCTTACTCATACCTATCATATATGAGGAGCTGACACATATCTACTACCAATTTCAAGGTATCTCCACACACTTATTATCAAGACCTACTATCAATTCCAAAATACCACCCATTCAAAACACTTTCTATTTTTAGGTTCATTTGCTTACCCGTGAGCATCTGAGCATGTAGAACATTCTAGAACTTGCTATTTTGACTCTTTGTAGTTTTCGAAAAAAACTTTATATTTTTAGACTGGGATGCTTATTCATGAGCACCTAGAATATTCTAGAACTTTCTAGAAGTATTAGAACATTCTATTTTAAGTTTGTACAAAGTTTCAAAGCAAGTTTCTATTTTTAGACCGAGGTGCTTAGTCATGAGCATCTGGAACATTCCAGGACATTTTATTTTAACACTTGGGAGGAACAAGAAAGAGAATAAAGCAGAGGCAAGGATGTGGAAAAGTAGGAGGAAGGTCTAAATTACAGCCGTGATTCACCTTTATTGGTGGTATAAGGATTTCCACCAAGAAAAACCCCCTTATATGGGTGGTTAAATTATGGATGATGGGAGCTCTAGTGCATTCTCGGCCCTGGGATGTGGGAATATTCCCATGGATATACCCTCTAGAAGCATCAGACCCCTACACCTAAGCGCAAGATGGGGCCAAACTCTAAGGTGGCTCTAACTTTTAGGGCATTTGACAAGCATTGGAAAGAGATCCAGTTCAATGTTGACTCCAGAATAGAAACATGATTAAATTAGAATCCTCTCCTCTAATAGAAAGATTTGAGAAGATAACGATGTTGTATTAGATCCTTGAACTTGTATGCATACATCAGATATAGACGAATCTGCCTTCTCCTTGGGCTCACCAAGGTGATTCACAATGTCTTCTAGAGGAGTATGCCGCCACCTACAAATGCATTGAAGCAACATGCTGAGGGATTCGAAACCCCTGCCAATGCGCAACTCCAAACAGCATGCCCACCCTTAAAGGGCAGGGGTGATTCCCATGCATATGCATATGCAAATACACCATGTATTTCCCATATTTTTTTTCAGTTTTTCAAGTCTTTCTTTCACAAGAATGCAATGCAAACCAATGAAGCAGACAAATCTAGTTTTGAAGAAGCAGAGATTACTCTTTTTTTTTTTTGTCTTCCAATCCAAATACAGTTTCCACATACATTTTTATATTTTTTAAAGTTTTTGTTGATGCACAATGCTTGTAGCACAAACATCAAACATGAAGAAAGTGAGATACGAAAACAGAGAAGCATACTAAAAACATTTATTCTCCCATTATTTTTTGAGTTTTTCAAGTCTTTAAGCAATGAAAATCACACAATTCTGCTTTTAATCATCAGAGATCACTCTTCCTGCAAGAAATAAAGAGCAATGAAAACAAGAGAAACGTGCTAAGTTTGAATGACAAAAATCAGAAGCTCTAAAGCAGCTCCATCAATTTAATTTTGCAGGATTCACCCAAAAACAATATGCAGAGTCTAGGGATTTAGGCCCCAAAACGACCAAGATCATGCAGTATTCAACTTATTACCTCCTTCAAAGCTTCAAGATAAGCAAGAGATGACCATCTCCACACAGCAACCGCTATCGTCTTCTAAAGTCCAGCCATAATTAAAACCGTAAGCTCGTCCACGATGCGGCAATAGCTGAAACCTTCTGAAAATAAGAGAAGAACAAAGATTGGGCTGGAATCGCCTTGGCCTTGGGAAGCCGAGAAATACATGAACTATATAGATTCCTTTTTGCCCTATTTTCATACACTTTTTCATATAATAAACCCCTTAAACCAGCTAAACCTTACATTATAAAATTTACGCTTTCATAAATTAGCAAATTATATACAGTTGTATATTTTCTTAATTTTATACCCATACCCTAGATTTTCCCCACAATGTACAAACAGAGGCAGATCGCCATAGCTTGAGGCAATATCTTGACGCTTGCTTCCTCAGCAAGCTTTGGGATGCCAATGCCCTTGAACATGTCAAGACAGCACACTACCAACGCCACATAAATCCCACATTGGAACGAGGCCCGCAATACTACCTGCATACCCACTTGCCCATGAAAAGGCGCAGACTCATTGCCTCCATTCGCACAGGGGCACATCATCTTCGAATTGAGACGGGCAGATGGATTGGTGAGCCTCGCCAGGACAGGCTCTGTCAATGCTGCCAAATGGGAGTCATTGAGGATGAATCTCATACACTTCAAAGTTGCCCAGCATATGATCAAATTCGGACGCGCTATGCTGAGTTGGTCAGGCCTAGCCAGTCGTTACATGTGACATTGAGCACAGCATCCGTACGGGTGCTGGGATCATACCTTCAGGAGGTTATGGACATGCGAGATCAGCTATGTCCTCGGGCACACACTTGACATGTATATATACGTTGATGTATACTTGTACAGTTTGACAGCATTCTTATTACTGCCACGGTTTTTCCCTCGAAAACCCTTCGGGGCGGGGGTTTTTTAACCCGGACAGTAATAAGTTTGTTGCGCTCCTTATGGATCCCATAGGCCGATTGGCCTCAATGGACGATAAAAAATCATTCTCATTCTCATTCTTAATTATGACAACCACCTATAGTCTCAAACTTCATGTCCTCGTATTTCCCTTCCCCTAAATTTATAATTTTAGAACTAGAAAAACGTATCCAGTGCCTTACATATACGTGCGACAATACATAGTAAAAACCCTTCTCCCGGCCACTCATATATTTTTTAAGGTTCAATAATGCGAACCCCCTTAGAATCACAATAAGCACACCTTTTTCCCTCATATCGAGATAAAGGACCCTTTGTTAAAAGATAAAGGTATCTCAACAATGTTATATATCAAGCTACTTCATCCTAAAGTGGCAGTTCTTTGGTGGCAGATTCTTCATAGGTGTCTGCGGGTTAATGTGCTTGTCCATAAGTTTAACCCTAGAATATCAAATCAGTGTCCAGTATGCAAGCGTGGATCTGAGACCATTGAGCATTGCTTTTTCATGTGTGAACACCTTAGACAGGTATGGGACTGGTTGTTTTCCCTTTTTCAGGTTTCACTAACAAGTCAACAACTGCTTTTGGCAATTTACCCAAGTACCTGGACAGAGTTACAAGGCCAGGCTTTTCATCTAGCAGCAGGATGGTTGCTTTGGACTATCTGGAAAAGACGAAGATTGGTAATCTTCAAAGGTCTGGATGTGGCAGATAATCGTGTTCTCCAAGAAGCTCAAGGTTACATTGTAAAGTCGTATCACTGTTCTTCACTTGCCCCTCGCAAGAGGCGATTGATTTTTGAGGAGTATTTGGATGTGCACTCTTATGCTTAGGCAGGTTGCTTCACTCGGTGGGTCTCTGCTTATCCGCTGAGATTTTATTCATGTCTCTGCATTTATACTTGTATTTGACTCTTTGATTGAATAAAGTCTGACGTCCTTCAACAAAAAAAACAATGTTATATATGTATCTCAATAGTTCAAGTCTCAATTCTCATGCAACTATCGTATTCCTGCTTTCTGAACCACTCTCTCGAGCACCACCATATCAATTCCTCCCCTTTCTGGGATTGGTAGTACTCGATCAAGGAATTACATGCCAAACTAGATATACTCAAGTTCATCCCTTAATAAAATTTTTGTCCAAGTCCAGCCCTCTTCAAAATTTATGAAATAATTATGATTACCAAGACCAACTATTATGCTGTAGTCATAATAGCCATCTTAAAGTTTACTTTATAATAGGCATAGTAATAGGGTCCATAATGATGAATCAAAGTTTTTGGCTAGGTATAGGAAAGGATTTGGAAAAGACACCTTAGAATCCCTAAGGCATTTATTCAACAAAATTCAATTCAAAATTTAATTTTGGCTTGTTGGAAGGAAAGATTCAAGGGAAGGAAAGGTTATCTGCAAGTACTGCCCTGTAAGATCCGAAACTACCATGCCCAAGATCATGGATTCAATATATCATTGTGAAAGTAGTCATGAACATTGTAAAATTAGTGGGGAAGTGACCCACTTCAGCCATGTACAATAATGGAGGCATGTCCCATCTGGATGTGTCATAAGTTTTGACTTCTCGTGGACATAAAAAATATATGTATGTATGTATGTATGTATGTATGTATGTATGTACCTTCAACCAAAATATCAACTCGTCAAAGAAATGTTACCTGAAGTAGCCAAAGCTATGTCTTAGAATTTGAACTTCATCCACGAGCTTTCCTATGAAACTTGCCGGCTAGTAGCTCCATCACACATATTGATGCTTAATTTCTTAATCATAAGGTATAGCATCAAAGAAGTTACTTTGAAAAGGCAATCTTATATCGTACACAACTTAATGAACAATGTTAGATCCATAATGTTCTATTCTATTCTTATGGAATCAAGCAACGACAAAGGGTTTTGGAATGGCTTCAAGACAAGCTTTTAGAATGAAAGGATGGAATTCATTTCTGAAAGCAATAGACAATAGCAAATTGCACATTAAATTTTCTTTTCTATTATATGCTAAATAGATAGACCTTTCGTATAAAATTAGTCTCTATCTTTTAGAAGAAAAGGTAGCCAAAATTTAGAAGGCTATAACTTGGGAACTAAAATTCAAAGTAATGCGATTTTTGCTAGTTTCTCCAAGTCTATTTTCCAGATTGATTTGAAACTTTTTGTAGTTCATATGTATGAGAGTGCTAGATCAAAAATAGTAAATCTGAGCAAAAGAAGACGCACACTAGTTCTGGCTTCTAGGTTATTTCCAAATTATGTATTATTGGCATAGTGAAACAAATACGGTAGCATTCTCATCAGGAATTAGCTAGTATTTTTGGCAAAACATGTAATCTCTTAGGTAGAAGTCATAAAAGCCATGATTTCTATAACCTGATCCTGAGATTGTACTTTTAAAAAGCTTCTAGGTTAGTTTACTTACTTTTCTATGTTTAAACTAAATCTCAATGTTGAATCTTAGAATTCCATAGGTTCCATAGGCCATAGAGTTTGGAACCTCGCTCTGATACCACTTGATAGAAAATAAACATTGACGCATAAACAATAATTCTATCATCCAATATGTCAACACTAAATCATAAGTAAATTCTCAAGCCAGCCTTTAAGCTCACCACTCAACCGAGCTCGCAAAAGTAAGAGTTCCAAGGTAGTCTATGCAAAACTATGCTACGGAAATAAGAGGGGATTTGGAAGGATCAGCCCCTAGAAATTTGTCTTTAAGAACATAATCTTTTAATAAGGCTATAAAGAGGCTTGGGAGGAACAAGAAAGAGAATAATGCAGAGGCAAAGATGTGAAAAAGCAGAAGGAGGAAGGGGGAGGAAAATTTGAATCACAATAAGCACACCTCTTTCCTTTAGATAGATAGATAGATAGATAGATAGATAGATAGATAGATAGATAGATAGATAGATAGATAGATAGATAGATAGATAGATAGATAGATAGATAGATAGATAGATAGATAGATAGATAGATAGATAGATAGATAGATAGATAGATAGATAGATAGATAGATAGATAGATAGATAGATAGATAGATAGATAGATAGATAGATAGATAGAGCCGAATATTATAGATTTCATGCCAATCAACAACCCCATAAAGATTGCCCGACAAAGAGATCAATAAATGAGCATTTAATGTGCCATTACAAATTCTAGACCTTTTTTTGCATCTTACCTCATGAGCATATTAAATATAAAAGATTTAAATTATTTTTTGATAAGTATAAATTAGGCATATATTTGGGAACTTTAATGTATCTAGTCTTTAATTCTCTGACACATTTTCTATTTTATAGTGTGCAGGGCTCGAATTTAGTGGCCTACCGAACTGGGAAAAATGCTGGCCACATGTGATATTATCGGATTTCCGGATTTTTTTAAGCCTATTTTCCGGATTTCTTCGGATTTTTTTTGCAAAAATGATCGGAAAATTGCCGGAATTTTTTTATCTAATCGAAAAATGTTAAGGATAGCCGGATTTTTCGGGGCCAAAACCCCCTATTTTCGAACCATGATGGTGTGGCAACTCATATATTTAAAGATTTTCAAAGTCTTTTTTCACGGTTTTTGTCAAAGTAGAAAGTCTCCTTTAAGATATTTTCCTTAAAAATATCACTATTTGACACATCTTTTTGCTATTGGCACTCCGCTGCTAGGTTGTCAAATTCCCACACTGCTTGAGACATATTTGTTCTAACACTAGTGTGTACTACTAGTCCAGACACCCAGGCACAATCTAGTTGTGGAGGCACTATACAATTGTAAAACACTTTCTAGACCACCTTGTAAGTTCAACATTTGCCCCTCAACCTTGGACGTCCCATACAGCTTAGCATGAGCATCATGCCTCAAAATGCTGTAACAGTGCACTACGAAGAGAATACTAAGGACCCTAGAAGTTTTTCTAAGGCAATGAATTGGCCATTCCTTATGTAATTTTATGTTGAAGTGGAGTATTGAATGGTCATTAAATAATCGTCTCCAACATAGGTCTAACCCAATGGGGGATTCCTTTTTCAAATTTTTAGCCTTGAAGTGGCCAAATTTAGATAAGCAAAAAGTTTAACTATCAACATGCCAATATTTATTTCTCACACCTCAAATTATATGCCCACATAAATCTGACAACCAAGTTACAAATTGATAGACCCACAAGAGGAGGTGAATGCAGTCGACGTTTTTGCTATCAATGTTAAAAAACATTGGTTTATTTTATTTTTATGACATACAATTTCTATATTTAGTAGATAAGTATAGGCTCTAATAAAGAACCACTAGATAACAAATTGGTCGTTATGATCCTTTAAATTATAGTAAACTGCTACGCAATGACGAACTTGCGCTTACTACATAGGTAACTCATCCTACTCAGGCCGGCCAGAGAATTTTACCAAAATAGATAGTTCAGGGCCAAATGCCTGCCGAGCCTAGTAAAATTTTTGCTGGTGCACTCGGATCTCAAGTGGATGTAATAATATGATATTGTATCCTCTTCCTCTCCCTCCATAAATCTATTTAAATTTAAATGGGTGTTTATGAAAACCATATGGAATTTCATTAATCTCTAGAGGGGTGAGGCTTTTATAAGTAATATTGTAGGCTAACTATGTAGCTACAACTCTCCTCAAACTTGTGCATGGGTGTTTTTGCTATTATGTCATGTAACAATTCGTTACGTATTATTAATAAAATTCCTTAAAGAAAAAGGAGGAGGAGGAGGACTTTTATCGTCCACGGAGGCCGATCGGCCTATAAACGAGAAAGGAAAAAAGAAAAATAAAAAAGATAGTACACTATAGATGCAAGCTTCTCCTAGGCCAAAAGATAGTGAACAAATTTTAAAATTCTTATTTTGAACCACGATGAATGTAAATAATAATGCCAACATTGGAAGTGCTTCTCACTCCACTGTCATTGGAGATTTGGTGAGTGTCAGAGTCAACATGTAACCACTTAGGAACTATTCATTGAAATCATCGTAGTGTAAAGTACCATGGCATCGGTGGATAATGTACATGAGTATTGTAACATTATAACTATCTTTGATATATTATAACTATCTTTGATTTGATCTGAGAGGCATTAACAATTATATAGTTTTCTCCTTCCATTTTCGCAAGCGATGTGTGTTTGTGGCAGGCTATATTAAATAATAATGCCATGCTAGAAACCATTATAGTATGCTAGATTTTTATTCTTCTAGATGGAATGATGAATCTCACATTATGGATGTGAGGTTGAATTTTTAAACGAAGAGGCCCTACATGATGCAAGGTAGCTCAGATCAAGATGGTGCAGAGCATATTTGTTGCATGCAAAGACATAGGGACCACATAAACATATGGAGGCTAAATAATAATACTCTTTGATACGTCGGGGGCCATAAATCTTAAATTTTACGAGACATAAATTGAGGAATAAAAGTTGTGAAGAAAAGTGCGGCAAAAAGTTGTTAATATATTGGTTGAATGTTTAGGAGCTCCCCAAGGTGCTTGCATTTGCCGGCCTTATGAAAATAGCCGATATGCTTAGCCATCCATTTTGGTACACATTCTTTCCACTTGTCTACCTCACTCGGTTTCCAAAATTTGGTGTTATATTCTTGTCAGAACTTTTGCCTCATAATATGGACCACATTACATGGCACCTTTTTACCCCTATTTTTTTCATTCAACTATACCCTATGTCTTATTTGACACCAAACCTTTATGATTTGACTAATTACTAAAAAAATATATCTCTATGCCATGAGATCATAAACCAGTGCAACATGCCAAATGCTCAATGCTTGACAGTGAAATCGCTCAATAAAATGCCAAACTTTGGATTGTGAATAAGTTGTGACACTGTAGCCTTTTTTGAATTTACTGTCAATCATGCAAATGGGTGCCAGAATGGTTGAGGCATTATGATAAATTGAGATCATCTATGCTAGTAGAGCAAACAACTATTTGATTCCTATATTTAAGTAATGATGTGGAGGTGGTGTTCATAACTTAATCAATAATAAAATTTGCTACTACTATAAAAACATCAGTAGGTTTCAATATGTAGCGCAATAACAGGGGGTTCCAGGGGGATTTGATATGGATGAAAAAATAACAACTCCTGAAACCATAGACCATATTTCCAAAAAAAATTAATGGGTGGTTATTAAAAAGAATATTTATTTAAGATAAAAAATAATTACGTTAGCTCACTAGTTCTATTGGTCAACGTAGTCTTATTAGAATATTGAGTTATTTTGGTAGAGGTTCGAGCCTCCGTATTTCATATTCTAAAACCTTAGGCAAAGCCATATAGAGGCTCGATACTCCATCAAAACCTTAGGCAAACACGTATTTCATATTTGAAAATCATAGGCGCCCCCAATCATAAATGACCATAAGCGAAATGATAGTTGTCCAAGTCTGGACTGTAGGATCGACAGATCCAATGACTGTGTTAGTCCAAGATGCACCTCATTTAGATATACATATTCTTGAATTACTCTATCTAATACGTGGAAGAAGTTGTAGCTTGGCGAAAGGAGAGGTGTCCAAAGGCTCCAACATACGGTCTGGACCATAGGATCGACAGATCCAATGACTGTGGTAGTCTAGGGTGCACCTCGTTTAGATATACATATTCTTGAATTACTCTATCTAATATGTGGAGGAAGCTGTAGCTTGAAATAAATATGATGCATGGCAAATCTATAGCACACTCTATGTATATGTCGCACGCTCGGATTTACAGTATTCTGTGATCCAAAAAATCATCTCATAGTTCCTAGAAGGTTCTATGTCTCTACATGTCAGAATTTCGTTACCTTCTTTTCCTACTATATTATGGTGAAAATGGAGATTGAAATTTGTCATGCATCCGCTAATTTCATAAGAACATAGTTGGAGCAACGCCTCAATATCTCATGGTTGGACCAATTCCTTGAAACAGATTCTTCTTTTACGAATTTCTGCAAGCTCGAAATAATGTGAATGTCATTAGAAGTTTCGAACTAGTATCAATTTCAAGTATGGAGGATTTGTTAGAATATTTTTGTGAAGTTGGAATAATGTGAAAGAAAACTAGCATTTGAAATTTTTCTAGAATCCCTTGAGATTCTATTAGTTTCTTAAGAATTCTCTAGAATGAACTCAAGCTTCTTTCCAGGTTTCATGGAGATTCTATTAGGTTCTCTAATATCTTTGTGAGAATTCCTTGAGATTCTAAGATTCCATGAAAATTCTATTAGAATGTTTTTTTTACTTCACATATTACTTCGAGCTTTTGTGAGATCTAACTCACTGATCCTGCAATGAAAGAAAAGCCATATATCCATTTGAAATTATTGGACCACCAGATAATAAAGGTAAAGATAAAGATAGATATTAGGAAGTGCACTTCACAAGCAGTTTATCCAGGTTCTTGAGCTAGATTGGCAAACAGAGCATTCCATTTAGCATCAGCTTGGATTCTTTGGTTAAACTGGAAAAGAAGGAATCACTTCACCTTCAGGGGAGTGATCGCTCCAGATGCTTACCATTGCATTGTCAAGGCATATAAGTGCAGTTCACTTGCTACTGAAGTTAAGACTATAATCTGAGAACGATATCTTCAGATCCACACTTACTCATGAGTAACTGTACTATTTGTATATTTCTGCTCTATCTTTTGGTGTTCAGTATGTGGTTGGGTAGTTTTAGCTCTAGTGGACATTTTTCCAGAGTTTTTAGTCCCCCATGTACTCTGTTCATTCTTTTGAGTAATAAAGGTCCCATGTTCATCCAAAAATAAAAAGGAGAGACACAAACAACTCATTTTTGTTTATTATTTTGCCACCCCTAACCCTTGGAATTTGGGACACATGGTTAAATTTGTTTCAAATGCGAAAGACCATATCAATATCTAGATATCGATGGAAAACCTTTTGTTTCAAAAAACATTTGTTCTTTATGGGTACCTTTGTTCTATGTGCGGACTAAATCTTTCGTTGTTTGTTCCGACTAATTACAATCCCCACCAAACTTTTGCCTCTTATTGTTGTTTTCTATGATCCTTAGTATGATTTGAATTTAGAGCTCTGAACTTTTTCCAATGATGCGGGTTTTTTTTGTTAGGAATTAGATTAGATATGATTTTGATATTATTTGACCTTTGTGTGTGCCAAATTCCTAGGAACACTAGCAGACTACCGGTTGAAATTGAGAATTTCTGATAGCCAAAAATGTTTCCAGGAAATTTTCTGGTCAAAATATGAGGGTTTCTTTGTATTTTTCCGGCTAAAATCTAGGTTTTGATAGACCCCTTCCGGCTAGCTTAAATTTAACAGGAAATATACTTGTGAGCTTTTTATAGTTTGTAAGGTGATGGTTCTTCCAATAGTCGACAAGAATCCAATGTTAGAACACTGCATGTCAACCCATTTCAATAAATGATTATTCTTTCAATCGTTATGGTTCCTTCTCATGGTGTCATTAGAAGGATGTAATGCAACGTGGTTCAGATTATGGTTTCTCTATCATGGAGATCCATTAATCACGTCTATAGGCTAGCCAAGAGGTGGTAGAGTAATTGGATTAGAAAATACATTTTATCTTGTCGGCCCATTACCACAATTGTGATAGCAAGGAGGCATTGGAAATCTTCAAGGGAAAAGGTGCTTAATCACAAGAGAGGTACCGGATTTTGCCATTTTTATTCATTACGTAGCTCCTTATTGTACTGTGCAGATGGCATATCCCCTTCAGTGTTCAAGTTTTACTCCTAGTGAAATTAATACTATGAAGTCAACACGACAATTCTGGTTCTTTATTTGCAAGGCATTGCCATAAACGTAAGCCTAAATCTGTCGTGGATTTTTTTAGTACAAGTCAAATAAAATCAGAAGCATCCGTCCGTTTCATTCTGAAGTTTACATTTACTAATAAGTGGCATCCATGGAGCAATACCTGCAAAAAATGGCAGGTTTACATTTACATTTATGAAGTCAAATAAAATTAGAAGCATCCGTCCATTTCATTATGAAGTTTACATTTACTAATAAGTCGCATCCATGGAGCAATACCTGCAACAAATGGCAGGTTGTTAATGAAATCTTCTACTTCATTCAACCATCCCTCATGTCTAATGGTATTAGTTACACTTGTATAATGCTCAAGATCAGGGACGATATTATGATCAGACTCCATACTTACAAAAACATGACAGCTCTCATCCAGAAGACCAGCATAATTGCATGCTGAAAGAAAGCTACAAAAACTGGCCTTTGTAGCTGCGATCCCTTGAAGCTGCATCTTTTTGAATAGACAGATAGCCTTTTCACCACATCCATTGCGAGTATGGGCTTTTATGATGGCATTCCAAGAAACAACATCATGATATGGTGATTGTTGGTATAGTTCGAGAGCATCCTTTAGCTGGCCTTGGTCAGCATATGCAGATATCATCATGTTCCATGATACTACGTCTCTTTCTGGCATTTGCAGAAAAAGTTGAAGAGCCTTTACTAGCAGACCTGTATCAATATATCCTGAAAGAATAATATTCCATGAGAATAAATTCCGCACAGGCATACTTTTGAAAATATTAAGAGCTCTCTTTATTTGCCCCTGCTGAATATATGCAGCAACAATGGCATTCCATGAGATTGCATTTGGATGAGGTATTTGATGGAACAATTCCAGGGCCTCAACCAACTTCCCATGATGCATGTAGCTCCAAAGCATTGTATTGTACGAGACTATATCATGCTGAGGCATGTTGTAAAATAGACTTACTGCCTTGTCATCATTCTCTTCCTGAACAAGACCCCCCACAATAGCATTCCAAGAGACTATGTCATGAACAGGCATACATTGGAACCAGTGCAGAGCATCATTGAGCTGTTTCTCCTGCACAAATCCTGAAATTATGCTATTCCATGAAACCACATCTCTTACTGGCATTTGCCGGAATGTCAGAAGTGCATCTTCCATGTGACCATGCTGAGAATGCATAGAGATCATAACATTCCAAGAAACAATATCCCTTTTTGGCATTTTCTGAAACAGATGTGTTGCCTCCTGCAAATGACCATGTTCCACATATGCAGAGAGCATGGTATTACAGGCTACAAGGTTGTGCATTGGCATCCTTTCAAATAAATGGATGGCCTCTTCTAGCTTCCCTTTTCTAATATAAGCCCCGATCATGATACTCCATGTAAAGGCATTCCTTGTACTCATGCCATCAAAGACCTCCTTGGCTTCCTTTAATGCTCCACACTTGCCATACATCTGCAAGAGATGATTGCTTACAAATACATTTCCTGCCATTCCACATCCTATAGTCTGATCATGGATCCTTTTACCCCCTGCAAGGTCTTTCATACGACCACATCTTGTTAGTAATAATGCAAAGTTTTCTGCGGACTCTTGAATGAATTCATGTTTGTCTCCTGTCCTCAGAGTATCTCTTTGGTCGGGACAGAGCGCTGCTGTAAGGATAGCATAGGATCCACATGCTTGAGGCCCATGAAGCTGACTAGCTGATTGCACAAATGATGTCATCATTTTAACAGTTGTTTTCTGCAACAATAAAAATTCAATCTGACTGCTTTTTGCATTATCTACCACAGCACAGATAAAGCCACACCTGAATTTAGCAAAGCAATTTTCATCTTAATCCAGAACCAAAAATTCCACTTCCGTCATGTCACCTATACAATTGCACTACAAACCTTGCCCATGCTTGGCAAGGCATCAATTGGACTCCTTGTCCCATAGTTCTATCTAATCTTTTATAATTTACTTAGAAATTCCAACCCCCTGATCTTTCTGTTTTATACAGACATGAACATGCACTTCTGATTTGAAGATGGGCACTTCATGGTGTGCATAGCTCAAGGAGGTTGAATGCAAAGCTTATCAGATGAAAATACGCCAATTTGAGCAAACATATTCACACGTCTGCCTGTTATATAAGTGGTCTGCAATGATTCTTTACAACAGTGTCTCACTATCCATCCAGATGTGAAGTTTCTCTGTATAGGCAGTCAATGTCAAAGTGTTCAAATTTGACTTGGACTGAAGAGAACGGTTTACTTTGCCAAAACCTGTCGGAGCAACAATCTTTTGCAGGATTTTAATATAATACAGAGATATGCGAATAATGTTGAGACAGACTTTTAAGAGTAATTAATATTATCTGTAGTTCAGTAAGCACACTTCCAGCTCTTTAATCTTGTCAATATGACCTTCCATGTCTTTGCAGTCGTTCAATCTGAGAGTATCCAATTTTTCTTGTATCATAATCCGTTGACCAACACCGCACAATTAACCTTTAGGTACTTTCATACATCAGTAAAAGCATCACCTCCCTGTGCTCTCTCCTATACTCTCTGTTATTGTACTACAAACCTTGCCCACGCTTGGCAAGAGCGTCAATTGCACTCCCTGTTCCAGAATTCTATCTAACGTTTTATAATTTACTTAGAAATTTTAACTCAGTAACCTTTCTATTTTATGCAGACGTGAACAAGCGCTTCTGATTTGAAGATGGGCACTGCGTGGTGTGCATAGTTCAAGGAGGTTGAATTCAAAGCTTAGCAGATGAAAATAGACCAATTTGAGCAAACATGTTCACATGTTTGCCTGTTATATAAGTGGTCTGCAATGATTCTTTACAACAGTGTCTCACTATCCATCCAGATGCTAAGTTTCTCTGTATAGGCAGTCAATGTCAAAGTGTTCAAATTTGACTTACTGAAGAGAATGGTTTATTTTGCTAAAACCTGTCGTGCAACAATCTTTTGCAGGATCTTAATATAATACACAGATATGTGCGAGTAATGTTGAGACAGACCTTTAAGAGCAATTAATATTATCTATAGTTCAGTAAGCATACCTCCAGCTCTTTGTCCTGCTTGTAGCTCCAAAAATAAAGACCTCCAGATGTTGGATAGGCAGAAGCAATCTCAGTCAATATGACCTTCCATGTCGTTGCAGTCATTCAATCTGAGAGTATCCAATTTTTCTTGTATCATAATCTGTTGACTAACACCACGCAGTTAACCTTTAGGTATTTTCATGCATTAGTAAAAGCATCACACTCTCTGTGCTCTCTCCTATACTCTCTGTTACAAGCAACCTCAAATGGCCTTAGCTTGCTTGAATTCTTTAGCAGTCTTTGGACTCCATTTTGGATCTAAGACACAGTGTAGTTCCATGTCCTATAATTCGTGCCATCTAGAGTAGGATTGCAATTTCAAGTAAGATCTAAGGAAGTATGAAGTAGGGAATCTCATGGTATCCAACAGCCTTGCAGGAATTTAAGGGAATCGAGAGGAAATCAAGTCAGACTTGAAGCAATTTCAGCCGGGAATAACATAGAAAATTATGTACACCAGAAAAGCCAGGTCCTCCAGTTATCTGCCAAAAATATTTGATAATTATGACACTTGTAATTTTTACACTTGTAATTTTGCCAACTATTGACCTCCCTGCAAGAAATGAAGATCTCTTTACCTATTTCACGAAAATCAACAAGACATTACTTGTTATAGACTCTAAACAAAGCCACTCCCAGTTTGGAAATCACAGCTCCAATCTCTGAAATCTAATGGAGTATCGCTTTGGTCTAACTTTCACTCCAGGCCGCTGCAAGGAGGCTCTGATACCGTCGTAAGGTCAGCCCTACCCTAGAATGAACAAAACTGGAAGGTGCTCAACAAAAGCAAATGGAAGGTGCTCAACAAGGTGTCGAATAAGAACGAAGGATGCTTGAAACGAGAATGTTATAGAGCCATGAAGATATGGGTCAAGATCATGTGGGCGTAGCCGGGAGAGGTGTTAGCCGCAAGGCGGGGTTTCCGTTCGGTAAACCGGCAGGCGGCGCCGCCGCCCTGGTAACCCGGCAAGGGGCGGTGCCGCGCCGCTCCCGGTGCTGCTGCCTGCCAGTTTACCGGCCGGAAATCCTGAAATCTAGCCAGTTACCAAACGTAAACTGGCATTTGGTGGAAATTCCAGCTTTGTTTTTGGGCCGTGATTCTTGCTTCAATCTGCTTCAATCTTGCTTCAACTTGCTTTAATCTACCTTAATCGCTTCAATCTGCCGCAGTCTGCCTTAATCACTTCAATCTGCCTCAAATGCAGCGTAATTTTTTAAAACTGGTGCATGCATTGCCCATCCTTTCTTGGAAATCTGCCAAGGCCATTCAGGAGGTCGCCATGGCCTTCGCTCTAAATTCCTCCATCCAAACTCCTTCCTTGGATTCGCCACTATTTAAGCAAGAGGATTTGAAGGTCTTAGACGTCGTAGATTGCATTGCCCCCAGTTCTGATAACAATAATGCTCAAAACAAGTTCTGGCTCTCTATCCGCCCCTGCTTGTTTCTACCTGTTGTTTGCTCCGCCCCTATTTCTTCAAGGCTCAAGATAGGAAGGAAGGAAGGAAGGAAGGAAGGAAGGAAGGTATTTTTATCGTCCACGGAGACCAATCGGTCTATGGGACCCAATACAAAGGCGCAGCAAGCGGATTACTACTCGGATTAAAAAACCCCTGCCCCGAAGGGTTTTCGAGGGAAAAACCGTAGCAGCAATCAATCTGCTGACAAACTGTTCCAATATACAAAATGCAAAAACACACAAATATATACACTCATGTACCGGCCAGTAAGTGTCGTCACGTGGCAACCAAAGGGGCAAAGGTGGGCTCGTGCAGATCCGGTACCTCCCGAATGTACGACCCCGAGCACGCATCGATGGTGTGTTCATCGGCAAATGTAAAGGAACGGCCGTACTAAGGGAATGTATCCGCCGGATCGACCAATGATGGGCAACTTCGGAAAGTGTGAGACTCATCCCTCAATGGCACCCGTTTGACAAAGACCACGGCGAGCTTTGTCTGGCCGGTCATCCAATCCACCGCCCTCGTCTCGCGGAGATGGTGGGCACTGTGGCGAATGGAGGCAATGAGTCCGGCTTTTTCGTGGGCAAAAAGGGAGCGGTAGAGCTGCGAGCCCCGGACCAGCGGGGTTGATGTGCTCCTTGTAATGGGCCGTTTTGACACGCTGCAAGTCCGGCAGGTCCCGAACTTGGCAAGGAAGCAAGCGCCCGTGTACTCCCCAGCCGTACATCCACGATCGGGCCTGCGGTCCACACGCACGCGACTGCACGTTGCTCCAAGACGCGTTCCATCCGGCGAAGACCCATCTCTCTTACCCCTCCAGCGGGCCGCCGGCGGCTGCCCGGGCCCATTGCCCTGGCGTAAGCCCGGTGGAGGCGAGCATCACCCATATTAACCACTTTTTCGAAAATAGGCGATGTGTCTATCAAGGGTTTGCCCGTTGAAGCGGCAAGAATCTAGTTTCTGCGGCAGCCAGAGAATCGATGGGGGTGAAGGTTTCACCCCAAGTGCCCGTGCCGAAATGCCTTCAAGACTGCTCCAAGTCATTCCAGTCGCCAAAGAGACGGTAGGGCCCCAAACCCTCGACCCGTCTGGAAGGGCGGGCTCGACCGGTACCAAACAGATGTGGTGATGGCCCCAATCATAGGGAAGACATTGATGTTTGTTGAAGCTCTGAGGCTATGGCCAACGACGAAGCTCTGGGGCTATGGGCGACAGCTATGATAGGAAGTTCTCTCTCCGCACAAACACACAAATGGTCATCTGCTGCAGGGGAATTATGGCGGCGATGTAAGCGGCGCCACCAACACCTATAAACCAAAAAATTTGAGGAATATTCGATTAATTTCCATCAAACGGCGGTTTACGGTTTGCTCAGTGTTTGATTTCCAGGGGGGACTAGGGGGACTAGCAACGTGTCCTAGACGTGTGGAATTGGTAGATGTAATAGAAGTTTTAGGTGGAATAAAAATGTGTAGATGTAATTGTGCAAGTACATGTGATGAAGTGCCAAGTGCGATGGTTTAGGGTTTAGGCATTATCCTTGGGCACATGGAATGGCTAGGAATTATGGAATGTATATATGGAATAGCATGGGGTAGACATAATGGAAATGCATAAAGTTTAGGTTATTGGTTTGGCACTTGTGACAGTTTAGAGCTTTATGGAAGATGTGATTGTATATGTGACTTCACATTACCTAATCTAAGTTGGTAATGTGTGTTTGCGAACCCAAAATGATAGTAGAGCGTGTCCTATGCATAACCATTGAGCAAAATATTGACATGTGTGAGAGTTGATGTGATGTTAGCAAAATTTGTTCCAGAGGGGTATTAAACACAAAAAGAAATGTATGTTGTAAACGATTCATTAAAATGAATAATGGCAAACCTTCTCTAATTTAGGTGTTTGTACAAGTTCACTAGCATGGTGCATTTACTACTACAAGAAATTTATCGCAGCGGCCTGGTTTCTCTTTCCCGACTCCTTGTGTGTAAGAAAGTGAATCACATAGGGAATTTGTGCAACATCCATAACGATACCAAATATGAGATGAATGGGGGACCATAGAGCGATGCCCGTGTTTGTGTATTTCGTGTTTGTGTATTTCCTATAAACCAACTAGTCCGTCGTGAATGTTAAAAAGTTATCCTTCTCCTCTTCTTCTCTCTGCATCATATTAGAGCAGACTTTGCATCCAATATGTGGAAACTAAACTCTTCAATATGTTTGCCATACAACCAAGGCCCATGCATCTCTAGGCCCCTTAAACTTGCTTTTCCAATATTCCAATGGCTTTTTGTTGATGAGAAAATCGGTAATATACTCTCTTTGAAAACAAAGGTGTTAAGATTTGAGATGCCAATATAAAGGAACTAGATATTAGCTTATTGATGATATGGCACCACCCTAGTTCTAAAGAAAAATAACATTGGAAGACACATGGCAGTCAAATTATTGTGTGTATCAATAATCCAGATCTTACATCCAAATCTTACAACCTTTAGGGACAAATGTAATTAAATGCCAATATAAAGGGCAACTTTAAGAATTTTCGATGGTAACTTCAAACGTTTTGAGTACCACTTGCTAGGCCGATTGTCCCCAAGTGAGCACACCTAAAATTAGGGATGATCATCCTTACAGAATGGCAAAATGTGGGTATTTTCTTAGAAATACATCGGATTCAGGTAAAGTTTTTCTCAACAATATTATTTTTCATGCAGATTCGCTTCGAAGGCATAATGGGCATCTTCAGCAATCCATCAGAAGATCAACAATAGTGTATCTGCCAAAACACGAAGGCAATCAATAAGAAAACAAGGTGCTGCGCACGGAGGGTTGCCCTCCATGGCGAAGTGGCATAAATCATACCCACCTGAACAACCCCGAGCAAAATACCTACCATAATCAACAATTGAGTCCACATGAATGAAGCCATAGAAGGATTCAAAAAAGGCATTGCATGTATTTTTGCAGACATTGTTATTTGGAATTAAAAAAATACCTCATTCACCAAAGATGTCACTTTTGTACTCATCCTCTAATGTGGTTATGAAAGTAAAAGGTGACCCAAGACCAATTGACCAACCAAGGGCAACATCTGTGGCCCTCCCATCAATATCCTGGCATAACACAACAAATCTCAGAATGCAAGCCATCACATAAAAGTGATTTTGGCATGTATAATACTGACCTGGTGAACAGCAAAGCTAGCATTGATGCCAGCTCCATTAACCTCCTTTCCTTGTACATACAAGCGACGAACTGAGGGGCCCATTCCTTCGATGGGGTGGTGCAAAGTGGGGCAGGCGCAAGTTTGCTGTTTTCATAATGGCTTGGGCATAGTTGTGTTATCCTTTAACATGTCTGTCAACCAACTTTGAATTATTAGTCACATAACAAATAAAATGAAGCAATGTAAATGAACAATGCACTTTCTTTTTTGTCTTCTTTCTTTTTGGAACACTATTACGACGACATGGATCAAGCACATCCAATATAAGTATACTCATTCATTGCCAAGGTTGTGGTTCGATGTTTTCATCATGGGTTTGACATAATTGTTATTTTTTAATGTATTGATCAACCAATTTTGATGTTTTCAAATGACTTGCAGTGTATATAGCGTCATTCATGCGAAGCAAATGTAATAACATACTTGCTAGATCCTGAGAAACAAATGTAACAACACACTTGCTAGATCCTGAGTTGCAAATGCTGGGGTCTACATTGCTGCATATCCGAGTGAGAAATGCAAAGGCATTACATGTTGCGATTTGCTAACATCACATTTATCTTTTGTTTATTCATTGTGGCATTATGATAATTAGTAGCGTCATTTTCTTCCATATAGTATGGCATCATGACCATTAGTACCAATGGTTTACGTAGCAAGCAAATAATCATTCTAGCGTGTAAACTTGTTGCACCATGATCTTGATTAAGAATATTTTCTAGCATTAAAAAGGATCAACTAATCCTGAGTGAGCACTAGCTTGGTGAACACTATGAATGAGCACTAGCTTGAACACTAGTTGTGTATATTTGTGGAGTTATAAGAGAAAATATGGCCAATGGGTTGTTGAAATAGGATTTTCAGAGTTTTTCCCAATTAATTATTGCAAGAAAACACGATAAATTAACACCAATGAAAATCAAGACAAACTTAAGGCATTGATGTTGCATCTGTGTTTTGCATTATTTGTGATCATGTTCCAAGGACATGTAACTTATAAATGAAAGAGAAAGATTCAAACCAAATAGCTGCCATCATTTCAAAAGTGGGTTTGAGCCTCACAGTCGGATTCAACATTAGAATTTCTACATGGCAACCTCCAGAATGTGCTCATAACATACACACTTATAGAACTCACAAGAACGTGCAAACTAAAAAAGCAAAATCTGAATCAACAACTCCGACCTATAAATATGTTTCCACAGAGATCTAGGTGGACCTCATTGAAGGTATATTTGTTGCAAAAAAAAGGTCTACTTTTAATTTTCAGTAGCACCACATGTTATATTGTCATTTCTTACCCCCGATTGACGTCTTGCCATCTGAACCATACATTAAATAATAAAATATAATCAAGATGCACAGCTAGCTAAATAAAGGTCAGATACAAAATAGAACTAGATGAAAATTGGGATTTGTTTAATTCTGGCTCAGACACCTTTGAAATAAGTGAAAGATTCTTTAAATTACATGAGTAAGTTTGGAGGCTGAAGCTCATGAAGACCATCGTCTAGAGAATGCATTTCAAATGCATTCATGCCAAATTGTAAACTCTAGCCATTAACAAACGAAAGATGCAATATGCATTATGCAAAACAGCATTATGAAGAAATGTAGAGGCTTGATATAACAGAAGTACCTTAGTAGGGTTTCAAGATGCCTAACAGATAACAATTACTATGTGCTAAATGGTGAAACTATAAAATATTAGATCCCATGTTGCATTCATCCCTATGCAAAGCTACGCTTCTTAGAACATGAAGGCCATCTTGTAAAATTAAACTGGGCAAAGCCTTCAATGTTCTCAGATTTAGCCCTTGCCTTTACAGGTGAACCCAAATGCAAGGTGCCCTATTCCCTATTTCGTGGGGCATTAGGCAGGCGATTCATTTGCATTTCTAGGAGGTGTGACCAGGATGCTTAATAGAGGGTATAAAGTTAATAGTTGTCTCATATTTTAATTAATATTTTATCTAGCTGTATGAGAATGGGGACATTGTAAAATCAATAAACAATTACGATGCACCTATGTTTTGGGCAAGTGGTTAGTTAGCATCTCCAGCCATGCAATAAGATCCAGCTATCCATTCTCAATTTGGAGAGAATGTGTGAATATACATACCTAGTTCTTTCCCATGTTTCCAATATCTTCAATATGTCGGCCGTATCTTCAATGCCTGCATTGCCAGAGCATACAATAGACTATGTATATTTGGCTTGTTATGAGCTTCTCCTGCCATTATTTAAGTAGGAATGTTCTTAAGAAGACTTCTAGGAAACACAATAATCATGCCAATTTATGTGTTCCGTGCTTTAAGTAGCTCAATGCCACGAATAGACTGAATACAAAGCCAATACAAATATGCTAGAGTATGCAGCACTTACATAGAATTCGCTTCCACGATCTCGACAATTCCACATGAAGGCATTTGTAATGGGGTAAAAGCATGTTAGGGTGTCCCTTAAAAAGTATTATTTAGTGACCAAAAAGTACCTAAAAAGGTAGCCAGGACTGGGTACTGGGTACTTATATAATATCTCAATATAAGGTATGTTTTAGAACTTTTTTTATATATATTGGTCTCCGATAGCATTATCTTTATCTTAACTTTGAATATTACCATGTCCTTGACTTTTATTTTGGATTTTTGTATTAGTTTTAATGAAAAGAAAAATGAGAAAGTACCCAGTTCTGAAGTACCTAGTGTATGTACTTTTGCAGGTTCCAAAAGTGGTACACCCTAACATGCTTTTACCCAATGCAAGAATAAGAAGTCAAGATTTATGGCACTGCAACGAAATATTGCTATTACCTTGGTGCTTCTAACTAAGACAAATTGACGAGGATACCAAGGTTTGTTGCCAGATGAGACAACACTTGCTGAAGGGATCTTCCGAAACATCTGCAGAATCTCATAGCCAGAAATAATGGCAGGTAAAGGAGAGAATATTTGAACTTGGCATTGCCTTGAGATTTTTAAGTACTTGGGCTCTATTTACCTGTGCGAACTTTATCATTTCCAGTGCAGTAAACCAAGATCTCCAAGGAATGTACATGTTTGAAGCAATATCCAACAATACAAAGAAAACCAAAATGCTACTCTAACTAATTCCATTGCGGGCAGAAAAAATGGCAAGTCGATTTTGCAAACACTGCTACAAAAATGCTGGAAGAACCCCTGCATATGCAAAGAAAGAACTTGAAAATACAAAATAGAAGCAATTTTGCAGCAGTAAGTTCACTTACCAAACGCAGCCACCATATCCTGACCTTCCTGTACATGCAATAATTGTAAAACGAGGGTCTTAGACGAAGAGCCTCTCACTGGTTCCTCCTCCTGTTATAAACTTCAACGCTTCAATTTGCCAATGCTGCATCGAAGCAAAAATACAATATAAACGGCTTCAAAAGCCTCAAAACTAAACATTAAACAAAGCATGGGATTCTAAGCATGACTTCTACTGTCAAGGGGCCAGCATGTTCTGAAAATACAGTATCTAATGTACTATTTTGTGTGTGATCTACACCAACCTGAGGGAAAGCCATAAATTGCTAGAGTCTAAACATAGATTTATTCAAAGAGGCTTAGATCCCATTCTATCCATGCCCTTATTCTGCCCACCTTTTAAGCTTAGATCCCATTCTTTCATTACAACTATTATCAACTTACTATTCAAGGTCCATGAATAAGCCAGGCACACTTCAGTCTGCTTGAATGCCCAAATTTTGAAAGACAGCAGTACCTCTTTGCTGCATAATCTCAAACTCAATGTGTACATAGTTTCTGCCGGGTTCGAGCAGCAATGCCAAGCAACGTAGAATACAAAACCCAACTAACCTTGACTCACACTTGCATTTTCCGAAGATATCAGCCATTCGAATCGTGATAAAACTGCCATATTTCAGTAAGAACGGAGTAATTTACTGCAGCACAATTGCAATTACAATAAGCAAAAATATAAACCTAGATACGACATTGCAACTCAAATGCTTAACCCAATACCTCATCATGCCCGGCAAGCGAAACCTTCTCCTTCTTAAAGACATTAGTTTCAAATCCCACATCAGCTCCACGGGTAACAGACCAGCTCCACGGGCTACATCAGTTTAGAAAGGAAAATCTTCGGTCTGCCCTGCCAGTTACTCGGTTGGAGCATCCTCGATCCAGAACGCAGGTGATCGAGAGTTTACAGCTAATATTAGGTTTTGAGCAGTCATCAGCATATCCTAGGTATATTCTAGCATATACCTAGGATATGCCATAAACCCACATAAACAAGGGTTTGCCCCCCTAGGGGCAACCCAAAAATTGTATGATCTATCTTATAGCTTGAGACAGTTTACCTTTCGAGGTTTCCTTCTAGCATCTTCTAATTTGCGATTCTAATAGAGAAAAAAAATACAGAATCAATGCTCCAAATTAAATGGACTAAAATACCATCATTCTTACCCATTTCCTCTTTCTTTTTGTAACTTGTTCCTGAGTGGCCTTCACGCATAAAAGGTCGTAAATACCTATGACCATTACAGAAAAAAATAGCCCTAAGCTTGTCTGCGACCATGATACTCTTCTTATTTTCAGCGTCATTCCAAGACAGCTTATACTCTCTTAGAGACATCGTCAAATATCCTGATCAAATACGGTAGGGAGAGTGAGGGCGATAACACAGCTCAGGATTTTCCAATAATGCAGAAGTCGAGAAGCTACCCATCCAAGGAATGACATTAGATCAGGCAAAACCAAAAGAATTGATGGAATGGATCTGGAAAACTCATTAAACCAGAAAATGTGCATGTTTTTACAGATGGAAAAAGGCCGGATCCATCAAAATAGTATCAAATAGTTCTTTGAACTGTGAAAAAAGAATGGCTTTATCTCTAGAATAAGCTGCTTACAGCATTGTACAACGTGTTTAGCAAGTTCTAAGATTTCATGTCTCTCGGCAGTGGTCTCACACTCATTGTCATCAAAGAACTGAACCTGAAAGAATATGATAGTTCATGTAAGGATTAAACATTCAATTTTCTAGGACTTGAAGATAATAAATTGCCTACTACCTTTCCAATGTTTAGACCAAAGGAACCAAGTTGTACATCGATTCTGTTCAAATGAAATGTTTTGCGTCAATAAACCCATCAAGGAAAAAGCTAAAAGCATCTTCAATAGTTTTGTGAATAGTAAGCAACACATCCCTTTGTACAAACAACTAGCATGACCTATTAACCTAGTATAAAAAAATTTTTGAATGTTAACAATTCTTCATATTATCAAATTAACTATACTAAAATATGCCCTCTAAGCTTCGCCAAAATCTAAACTAACCTTTGGTCAACAACCGAAATCTTTGTGCCCCATGGGCAACTATGTATGATCTGCAGTCTTTCTCAAAAAAGTAAACCTCCAAAGTCTGCAAACAAATGAAAAAAACTTACACTAAACCTCAGTCACTAGTAGAAAATGATTCAGTTCGGAAAGCTATTCAAAGAATTTATAATCAATGCCTTCGTTTCAGCCTTCTGTATTACACATGTCACTTCACTATATCAAGCATTTATAAAACTTAGCCAAGCAGACTTGTAAATAG
This sequence comes from Isoetes taiwanensis, assembly GCA_021234155.1. NCBI lineage: Eukaryota > Viridiplantae > Streptophyta > Lycopodiopsida > Isoetales > Isoetaceae > Isoetes > Isoetes taiwanensis. The sequence continues at coordinate 4,149,325 of JAJEKV010000057.1, read as the reverse complement.
ACCGTGAAAAATACCGCAATAATTCCCACAATCTCATTGCTATCGATTGGATCAGGATAGCACCATGTGGACATTCGACTGCAAATCCTGCCAGGTCAGCTAAATGTTGTCCCAGACCGTTCGGATTATTGCCTCCCTTTTTCCTGTTCCAGTTTGCCTGTGTTTGCTTCCAACAAAAACATGACACAATAATACTTGTGAAAACCGCATTGTTGAATTGAGGGGATGCATCGCCGTAGCCTCCAAACAAATTTGAAGCCGGCAAAATTTGAAGCAGCCAAACTCCAAGCCTCCCTATTCGAGGATCCAGCCAGGAACTCGTGGTCGTGGATCCATGCCTTATGTTGGTCGGGCGCCCTTAAACAGGGGATTCTTCACTAGGCTAAAATCCTCTCTGGGCTCTGCAATAGATGGAGCTTGTGCCGCTTTCCAGCTCCGGCGATGGCGATGCAAGGTGCCATAGCCAAGCCAAATCCCTTATTTCGCTTTTTTTTTTCTCTATTTTTAAAGCCCTATTTTTTCCTCAGAAAGGTACGTGTCGATTTAAGGAGAAAGTATCAATTAAGAATATTCCAAAAGCATATTTGTAGGAGAGTTATATATGTTAGATAGCCTCTAGTTTTATCCCTCCTATATAAAGCAGTTTTCTTTCCTGTTCTCATCTATTTTCTTTCAGCATGACACGTGTCTTTGAAATTAAAGGTTGCATTTATGGTAGCCTATTTAAATCTTTTGGATTTTCTGTTCTCAAATTTTTTTCTTCCTTACTAATTCTTCCAGCGTGACACTGTCTTCGAAATTGAAGACTGCATCTATGATGCACTTATAGCTCCTTACTAATTAGGCGAGTGCGACACGAGTTTCAATATTCCAAAGTCGTGGAAAACCTAAGTGATATAGACATTACACAAAACCTAAGCCTTGCAATTGATACGTGGCAGATCCAGCCTTGGGTATATATGCATATGGCATATCCACCATTAATTATGTAATGTACAAATCGACGTGTGACGTAATTCATCATTTGAGAATGTACGAATCATCATGGGTTTAAAATAGTGAATTGACACATGGTTTATTTTGGTGTAAATTACGATGGATTTGTATTGACATGTGCCTTATTTCCTTTATGAGAATGATTTCGAATGATTACTTTTCTTCCTTACTAATTAGGTGACAGTGACACGAGTTTCAATATTCCAAAATCGTGAAAAACCTAAGTGATATAGACATTAGACAAAACCTAATCCTTGCAATTGACACATGGCAGATCCGGCCTTGGTTATATATGCTCATGGCATATCCACCATTAATTATATAATGTATAAATCGACATGAACCTTAATTCATCATTTGCAAATGTACAAATCATCATGGGATTAAAGTATTGAATTAACACATGATTTATTTGGTATAGATTCGATGAATTTGTATTGACATGTGCCTATGCCTATTATATTATATTTGAAATAGCTGGATCCACTCAGCTGCACCTCAGAGAAAGGGAAGGTGCATAACCCCAACAAATTACTTCTGAGTCAAGAATTCAGAAGAACTGTAGCATTTCTATATTAATGATATTTGATATTATTTACACATGGTTTAAAATACGAACATGTGGCAGAAGGAAGGCAATGACATATGTCGATTGTCTAGATAGACCATTGCCTATGAAAGATATGTACATCATATGTGGCTTAGAATTCAAATAGGTGGTGTAAAAATAGCATTTGATTCATGACACGTATCGACTATCTAACGGGACTTCCATCCTAAAAATAGAAGATGTTCCTAGCATTTTATCACATTGAAAGCAATTAAAGTATTAATGTGAGTGCTTCGCCCTTGCTTCATTCTTTGTATTCAAGGTACATATTTTGCCAATATATTACATTGTTGGAGTTTTAAAATTATTCCTTCTATATAAACCATCAATCATTGTGTACATACATACACAAACGTTGTTCACGTGATTGTATATATACTGATCAATTTCGATGGAGATTCGGGAAAGAGGACACTGCGATAAATTTCTTGTAAATATAATCAATTTAAGACAAAGAAATTAACTCTTAGTATTCTTTATCTTTGGAAGTTCTCAGATTGACTTGACATAATCCCAAAACCTTTAACCCTTAGCTCGCCAACGCTAGACCCTCAATACATGGCAGTTGTGTCATAATTCAAGAAATAATCATTCATTATAGGGATAGGGATAAAATTTATAGAGAGTTCCACATAATTATATAAGATAAGATAAACAATTATACACTCATAAACATTTGGGTCATCTAGCTAAGTCCATTTGTCAAGAGTGAACATATCAAATAATGTTTCTACATGTTGAGTCTTAGCATTGAAGGCAATGCATTGCTCTTTTGGCTGTCTAATTTCTTGATAAGTTACCTCTAAATGTGGGATTTTTTGGGCCAATTCGGAGAAAGTAGCAAACAATTATGAATGTGCGATATCCTTATCATTCAGTAGATCCAAATCCATGGCCTATTTCGAGTTCATTGGGAACTCCAGCGACTCAAAATCATGCTCAAAGAGAACAAAATATTCATAGAATAAATATTGTTAGTAATTAAGGAACTCACAACCCTGTGGGTAACCCATCAAGTCTTTACAACACACTTTTAATTCTTACATTTGTTTTAAGATGCCTCATGGCAACAAAATAAATGCATGCATGTATATTAGATAGCTCAACACAAAGATAAATAATTGCATCTTTAAAATCCAGTATACATGGTGGATGTTGGACATTTTAGACATACCACATCCCTGCACATGGCAGAGATGAAATTGACATTGTCCATTTGTGATATCACCTCCAGCCATTTGTACCATCACCTCCTAGTTTGAAAACAAAAAAATGTCGCACTGTATCAGATTCTGTCTTTTTTCCCTATAACCCGATTGGGTTCCGTGGACGTTAAAATTTTTTCCTTCCTTCCTTCCTATTGATAAATACAACCGAGGAAGTTATAACTCAAGCAATAAGGTCCCGGAATGATCATTTTGATATCTTGTTTGTGACAAAAAAGGCCATAAAGCCAAAAATGCCCCTTTTTTTTTTGGGATGCGCATGCGGCATGCTATTTTAGCCGAACGTATGGCATGCGCATGTCGCATGCGCATGTGATATGTTTCTTGGCAAAAAAATATCATACACACGTTTTCTTGCTTTTAAAGCGTATGTAATTAAGTTACATTATGCTATAATATTATAGTTACTCAGGCTTCATATTAGTTTTTTTTTTTTTTTTCTTATAATGCTAGATATTAGATATTACATATTGCTACATGTTTTGCATGTTTACATGTTTTTACATATGTTTGGTTTTTTTAGGGCCCAAAATTTTTTTTAATATAACAACCAACACATAACTACCATTAACATTAATTATCACAACCATTGGATCCAACACATTTAAATTAAAATCCCCCTTAAACCCCCTTTGGTTTGGGTGCATATTCACACAGGGGGTGACTCCAGGCAACGAGAGCTGTTGGATAGGCATATTCACCCCTTATTCCTTAATCTACACCGTACGTAAAATTCCTCGTTTGTGGGGTATGCAAGTACAAAATTTGCTATACTGTATAACAAGATTTGCAAAATACTATAAGATTTGAAGCAAAATACTATATGGTGTTGATTTTGTACGTGCAAAATATAATTATAAGGGCTCTCGCTGCCCTACGTCACCCCCCGTGTGAATATGCACCCAAACCAAAGGGGGTTTAAGGGGGATTTTAATTTAAATGTGTTGGATCCAATGGTTGTGATAATTAATGTTAATGGTAGTTATGTGTTGGTTGTTATATTAAAAAAAATTTTGGGCCCTAAAAAAACCAAACATATGTAAAAACATGTAAACATGCAAAACATGTAGCAATATGTAATATCTAATATCTAGCATTATAAAAAAAAAAAAAAAAAAAAAAAAAAAAAAAAACTAATATGAAGCACGGGTAACTATAATATTATAGCATAATGTAACTTAATTACATACTGCTTTAAAAGCATATTATTTAAAAATTTATTAAGCCATTGAAGGCAAAGAAGAGTATTATAGCAATTTTGAAGCACTCAAAATAGATATGGCAACCAAACTTAGCCAAACAAATAGCCAAATAGATAGCAATTTCGTTGATTTGCCTATCAAGCAATCGCAGAGGGCGCTTAGCCTTTTACTTTGCGACGTAAACCCAACCAACCAACCAACCATAATAACAACACATCAATAGGGTCTTCGCCATGCATGCAGTGGTGGTTGGTACCGATGGTGGTGGGGACTAATTGAACTTGATCTTCGTTTATTGGATTCTCTAGTACAAGAATGTTGGATCAACATCATGTTGACTTCGTGCATCGAAGAAATGTCATGTGGAATTGATGGATTGAGAGATTCTATAGTCGCATGAACGTAAAAAGGAAAGAAATTGGTTAGATTGATATTAATTTAGAAAATAGAATTTTACTAGTGAAATAAAATTGAATCAATAAAAGCTTTTGACACCGATATGCTCTACAATAATGTTTTATTCACAAACCTTTAGTAACAAAATAAAATTGAATCAAATAAAAGCTTTAGACATTGATATGCTTGACAATAATGTTTTATTCACAAACCATTGCATGAAAGACAACAACATCAACGTTACTCTGCGGTAACAATTGGTGAGGTTCATAAAGAACTTAGTGACACTTTCTCACGGATTGCCCGGCTTTGGTTTAACAAGTGAAGAGAATCGGCCCGTTTGGTGATGTGGAGTAGGTTTCAGAATAGCCAAGTGAAGCGAGATCAAGGATAGAGGTTTTGAAGCAAGCTTGCTCGTTAGCATTCCACGTGTTACTTCAGCTACAACTATTTCTCTTTCACAATGAAACCATTGTTTATCAATCCATATGATTTTGGATGCTCCATATGGCCATTGTTTGACCTGACCAAGACGACTCGAAAAGCGGCATGGAATAATCCGCCTGTTGTGTGCACAAGAATCCATTTGTTGATTGAAGCTAAAGGCTGGTTACTATGAATAATCCAGCAGGCCAGGAATATCCAAGAAGTTGGAAGCAAACAGAGGGCCTAAAACTCTAAACTCTTTTAGAATCTGCAACAAATCTTAGAACGCACAAAGTGAAGGAAACAAAGGCGGGTTTTGCAAGCATTGCATTGTAGAATCGTAAAACCAATATCTTGTAAAAAATACCATTATATTAATCAAGAAACATTAAAAAAACAAATACCTTTGTAAATGTGAGCAAAAAATCCATCTCGTGATAACCTTCCATCAGCAAACATCCACTCCGGCAACAAGAATCCAAGAGGGCAAGTACACATGCACATGCACATGCGCATGCACATGCACATGCACAAGCACATGCACATGCACATGCACACACGTGCACATGGACATGCACACACGTGCACATGCACGTGCACATGCACATGCATACACATGCGCAATGTTCATGCACAAACATGCAGAGAAAGACAACAACCCTCGGATTGTTTCAGCCAACGAAAATTAACGGCCCATAAAGGGTGCACTCTAGAAATACTATTTAGTACACCTCAATGAATACAACAACGAAATCATAGAAAAACCATGTGAAAAAGCGTATAAAAAACAAAAAGTAACCCCCTGTTATTATGCTACATATTGGTATTGGATTTCCATAGCACTTGGACTTTTTGATAATACACTAGTTTTATAACATCTTTGTTTGAGTTCAAGTCCGTCCAAAGTCACGCTATGTATAATTTTGTTCCATAGGATATATTTGTCTATCTACATATTGAAAAATATGATTTATATGTGTCTATCTACATATAGAAAAATATGGTTTATATGTCATTAACCAACGGCAAGAAATTCAATGGCCACAAATTATTAGCTTTACCCCAAAAAACACAGGTCCCCCACTAACAAACACTGAATATAAAAACATGACTTGAATGTTGACTTCTTTTTAATGTCCTTTAAAAATTTCAAACATTAAAAAGCTTATTCTTAAAAAGTCGTGAAATATTGCAAAAACAAAAAAACTGTGCTTAGCATTTACGATTTGATTCATTGAATTCAAAAGCAATTCATAAAAAGAGGTTATCTAGAAATGAATCTCATTGCCAAATAGTGCTCAAACAGCAACTGCGGCCTAGATTCAAGCCTTTGCAACAACCATACCTACATCTGATGCAACGTATGCCCATCCCTCACATCTCTATTATTCATGCCAAAGGAATCCGTTAATAATATGAATTAAGAGTTAGTTTTCTTCTTTCATCTTATGTACCCCTGTTACATGTACTTTTGTTGAATGTTGGCATTTCTCTCATGGCGTACATGAGGTTTGTGCTATTAACTGTTACTAATGCCATTAATCTGCAAAGTATTTTGAAATGAATTTTAGAATTAAATTCATAACTCTAGACTGTAAGTACTATTGCTTTCTATGATGTACCAAAACATGCTAGCTCAAATCATGTCAATTTTATAGAAGATAGATAGATGGATGGATGGATGGATGGATAGTTGTTTTAATGTCATGCCGCTAGGCAGCATCCAACTAGACATGTGAAAAGATTTAAGCAAATCCATCGAGAAGATTATGAAATGGTCATTTTCTTAGAAGCTAAGATTCTTATTTTCTAAGGTGCACGTATGATGGCCACAATATGGTGTAGCATTGATATAAACTGCTATAACGAAGATGACAATCTAAAGAAAAAACCAAGTGTTATGTTAAACTCTTCAAAAGAAGAAAAAAATTTAGAACTCACATTTTCAAGTTTAAGCTGGCTAACAGAATTATTGCTTATTCTTGTCCACTTACGTCGTCACATTAGTTGCTTCTTCACTATACTATCAGTTGCTCTGACCGACAATTATCGTGCAATTACCACATTGTCTAATGTAAAAGTTTGGAATAGAATAGAATAGCTTGGAATAGAAGACTACACAAAATAAAGAAATCTCTTGTGAAGGAGATGCACATATAAAAATTCTACTAAGTAGACATTATTCTAGAATTTATAAGTTCCAAGTTCTATAAGCATTCAGCAAAAGGTAGCAACATTGCCAATTATTAGCTTGTAGACCATCTCTGATAGTAAAGGTCGTAACTTACAAAGGACAGTAGTTCATTCATTCAATTTACTCCGTAAACCGCTCGATTCCTTGATGTGCAATGCATGAGAAGGAAAATACCATAAGTAGCTTTTATAAAAATCTGCATCAGATAGGACAATAGCTCAACTTATTGTTAAATGAAGATTGCAAAAATGTACCATCTGAGGCAAAGGTTTTCTAATAATGCTATCATGCCAAAATACTATAGGGCTAGACTTGAAGCTTCAAAATATCATTCTTATGCAAAACTTGTCTTCCTATTCTATTCTATTCTATTTTGTTATGTTATGTTATGTTATGTTCTGTTCTGTTCTGTTCTAATGCCATCGTAAAAGTAATTTATTCAATGTATGGGACATGAGGTTCTAAACTTGGTAGTGGACAAACCATCCTTCCAATAGAAAAGAAAAACACAATACATGTACCTACTATTGAGGTTGCAGCAAAAAGAAAGCTCATATAGAATTCTAAAGCATGCATGATGAAATGCAGTAGGTTCTATAGGGGCACTCAAAGCAATTCTTCTCGTCCTTTCTTTAAATTACATGAGTAAGTTTGGAGGCTGAAGCTCATGAAGACCATCGTCTAGAGAATGCATTTCAAATGCATTCATGCCAAATTGTAAACTCTAGCCATTAACAAACGAAAGATGCAATATGCATTATGCAAAACAGCATTATGAAGAAATGTAGAGGCTTGATATAACAGAAGTACCTTAGTAGGGTTTCAAGATGCCTAACAGATAACAATTACTATGTGCTAAATGGTGAAACTATAAAATATTAGATCCCATGTTGCATTCATCCCTATGCAAAGCTACGCTTTTTAGAACATGAAGGCCATCTTGTAAAATTAAACTGGGCAAAGCCTTCAATGTTCTCAGATTTAGCCCTTGCTTTTACAGGTGAACCCAAATGCAAGGTGCCCTATTCCCTATTTCGTGGGGCATTAGGCAGGCGATTCATTTGCATTTCTAGGAGGTGTGACCAGGATGCTTAATAGAGGGTATAAAGTTAATAGTTGTCTCATATTTTAATTAATATTTTATCTAGCTGTATGAGAATGGGGACATTGTAAAATCAATAAACAATTACGATGCACCTATGTTTTGGGCAAGTGGTTAGTTAGCATCTCCAGCCATGCAATAAGATCCAGCTATCCATTCTCAATTTGGAGAGAATGTGTGAATATACATACCTAGTTCTTTCCCATGTTTCCAATATCTTCAATATGTCGGCCGTATCTTCAATGCCTGCATTGCCAGAGCATACAATAGACTATGTATATTTGGCTTGTTATGAGCTTCTCCTGCCATTATTTAAGTAGGAATGTTCTTAAGAAGACTTCTAGGAAACACAATAATCATGCCAATTTATGTGTTCCGTGCTTTAAGTAGCTCAATGCCACGAATAGACTGAATACAAAGCCAATACAAATATGCTAGAGTATGCAGCACTTACATAGAATTCGCTTCCACGATCTCGACAATTCCACATGAAGGCATTTGTAATGCAAGAATAAGAAGTCAAGATTTATGGCACTGCAACGAAATATTGCTATTACCTTGGTGCTTCTAACTAAGACAAATTGACGAGGATACCAAGGTTTGTTGCCAGATGAGACAACACTTCTGTCAAGGGATCTTCCGAAACATCGCAGAATCTCATAGCCGTAAATAATGGTAAAGGGAGAGAATATTTGAACTTGGCATTGCCTTGAGATTTTTAAGTACTTGGGCTCTATTTACCTGTGCGAACTTTATCATTTCCAGTGCAGTAAACCAAGATCTCCAAGGAATGTACATGTTTGAAGCAATATCCAACAATACAAAGAAAACCAAAATGCTACTCTAACTAATTCCATTGCGGGCAGAAAAAATGGCAAGTCGATTTTGCAAACACTGCTACAAAAATGCTGGAAGAACCCCTGCATATGCAAAGAAAGAACTTGAAAATACAAAATAGAAGCAATTTTGCAGCAGTAAGTTCACTTACCAAACGCAGCCACCATATCCTGACCTTCCTGTACATGCAATAATTGTAAAACGAGGGTCTTAGACGAAGAGCCTCTCACTGGTTCCTCCTCCTGTTATAAACTTCAACGCTTCAATTTGCCAATGCTGCATCGAAGCAAAAATACAATATAAACGGCTTCAAAAGCCTCAAAACTAAACATTAAACAAAGCATGGGATTCTAAGCATGACTTCTACTGTCAAGGGGCCAGCATGTTCTGAAAATACAGTATCTAATGTACTATTTTGTGTGTGATCTACACCAACCTGAGGGAAAGCCATAAATTGCTAGAGTCTAAACACACAACTACCATTAACATTATTAACACATTTAATACATTTAAATGACATTTAGCATTTCGATATTAATGATATTTGATATTATTTACACGTGGTTTAAAATACGAACATGTGGCAGAAGGAAGGCAATGACATATGTCGATTGTCTAGATAGACCATTGCCTATGAAAGATATGTACATCATATGTGGCTTAGAATTCAAATAGGTGGTGTAAAAATAGCATTTGATTCATGACACGTATCGACTATCTAACGGGACTTCCATCCTAAAAATAGAAGATGTTCCTAGCATTTTATCACATTGAAAGCAATTAAAGTATTAATGTGAGTGCTTCGCCCTTGCTTCATTCTTTGTATTCAAGGTACATATTTTGCCAATATATTACATTGTTGGAGTTTTAAAATTATTCCTTCTATATAAACCATCAATCATTGTGTACATACATACGCAAACGTTGTTCACGTGATTGTATATATACTGATCAATTTCGATGGAGATTCGGGAAAGAGGACACTGCGATAAATTTCTTGTAAATATAATCAATTTAAGACAAAGAAATTAATTCTTAGTATTCTTTATCTTTGGAAGTTCTTAGATTGACTTGACATAATCCCAAAACCTTTAACCCTTAGCTCGCCAATGCTAGACCCTCAATACATGGCAGTTGTGTCATAATTCAAGAAATAATCATTCATTATAGGGATAGGGATAAAATTTATAGAGAGTTCCACATAATTATATAAGATAAGATAAACAATTATACACTCATAAACATTTGGGTCATCTAGCTAAGTCCATTTGTCAACAGTGAACATATCAAATAATGTTTCTACATGTTGAGTCTTAGCATTGAAGGCAATGCATTGCTCTTTTGGCTGTCTAATTTCTTGATAAGTTACCTCTAAATGTGGGATTTTTTGGGCCAATTCGGAGAAAGTAGCAAACAATTATGAATGTGCGATATCCTTATCATTCAGTAGATCCAAATCCATGGCCTATTTCAAGTTCACTGGGAACTCCAGCGACTCAAAATCATGCTCAAAGAGAACAAAATATTCATAGAATAAATATTGTTAGTAATTAAGGAACTCACAACCCTGTGGGTAACCCATCAAGTCTTTACAACACACTTTTAATTCTTACATTTGTTTTAAGATGCCTCATGGCAACAAAATAAATGCATGCATGTATATTAGATAGCTCAACACAAAGATAAATAATTGCATCTTTAAAATCCAATATACATGGTGGATGTTGGACATTTTAGACATACCACATCCCTGCACATGGCAGAGATGAAATTGACATTGTCCATTTGTGATATCACCTCCAGCCATTTGTACCATCACCTCCTAGTTTGAAAACAAAAAAATGTCGCACTGTATCAGATTCTGTCTTTTTTCCCTATTGATAAATACAACTGAGGAAGTTATAACTCAAGCAATAAGGTCCCGGAATGATCATTTTGATATCTTGTTTGTGACAAAAAAGGCCATAAAGCCAAAAATGCCCCTTTTTTTTGGGATGCGCATGCGGCATGCTATTTTAGCCGAACGTATGGCATGCGCATGTCGCATGTGCATGTGATATGTTTCTTGGCAAAAAAATATCATACACACGTTTTCTTGACATGTTTATGGTATTGGATTTCCATAGCACTTGGACTTTTTGATAATACACTAGTTTTATAACATCTTTGTTTGAGTTCAAGTCCGTCCAAAGTCACGCTATGTATAATTTTGTTCCATAGGATATATTTGTCTATCTACATATTGAAAAATATGATTTATATGTGTCTATCTACATATAGAAAAATATGGTTTATATGTCATTAACCAACGGCAAGAAATTCAATGGCCACAAATTATTAGCTTTACCCCAAAAAACACAGGTCCCCCACTAACAAACACTGAATATAAAAACATGACTTGAATGTTGACTTCTTTTTAATGTCCTTTAAAAATTTCAAACATTAAAAAGCTTATTCTTAAAAAGTCGTGAAATATTGCAAAAACAAAAAAACTGTGCTTAGCATTTACGATTTGATTCATTGAATTCAAAAGCAATTCATAAAAAGAGGTTATCTAGAAATGAATCTCATTGCCAAATAGTGCTCAAACAGCAACTGCGGCCTAGATTCAAGCCTTTGCAACAACCATACCTACATTTGATGCAACGTATGCCCATCCCTCACATCTCTATTATTCACGCCAAAGGAATCCGTTAATAATATAAATTAAGAGTTAGTTTTCTTCTTTCATCTTATGTACCCCTGTTACATGTACTTTTGTTGAATGTTGGCATTTCTCTCATGGCGTACATGAGGTTTGTGCTATTAACTGTTACTAATGCCATTAATCTGCAAAGTATTTTGAAATGAATTTTAGAATTAAATTCATAACTCTAGACTCTAAGTACTATTGCTTTCTATGATGTACCAAAACATGCTAGCTCAAATCATGTCAATTTTATAGAAGATAGATAGATGGATGGATGGATGGATGGATAGTTGTTTTAATGTCATGCCGCTAGGCAGCATCCAACTAGACATGTGAAAAGATTTAAGCAAATCCATCGAGAAGATTATGAAATGGTCATTTTCTTAGAAGCTAAGATTCTTATTTTCTAAGGTGCACGTATGATGGCCACAATATGGTGTAGCATTGATATAAACTGCTATAACGAAGATGACAATCTAAAGAAAAAACCAAGTGTTATGTTAAACTCTTCAAAAGAAGAAAAAAATTTAGAACTCACATTTTCAAGTTTAAGCTGGCTAACAGAATTATTGCTTATTCTTGTCCACTTACGTCGTCACATTAGTTGCTTCTTCACTATACTATCAGTTGCTCTGACCGACAATTATCGTGCAATTACCACATTGTCTAATGTAAAAGTTTGGAATAGAATAGAATAGCTTGGAATAGAAGACTGCACAAAATAAAGAAATCTCTTGTGAAGGAGTTGCACATATAAAAATTCTACTAAGTAGACATTATTCTAGAATTTATAAGTTCCAAGTTCTGTAAGCATTCAGCAAAAGGTAGCAACATTGCCAATTATTAGCTTGTAGACCATCTCTGATAGTAAAGGTCGTAACTTACAAAGGACAGTAGTTCATTCATTCAATTTACTCCGTAAACCGCTCGATTCCTTGATGTGCAATGCATGAGAAGGAAAATACCATAAGTAGCTTTTATAAAAATCTGCATCAGATAGGACAATAGCTCAACTTATTGTTAAATGAAGATTGCAAAAATGTACCATCTGAGGCAAAGGTTTTCTAATAATGCTATCATGCCAAAATACTATAGGGCTAGACTTGAAGCTTCAAAATATCATTCTTATGCAAAACTTGTCTTCCTATTCTATTCTATTTTGTTCTGTTATGTTATGTTATGTTATGTTCTGTTCTGTTCTGTTCTAATGCCATCGTAAAAGTAATTTATTCAATGTATGGGACATGAGGTTCTAAACTTGGTAGTGGACAAACCATCCTTCCAATAGAAAAGAAAAACACAATACATGTACCTACTATTGAGGTTGCAGCAAAAAGAAAGCTCATATAGAATTCTAAAGCATGCATGATGAAATGCAGTAGGTTCTATAGGGGCACTCAAAGCAATTCTTCTCGTCCTTTCTTCAATATGAATCTACTATTTGCCACATTTTTTACTTGTCCAAGGGAAGCTAATAAACAATGATGATAGTCCAGTAATATATGTAATATAAAATCTGGCCTAGGAGAAACATACAAAACTCTTGTACCAGACATGCAACATGCAAATAAAACACCTTGGAAAATCCATAAGATTCTTCTACATGCAGAATGCCAGAAAATTTGCAATCGTGATTTTATAGTTCTAAAATACAAAACATGGAGTTTAATACAAAGCATCCATGAAACTTAAAAGTCTTACAAACATGCCACTTTCTAAACACCAAGGAAAAAAGACACGTAAGCAAATATGCAAAAAGATAAATATACAAAATAAAAATTTTTGCCATTCCAAAAGATCTACCTATGACCTAAGCTTGATTTTTCTTCGTAGATTCTACGTAAAAATTCATATTATCTTATCTTCTCTATGATGCAGCTGAGCTGCAAGGAAATTAAATGATTTGCAGTCATAGGACAGGGCACATGACAGGTTTTGCAGCCACAGGTGCTCAAGGCTGATAACGGCCAGAAAGTTTATAGCGAAGCCTATGTGCACATTTTCCAACTTAAATCATTATTACAAACATTTTAAAAGCAAACTAATTGATATGATAATTGCACACCTCTAAGATGGGATGTACAAAACTGACGATGGTATTCCTTTGGGAGAAACTGATGCTACAACTTCGAAAGCCCGAAACAAATCAGACTCAGTCAGACCTCTGATTTGGCTGAATATAATACTACCTTGTTGCAGGCCCATGATACATCTTCAAACTCTCCTGAGATTCCAACACATCTGATTTGACTCTGTTACAAATCCAAGGCAGTTAGATCCTTAAGCAAAGTCGTATATCCTTTTACTTATCTAGTATGAAGTAAGTATATTGTGTCACAAGCTCATGTTCCAACGACACCCTCTTGTTACTAGATGAGAAATATTCATTTTGTACTTATTCTTGTTGATTAATAATCCTTTTGTTCATCCTTAAAAAAAAAAAGTCCTCTGCTTAAATACCTAAATTGCAACATATATAGATGAATAATAAAATAGAAGAATAATAACTTTTCTAAAGTTTTAAACATCATATACGTATTCTTCTCTTACTATGACCGTTATTGTGCGGAGCAAGAACCGATGTGCCTCTGAATGAGTGAAGAAGATAGGGCATGCCATATCCAATTGAAGGAACTTGCACTCTAGCCATCAACGACAAAGTCATTAAGACATTTTGGCATCTTTTACTCGAACATGAAATGTGGCTAGGAAACTCTGTATGGACCCTCCATAGCCAGAAAAGAATAGTCATGGTTAAACCTAAAACATCAAGAGACGTGAAAAAATGAAAGGTCTGCTCATTTTTTCATTTACCTGGGACTTACCTCTATGGCACTTCAATGTATAACATAGCATTTATAACAGGTGCAAACATCTATCATCTTGCATAATTCAGTCCAAAGAGCTCTGCATAACTAAATCTTCATAAGCAAAAAAATTAAGAAGGCGTGCATAGAGTTGAGAGGGAAGATGATTCCCCTTTTTTCTGATTATCGGCCTTGATTTACCAAGGGCCTATTTATTGCCATATTCAAAGCAATGCCATTGTCTGCAAAGATAAAGATAAAATAGAAGTGGCACAATTTGGCATAGACTCTGCAAAATCAGGACCCATCATCATCATGAAGTAAAATTGTGGTAAGCCGGATTGTGAATTCTCTTGCGCCATCATGAAGAGAGAAAAGTCTACATTGAATTCTCATGATCCACATTTACCTTCTGTCCACACAGCTCACCACAAACCCATGCCCTATCAGCTTGCATTGTGATATCATGCTCCCATGCAAGTTCCTCAGCTTGCTGGGGCTCGAGCTCAATGTCGGGTTGTATATATCATCAACCTCTAAATCCCAGAAGCATCAATCACTTTTAGATGATCACTCCATATTGGAAATTTAATACGATCAGGCCAATTGGAGATCTGAAAGCAATTATACAACTTCTTACGAATTTCTTGAAGTACCACCTGAGAAGAAATATGCTTATCATCAACCTTTTGAATGAGGAGAAAAATGATATAGAAGAAGAGACCTTTTTTTTTTTTTTTTTTTTTTTTTGAAGGTAAGAACTTTTTGTATTGATCAGATTGGAAGAATTACAATACAAAGATCCCTCATGGATCAGATATAATTTAAGTGTATAGGATCCCCCATGGATCTGAGTTATATCTGCAGTTACAATACTCATGAGTCTCTCTCAACTTCTTCTTCTATCTAACTAATACTACAGTATCAACATCTTCTCAGTTAAATAGAATACTACAGGAGTCAAATTCCCATTTTCCATAAACTGCAGACAATTCTGAATGCTCCAAAAAACCTCTTGCAGAATTAGAAATGAAGAGAAAAGAGACGAAGAGTAACCTGAAAAATCTCCCGCACTGCTCAGAGAAGCCAATATGCTTCAAACTATGATAAAATTCTGCAACTTTACTACCAAATGTGAGATTAAAAGGAGATGCCGCGATTGCCTGGATGCGCCAAAACCTAATTAATAATAAGCTAGACACGCCCAGCCACCAAAACTCCCCTCTAAAGTTTGGTTTATAATATCTGGTCTTGATATGGAAGCATCTTCCTGGACACAATTAGATCCCTAGCTTGGCAATCTCAAATAAGTCTTACATCCTGCTTTTAAAATCAGAGAATTATGATCTAGAACTTACTCGCTCCTTCCAAGAAAGCATCCCTAAATCTTTTCGCTAGCAAGAAAGAGCAAGAGGAGGGAAAAAACCGCCTAATCGGAAGATCCAACCAAAAAGATCGCTACAAAAATCCAAAACAACTTTCACAAAGGGCTAGGGCCCGATAGCCCGGGCCACGAGAGGGCGGGTATGGGTCCGACACTCCCCAGGTGTAGTGGTGTGACATTCATGGGGCACCATGCACTTTGAGTAGAATTAGGGTGAGTAAGTCTGCACGGATGGGGTGCCGACGCTGCACGTATTCTCTAGCTCACCCATGGAACCACTGTGATCCTGGAAGGGGACGCTTCCCCGACCTGCCTCATCGGACCAGGTGTCATGAACCCGAGTAGGCTCAAAGGGTGATACCTTGAGTCGTCAAGGGAAGGCTATAGCTTAAATCATAGCGTGAATAAACCCATCCGCAAAGTGTACAGGAGGGGCGGATGGAGTGGACAACCCTAGCCGATGTTCTATGCCGCCAACGCCATGCCAAGATTCGGGTCTGCCGATCTCCGAGACCCAACCACGGCCGCCCCCACCTAGTCCGAGCGGGGTAGAACCTGGGTTTTGGGCGTTTTCTTAGTTTAGATGCATATTCTTTGTTGTTAATGTTTGGATGGATGCGCCACCCTTCGTGGTGGCTAAATATATATGATTTATGTTGTGTGCTAACCCTTGTATTCATGCTTCCGCGACGTAGGCGCCCATCGAAGGCGTGGGCCGAATGACCCCTCCGTGTCCTTCACCTGAGCGTCTCTACGTAGACGGCCCGGGTTAGATGGAGGGCCCTGCTCGTGGCGAGATGGTCGCCATGGGAGGGGGAAGTCTTCGTATGTATACGACCGGGGGTCGTATATATTCAGGGAGCGTCACACCCTTAAACTTGAGAAAGTAAGTTTTTATGACAATGTCAAACTAGTTAATCACTTCTTAATTTTCGTCATCCCTCAAATCAACACATGTTTCCTGGAACAGCACATGTTTGTACAGCAGGTAATCATCTGTTAAATATTGTTATGTAGATGGCAAATGTCGACATTAAATTTTACGCGTCCCTTGATATGTCCGTTCAGCATCTTCCAAGAGCCTATGTTCATCTTGCAAGTTTGTTACTCTTGGGCATGCTTGATGACCTCAGGTGCTGCCATATTAAGAATCTTTTGGCTGTTCATGCCTTATCAAAAGAAAGTGCTTGAGGTAGAAGTTAGCATTTGACTAATGCACTGACCAAATGACTTCTCAAATAGATGAATTAATTTCTGTGTGAAAATACTCTTATGAGAGATGTGAGGTTGGCTTTAAGTGAGGATCCATTCAACTCTTCTTTACATCTCCGAGAGGAAAGTCTTGAAATAAAGATTAGGAGTATTGAGGAATTTGAGGCCAAAGGGGCAGCAATCAGATCAAAAATTAAATACACAAATGACATGGACTCTGGTAGCACGAACTTTTTCTTTAGAATTGCCAAGGCAAGACAAAATAAGAGCTCTATCAATGAAATTAGCAATGATTCTGGTCTGGTTTTGAATAATCCCTGTCAGATCTCCAATTATTTCCATTCTAAATATTCTGATCTGTTTTCAAAAAGTATAATTTCTGATATTTCTATGGACAATAATGCCAAGAAATTCACTGATTTGATTGACTCCATTATTCCAAATGATCACAATCAAATGGATATTACCCTTTCAGATGTTCCTAGCCCTGAGGAAGTTCTATCAATTCTTAAAAGCTTTAAACATGGTAAATCTCCTGGTCCTGATGGATTTCCTCCAGAATTCTTCTTAGAATTTTGGGATTTAATCCAATATGACTTCATGCATTTCATAAGAGGCTTTTGGGAAGCTAAGCATCTGCATCCTTCTATAGCTAGTGGATTTATCTCTTTAATCCCTAAAGTGGATAAGCCTACTGAGTTTTCTGACTGGAGACCAATATCTTTAACCAATACCACCTATAAGATCTGTGCCAAAATTATTGCCTCAAGAATCAAAGATTATCTTCAGAACTGTATCAGTGGAAATCAGAGTGCTTTTCTCCCTAATAGGTTTATTCTTGAAAATTATATTGCTGCTATGGAAGGGTTGCATTGGAATAAAATCTCGAATCAAAACTGTGTTCTCCTTAAGTTAGATTTTAAAAGAGCCTTTGATAACATTAGATGGGATTTCATTGAATATGCTATGAAAAAACTCGGTTTTCATGATAAAGTCATCCAGTTAATCAATGGTCTGAATCTTAGATCAAGTTCAGCAATTTTAATTAATGGTTCACCTAGTCCTTTTTTCCCTTTGGAAAGGGGGGTCAGGCAAGGTTGTCCTCTGGCTCCCTATCTATTTATTGTGGTGGCTGAGTTGCTGACTAAAGCTGTCATGCATCATCAAAATGTTGGAAATTTGACTGGGCTAAAGCTTCCAAAATCCACTGATTCTATTTGCATTCACCAATATGCTGATGACACTTTCGCGCCTCGAAAATAAGGATGATAATATCAATCTTTTTATGGATATCTTGAACCAATTTAGTGCAGCCTCAGGTGTGGACCTTAATTTATCTAAGTGTGTTATTATTGGTGATAATGACACTAATGTGCCTGGGATTAAAGTTATTAAAACCTCTGAAGTCACCAAACTTTTGGGAATGCCTTTATCTTTAAATTCAAATCTTTCTGGTCTGTGGTCTCCTATTGTTGAGAAAATCAGAGCTAAACTTCATACATATAGAAATTCTCTATCTCTGGATGGTCGAGTGGTAATTGCTAATCAAGTCCTCACCAGCTCCCACATTTATTTCTCCACTGCTCTTGTGGCTCCTGCCTGTGTCTATAAACAGATTGAGAAGATCATAAGAAATTTTATCTGGAATGGTAATAACTTAGTCAATTGGAATACAATCACCATGAGGAAGAAAGAGGGTGGTCTAGCATGTAAAAACATCCATAAACAAGCTCAAGCTCTCGCTGGTAAGTTTGTTTGGAAAGCCCTCAGTGGATCTAATAGTGCTGCTTCCAAATTCATAAGATATTGGCTAAAGGAGAGCTCTCCTATGGGTCACCCATCAGTCCCTCATGAGCTGCCGAATTCTGCCTTCTGTGAAGTCTCCTTGGCAGCAAACATGTCTCCTCTTATGAGAAATATTGTGAAGGCTTGGAATAATATTTTCTCGGCATTCAAATATGAGCAGGATATAAGTTTTCATTCTTCCATGTCCATCTTTTGGTCTCCTACTTTTAAAGATCATCCAAACCATGTGCTTGCTCTTAAACACCCTCAAACTTACAAAAAGTGGAGTTCTTATGGTATTATTAATCTGGGAGATCTGTGGCAGAATAACAGATGGGTAACCTGGTCTAATCTCAAATATACTATTAGGGGTTCTCAAACTGATAAAAAAATTTACAAGCACATCAGGAACATTGTGGGAAATTCCAATATTAATCAGATCCTGCATAATAATTTGGATTGGTGTTTAAATAAGAAGAAGTGCTATAAGGTAAAGGATGTATATAATTTCCTTCATCAGAGTCCTCATCCTCCCAAGTCTTCCAGTGTTTGGGGAATTGATCCTACTGCCACCAATTTCATTATAAAAAATGTTTGGAATTCTTATGTTGCAAAAAAGGTTTCCTTCTTCATTTGGCTCATTGCAAACAAAAGTGTTCCTTGCCTTCAGGTTATTAACAGCAGGAATCCTAATGTGTCTCCCAATTGCCCTCTAAATTGTAATAATGTTGAGGATTTTGAGCACATCTTTTTCTGTTCTAAGTTGGATTCCTTATGGTCTTGGATCAATAGATATTTTGGTAACATTGATAGATCTACTATAATAAATCTCTTACAAGGAGAAGACACTTACAAAAATACTATTGTCTATTTATGCCTATGGAATATCTGGAAATCCAGAAATAGATGTTTATATGGCAAAAAAAGGTTTTCTATTACATGGATCAAATTGCATATTAAGTATGACATTGAGCTTTGTGCTACTGCACATAGGAAATTACTTGCTGACAATTATGACAGGTGTTGGGATCAAATTGGTGAATTTGTGGGGTATCATCTCTTGTTCATTTCCAGGCTCACATTTAGAAATGCTAACTGAGTTTTTTCTGCTTAGGATACATGGAGTTGTGCAGAGGTCCACATACAAACAGATACTTTGTCAGCAGGGATGGGGCCTCTTTGAGAAATGAAGTGGCCAGATATGGTGATCACAGAATGCATGAGCATCAAGTCTGCTATCCTCCACATAATCATTGGACACGTAAGCAGATAATAGATGATGAGGAGATTAGGACAAAATCGGAAAGGTTATGGGCTTCAATCTTCTCAAGAGAAGTGATGCAAACAGTCTACTTATTTTGGTTCATGGAAAAGCATCATCATGAATTTACAGAAAGGCAATTCTTGAGATACAGAGAGCTATACTATACACACAGGATGCTAGCTGATGCTTATGGTAATCTTATTCTGCTCATGGTACAACAGGATTACTATAGACTGATCAGAGACCAGTTGTGGAAGGAATACTCATACACTTTGGATACAACTAGCAACTTCACAACCCGCTTCAATATCCTCTTCCAGTCTGATGATCCCAATTGCCCCATTATCCCTACCATTCCATCAACAAGGATCTTAGGAAAAGTCAGCACTTTGGCCTCCTTATGATTGCAATATTTCTGTTTGTATGTGCAGGTTTTAGTAATGACAACAAAAGGGCAATACAGGGATGCATCTCTTTTTCCTACTCAACAAGGTGCTCGGGTCTTCTATGTGAATTCTTACAAAAGTGGCTACCTATTTTGATACATCTGTTGCTGTGGCTATCTATTTTGATACATCGGTTGCTGTGAAGAATCTTCATATCATCAAGCTTATTTTGGCTGGATACTTCTATAAACATTTGTGTGGATAAATACATTGTCACCTACTATCATATTGTGCCTTGTTAAGCCTATATGGGACTTAACAGGATTTTGTATGTTTTTCCTTAATTAATGAAAAAATCATCTCGTTCCTTCAAAAAAAAAAAAAAAAAAAAAAAAAAAAAAAAAAAAAAGAATTTGATTTTTTAGACAAATTGTCATGCCTTTTACAATGGACTAACTTTTCTCATTTTATAGGAAAGAGTGCATAAATATTATGCTGGAATGCAACCTGGGGCATTTTTGGAGATGTAGCGGTATATTGCTGGTCGTTCTTCAAAATCAAGTGCAAAGCTCTGATATGCATTATCCTAGAATTTGAATGTTTAGTCTGTTTCTCATTTATTTGTAAGTGAAGTCTTTTAAAGTGCCAGTGGTTACAATCTTTTGCACATAATACAAATGAAACGTGTCTATTGGTACTAATTCCCATGTGCTAATTTAATACTCATGATAATTTCTATAATTGATTTCCTGCACCATACATTACCTAGGTTTCTGAATACAACTGCTGTAAAGCCGTTACATGCCTAGTTTTCTGTAAGTCTTTATGTTTCTAAATCACAATCCAAGTTCGCCCAAATTTTGTTACAGAAATGCTTTCCCTAAAGTCTGACGCAGTATAGGATTAAACTATTCAAATTCAAAACATCATAGTCAAGCTAACCTGTAAAATAAGGGAAAATTTCAAAACACCCCTACTTTTTGCTGAAATGATTGAAATGCCCCTAAACTGAGGTCTTAAAAAACTATACAAAGCAAATTTGAGCTGTGGATCTCCACTGAATCTGTGTTCTTACCTTGTTGCATTCCAAGTTATGAGAAACGTGAGTTGCAGAGTTAAAAGTTTTCTAGCACTTCCAAGATCTCCAAGTGGTTGCCAACTATAAATTTGCTTGTAATATCCAGCTTAACTCAAAAGGATGTCTGACATTAATGTATAAGAATCGACATGTTCTAGATTTACCTCCATGAGGCTTTGGAAGCATCTAAGTCCCAAGCTAGTTTCACCATAAGTTTTGCAGGCACTCAGCAAAATCGTCCATGCTTCTATTGATGGAGAACATGGTGCATTATCAAGCAATTGACATGCTTCATGCAAATATCCTGATCTATCCAGAAGATCTACCATGCAACTGTAGTGATCCATTGTCGATGCATACCCGCAATAAATGTTCATCAACTTCATATACTGCAAACCTTTACTTACTAAACTAGCACGGCTATAGGCAGTTAGAATACAAACGAACGTAACAACACCTGGCTCAATGTCAGAAATGTGCATGTCATCAAAACATTGCATGGCCATTTCAACCTCATGATTTATGCCATATCCTCTTATCATGGCATTCCACAAGGCAACATCCTTAATTGTGAGTTTATCAAAGACTGCATGTGACTCTGCAAGGGACCCATATTTTGCATACATATTGACCACTATGGTTGCAATAAAAAGATCCTTCTCAAATCCATTTTCTGAAATCATGCTGTGTATTTCTCGACCCGTGTCAATCGCTCCTATGCTGCCACAAGCTTTCAAGCTGGACACCAATACAAGAGCATTTAGAGGCACACCTTCAAGTCGCCTTTGCTCATAACATTTCAAAACCTCTTCAACAAGTTCCCATCCAAAATGTTGTCATCAATAGACGTCCACATGTGCATTGATTTCTCTCTTTTAGTTGTCCATGAACTGGTAGACCTATCTGGAAAGATGTGTAGTTCTAGTTAGCCATTTAGGAACGTCCATAAACCAAGGACATGTGCATGGAATAAATAGGTCGGCCATGTAAGGTATGCAATGATGGGAAGCTGTCAAGCATGC
This sequence comes from Isoetes taiwanensis, assembly GCA_021234155.1. NCBI lineage: Eukaryota > Viridiplantae > Streptophyta > Lycopodiopsida > Isoetales > Isoetaceae > Isoetes > Isoetes taiwanensis. The sequence goes on along the minus strand of JAJEKV010000057.1, from coordinate 4,126,709 downwards.
TCTCTATTTATTGGATAATTTTCACAAAAATCAAGTATATGTCCAAATTTGTGATAGAATATAAGGCATCATATTGAAGTAAAAAACTAATTGTCTCATATTGTTCCGTTTTGACCTATTTTGATACTCAAAAGAAATCTCATTTAATGCTGACGTGCAAATATCATACTTTTTTCCACAATGTCGATGCCAATGCCACGTGAAATGTATCTCTAGTCTCTATCAATCCAAGCGATCTTGAGGTCCCTGAATTTTGTTCATATGCCTTTTGAAATAGATGTTAATGGAACAATATAATTTATAGTTGCAGTAGATTTCATTTTAATATTGGGGATGCATTGTGTAGGATGTAAGTAGGAGGAGCACTAAGAGGACCACTGACAGCTATTTCAAATTGTTTGGTCCAATGAAACTTCATGTGGCCTATGGGGAAGGTCTTTCAAAACAAGAATCAGTATCAAGTATTGTATTGTTTTGAAGTAGCAATTTTGATTGATTGTGAAAACATGACTTTGAAGTATGATTTAAGCCACTTCACCCTCGGGACACGGAGAGCAACCCGCCGTGCGCAGCACCTTGTTCCTTTTCATTAGACCACACTAGTTCTAGAATATTACCCTGAGGACTTGAAGATTGCAGCTTATTTTGAATTAAAATCGCAGTCTAAAGAGCTTCTTCCCAGAGATAATTTGGCAGCCATTATTTTTAATCATAGATCTTACTGCATCCATTGGTCCTATTTCTTCTTTCTGCCAATCCATTTTGTTGTGGACTGTACCTGCAAGTTATTGCCTCCTGATGATTTTTTTGTTGAAGGACGTCAGACTTTATTCAATCAAAGAGTCAAATACAAGTAGAAATGCAGAGACAGGAATAAAATCTCAGCGGATAAGCGGAGACCCACTGCCTAAGCATAAGAGTGCACATCCAAAAACTCCTCAAAAATCAATCGCCTCTTGCGAGGGGCAAGTGAAGAACAATGATACGACTTTACAATGTAACCTTGAGCTTCTTGGAGAACACGATTATCTGCCACATCCAGACCTTTGAAGATTACCAATCTTCGTCTTTTCCAGATAGTCCAAAGCAACCATCCTGCTGCTAGATGAAAAGCCTGGCCTTGTAACTCTGTCCAGGTACTTGGGTAAATTGCCAAAAGCAGTTGTTGACTTGTTAGTGAAACCTGAAAAAGGGAAAACAACCAGTCCCATACCTGTTAAGGTGTTCACACATGAAAAAGCAATGCTCAATGGTCTCAGATCCACGCTTGCATACTGGACACTGATTTGATATTCTAGGGTTAAACTTATGGACAAGCACATTAACCCGCAGACACCTATGAAGAATCTGCCACCAAAGAACTGCCACTTTAGGATGAAGTAGCTTGTCCCATGCCCAAGACCACACCTTCTGCCATTGAAGAGGAGGAAGTTGAAGAGACCACTTATTAGACGGAGGAAGAATATCAGTATCAAGCAACAACTGATACATAGAGTTCACAAGTTTGCACTCCTGATAATGTTGGCAATACAAAAATACTTGAATTTATTAGTGAATAAATAGTCCCCTCCCCTATTAGATCTGACACATTTTACCTTTTTGCTAGTTTCTCTTTCCATTTCAGTCATATATTGCTTAAAAGCACTCAGAGCTTGTGATTTTCTCTCTAAACAGTAGCATTTGCATTTTCTGGAATAATCATCAGTAAAGGAAAAAAAATACCTTTTGTTTGTCCTTCCCTTTACATTCAAGGGGTTGTTCACAAGTTCCAAGACGTCTCATCTTGTTTCTGACAGTGGAAGAAGATCTTAAGGTTATTTCCAACTTGCACATTTATGGTCTGAGTTTTTTACGCCTTCTTAAGTAGATCAGTAGTTGGGACTACTGAACTTTAAGTTCCACTATTAACTACAAGAGGATCACAAGTTTTATTAATATTTTCTCCTGTATCAAGCATAGCAATTCCATAACTTACCTCAAGTTCATCTTCAAGATATCCTTTATTGTCTCCTTCATGTTCTTTAGCAACGTATGCCCCTGTAGACCTCCTTCCTCCTCGACCTTTCATATTTCCTCTTCTTCCTCTGCTGCTACTACCTCTTCCCCTCCCATAATCCTTTAGAATTGGATATTTTGCAGCCAAATGCCCCCTTCCCCCATAAGTAAAGCAATTAGACTTATTCTTGAGTCTAGGACAGCTATTCTTAAAATGCTCAATCTCATGGCAATAATGACAAATATTTTTTTCATTTCCAGTTTTATCTTTCTTACCAGCAAACAGAATTTCAGTTGATTCTCATCATTGCCCCCCACTACTTCATCCTAAGGTGGATGTGCTTTGGTGGCAGATTCTTCATAGATGCCCTCATGTCAACGTGCTTGTTCACAGATTCGACCCTTGAGTGTCAGCACTTTGTCCATTGTGCAAGCAAAAGGATGAGACTTTTGAGCACTGTTTCTTTTTGTGTGCTCGCCTCCAACCAGTTTGGTCCTGGCTGCTTTCTCTTTTTCATGTAACAAGCAATCGATTGCTCTAGAGATGCTACTATTTCCTCATCATCTGTTATCCATGTAGCAATTTGAAGCAACAAATTCATAATAGTCCTAAAGGGCTGCAAACAGGTGGAGCCAATGACCATCAAAGATCGTCTCTGTTGTCCGACGACCACCAAACAGGCGCCATGAATGATCAAAGGATGTGGCGTGAAACTTCAACTAGGGTTGGTCCCCTTTTTTACATGAGAATATGACCCAAACAGTTCACAATAGTTTCATGTCGACATGAACTATACCATGTCAGCATCTTCACGTAACCTAAGGGTGAAATCACACTATAGCCGCCCATGAATGAATTTTGTATGTCTTGGACGGGGGATGAAGATGCCCAACATATTGGTATCAGACTTGCGCCCAAAAATAACATGCCACGTCAAAAATATTTATAAATGAAAACAGCCAAAGGGCTTGAAGAACCCTAAAATCGAAGAACTCTAATTCAAAAATTCCACCAGCCGCAGCTCTGATTCTGTTCTAGAATTGCCCAAATTTTTGAAAATCACTACCGATTAGCTTTCTGCCTCTAAATCATCTATGTTCCCTCTTCAACCGAGGATTTTAAACCACTTCAGCTCGATTTTTAGGTTGTTACAGTTCAGATTTTTACTGTCCATGCATCATTGCGAGTTCTGTGCGAATTTGCTGATGAATCGTTCTAAACCGAGCACCTATTGAAGCACCAAGAACCCTAATTTTTTTTTCAATATTTTCATGCAACGTGGCGGTGGCCAAGGGTCGAAACGCAACAATTTTATTGGTGGATTATAATTTCTGATTGTGGGCGGCTGTAAGTGTGATTTCACCCTAACTTTTAATAGATATTTTAAGAGACAATTGAATGCGAACTCAAAAACAAAAAACGAATTGAGAAGCGAAAAAGATTTAGCGGCTGCCGGCAAAGGTCCATGGGTGAATTTTGACCATCAAATCCACGTCAGCTTCACGTCATCTTTCTTTTATAAACACCTGTGATGCAAAGCCCACTTAAACCCTGCAATTTCTGTTTCTTAAAAAGTCGCCTCGCCTCGGCACGGCATGATTTCGTTCTCTCTCCGTCGCTCCGAGGGTTTACTGTCTTAATCTTTAGAATGGATTATCGCTCAGATAGCTACTACGGTTAGTTGCCGGCCCCCTGGTTGCCTTGTTATATCAATAAAACTCTTGCTGTTTTGAATTGTTTAGATTTGCCAAGATCTGAATATATGGGCTTCACAATTGCACTGCTTCTTTAGATTTACGCTGTTCTTTCTTTGGTGTTCATAGTAAGGCTAGGGTTGTAGCTTTGTCGTAGTTTATAATCATAGGGTTTTTGGAACCAACATTTTTTCATCTGGCTTGTCAAGGAAAGCCCTGGGAGCAGCCTGTTCGATTTTCTTTCGGAAACTTTTCTTCAACTCGAGCTGCCCAGTTTAAGTACACGCTTTCTACAATTAATTTGTACATTAAATACTTTGAGCATGTTTATGCATATTCAAAGGGGCTGATGGGCATTTTTGTGAGGCAGATTATGAGATGCCACGCGTCCAGTCTGGAGTTCTTAAAAGAGATGGGAGGGGTCCTCCTTTGAGGCATAACCAGATGTCAAGTATGGAACAACAGATCAGCAAATTTGAGGAGGATGCATATTTGGCAGTTTTAAGGGCCTTTGGAGCACAGTCCGAAAACATTAGCTGGGTATCCCCTTACCTCTGGCATTTTTTGTTGAACACTAACTGATTATTATTGTTAGTTTTGATAGAAGCGGGAGGGCTTAATATCGGATCTACGTAAAGAGCTTAGGGTAACAGACGAACAACATCGGAAAATTTTGGGTAGAGTTGCTTCCGACGAGACTCTTTCTCAAATTAGGTATGCCTACAAGTTTTCATTGTCTAGGAAGCACGACTATTTTACAAGCAGGAAAGATAAATTTATGCTTGATTAGAGATTTGAAGCGTGGAAGTTCAGCAAGGAATAACTTTCACCCGCCACAGCCAGCACTACAAAGCACTACTAGTGAACGGGTTTCAAAGAAAGGCGTACTAGTAGGTCCTTATGCTAAAAAGGTTTGCAGTGTTATTATCTTAATCTCCATTGTACTGTTCTGAGACTGTGGATATTTCAGAGGAATGATGGAATATTTGATTTTTAACATGTTAATACCTTCCATAGAAAGAGTAATGTTACATCTTTTACTTTGATTATTATTGGTGGTTGAACATGAACCCTACCTTTTAAAAATTGGTGGCATGTTAAACCTTGATTATGGTAGAAATTGAACCTGAGCTGTCTAGAATTCGTGGCGCGTTTATTTACTTTTTTCTTGGACCATCGGCATATTGTTGCAGCATCCAAATCAATATTATTGTCTTGAATAAGCCACATGTCATTGGATCTGTTGATTATGGATCAACATTATGGGTATTAAAAATGGGATGGGAAAACCCAGATAATAACAAAATAGCTTGTGCATAGCTATTCTTTTTGAGATGTTTACCCAATGCCTCTGGAATGAACCTAATGATTATTTCGTGGACAACCTCAAATTTTCAAACTGTAAAGTAAACATAAATTGCTTTTGTGAAGTTACTAGGGAATAAAAGATGCCGCTCATCCTTCAGGTTCATATGCATTGTTTAACTCGTTTTATTAAGCAGCTGATTTAGCTTGCTCTTTTGGGTGTTCAGGAACATGCATATAAAGGCGCAGATAAAGTTTCGAATGGGCCGAACACTGTTATACGACATAGTAAGAAGAAGCCACCTGATGATTTTTCAGTGAAGGAGAGAATCTCAAAGGGAAGAAAAGTAGACATGTCCTTGGAGTCAATACCAAGTGAATTGGAAGCATTAGCTAAAGAGGTTAACGTTGATACTCAGGTATCTTTGGTTTATTGCTGTTGAGTCTAAAGTCACATATAATTTGAAACAGGTTGAGAGCTTGGAACAGAAGATAGATTTGCGCAAGTTGAAGGATGTGAAGTTGTTTGCAAAAGTAAATTGGTCAACCTCTTAATCCTCTTTGAGTTTAGCATTCCCAACTGTAATTGGAGTTCATGTTTTATTTCAATACAGGAGATCGACTCGTTGCTCGTGAAGGCATTGGCTGAAATGGTAGATTCTTCTGATGGTATGTTGACAGTATTGATTTTCATGTAGTCTGGGTATTTGCAACAATGGGTGTTGAGATATTGGATTTCTTCTATAGATGATGAGAAAAAGAACTTCAGATCAAATGCTGAAAGAGAGGTGAACTATCCGGACGGTCATGTAGGGGACCGGGCTCCATCAGATGGCCATGAAAGTGATTAAGTCTCTGGTCTGTTTAGTGTTCCAAAGGTGCAAGCCAGTTGAGGGATTTCAAGGTCTCATACGATTGACTCTTTCCATTTTGATTACCAAGGGGTTTTTTATTGCAAACAAGAGTTGTGGAATTCTTCAGTCACTCTGATGCTCTTTGACCAAGAAATGGAGTTGCTATCAATAGCTTAGCACTGTATCATAGGACTCCCCTGAGAATAAGTTCTGTTTTGATGAATCATACTGCGGAGGTATTTATTGTGTAAAGTTATTGCGTTCCATGGGCCTTCACACCATTTTGTGAGACAATGGGAGCTCTACCAACAAGGATCTTTTTGGAAATTTCTACACTGCATACATGATGCTTATACAAGAATCTGAAGGCTTTGGCCCTCAATGGTGGCACAGACAAGGTATTTCAGGAACTTAATTAATTACTTCTGCTGAAACAATTATGCAAAATTGCTTGGTGGCATTCAGATGAGTCAAATGTAAAAATAGCGTGTTATAATAAAACTGAAATTTATGTTGCTATATTAAAACTGAAAATTACAAATACGGGTTTCTCAGCATATTCTTGGTATGGATCTCTTCAAATGCAGCCTATGTACGAAGGCAAATATCAAGGATTAATAAAAGAAATGTGAAGACACTTATCTTCTATTGTGTTATGGATAGACCTCTTGGATTGTGTTATGGTTAAATACTGTTTCTTCAAACACCATTTTAGAACTGAATTTCTGGACAAGGCCCTCTGAACATGATATGGTAGTAGTAAGACACTACTAACTTTTTAATTATAAGAGAAACCTCTCTATTACATAACACTAACATCTCTATTACGTAAACCTTAATGCCCCACATAGTTTGCTAAAATTACTAAAATGCCATTAAACTCAGTGGTATTTTGGGAAAATTGACAATAACGTTTTCTTAATGATTTGAATACAAATGTGCCCCTCAGACAAATTGTAGATTAAGCTGAAATCTTTCCAACAAGCTGATTGGAGATGAAAATTTCAAGTTATAAGCTCTTGAGTTCTTCAGAATTTGAGAAATGAAAAATTTCATAACTTGAGATTGCGTTGAATGATCTTATGCTTGTTGGAAAGATCTCAGCTTAATCTACAATTCATCTCGTTATTAATTTTCCCAAAATACCAATGGGTTTTGTGGCATTTTGGTAATTTTGGCAAACTTTAATGGTATTTTGGTAATTTGTCCAAAGAAGTAGGCAAGAGAGAGATTTAGTTTGTTGTACCAAAGGAGTGGAATGTCAAGGATATTCTATATGATAGTTAAAACGTAAACATCCACAAAGCGGAATTTTCGTGTTTTCTAGCCTTTTATTTAAAACATAAACCATCTTGGTCGAGAGCTCAGGCGACGCCACCAGAGCTCCACCAAGAAATGTCCAGAAGGTTTTCTGATTTTCATTCCTTGTTCCGTTCCAGTTTGTTCAGCTTTGCAAAGCTCTAGCTATGGAGGTCGATTTGTGTTTAAACCTCTGTACTCTATGTTTTCCATGGCTCCGCCGTACTGGTTTATCCGACAAAAGATAAAAAATTTGCTATAGACGAATCTTGCACTAAAACATGGTCAGATCTGCAGGTCCGTTGCTGCAGCAGAAAAGAACCGCCGCCCTTATGCCGTAGACCAAATATTTTTGCCACATAGCAAAAAATTTCGCCTTGTGGACTAATCGCATTGGCTCGGGGTTTCCTGAAATAAACCCCCTTGGCGTCGCACGCGAGCGGCCGCCAAGGAATTTATTTCAGGAAAGCCCCGAGCCAACGCGGTTTCCTCCATCATAACCATTAACTTTTACTTAAAAATTATATGCTAGGGATTTTTATTAAAATAATTTTTTTGATGAACGTGGACCTTTTTACTCAAAAGAATACAAAGAGTACATTGGGGAATATTGTTGGGTTTGCTATATTCACACACAAAATTGAATTGCCTTAGAGGCGCCTCACATGTAAATTTTTCTGTATTCACATGCAGTTCATTTGAGACGGCCGGTTTGACGTTGAGCCGTTCATCCCCGAACTGCTGGAGCAGTTTACAGCTGAGCGTCTCCAACGGCTTGACGTCCGGCAAGTTTTTGCCGGTGACATGTGAAGCGTCCCTTACATATACAAAAGGTTGTTCCTTTACCATAGGTACTTTTAAGGATAGTACAATACATCTTATACAAAAGGTTGTTCCTTTACCATAAGTACCTTTAAGGATAGTACAATACATCTTGGATTGCTTTTAGCCCTTAATTTTACCTGTGGAGTAAGGCTCAGGATACTTTTACCCTTGATTCGGTGATCCCGGAGATAAATTTACCGGCCTCCGGGATCCCGGGTCTCCCTCGACGGGTCCGTTTCGGGGAGACCCCGATTCGAGGTACTGGCAGACGCCACGCCGGCCCGCACCATCCCCCGCCGCCCAAACCCCGTTGCAATCGCCCGTCCGGCCGGAGATTCCGCGCCAGGGATCATCCACGCGATCCCCTCCTCCGGGATCCCCACGGCCATTGCCGTGCCCAAGGACGATATCCGTAGAGGTGATCCCCTCCTCAGGGATCCCGGCACCGGTGCGGATCCCCTCCTCAGGGATCACCCCCAGTGGTGATAGCGGCGGGGACGCAATCCGGGCGTAGAAGTTGATCCCCACCTCCGGGATCCCCGGGCACCCCGGACGCGGATCCCCTCCTCCGGGATCACCCGGCCGTGGCTGATAACGGCGGACCCTATCCGCCGAGGTGATCCCCTCCTCCGGGATCCCCCGGTGGGCGATAAGCGGCCGGGCGCTATCATACGGTGATCCCCTCCTCCGGGATCCCGATATGGTGGCGTGGATCCGTGACTTGGATCATTGCGGGCCGGTATTTGTTTCACGGGCGCTATCCGCCGTGGTGATCCCGATCCTCAGGGATCCCAGCACCCAAAAGGCGTCTGCGGGAGAAAGGGCTCATTATGAATACTAAATCGGCTAGGACCACCTTGTGGAGTCTTGTAGTTATGATTGTATTTTTCAAAGGAATTAAATACCGTGGGTTATTTTGGGTGAAGGTCAGTTATAAGTGTGTGCTTTCTGCCAAATCGATACTAGTTATAGTTGATGCTCAAATTCGACATGGTCTATGAGTTATGTGAACATTCAAGGCTGGTGAGTTCGCAAAGGTTGCATGAAACGGGGAGGGGCAATATGATGATACCCAAGGTGATATGACATTCTATACTGATGTAACTCTATGGCGCAGCTGCTACAAATATAGAGCAGACAAGACTATACTCTTACCTGCTAACTTGGCTGGATTATTACCAACACCCATTCTGCTGCTTTGAATCAGTCTAATAGGACAAGGAAAGTATGGTTCAAGGCCAGTATAAGTTCAGGTTATACATGTGGCCAGAGTTTAATTTCATTATCCAGAGTTTAATTTCACTGTCCAGAGTTTAATTTCATTGTTTTTGGGCCTCGTCACATAAATAATGAAATCTCAACAAAAAAGAGACTACAAATTCGCAAGCAAAATAGGTACAGAGCTCACCTTCATTCTCCACTCCATCATGAAGTTTATATCCAAAATGGAGCCCACTTCCTTCATTTTGAAGCTCACCTTCCTTCTCGCCTGCTTCACCACCATTGTCAAACTCATCTCTCTCCTCTCTGGCATGAAAATCAGCATCCTCAACCTGGAGCCCATTTCCTAACTCTTCTTCAAGCTGTTTTTCTAGAACATCTTCAGACACCTTTGTTTTCTCCTAGGAACAATGAAAATGCCAAGTAAAACAAAATGCCAAGTGTATGGTAAGCAAGACATGTAAAAGTCAAATATTTATTTTCTAACCTATAGAACACATCTTCAAAAGAGTATGTTCTCGGCATGAAGATCTAGGTGTCCATGGCATTTATCCAATAAAGAATGAAAGTACTAAAGATCATAAAGAATGAAATTGAATTGAGAATGCAAGGAGCTGCCTTCTTTTTTTTTTTTTTTCGCCAAGATTCCTCTTCATCCTTCTTTTTGCCGACATGATCTAATGCCTTAAACTACAAAAAATTCAGCCATATGTTAGATTAATAGATAGATAATTTGATGCTATAAATTGGTTCTATAAATTTAACATGCTTTGCGATAATGAGGGCATGCATCCAAACTTACAGAAGGGCACTTTCCCTTCAAAGAATCAAATCATTTGATAAACCTTATATGATCCTTTGCTTATGATTTTTTTGAAAGTAGCTACCACGGATAATAGCCCCAAATCCGAGAAACTACAAAAGATGCACAAGTAGTTAGTTGAATGAAAAACTAAGCATTAAAGGCACAATTTAGGTTCTTACATAACTGCATATATGCCATCAAAGCCACGCCGACCGTATTGTTGTTTCCGCCTCACTTTTCGCCTTTCGCTTTTTCTGGCCATCGCCCCTTTTCTTCACAAGAAATCTTTCCCAAACTTCGGGTTCAATGTTGGGGGGGAATAATCGTCCTTCTTTCTATACAAAACGAACCTCTATATGACAATAATAATGACCATATCATGGAGAGGCATGCCAATAAACTTAAACAAGATCATTCACTTAAACAAGAATAACTTGTGAAAATACAATGCTTATTTATAGTGATTATACAGCCCGACCAGCCCTATATAAGAGTTCGGACACCAAGAACCCTTTTACCCCATTCACACGGTGCATGCGGTCTATAATTTTCTTCTTAATGGAGTTAGGGATGTTTCTCCAATCTAAGTCAATATCGTACAATAGTGCTTTACCATATTTCCTAATGTCAGAACTCCACTTTATACCACTCGAGTCCAAGTGTACATGACCTTCCCCGAGAAATAGTGACCTGCTATGGCATAAATAAGGTAAGAATTATAAACCGACCAAATAAAATGAGAAACAAAAATATAATTAGATATTATAAATATATACAACCTCGCGTTTTAGAGAGCCTTGTAAATATTACATCCTCGCCCCTCCTCATCCTCGCCCTCATTGCTCATTTCCTCATCCTCCATCTCCTCATTTGCATTGTCGATTCATCCTCGTCATCATTATTAGGTGCATTAATGGATTTCACTCTGTAAATAGTCCTCCATCCAAAAAGTTTCATATTAGCTATAAAATCCGGAAATTAAAAGGTGCATAGTACAACAAATTAACAAAGGCTGCATAGTACAACAAATTAACAAAGGCTGAAATTGATGGGCAGTTTTGAAGAATACACAACTTAGAATAATATTTTATCTTATGCTAAATTCAAACACATATGTGTATAACTCATTTTTGCAAGTTGATCTTTTGAAGAATATTGTTGTATTTTCTATGTATAATGGTTTTGCTTTGATGAATCTCATATGGATTTAAAAAACTTGAACTCTTTCATCAACAAATTGGATAAGTTTGTGGTCATTAAGGCCCTACCCTACTTTAGTTGCAGATGGTATCAAAATATTCCATATTCTTACCATTTCTTAGTAACTTAAGATTACTATTGATGTGATATATCTTGACCACTTTGAGCAAATACCTTCCATAATTTTTAAAATATCATTTTATATTGCAATTAGATTCTATCTTAGATTACAATGTTCTAGGCAAGATAAAGTATATTTAAGTGAAAAACTTAAAATAAACCTAAAGAATAGAATTCAATACATTTTTCAAAATGAATAGAATAGAATAGAATATGATTTTATCGTCCACGAGGAGACCAACCCGGCCTATGGGACCCAAGTACAAAAGAGAGAGCAAAGGTATTACTACTGGGATTAAAACCCCCACCAAGGGTTTTCGGGGAAAACCTTAGTAGCAATAAGGATTCACATATCGCACGATTATATACATAATCACAAGTACAAATTGAGGTTAATGTGTCGGACAGGGGGCATAACCGAGTCCAAGGTGATCCATTACCTCCTGGAGGTACGATCCCAACAAGCCTACAGAGGCCGCGGCTCGGGTAGCTCATGCAAGGCCCGATGGGGCACAACTAATCGAGCATACCGAGCCCCGGATATGCTCGTCACCGGATGTGCCTGGAGGGCGTGACTTTCATTCTCAATGGCTCGCTGATAAAGAGCGGATTGCGGACTCGCCCCTCACGCTGCTCCCGAATTTATCTCCCCGTCTCAATGCGCGAGGTGGTGTGCACTTCGGCTGTAATGGAAGCAATCACCTGCGCTTTTCATGGGTAGATGGGTGCACGTGTAGTGGTGTGGGCCCCTCGTGAGCATGGGATTAACCTTTCTTGTCGATAATTTGCCACCTTGACATGTGATGTGGGCCTCGTGATCCCAAAGCTTGGCCATGAGGCAAGCATCCAAATCGCTTCAAGGCGTGGCGTTCAGCCGGTGTATGCAACCGTCCACATCGTGTGCCCGCACATTCCATAGCGAGAACCTTTGGGCTTGCTTGTCTTTCCAGCCCAGCTTTGAGTCGCTGCGGGGGCCCATCGCCACCGCCAAAGCAAGGTTGGGCAGGGGCTTCATCCATAGCCACCACCTTCCGAAGTAAATAATGTGACGCTTCAGTAGCAGCCCTCTCAGAATGGAAGGAAGCCTCATCTCCCCGGAGCAAGATCTGATATGGGACCGTGGATTTCACTCCCGGTGCGGGCCAAGAAGGCCTTCTCGCGACCGCCTAGATCGTTCCAAGTGGTGAGGGATATGAATGCAAGATTATACGATGAACACAAGATATAAGTTCCATGTCTGGCTACCTTGGTTTATAAGGTCATGGAACTTAGATAATTGGGTAGGTTGATGTCAATCACAAATTTGACGTATACTATGATGAATAATGTGACGAATATAGCGCCGAAGTTTAAATCAACATTATTGTCAAAATTTTCATCAAATATTGCGCCGAATTTAACGTCATAGATTTCGGTCAACATATTGTCGATTTTCGGTCGATTAATTAAACGCCGATTATGCGTCGAATTTGCATCAAAATATTCAGCACCATTTTCGTCAAATCTTTCATCAGAATTTGCGTCAGAATTATCGTCAGATTAATGGTCATGTAATTCGTCAGAAATATTCGTCGTAGTATTAGTCGAATATATCGCCGGGTAATTCGCCGAAAAATCTGAGCAAAACCCAAGAGAAATTTTCTTCGACTTAATTTTTCGGCCTTTTAACTAGCATACATTTGTAGTGGTAATTTTATGAAGCATCGTATATACAGTTAAACACTCTATTGCCACTCGACTTGTCTTTACTTGGTGGGTAACTTGTACAGCTATATGTTTAATAAATCCAATATGTCATTGCTCAACACAAATGTATAGCCATTAAATATGTGAAACCTATGGATTTCTTTTTTACTTTTTGTTGGATAACTAGATGGTCCAAAGTTTTATACGTAAAAGCAAAAAAGTATGAAATGTATGGAATGTGGCCCTTTTTTGGAAAAATACATGTTTTATACGTCTAAAACAAAGAAATAGCCACAAATTTACGTCAAGAAAAATGGGACATGCAAATTCGGTCTTTTCTATGCATATATAATTTTGTTGCAGGAACAATTTTTAAACTTTACGGACGTGTTTTCTTTTAGAGTTGATCCACATTATCACAAAAAATGTATCTACGTGTTATTATCACACTCCAACACTTCCAAAACGAAGGGTGAAATACAATATGAAATTATCATCCACCAATAAAATTGCTGCGTTTAGGATTCCTGGGTGCCTCCTCTATCACACTCAGGATGCCTGGGATGCAATATTTCCAAGGTGGAAGCGTGATCGGGGAAAAAAAATTAAGCATACTATATATTTTTTTATAAAAAAGCGGTTTGTCTATTTTTTCAAAAATTTTACAAGATTTTTATGATATACATTTGGCTAAAGTTATTATTATTATTACATTTATATGTAGTTGGACTTGGCGAAACTTTTAAATTTTCTACTATAAACTTTTACTTGGCTAATTTTTTCTAACTAAAAAAAAAAAATTGTAAATTTGTAACAATTACAAATAATAATCAACAATCAAGGAACATACAATAATATTAAAAAACTTTTAACAGAAGCTCACAACATAGCTTATAACATCCATAGTCTGAACTACATTTAATGCAACAATACCTTCTAGATATTGTGATCAAATTGCACTTATCTCTAACCCTTGAAGAAAGACGTTATGCAATCAACTTGGGCATCTAGAGGGATATTGGCCATCTCTTACAATTCTTTTTTGAGGATGCATATGTGGTATATATAATAGAAATTCATGGTTTGAAAAACTACTATCACGAATGATGGTAGGTGGCGATGTGTAAAAGTCTATAATAAGAATTTATTTTGTTTGGCTATTAATTATTTACTATATAAATATTGTAATATAAAGAAAGGCTAATCCCTTTTTCTTTAAGGAAAATGGGGAAAATAGTTTGGCTAATCCTGTGTACTTGTTTTAACTATGGCTATTTTTTATTTTTTTAAAAGAAACCTCCCTTCATAAAATTCGCCGCAAAAATCGTCTAGACCCCCTAAAAAATCGCCATTTGGCTATTAATAGCCACTAATTTTTTCCATGGTGCGTATTCCTGGTCTGGGGTTATCCCCTGACCAAGATCTTGGCCACCGCCAAGTCGAAGCCGCATTGCAGAAAAATGTCGAACAAAAAAGATTACGGTTCTTGTTGCTTCAACGGGTATTCATCAGTAGATTCGCGCAGAATGGAGCCGGATTTGTGAAAAATACTCGCAAAAATACATGGACAATATAAAAATCCGAATTATCAGAACCTAAAAATCGAGCTAACGCAGCCCAAAATCGGTAGACTAATCCGTTGTGATTTTCAGGAATTTGGGCAATTCTAGAACAAAGTCAGAGCTGCGGCTAGTGGAATTGTCGATTTAGTGTTCTTCGATTTTAGGGTTCTTCAAGCCCTTCAGTTGTTTTCATTTATAAAGATTTTTGACGTGGCATGTCATTTTTGGGCCCAAGTCTGATACCACTATCTTGGGCATCTTCATCCCTCGTCCAAGACATAAAAAAACTCAATCATGGGCAGGGTATAGTGTGATTTCACCTTAAGGAGTAAAAATGTTGCATGGCACAGACACAAATTTGACTTTTGAGGATGCTCATTTTGCGTTTGCAAACATCGAATATTGTTGCCTCATTATATACCCCCGCGTACTCCATTACCGATGTTCGTGGCCGTAAAGTTCAACCTTAACACATCCGCAAATGCAATTAATGCAAATGAGTTTGGTCCTTTGTGTTTGCAATCAATGTACGTGCATGTGCATTTTTTTACGCGATTGCAAATCCCAGAAAACATGGACGTCAAAATTTGTAGGTTCCCTAAAGGTTTTTTAAAAGCTAATATGAATATATATCATACGAAAGAGTATTAATCATGTCAAAGAGCTTCCGCACAAACAACTATTACTCCACCGGCCAGATACTTTGATCCGGGGTCCCCTCGATGGGGTCCGTTCGAGACCCCTGATTCGAGGTACTGGCAGACGCCACGCCGGCCTGGACCATCCCGCCGGCCCAAACCCCGCGGCAATCGCGGCCGGCCTCCGGAAGATCCCTCAGGGATCATCCCACGCCAGCGATCCCCTCCCTGGGATCCCCCCTGGCCGTATTGGCGTGTTGGCGGCGACGATATCCGGGCCGGTGATCCCCTCCTCCGGGGATCCCGGCGGGGCCCAGCCCGGATCCCCTCCCGGGGATCCCGTGGGACCCGCTGACGCTTATCCGCCGAGAGTGATCCCCTCCCTCCCTAGGGATCCCGTGGACACCGGACAGCCGGATCCCCTCCTCCCGGGATCACACCCCCAATTTATCGATAATCCTTGGCCCGGGCTTATCCGGTCAGGATCCCCTCCTCAGGGATCCCCAGGTGATAAGCGGGGGGACGCTTATCCATCGGTGATCCCCTCCTCAGGGATCCCCGATATGGTGGATTGGATCCGTGGACTTGGATCCCCATTATGCTCGGGTCGGGTCGTTTACTCGCTGGCGCTATATCGGGTGGTGATCCCGCCCCTCCAGGGATCCCCGCACCATATGGTCGATACCATGACGCTATCCGCCTATGTGATCCCTTCCTCCAGATATCACCCCCAGTTGATAACGGCGACGCTTATCCGGCCATTTGATCCCCTCCTCCGGATCCCCATTGTCATTTGCCCTCCGGATTGGGAGGCCGAATATGAGAATGTTTGACGGTAGAGATATCTACATGGACTAATCGGGTGGTCTAAGTTTGAATTCCGCCGGCCCCATGCACGGACAAACCAATACAATGAGAACACATGGATATTCTCCGAGACCACCCTCCCGATCACCATCCGAAAGTGTGGTTCATCCCCGCTAGGCGGTGGTCGATGTCAAGTAGCGAGGCATGGAGGAGGAGCGCACGCGGCCGGGTCGCGGGCAGCCTATGGACGAAAGTTAGAGCGTAAGAGAGAAGAGGTAAGTTCAAGGGCTTTAAAGAAGCGCTCTCATTTTGTGTTTAATGTTTTATTTCCAAATTTTTAGGTCGAGATACCCCAAAACAAGCGTTGTCATTTTCTGTTTGTTCTTATTTCCAGCTTTTTAGGGGAGAGATACACCAAACACCTCCAAATGGCCTGTTTGATCATGGCAACTTACATTGGTATCCTCAAGAGCATTTTTGTACCGATATTCAAGGGGTGGCGGATGCTTGTTTGGACTTGCTACATCCATACGCACGGGTCCAAGATTTCGTTCTTGGGGAGCAGAGGAATTGTGAAGCACCGCCAATTTCTATCTAAGAAGTTCAAATTGAGAGAGAGTGTTAAAAAGACCCTACAAGGATTCCTATGTGACGTTGAAGAGGTATTGGTTTGATACATGTGTTTTTTGTTTTAAATCATGAGTCCAAGATTATGTGTTTGCTCAGCTATGTGTTTGATTATAATTCTTGCTTTTTTAAGTCATTTGAGGTGCTTGTCATTAAGATTACACCTAGTAGATCAATACTAACTTGTAATGCACAATACAGATATTGGTGTTCATATGGACCTTAGGACAAGACAAACAAACACTCATGTGGTTGAGGAAAGACCACACGCCCACCGCACACGTGAGGAAAAGGGTTGAGAGGGGAGAGGGCATACGAGGGGCTGCGGTGCCATTTCACAATCAGGCAACTCTAT
Organism: Isoetes taiwanensis; assembly: GCA_021234155.1. Taxonomy (NCBI): domain Eukaryota; kingdom Viridiplantae; phylum Streptophyta; class Lycopodiopsida; order Isoetales; family Isoetaceae; genus Isoetes; species Isoetes taiwanensis. Next base: position 4,109,715 of record JAJEKV010000057.1, on the reverse strand, counting down.
TTCCTTCCAGAATTTTCACATATCACTTATTATGGGTTTGATCACAAGAATATCCAAGGTTTGCCCTGCCATGGTAGGTTTGTTGACCCATCCTTTAGGTTCAAGCTAGCACCCTGGATCTCACAAGAATTGAGGGAATGGGTAAGACAGAAGCTTGTCCAATGGCACACGCCACGTAGTGTCATGAACATGCATGAAGAGAGGTGGAGGTTGAGACTTGAAGTGAATGGACAGGAAAGCATGTGTAGGGATGATGTGTTGAAAATTCGGGACGTGTACAATATTGAAAAGGGAGTTGTTCGTAACACATGGAAGCTACATGAAGATCTTCCCACTAGCATTGACATGTGGGTTCAACAACATCAAGATTCGGTGTTCATGTATGAGCAAGGAGACTTGTTTCAATTAGGAGTTATGACTCCAATCCAAAGGGAGTCCATGTTGAAATTTGGCAAGAACAAAGCCATTTGCATGGACTCTACATTCAAAACAAACGACAAGAGGTGCGGTTCTTCCTCAACTTTTATTGTGTGTTGATTTGATTTTTGTGTATGGTTTAATGCAGGTTCTATCTTTTCACACTTCTCGCCTTTGATGAGTATTCCAATGGTTTACCATTGGCTTACGTTATTACCAATTCTCAAAAGAGTGGAGCTATAACAAAGTGGATGCAAGCACTTAAAGGAGTCCTTATGCCGAGATGATCCTGATTGGCAACCTTCTTGCATCATTACAGATGATGCCCATGCTGAGATAAAGGCCGTGAAAAAAGTAACTTGTCAAACTCTAATCCTTGGAAGCAAATCATAAGTGTACTAACATTGTTTAATTTCATAGGTTTTTCCTAGTGTGCCCGTGCAAATTTGCATATGGCACGTGAGGAGGGCTTGGATCAAGTGGTTGCAGAAGAACATCAAGAACAAGGTGGCACGTAACGATCTGTTCAAGGAACTTGGTTACATTATGTACAGGACAGAAGGTCCTCTAGGGGACAATGTGTACGGTGAAGAGTATAGGGAGGCAGTAAGGAGGGAGGCAACTAGGAAATTGGAGGACTTATTGAGGAAGTATCCCTCAATACCCCAAGTTGGCGGTTTACATGAGTAAGGAGGGACCAAAAACATTTGCCAATGGGTATTGGCTACAAGGATGTACCCTCACTCCAACCAAGAGACTAATGCAGCCATAGAGGCATGGCATTGTGCCTTGAAAAGGCCGGGCATTTCAAAAACGAAAGCACTCCGGGAGGACGGAGGATTGATCGGCTCCTCTACATTCTAACCAACAACGTGGAGACACACATGGCATACATCAGGTATAACTTCTAATCATCATTTGTAGCCATGGCTGATTTTGCAAGAATATAATTCTCTTTGTCATCTAGGTCCATGAAGGAAGCAGTGGTTTGTGGTGAACACCTCCGGGTGAAGAGATAATACAAGCAGCCATATTGGGTGCAAGGAAGATTGCATGATGAACGTGTCACATTCACTAACTTCAAGAAGGCGAGGCGTAGTGCAAAGTGAACGCACTCTAAGGCAAGGACTATACTTTGTGAACGGGGCACACAAGAACCGGGCATGTTGTGACTCGTCCCCGGGGAGCCAAGGGCAACTTATGTAAGCACCAAGTTAAGGTCATGCAAATGTTGGGCAACCACAGGGGATCAAGATCTTTTATGTGTGCTTGGATCTCAATATGGGTCAATTTGTGGGGGCATGGACTACTTGAGGCCATGTGAGGATCATGGGGCCCCTCATGGGAGGAAACCACATAATGAAGATGTGGTTGAGATTGTAAGCTTGGACGAGTCTCCCTCTCAAAAGGAGGCAAGGATTAACCCCGATAAGACAAGGAGATCTTTACAAGAAGTCATTGCTAGAGTGATGTCAAGGGCGTAAAAAGATCCAGTGCATGCTAATTGCAACCGATTCACTCATGAGACAACTCGACACGCGGCTTGAAAGAATGGATGATGTTGGCCACATGTGCTCTAACGTAACCATAACATGTATCCCCACTAATGCAAAGTGGGAAGAGGAGTGTGGTAATAGTTTGGTAAGGTGAAGCCTCTAATAGAAATTGGGAAGAGGGAGACAAGGAAACCAAGAAGAGTTGGAAGCAAGTTGAGATGGAGGGCCCTGTTAGAGAATGGCATCGTGAGTTTGTTGTTGTTTAATGCTCATTGACACCTCATGAGCTTCATTGTCTTGTTAATTGTTCAGTCAAGTTTAGAGTTTTGTAAACAAGAGGTATAAATAAATCAATATTCACCTATGTACTTATAAATATTGTCAATGTTATTAATGTTTATTGTTAGGAGTTAAATGTTAGGGATAATTTAGAACCTTGAGTTTAGAGTTTAGACCATAGGATAAAAACTAATAAAAGCTGCACACGGGATCCCCTTCCCGATCCCGGCCGCCTCAGAATGTGATCCTCCTCCGAGATCCCCAAGGCCTGCTCGGCTTAGTGATCCCGGCCCTCCCGATCACAGGATTGAATATGTTAATATATTATTTATCATATCCCTTAACCATTGACATATGTCTTGGAATAACCATTGAAATATCCCTTAACCATTACTTTTAATAAGCTTTTGAAACATTGAACTTAATACAATGGCTTAAAACCGACATTCCAATTCGGAATCACTCAATCTACCTCCTCCACTTTTGCCATGGCTTCGCCCTGACTCCCTCCCCGCTACATCCGCACACCGCAGGTAGTCTCCACATCATGTGATCGTAAAAATATCGCATGGTTGGCCACCACTCTAGGACATCCCCCGATCGATCCTTCTTTCGCAGCCTTCAGGCAAAGACATACATTTCCTCGAAGCAGTTTTTAGGGTGTTGCCTTCCTGCATAACGCCCCAGAGCTAGTAAACGCTTCAAAGCCTTGCCCCGATAATACACTTCTTCAATTCCCAAAGCAATGCCCTATGGGTTGGCCTACTACCGGGAGCATAGTCAAGAGGCCTAGGGGTCTCCCTCAACCCCCATTCTCCACGGTCCCGCATGAAGCATGAGGGGATCATGAAAAGATTAATATGAAAGTAGAACATGAATATGAAGCTTACTTCGAACGCTTTGATGCCGCCAGTTGGGCGAAGCTTTAGGCCCACATCCTCCGAATTTCATTCAAGTGGACGCAGAATATCCTCAAGTCTATGGGCATTGATGGCACCGCTCTCAAGAACCCGTTGTCGGGTCCTCACCATTTGGCTTGAACAAGAAGCAATTGAACGAGAGATCAAGCATCGGACTCAACCGAGATCGCCATCGAACTCAACTTTCTACCAAGATCAAGTAAGGCATGAGTATATATAGACTCATGAGCCAACCGTTGTACTAACCGCGACGACGCAGTGCTCGGGCCGCCCCAGATCCTGAAGGTCCTATGCGGGCGGATCTGGGATTGGCCACACATCATTAATGGCCTGTCCCAATTTAATTATAAAATTAAAGTTGCCGCCGCTTCAATCCGAGAGGGATCTGAAGATAAATCACCGGATCTAATGGCCGAAGCTAAAACCGGAAAGTGCATCTAACTACGGAGAATAACTCCCACGCCACCATAACGGGGATCCCGAGGAGGGACGCCATCGGCCCCACCGCTATCAGCCATTAGGGGATCCCGAGGAGGGGATCCGGCCCGGTGCCCGGGGATCCCGGGAGGAGGGGATCACTCGGGCGGATAGCCCCGCCACACGGCCGGTGGATCCCGGGAGGAGGGGATCACCTGGGTCTGATAGTGGTCCGGCCAAGGTGTCCGGCCACGGCCGGAGGACTCCCCGGGTCCGCCATTATCGGGGCACGGCCGGTGATCCCGGGAGGAGGGGATCCGCTGTTCGGGTGCCCGGGATCCCTGGGAGGTGGGGATCAACCCCGGCGGATTGCGCCCCCGCCATTATCACCACTTCACGGGTGATCCCTGAGGAGGGGATCCAAGGCCCCGGGTGTCGGGATCCCTGAGGAGGGGATCACCTGGCGGATATCGTCCCCGCTAATGCCGCCAACACCGTGGGGATCCCTGAGGAGGGATCGCGTGGATGATCCCTGAGGCTGGGGATCTCGAGGCGCAGACGGCCGCTGACAGTTCGGGGTTTGGACGGGCGGATGGTCTGGGCCGACGTAGCGCGTCCGCCGCATTTCGTAACGGGTCTTTAACGGACCCCGCCGAGGGAGACCCGGATCCAAAGTATCCCCGAGCCGTGGAGTAATAGTTGTTTGTGCGAAGCTCTTTGACATGATTAATACTCTTTTCGTATGATATATATTCATATTAGCTTTTAAAAACCTTTAGGGAACCTACAAATTTTGACGTCCATGTTTTCTCGGGATTTGCAATCGCGTAAAAAAATGCACATGCACGTACATTGATTGCAAAACACAAAGGACCAAACTCATTTGCATTAATTGCATTTGGCGGATGTGTTAAGGTTGGAACTTTACGCCACCTAACATCTCCAGAATGGAGTACGCTGGGGTATATAATGAGGCAAGAATATTCGATGTTTGCAAACGCAAAATGAGCATCCTCAAAAGTCAAATTTGTGTCTGTGCCATGCAACATTTTTACTCCTTAAGGTGAAATCACACTATACCCTGCCCATGATTGAGTTTTTTTATGTCTTGGACGAGGGATGAAGATGCCCAAGATAGTGGTATCGACTGGGGCCCAAAAATGACATGCCACGCCAAAAATCTTTATAAATGAAAACAATCAAGGGCTTGAAGAACCCTAAAATCAAGAACACTAAATCGACAATTCCACTAGCCGCACCGACTTTGTTCTAGAATTGCCCAAATTCCCAAAAATCACAACGGATTAGTCTACCGATTTTGGGTCAAGCAAGTATTCGATTTTTAGGTTCCGATAATTCGGATTTTTATATTGTCCATGTATTTTTAAGTAGTATTTTTCACAAATCCAGCTCCATTCTCAAGGCTGTAATCTATCGATGAATCGTTTCTAAATCGAGCACCCGCTAGAAGCAACAAGAACCGTAATCTTTTTTGTTCGACATTTTTCTCGAATAGAATGCGGCTCGACTTGGCGGTGGTTAAGATCTTGGTCGTGGGATAAACCCTGCACTGTGAATACGCACCATGGAAAAAATTAGTGGCTATTAATAGCCAAATGGCATTTTTAGGGGTCTAGACGATTTTTGGCATTAATTTTATGAAGGGAGGTTTCTTTTAAAAAAAAAAAAATAGCCATAGTTAAAACAAGTACACCATTATTTTCTTAGGATTAGCTAAACTATTTTCCCATTTTCCTTAAAGAAAAGGGATTAGCCTTTCTTTATATTACAATATTTATATAGTAAATACACTGTTAAAGTACTGTGGTACTTCAAATTCAATCATGATTCATTTTCAATATTTGCCACCATTTCAAATTCAAATAATTGAACTGGTAAATCAAAACAACCTAGATAGTACAACACAATCTTATAGTAAGCATATCTCGAGGCGCTTGAAACAGTAATCATGTGTGAAATTTGAACAGGCAATAGAAGATCGAGTTCAAAGGCGCCTCGTGCATTTTCTCGTGCACTCCTAAGGCCATCTTCTTAGGACCTCAAGCATCCTGCCTCGTGCACTCAGATTCAATTTTCTTAGGCACTATCAAACATTCTTATCGATGCTCTCGGCATTTTCGTGGCTCCCACGCATTCTTTTCAGGGCCATCAGGAAGATTAATTTAGAGGTGAGTTTAAGACTTCGAAGATTCATCCCCTGTTTAAACTTTCATGTGCTTATCACTCTATTGTCATTGGAGATTTGATGAATATCATGGTCACACATGTAACCACTTAGGAAGTATTCATTGAAGCCACATGGTGTAAAGTAACACGACATCTGTGGATAATATAGACGAGCATTGTTACATTATAACTTTCTTTGATATGCGAGGCATTAACAATTATATAGTTTTTTCCTTCTATTTGTGCAAGAATATTATAGAATAGAATAGATTTTTTAACGTCCACGAAGACCAAGAAGCCATGGGACCCATAGTACAACCATTACTACTAGGATTAAAAAACCCCTATCTCGAAAGGTTTTCAAGGGAAAAACCTTTGCAGTAATGATAATACTAAATAAACAAGAACAAACTATAAGTATGCGATGACTACTGAGGGCGCAATAATTGAAGACGCTCATCCAGAACCTCATGTATATATAATACCAAGTCATGCACAGATGGGGCTATGAGAAGTTGTGGAAGCGTGGAATGGAATGCTAAAGTCAAATAAGGGTTCCCCACCATCTCAAAAAAGGTGACATCTTAGCAAAGTATGGCTTTCATCTTCAATAATCAGAATCGCAACATGCACATACATAATTGTTTCGTGGCAATTGGTACCGCTCCCATCTACCGCTTCAATCAGAACTTGTGGGACCCTCGGCGAATTGATGCAATAGCTACAAGCTTTTTCTTTAGACAAGGAAGCAAGCAAATAAGCTTGTGGTCCTAGTGCCAAAGTGGGATTTATATGTGCATGATAATGACTAGCTTTTAACTTGGGCTAAGGTAAGGGCTTCCCCACATCTTCTCGAAGATATTGTTGCAAAAGCTCAGATCTAAACAAGCAAGCACCATGCGTTGTTCGTTGCATAGACCAAATGGGCAAACCATGCATAATTCTCTTTCCAACATTGTTTCAAATGTCGGAGAGATTCAACCATGGTAAGCGAGAAGATGGTACCTATCATCATCCATGTGATGCACCTTGTCGACAATCATGAATCTCTCGCTTTGAAAATAATTATTTTGCATTGCATAGAGTGCTCTCCAACCGAGTAGCCACACACTTGGCAATACATTGTAACCATCATCCAATTAAATTGGGATTATGTCAACTCCAAAAACGCCTAACCCGCTATTGTCTTCTAGGGTTTTTTTTTTTTTAATCTTTTTTTGGACTTCAAAAATAACATAAGGTTGCGATTCACGCGGTGACTTTTCATATGCGAATTGAAATATGCGTAAATGAAGAGCAAGTTGCTAACATAGATGAGACAAATATTGCTTGCTCGATAGATGATAATATTAGGTTTGATAATAACAAATTGCATTATTTATGCAGGCAATTCCGACTGAAATTATCGATACATGGCACAAATATCATACAAAAAATATCATATATTCCAATAAAACATTAAGGGATCAATCCATGTTTTTCCAATTATTTAACAAGGTGTGGTTCCATGTCACCGCTCTATCCAGCCTCGGGTACTAATCTAACACTTCACCCACCGGCCATCCCCATAGCCAAATTATGCATAATAGACACAAACTTCACCGTAAAAATCATCATCCGTCCCAAAGTTTTTTGGATTGTAAGATGGTGGATCTGTGGCCTGTAGTTTGATTGTAGAAGCATTTGAGAGCATCATCATCCACTATGATTATATCATCCTTATTCTCGATACCAAGTTCGCCCATCATGTTACTCAAGTGTTTGATGAAGATAGGCTTTGCTCGTTGGATCCTTGGGATTAGTGAACTTCACACATTTGTTCTGATCCCAAAGGGTCAACCAATGTCTACGATTTCCCCCTGCCTCCAAAGTATTCTTTGATGTTCCTTAGTTCCATGGATGACCAAATACCAACTCGAAATAACCCGAATGCCTCGCCTAGCATCTCCTTCGCGCGGCCGCGGATAGATCCACTTGGTGTTTGATTCTACCGGGTGTCCGATGAAACCGCATTTCTAGCCACTTTATTTTTCGAAAAGTCTTGCAAAGGACTCCGCTTAGGTCTAACACCACAACCTTCTTAGAAACGCAATGGAAGTGAAACATCAAACATGTATCCGGGTCAGCAAGATACGATAACACAAACAATACAAACGCGCCAAGCGTGATTTGAAATAGTCATAACCAAATCGCTACGGCTGCGGATTTAGTTTGACAACTAAAAATAATCAGCACGCTTACGCCGATTAATTCAAAGGTAATACAAATTAAATCACGCTGTGGTTATATTTCGCGGGCAAGGCCATACCTATCATCTTTTTGGCCATTACGCCACTACGGGCCATTCTCCCCCTTCGCCACCCTTAATCTTCGCCTTCTTCCTCGACCGCTAGAATTGTTATTTTCTATTAGTTCCACGCATCCTTCACAACCGACATTATTTTACTATTGATTTGGCAAACCCGCGGAATCACTAGAGCCGCTTTCTGCCTTCATTTTCGTTTCCTCACAATTATTTCATTGTTAACCTCGCGGAATCTACTCTATTGTTGCTTGCATCACCCGCAATGTGGGCAAAAATATTCCCTAAGTTCGCCGCCATCACAAGATTTTGAGCAACCAGCTTTAGCAAATTTATTTGTTCATTACCGCTTTCCTTATCGTCGTAGATTACTAGGTCCTCACCGTAAGCAATGTCCACTTTGAATTGGACAAGTCTACAGACTTTTGATTGCTGATGATTTCAGGTTGCCATAAGGGCCTTTAGGAGACTTGGCAAGCACATGCATGAGGAATGGTTCAAGAAAGTCTTTGGCCCCGCCATCACTCACAAAGCAAAGGACATCTTCTTGCACCCATAAGAGCCTCTCTGCAATATAACCTCCAACATGAAGCTCCAAGCAGGTTGTATCAATTGGAGCAAATGCCTCGACGAGGTAAGCAGCCATAGATCTGGGAAATCCATTTTATTTAAGGGCCCTTCTCCTTAGTTTGTAGCTCAGACTTGATTTCCCCACTTAGGAGGGGGTCCCGATCCTCATCCTCTTCTCGACTCATCCTCGTTTCGACCGATCCCGATCCGCATGAAAGAATATAGTTCTTAAGTCCGATCATCTAGAAGAAAACATTCCCATGCACCGCTATTGTCACCCTTGGCCTTAGCAATATCATATTCGCTGCCCGACAAAGATGGATATCATAATGAAGATCACATGTGCCATCTTTTCGCTCGGCCGCTCGCACTCATTATCCTTAACATCATATATTAGGCATCCCTCCCTAATAACTTTGAGGCACCTGCATCATGAGCAACAGATAGTGCATGCATGTGACTCACCAAGGACAAACGATGACAATAGTGAAGGACCCTCGCTTGTCAATCCTATACAATTGGTAAAGAAGCTACAGAGTCCTTCGGGTTCATGCCCATATCTCCTCTCCCACCCCTCGGGCCGTCCAACACAAAGAGTGATATATTTTTAAGGCCGGTTGAATCTCGCAAGAGACCTTTGTACCCAATGGAGATCAATATCGGATAAAGGTCGCCTTCTCCAAGAATCTTCTTCACAAGGGCCACTTTTCTTCTCAACTCACCAAGACCTTAGGGGTAGAGTCTCCTTATGTTTTGTATTTTAGCCTTCCAATTTTTAGGAAGTCCTTTGACCAGAATACAAACTTCTTGATGTCATCATTATCGACCTTTGTATTTGTCCAAAGAATCCAATTTCAGATAATGCCACATCCCCCGATAGCCTTTTGTAACTCAAATTCCCCTACAGCCTGACTTCATTGTAACGTGACATCCTTTACATGGTCGGCAAAGACTCAACTAAGGACATCCTATCCTTGGTGAAAGCACCCTTCTTGTATAAGACTTCCTTCTTTAAGCACCGGGTCTAAAACTCCAAATGGTCTCAAATTGGCCGCCTAGCCCCCGAAGTCTTTTCTCATCTCTGCCACATTCAAGTCAAAGATGCTTACATCAACAGAGGCACCTTTACCCATAGTATCCGGCGCCTTTGTGCATAAGCCGCCCTGCATTCATTCCACTTGAGCCATACCGCCTCCTTAGAAAAACACAATCTTATAATGAAGTCCGTTGGTCCCGACTGGGCCGGATGAGCTTTCTCGTGGGATCTCGCAATGTCATCACCACCTTTTTCTTTTGATTTTCTTGCGCTTCTTCTTTCTCCTCAGATAATTGTTCATGACAGAGTCCGCTTCCAGCAATTTTGAATGCTCGAGACTTTGACCCCCCTCGTTCGGTGGGCAATGGGCAGCCATATTCCACCCATCGCTGACTGGGCGGGCGGGCGCAGCTTGTTCAACGATGGACCGCAATAGTACGTACATTGAATCAAGATTATAGAATAGAAACACGCCGCGCCGATTTGAATAGAATTGATGAAGAGAAAAATCACCGGGCGCGGAAATGAATAAAGTTATTAATTATTCAAATTAACAACCACGCCGCATTTTGAAATCATCGATTCACTTGAATTTGTTTTCAAATCAATTGGTTGATTTGAAAACACGCCGGGCGCGGAATTCTCATTGATTTCAAAACACGCCGGGCGCGGAATTGGTTTGATTTGAAAGCACGCCGGGCGGAATACAATTTATGAAACCAAGGTTGATTACCTTTTGTATAGAAATGTCTTCCCCATTTCATTCAAAGTTGCACTAATTCACCCAAATCTGCAGTGAAGTATTGGCATCCAAGATAATGACACCTCCTATATGCATAGTGATTGTAGAACACTTTTTTGGCCTGCTTTGTTCTCGGCCGGCACCGATGATGGCCTTTTGTGCCTCAACTAATGCCCGGCCGATGATGACATATTTAATATCATCACTTGATAATAGCTCCCCGGACGCTCATTCACACAACAGCTTGTTCGAGATCATATCCCAAGGTAGCACAGGGCCGGCATAGGCATTTGACCCGATTACTAATCATGCTCAACAATCCCCATGGCATGTGCCGGATCATATCTCCCGCTAACATAAATGGAGCTTGGTGAACGGATGAGGGACTTCACATGGATCGCAAAAGTTTCCTTAAGACCCAATGGATAATGGTCACTGCATATTTATTCAATTTTGTTCATGGCCTCTAGTCAGCGCTTCACTGGTCCCCGCTTCATTCTCAAAACGTAAGCCTCCATGCCTTCGGACAACCGCAGTTGAACATTCTTCCCTAGATCTAGGACCCTTTTAGAAGCTTTCAAGTCAGCCTAATTCCTAGCTTGCCGCAAATAGTGACTTGGTGTCTGGGTTTAGTGAACATGCCTCTACGCATACCGTAACCCTTGGCAAATAGATATTGGCGAATCGCTACATTGGTTGGCCAACCATACTTAAAACATGTCTCACCGCTCACATCCGCCTTCATGAACGATCCTTGTATGCGAGTTCTACAAAGGAGTAAGTCCGAGCAGCATCTTTCTTCGCTCCGGTAATCTCCAAGAGCAATTTGCGCTTGGTGTCATCCTCTTCCTCACAAGAGATTAGGATCCCTTGTTTGGCCATCTTGTTCCGCTTCCTTTTTCCTCGAGAAGAGAGTTAAGTCGAAGCTTGCCATTTGTCTTGGCAAGGTCAACGCATTCACTCGCACCTCGCCCATTTCCTCTTCAGGGCAAAGTGGTGGTCATGGTTGCTATAAGAATCGCCCTTCATCATCTAAGGTGAGATCATATGGTACCAGATCGGGTCGCCCCGCCTTTTTTCTTTGGCAGTGATTAGAACCCCAATTAGTAGGGGTTTTCTTCCTCTTGAGCACCGCAAATGAAGATGAGCACTTTTTTAGAGTACTTTTCGTAATCAAGAGATCACGCCGGCATTTAAAACCTAAATTAGTACAAATCACGCCATGCGGTTGGTATCTCCTATTATTGACCATGCTATGCTAATTTGAAACTAAATTATTTTGCATCCACATTTTAAGCTACATACCCTTCATGAATCCATATTTCACACTATTTAACCTCATTGAACATTGCTATCTCCAACCTGCCTAACACCGCTATATTCTATATATAAAACAGAAAAATTATGTTCTACGTAATGGACAACAATCGAGCATTAATCGATGTTAATACTTAAAATTCATGCAAAGCATAATAACTCAAACTCATGCAAAGCATATTATTCAAGGCAAGGAAATATCTCAAATTCATGCAAGCATAATACTTCCACACAAAGGTGTATTCTCGGGCAAATTAAATACCTTGAATAGGGTTCTCGGTATTCTCTGCGGTATTCTCGATCAACGCCCTTTGAAACTTGAGAAGAGCCGGGTTTAGAGATTCCTCTTCCACCGCTTCGCCTGGCCCCGCCTCGACCTCGATTCGCTTTTAGAAGACATCTCCGAGTCGCTTTAGTAACAGAGCCTAAGGTCGCGGATACGCCGCCGAAGCCGCCAAGAAATAGCTTTTTCACTTGACGAGAAATAGAGAAATTTGAATTTCAAGAAAACACAAAATGCGCCAAATATTCTTGACACATACAAATAATAATGATGAAGACCCGTCCACGACTTCTTTCATTAAGTTTTTAAAACCAATCTACCCAAAAAGTATCCCGCCAAATTTATCCCGCCTTAAACGTAGTTAACCTAATCTTTCTTCTAATTCAATTTTCCCGACCGCCAGAGTTTCCATAGCCTTTCAAATTTTCTCAAATCAGCTTCAGAGACTCAAATCAGCCTTCTCAAGAATGGCTACGTAATTCGGGTACTCATCTCATTCCAATAGCTTGAACATTAATTTCCAATAGTAGGTGTCTGAATAGCAATTTTCTCGCAGTTGTCAAGATGAATGTTTCATGTTAACTACAAATCGAAAAAGGAAAGTAGGATTATGCAAGATCGACTCCATCGATCCGATCAGAACCGCCATGGAATTCGCCGGGGATAAGTATGTCCGAAGTTACAAGTTGATTAATCGCCGGCGCTTATGGATGAAGCTTTACTCGCAGACAATTCCTGGGGATAATGTTGGAGAAAGTGTTGGAACATTTGTTGCATGGCCAAGAAACCTTTTAAAAAGGTATGTAAACATGTATTACATTGTAGAAATATAGAAGTAGACAAAATTTGTTGTATTCATTGGAAAAAAAGATTACAATTGTATATAACCGGATAAACCGATAAACCGCACAAAAAAATCTGCAGATTATCGCTTTCAAGCCCGGCCCCATCGAGTAGCCGGGCTATCGATACTCCCATTTCCATTGCAGGCATAGTGAATTTTCCTCGTAAAACCCCAAAGAAAAACACTGTGCTCTAGCTCCACCACCCCCGCCGCCCACCTCCACCTCCTCCTTCCCTCGCCTCGCTTCCTCCGCCCGGCCCATTGGTTGAACCTCCAATGCATCGAGATAGCCATGTAGTGGTTCCATTGGTTGAGCCATCTCCATTGCATCGTGATACCGCCTGTGGTAGTGGTTCGTGGTTGGGGCATCCGCATAGAGGCTAACCACTAAGAAACGCAGCCCTCATTTTGAATCTCGAAGCCGACGGATGCTAGATTCACTCGATCAATGCATGTACCGTGATTCTCGGCGATTAGATAAGAGGGCCAGCCTCCGGGACATTGCAAGGGCCCCAGAGCCCGTGATCTATCATTGCCCCTGGCCGGCCGCCATCATCATTACTTGATCCAAGTACTCCGTGGGTTGTAAGATCTGGTGCTCCAAAGCCGAACCGGTGCTCCGCGGTTCAACCGACCGAGATTGGAGCCAAACCGAGCCGGGTTGTGTGATTGCCGGGCCCAAATGTAATTCCAATCCATCTTCGCCACCAACCGGTGATTAATGTAACCTCGCATCTATCAATAGGAAGTGAGAGTAGGTATCAAAGATTCACCGGGCGGTTATATTTTTTTATTTATAAACTTAGAAATTAAGAGACACGCCGCGGTTTAGCGAAAAGTTGAAAGTAGGGATATACAATTGTTTGCCGCGGTAAACCGCTATATAGAAAAACCGGGCTGGATACACGAGGGAGGGGAGAAAAAAAACCAATATTTAAAGGCGGTAAATAATTGCCCCGCCTTTATCTATTTACTTATCTATCTGCATTATGTTTTTTTTCTCCTCCTCGCCGAATGCACGCCTAGCGCAGTATTCATGTTGAAGGCTAAGGTTACCATAAAACACGCTTTAGCATGTTTCAAATATTATCTTTCAGATTTTTCTAATGCTTTCTACTACACTTATTCATAATAGAAACTTGCATGCAATAGCATGATTAATTCAGAAGAGAAAACTCAAGAATTTACTGAATAAAGAAGCGTGCATGAAGTTTATAAAAACTATTTCGTTTTCATAAACATCATCCGCTTCCTCTCGGGCCGAAAGCAAATGCAAAAGCTTGTCTTCTTGGATTAAACCCGCCATTGAGATGCAACTTAAAACTAAATGAAAACTAACCTTGAGTTCTCGAGGTCGGAAGGATTCAAGAACGAGGACTATGCTTGTGGTTTTAATTCCGAGGTTTTTCGATCAAGCACCTTAGTCCTCCGCTTTTTGGTTTTAATTTCGAAGTCTCCATTTCCTCTCGCTACGATGCTACGTAACAAAAGGCGGAGTCTTTTAGTAAGTTAGGAATTGCCGAAAACCAAACATCTAACATTGATGAATATAAATCTGCTCACCAAGATTTCGGACGGCTGGATCCAAACACGCTACAGAAGTTTAAACCGCAAATCGATGAAGGAAGGAAGAAAATGTAGGAACTTTGAGAGCGTGAAATGGATTTATATAGGCACAATTAGAAAAAAGTTAGCGTGAATAATTGATTGTTTGAATTAACACGCCGGCGCATTTGGCCTTCCATTTATTATGACATGTATATGGTATATATGGAGAATATTGCATTTCATGCAATAAATTTCACGCAAGATTTTATTCCATTTATTGCATTCAAAAATAGAATTTAGAAATTTTATATAGGCTACATTAAAAATGATTTTAAAGGCAAAATTATGAAGGCTAAAAAATGACTTGTAAGGTTGGGGAATTGTTTTAGGTCGATAGGAAAATTTCCTATGGTTACCGTGGATTAATCAGAGATTTCATGTGGTTGATTTATAGTGTTCCCTAGACTTTGTTGAGACAAAATTTGCAGATACAAAATTTTAGAGATAACAGCCTTTGGAGACAAAAAATAATTGGAGAAAAAAAATTTTGATTTAATTCAAATAATTTTATGTACGTAAAAGTCGCTCAAGAACACCGCTTTGAAGAAAATTTTATGACTAAAACTGCTTTGATTTCATTCATAAGAGGAGAATGTACAGATGTCCGGCTTTTCACAAAATTACAGAAAAAATGCCCGGAGGCGGTCCAAAGCTTCAGAAGCAACCAAAAAAAAAAAGGGGCCGCCCCGGATCTCAGATCATTGATCTTCCACGCCCGCAACAAAGAAGGAAGAAAGGTGTTAGAAAAGAAAGAAAGGTGAAAAAAAAAAAAAAATCGACATGCAAACCCGCTCATCTCTCAGCCTATTCTAAAACCGGGTCAATTCTCGACCTTCCTCCTCATCCTCTTCCTCCCTCCTCCTCTCTTCCTCCTCCTCCTCTTCTTCAGATTTCATTCTTCTGCTTGTGGTCAAGCCAACCCCTCAAGCAGAGCGGGTTTCATGCTCTTGGGAGGACATCTCCTCCTCTTCCTCCAACTCCTCCTCTTCCTCCTCTTCCTCCTCTTTTAATCGAGGAATCGAGGAGCTCAACTCCTCCTCTTCCATGTCAAAACAAGATCATCCTCCCGAATCTAATCGAGGAGAATTGGGCAAGAAAATCTATGGGGGGGAAGAGAGTTTTTCAACCCGACGCCTTTGACGAGACCTCGGTTCTTCATGAAGTTCGAAAGCCGAGGTCAACGCCCATGGCTGGCGTAAAAAAAAATTGGGACGTAATGGTCTTGAGAGCTGAACCGGATTTATATAGGGTTAATTAGAAATTAGCATGAATAATTTATTGCCTCAAATAACACGCCAGCGCATTTAAATTCCGCCGCCTATATTATCTAGGTATATTATTATGGATAATAAATTTCTCACGCCTATTAGTTATATATGTCTTTTTCAGATCATATATCCAAATTTTCGATAATTAAAATTTGATATATTTATATAAATGTCATTTCCTTTGTTGTTGCCATGAAAATTTTGTTTTAAATGATTTCGCTTTATCACCATTGTTATTATTATATTAAACCTATTTCCAAGGAATTTCTTTTTTTTTAAAAAAATTTGATTTAATTCTACATATTCCATAAATGTAATGCATTTTTTTATCTTATGGTGTAATAATTTTTTTACTCATTGACTAAAAAGGGTGCAATTTGCCTAGGTCAATGGTGCCCCTCCAACTCAAGATGGTGAAAAGAGCAATATCAATGAAAAACCAACTCCTAGCAAGAATGTTGAAGAAAAACAATTAGTCCTCTATAGTAGGGTGCAATGGAGGAACAAGAAGGTGAGAATCATGCACAAGTGCAACAAGGAAATAGTAGGCCAAGGAGTCATTGTGCTAGCAGATCCTGGTCAAGCTGTTAATGATGAAAGGCTAGGGGAAGACAATATTGGTATTGCAATTTCGGATGTTGGAAGACAACCGAAAGGTAAAGGTTTGGGTGACAAGGAATGTTTTGGTTGTGTCAAGCAATTTGGAGGTTCCTTTGCATCATGGCATGGCCTATAAGTAGTGTTCAATTTGTGGAGGATTATATTTTTCCAGAGCCTGAGGTTGTTGGGGACAATGATTGTCTTGATATTGATCCATTGGCAGCTGGAACTCTAAACCTAGGCAAAAAGGGGAGAAGTATCGCTTGCCGACATTATCCTAGCAAAAGAGCCAAGTTGATTAGTGACACCAAACGTGAGACAATGGTGAAGGTTAGGGGCTCGATTGTTGTTGAGTGATTGTATGCAATTCTTCAATAGAACAATTGGTGGAAGCAAGAGCCACTTTTCAAGAGTACACCGCTGATGAGAGGAGGTTACGTATTGCTAAATTTCATAACTTGAGATTGGCGCTGGACGATCTTATGCTTGTTGAAAGATCTCAACAATCTACAATTCATCTCGTTGACTTCCTTCTCCCAAAATACCAATGGGTTCTTTGTGGCATTTTGGTAATTTTGGCAAACTTTAATGGTATTTTGGTAATTTGTCCAAAGAAGTAGGCAAAGAGAGATTTAGTTTGTTAAAACCAAAGGAGTGGAATGTCAAGGATATTCTTATATGATAGTTAAAACGTAAACATCCACAAAGCCGGAATTTTCGTGGTTTCTAGCCTTTTATTTAAAACATAAACCATCTTGGTCGAGCTCGGCGACGCCAATTGTGAGCTCCACTTTCAAGAAATGTCCGTAGGTTTTCTGATTTTCATTCCTTGTTCCGCTTGTTCAGCCTTTGCAAAGCTCTAGCTATGGAGGTCGATTTGTGTTTAAACCTCCAGACTCTTATATGTTTTCCATGGTCTACCAGACCGGTTTATCCGGACAAAATAAATGCGCCCCATATAGACGACCTTAATTAAAAACATGGTCAGATTCAGGGTCCGTTGTCGCAGTTAAAAAGAACCACTCTTTATGCCAGACAAATATTTTTGCCACATAGCAAAAAAAATTTCGCCTTTGTGGACATTTCCAGATTGGTTCGGGGTTTCGAATAAACTTTATGCCGCACGCCGAAGGCCGCCTAAGGAATTTATTTCGTGAAAGCCCCAGCCAACGCGGTTTCCATCATAACCATTAACTTTTACTTAAAAAATTATATGCTAGGATTTTTATTAAAATAATTTTTTGATGAACGGACCTTTTTTTACTCAAAAAGAATACAAAGAGTACATTGGGGAATATTGTTGGGTTTGCTATATTCACACACAAAATTGAATTGCCTTAGAGGCTTCACATGTAAATTTTTCAGTATTCACAGCCCATTTGAGGCTCGCCGGTTTGACGCTGGCCAAGTTCATCCCCTCGAAACCGGGCCGAGTTTGCATACCGTCTGGCCTTAACGGCTTGGACGTCCGCAAGTTTTTGCCGGTGACATGTGAAGTCCCTACATATACAAAAGGTTGTTCCTTTACCATAGGTACTTTTAAGGATAGTACAATACATCTTATACAAAGGTTGTTCCTTTACCATAGTACCTTTAAGGATAGTACAATACATCTTGGATTGCTTTAGCCCTTTTAATTTTACCAGGAGTAAAGGCTCGGGATACTTTTACCCTTGATTCGGTGATCCCGAGATAAATTTACCGGCCTCGGGATCCCTCCCTCGACGGTCCGTTCGGAGACCCTGCTTCAGGGTACGGCAGACGCCACGCCGGCCTGCAGACCATCCCCCGGCCCAAACCCCCGCGGCACCGCGCCGCCTCGAGGCCAGATTCTCGGCCCGGATCATCCACCATGATCCCTCCTCCCGATCCCCTACTGCCGCTGGCCGTTTAACGTGGGACGACATCCGCCGAGGTGATCCCCTCCGGGATCCCAGGGCATCCTGGGACGCGGATCCCTCCTCCGGGGATCACCCGTGCGTGGCCGACCAACGGGCGGAATCAACAGGCCAGTTGATCCCCACCTCCGGGATCCTCGGGCACTCCCCGGACGCGGATCCCCCTCCTCCGATCACCTGGCCAGGCTGATAACGGGCGGACCCCTATCCGCCGAGGTGATCCCCTCCCTCCCGATCCCCTTGGATAATCCATGGACGCTTATCCGCCTTCGGTGATCCCCTCCTCCGATCCCCCGATATGGTGACGATGGATCCCGCGGACTTGGATCCCGCGGCTCGGGCTGGTCAAGCACGGTTTATCGGGCCGCGGTGATCCTTGCCCTCCCGATCCCCCGCCGCACCTCAGGGCCGAGCAACCTACGGAGAAAGGGCGATATGAATACTAAACGGGCTAGGACCACCTTATTGGAGTCTTGTAGTTATGATTGTATTTTTCAAAGGAATTAAATAACCGTGGGTTATTTTGGGTGAAGGTCGGGTTATAAGTGTGTGCTTTCAGAAATCGGATACTAGTTATAGTTGATGCTCAAATTCGACATGGTCTATGAGTTATGTGAACATTCAAGCTGGTGAGTTACGCAAAAGGTTGCATGAAAACAGAGGCAATATGATGATACCCAAGGTGATATGACATTCTACTCTTGATGTAACTCTATGCGCAATTTGCTACAAATATAGAGCGCACAAGACTATATACTCTTACCGCTAACTTATCGGATTATTACCAACACCCATTCCCCGCTTTTGAATGGGTCTAATAGGACAAAGGAAAGTATGGTTCAAGGCCAATATAAGTTTGGTTATACATGTGGCCGAGTTTAATTTCATTATCGAGTTTAATTTCCTTTGTCTGAAGTTTAATTTCATTGTTTTTGGGCCTCGTCACATAAATAATGAAATCTCAACAAAAAAGAGACTACAAATTCGCAAGCAAAATAGGTACAGAGCTCACCTTCATTCTCCACTCCATCATGAAGTTTATATCCAAAATGGAGCCCACTTCCTTCATTTTGAAGCTCACCTTCCTTCTCGCCTGCTTCACCACCATTGTCAAACTCATCTCTCTCCTCTCTGGCATGAAAATCAGCATCCTCAACCTGGAGCCCATTTCCTAACTCTTCTTCAAGCTGTTTTTCTAGAACATCTTCAGACACCTTTGTTTTCTCCTAGGAACAATGAAAATGCCAAGTAAAACAAAATGCCAAGTGTATGCAAGCAGACATGTAAAAGTCAAATATTTATTTTCTAACCTATAGAACACATCTTCAAAAGAGTATGTTCTCGGCATGAAGATCTAGGTGTCCATGGCATTTATCCAATAAAGAATGAAAGTACTAAAGATCATAAAGAATGAAAGTACCGCAAGGAGCTGCCTTCTTTTTCTTTTTTCGCTCAGCATTCCTCTTCATCCTTCTTTTGCCGACATGATCTAATGCCTTAAACTACAAAAATTCAGCCATATGTTAGATTAATAGATAGATAATTTGATGCTATAAATTGGTTCTATAAATTTAACATGCTGCGATAATGAGGGCATGCATCCAAACTTACATTCCCAGGCACTTTCCCTTCAGCAATCAAATCATTTCGATAAACCTTATATGATCCTTTGCTTATGATTTTTTTGAAAGTAACTTGCAGACGGATAATAGCCCCAAAGTCCAAACTACAAAAGATGCACAAGTAGTTAGTTGAATGAAAAACTAAGCATTAAAGGCACAATTTAGGTTCTTACATAACTGCATATATGCCATCAAAGCCACGCCGACCGTTATTGTTGTTTTCGCCTCTTGCACCACCTGCTCGCTTTTCTCGGGCCATGATCGCCCCTTTTCTTCACAAAGAAATCTTTCCCAAACTTCGAGGTTCAATGTTGGCGGGGAATAATCGTCCTTCTTTCTATACAACGAACCTCTATATGACAATAATAATGACCTATATCATGGAGAGGCATGCCAATAAACTTAAACAAGATCATTCACTTAAACAAGAATAACTTGTGAAAAATACAATGCTTATTTATAGTGATTATACCGCCGACCCTATATAAGAGTTCGACACAATAACCCTTTACCCCATTCACAAAGTGCATGCGGTCTATAATTTTCTTCTTAATGGAGTTGGGATGTTTCTCCAATCTAAGTCAATATCGTCAGACAATAGTGCTTTACCATATTTCCTAATGCCGGAACCCACTTTATACCACTCGAGTCCAAGTGTACATGACCTTCCTGAGAAATAGTGACCTGCTATGGCATAAATAAGGTAAGAATTATAAACTGACCAAATAAAATGAGAAACAAAAATATAATTAGATATTATAAATATATACAACCTCGCGTTTTCTTAGAGAGCCTTGTAAATATTACATCCTCGCCCTCCTCATCCTCGTCCTCATTGCTCATTTCCTCATCCTCCATCTCCTCATTTGCATTGTCGCATTCATCCTCGTCATCATTATTAGGTGCATTAATGGATTTCACTGTAAATAGTCCTCCATCCAAAAAGTTTCATATTAGCTATAAAACTGGAAATTAAAAGGTCGCGATAGTACAACAAATTAACAAAGGCGATAGTACAACAAATTAACAAAGGTGAAATTGATGGGCGTTTTGAAGAATACACGCCTTTAGAATAATATTTTATCTTATGCTAAATTCAAACACATATGTGTATAACTCATTTTTGCAAGTTGATCTTTTGAAGAATATTGTTGTATTTTCTATGTATAATGGTTTTGCTTTGATGAATCTCATATGGATTTAAAAACTTGAACTCTTTCATCAACAAATTGGATAAGTTTGTGGTCATTAAGGCCCTACCCTACTTTAGTTGCAGATGGTATCAAAATATTCCATATTCTTACCATTTCTTAGTAACTTAAGATTACTATTGATGTGATATATCTTGACCACTTTGAGCAAATACCTTCCATAATTTTTAAAATATCATTTTATATTGCAATTAGATTCTATCTTAGATTACAATGTTCTAGGCAAGATAAAGTATATTTAAGTGAAAAAACTTAAAATAAACCTAAAGAATAGAATTCAATACATTTTTCAAATGAATAGAATAGAATAGAATATGATTTTATCGTCCACGGAGACCAACTGGCCTATGGGACCCAAGTACAAAGAGAGAGCAAAACACGGATTACTACCAGGATTAAAAACCCCCTGGCCCAAGGGTTTTCTTTTGGAAAAACCTTAGTAGCAATAAGGATGTCGACATACCGCACGATTATATACATAATCACAAGTACAACCGAGGTTAATGCCTGGCTGGGGGCATAATCGAAGTCCGCAGATCCATTACCTCCCGGAGGTACGATCCCAACAAGCCTACGAGGCCGGCTTTCGGAGAGCTCATGCAAGGCCTCGATGGGGCACAAACTAACCGGAGCATACCGAGCCCGGATATGCTCAGACCGGGATGTGCCCCGAGGGCGTGACTTTCATTCTCAATGGCTCGCTGACAGCATTGACAGACTCTGGCCCTCACGCGCTCCCGAATTTATCTCCCCGCCTCAATGCAGGTGGTGTGCACCTGCGCGAATGGAAGCAATCACCCCGCTTTTTCATGGGTAGATGGGTGCGGGTAGTGGTGTGGGCCCCTCGTGAGCATGGGATTAACTCAATTGCCGATAATTTGCCACCTTGACATGTGACAGGCCTCAGATCCCAAAGCTTGGCCATGAGGCAAGCATCCAAGCATCGCTTCAAGGCGTTAGCGTTCCTTCGGTGTATGCACCGGGTCCACATCCGTGTGCCTCGCACATTCCATAGCGAGAACCACCGGGCTTGCTTGTCTTTCCAAAGAAGGCTTTGAGTCGCCAAGGGCCCATCGCCACCGCCAAAGCAAGGTTGGGCAGCCGGCTTCATCCATAGCCACCACCTTCGGGAAGTAAATAATGTGACGTTCGGTAAGACCCTCAGAATGGAAGGAAGCCCGCTCCGAGCAAGATCCGAGCATGGGACCGTGGATTTCACTCCCGGTGCCCCGGGCCAAGAAGGCCTTCTCGTGACCGCCTAGATCGCTCCAAGTGGTGAGGGATATGAATGCAAGATTATAACGATGAACAGAAGATATAAGTTCCATGTCCGCTACCTTGGTTTATAAGGTCATGGAACTTAGATAATTGGGTAGGTTGATGTCAATCACAAATTTGACGATACTATGATGAATAATGTGACTAATATAGCGCCGGAAGTTTAACAACATTATTGTCAAAATTTTCGGCCAAATATTGCGCCGAATTTAACGCCATAGATTTCGCCAACATATTGTCGATTTTTACCGTGAACGCCGATTGTAACGCCGTAGAATTTGCATCAAAATATTCAAAGACCATTTTCGCCAAATCTTTCATCGAATTTGGCGCCGTAATTATCGCCGATTAATGGTCATGTAATTAAAATCGGGAAATATTCGTCGTAGTATTAGTCAGAATATACGTCAGGTAATTCGTCAGAAAAATACAGGCAAACCCAAGAGAAATTTTCTGACGAATTTTCTGACGCAGAACTAGCATTCTGTTGTAGTGGTAATTTTATGAAGCATCGTATATACAGTTAAACACTCTATTGCCACTCGACTTGTCTTTACTTGGTGGGTAACTTGTACAGCTATATGTTTAATAAATCCAATATGTCATTGCTCAACACAAATGTATAGCCATTAAATATGTGAAACCTATGGATTTCTTTTTTACTTTTTGTTGGATAACTAGATGGTCCAAAGTTTTATACGTAAAAGCAAAAAAGTATGAAATGTATGGAATGTGGCCCTTTTTTGGAAAAATACATGTTTTATACGTCTAAAACAAAGAAATAGCCACAAATTTACGTCAAGAAAAATGGGACATGCAAATTCGGTCTTTTCTATGCATATATAATTTTGTTGCAGGAACAATTTTTAAACTTTACGGACGTGTTTTCTTTTAGAGTTGATCCACATTATCACAAAAAATGTATCTACGTGTTATTATCACACTCCAACACTTCCAAAACGAAGGGTGAAATACAATATGAAATTATCATCCACCAATAAAATTGCTGCGTTTAGGATTCCTGGGTGCCTCCTCTATCACACTCAGGATGCCTGGGATGCAATATTTCCTGGGCAGGGTGCGTATCAGGGAAAAAATTAAGCATACTATATATTTTTTTTATAAAAAACGGTTTGTCTATTTTTCAAAATTTTACAGTATTTTATGATATACATTTGGCTAAAGTTATTATTATTATTACATTTATATGTAGTTGGACTTGGCGAAACTTTTAAATTTTCTACTATAAACTTTTACTTGGCTAATTTTTTTCTAAAAAAAAAAAAATTGTAAATTTGTAACAATTACAAATAATAATCAACAATCAAGGAACATACAATAATATTAAAAAACTTTTAACAGAAGCTCACAACATAGCTTATAACATCCATAGTCTGAACTACATTTAATGCAACAATACCTTCTAGATATTGTGATCAAATTGCACTTATCTCTAACCCTTGAAGAAAGACGTTATGCAATCAACTTGGGCATCTAGAGGGATATTGGCCATCTCTTACAATTCTTTTTTGAGGATGCATATGTGGTATATATAATAGAAATTCATGGTTTGAAAAACTACTATCACGAATGATGGTAGGTGGCGATGTGTAAAAGTCTATAATAAGAATTTATTTTGTTTGGCTATTAATTATTTACTATATAAATATTGTAATATAAAGAAAGGCTAATCCCTTTTTCTTTAAGGAAAATGGGGAAAATAGTTTGGCTAATCCTGTGTACTTGTTTTAACTATGGCTATTTTTTATTTTTTTAAAAGAAACCTCCCTTCATAAAATTCGGCCGCAAAAAAATCGCCTAGACCCCTAAAATCGCCATTTGGCTATTAATAGCCACTAATTTTTTCCATGGTGCGTATTCCTGGTCTGGGGTTATCCCCTGACCAAGATCTTGGCCACCGCCAAGTCGAAGCCGCATTGCAGAAAAATGTCGAACAAAAAAGATTACGGTTCTTGTTGCTTCAACGGGTATTCATCAGTAGATTCGCGCAGAATGGAGCCGGATTTGTGAAAAATACTCGCAAAAATACATGGACAATATAAAAATCCGAATTATCAGAACCTAAAAATCGAGCTAACGCAGCCCAAAATCGGTAGACTAATCCGTTGTGATTTTCAGGAATTTGGGCAATTCTAGAACAAAGTCAGAGCTGCGGCTAGTGGAATTGTCGATTTAGTGTTCTTCGATTTTAGGGTTCTTCAAGCCCTTCAGCTTGTTTTCATTTATAAAAGATTTTGACGTGGCATGTCATTTTTGGGCCCAAGTCCGATACCACTATCTTGGGCATCTTCATCCCTCGTCCAAGACATAAAAAACTCAATCATGGGTGTGGTATAGTGTGATTTCACCTTAAGGAGTAAAAATGTTGCATGGCACAGACACAAATTTGACTTTTGAGGATGCTCATTTTGCGTTTGCAAACATCGAATATTGTTGCCTCATTATATACCCCCGCGTACTCCATTACCGATGTTCGTGGCCGTAAAGTTCAACCTTAACACATCCGCAAATGCAATTAATGCAAATGAGTTTGGTCCTTTGTGTTTGCAATCAATGTACGTGCATGTGCATTTTTTACGCGATTGCAAATCCCAAAAACATGGACGTCAAAATTTGTAGGTTCCTAAAGGTTTTTAAAAGCTAATATGAATATATATCATACGAAAAGAGTATTAATCATGTCAAAGAGCTTCCGCGACAAACAACTATTACTCCACGGGCCAGATACTTTGGATCCGGGTCTCTCCCTCGATGGGGTCCGTTCGGGAGACCCGCTTCCGAGGTACGGCAGACGCGCCACGCCGCCCGCACCATCCCCCGCCCAAACCCCCTCGCGGTAATCGCGGCCGTCCGCTACCAGAGATCCCCTCGGCCGGGATCATCCACGCGATCCCCTCCTCCGGGATCCCCACCTGCCGGCTGTGTTAATCGGCGGGACGATATCCGGGCCGAGGTGATCCTCCTCCGGATCCCCTAAGACTCCCTTGACGCGGGATCCCTCCCCGATCACTCCGGCCAGTAGTCGAGAATCTACGGACGCTTATCCGGGCCGAGGTGATCCCCCTCCTCCGATCCCCCTGACACTTTGACGCGGGATCCTCCTCCGGATCACTCCCCCCACGAGCCGATAATCCACGGACGCTTATCCGCCGCGGATCCCTCCTCCGGATCCCCCTATTTATAATCTGGCGGACGCTTATCCGCCCGGTGATCCCTCCTCCCCGATCCCCGATATGGGTGACGCGGGATCCCGTGGACTTGGATCCCGCGGCTCGGCCGCGGGTCAAGCATTTACGGGCGCTTATCCGCCGGTGATCCTGGCCCCTCCCGATCCCCTGCACCCATGGTCGAGCACGCATGACGCTTATCCGGGCTTATGTGATCCCTTCCTCCCTAGATCACCCCCGTGCCGCCGATAATCTACGGACGCTTATCCGGGCTTACTTGATCCCTCCCTCGGGATCCCCATTGTCATTTGCCCCTGTGATTCCGGAGGCCAGAATATGAGAATGTTTGGACGGTAGAGATATCGGCGTGGACTAATCAGGTGGTCTAAGTTTGAATTCTGCCAGCCCATGCACGGACAAACCAATACAATGAGAACACATGGACATTCTGAGACCACCCTCGGGATCACCATCCGAAAGTGTGGTTCATCCCGCTTGCGTGTGGTGATGTCGGAAGTAGCGAGGCATGGAGGAGGAGCTTAATGCGGGCCGTACGCGCAGACTATGGACGAAGTTAGAGCGTAAGAGAGAAGAGGTAAGTTCAAGGGCTTTAAAGAAGCGTTCTCATTTTGTGTTTAATGTTTTTATTTCCAGCTTTTAGGGCTGAGATACTGACCAAAACAAGCGTTGTCATTTTCATTTGTTCTTATTTCCAGCTTAGGGCTGAGATATACACCAAACACCTCCAAATGGCCTGTTTGATCATGGCAACTTACATTGGTATCCTCAAGAGCATTTTGTACCGATATTCAAGGGGGGTGGCTGATGCTTGTTTGGACTTGCTACATCCATACGCACGGGTCCAAGATTTCGTTCTTGGGGAGCAGAGGAATTGTGAAGCACCCGCCAATTTCTATCTAAGAAGTTCAAAGAAAAGAGAGAGTGTTAAAAAAGACCCTACAAGGATTCCTATGTGACGTTGAAGAGGTATTGGTTTGATACATGTGTTTTTTGTTTTAAATCATGAGTCCAAGATTATGTGTTTGCTCACTATGTGTTTGATTATAATTTTGCTTTTTAAGTCATTTGAGGTGCTTGTCATTAAGATTACACCTAGTAGATCAATACTAACTTGTAATGCACAATACAGATATTGGTGTTCATATGGACCTTAGGACAAGACAAACAAACACTCATGTGGTTGAGGAAAGACCACGCCCACCTGCACACGTAGGGAAAAGGGTTGAGAGGGAGAGGGCATACGTAGGGGCTGCCATTGCCATTTCACAATCAGCAACTCTATTTCCTTCCAGAATTTTCACATATCACTTATTATGGGTTTGATCACAAGAATATCCAAGGTTTGCCTCGCCATGGTAGGTTTGTTGACCCATCCTTTAGGTTCAAGCTAGCACCTCGGATCTCACAAGAATTGAGGGAATGGGTAAGACGTAAGCTTGTCCAATGGCACACGCCACGTAGTGTCATGAACATGCATGAAGAGAGGTGGAGGTTGAGACTTGAAGTGAATGGACAGGAAAGCATGTGTAGGGATGATGTGTTGAAAATTAGGGACGGTACAATATTGAAAAGGGAGTTGTTCGTAACACATGGAAGCTACATGAAGATCTTCCCACTAGCATTGACATGTGGGTTCAACAACATCAAGATTCGGTGTTCATGTATGAGCAAGGAGACTTGTTTCAATTAGGAGTTATGACTCCAATCCAAAGGGAGTCCATGTTGAAATTTGGCAAGAACAAAGCCATTTGCATGGACTCTACATTCAAAACAAACGACAAGAGGTGCGGTTCTTCCTCAACTTTTATTGTGTGTTGATTTGATTTTTGTGTATGGTTTAATGCAGGTTCTATCTTTTCACACTTCTCGCCTTTGATGAGTATTCCAATGGTTTACCATTGGCTTACGTTATTACCAATTCTCAAAAGAGTGGAGCTATAACAAAGTGGATGCAAGCACTAAAGGAGTCCTTATGCCGAGATGATCCTGATTGGCAACCTTCTTGCATCATTACAGATGATGCCCATGCTGAGATAAAGGCCGTGAAAAAAGTAACTTGTCAAACTCTAATCCTTGGAAGCAAATCATAAGTGTACTAACATTGTTTAATTTCATAGGTTTTTCCTAGTGTGCGTGCAAATTTGCATATGGCACGGAGGAGGGCTTGGATCAAGTGGTTGCAGAAGAACATCAAGAACAAGGTGGCACGTAACGATCTGTTCAAGGAACTTGGTTACATTATGTACAGGACAG
Source organism: Isoetes taiwanensis (assembly GCA_021234155.1). Taxonomy (NCBI): domain Eukaryota; kingdom Viridiplantae; phylum Streptophyta; class Lycopodiopsida; order Isoetales; family Isoetaceae; genus Isoetes; species Isoetes taiwanensis. The sequence continues at coordinate 4,081,958 of JAJEKV010000057.1, read as the reverse complement.
AAGGTCCTCTAGGGGACAATGTGTACGGTGAAGAGTATAGGGAGGCAGTAAGGAGGGAGGCAACTAGGAAATTGGAGGACTTATTGAGGAAGTATCCTCAGTACCCCAAGTTGGCGGCTTACATGAGTAAGGAGTGGACCAAAAACATTTGCCAATGGGTATTGGCTACAAGGATGTACCCTCACTCCAACCAAGAGACTAATGCAGCCATAGAGGCATGGCATTGTGCCTTGAAAAGGCGCCTGGGCATTTCAAAACGAGCACTCCGAGGACGGAGGATTGACTGGCTCCTCTACATTCTAACCAACAACGTGGAGACACACATGGCATACATCAGGTATAACTTCTAATCATCATTTGTAGCCATGGCTGATTTTGCAAGAATATAATTCTCTTGTCATCTAGGTCCATGAAGGAAGCAGGGTTTGTGGTGAACACCTCCCAGGAAGAGATAATACAGTGTGCCATATTGGGTGCAAGGAAGATTGCTGATGAACAGGTCACATTCACTAACTTCGAAGAAGGCGAGGCAGAAGTGCAAAGTGAACGCACTCTAAGGCAAGGACTATACTTTGTGAACGGGGCACACAAGAACTGGGCATGTTGTGACTGTCCCTGGGGAGCCAAGGGCAACTTATGTAAGCACCAAGTTAAGGTCATGCAAATGTTGGGCAACTACAGTGGATCAAGATCTTTTCTGTGTGCTTGGATCTCAATATGGGTCAATTTGTGGGGGCATGGACTACTTGAGGCCATGTGAGGATCATGGGGCCCCTCATGGGGAGGAAACCACATACGAAGATGTGGTTGAGATTGTAAGCTTGGACGAGTCTCCCTCTCAAAAGGAGGCAAGGATTAACCTGGATAAGACAAGGAGATCTTTACAAGAAGTCATTGCTAGAGTGATGTCAAGGGCGTAAAAAGATCCGGGCATGCTAATTGCAACCGATTCACTCATGAGACAACTCGACACGCGGCTTGAAAGAATGGATGATGTTGGCCACATGGGCTCTAAATGTAACCATAACATGTATCCCCACTAATGCAGTGGAAGAGGAGTGTGGTAATAGTTTGGTAAGGCTGAAGCCTCTAATAGAAATTGGGAAGAGGAAAGACAAGGAAACCAAGAAGAGTTGGAAGCAAGTTGAGATGGAGGGCCTGTTGTGAGAATGGCATCGTGAGTTTGTTGTTGTTTAATGCTCATTGACACCTCATGAGCTTCATTGTCTTGTTAATTGTTCAGGTCAAGTTTAGAGTTTTGTAAACAGTAGGTATAAATAAATCAATATTCACCTATGTACTTATAAATATTGTCAATGTTATTAATGTTTATTGTTAGGAGTTAAATGTTAGGATAATTTAGAACCTTGAGTTTAGAGTTTAGACCATAGGATAAAAAACTAATAAAAAAAGCGTACGTGGGATCCCCTCTTCCGGGATCCCGCGTCCGCCTGTAATGTGATCCCCTCCTCCGAGATCCCGCGTCCGCCTGCCTAGTGATCCCGTCCTCCGGGATCACAGGATTGAATATGTTAATATATTATTTATCATATCCCTTAACCATTGACATATGTCTTGGAATAACCATTGAAATATCCCTTAACCATTACTTTTAATAAGCTTTGAAACATTGAACTTAATACAATGGCTTAAAACTGACATTCCAATTGAATCACTCGAATCTACCTCCTCCAATTTTGCCATGGCTTCTGCCCGGACGTCCTCCTCGATTACATCCGCACACCGCAGGGGTAGTCTCCACATCATGTGATCGAAAATATCGCATTGTGGTTGGCTCGGACCCTCTAGGACATCCCCGATCGAGATCCTTCTTTTCGCGACCTTCGCGGCAAAGATACATTTCCTCGAAGCAGGCTTTTAGGGTGTTGCCTTCCTGCATAACGTCCGTAGCTAGCAACGCTTCAAAGCCTTGCCCCGGATAATACACTTCTTCAATTCCCAAAGCAATGCCCTATGGGTTGGCCTACTAACGGGAGCATAGTCAAGAGGCCTAGGGGTCTCTGATTCCCCATTCTCCACGGTCTCGCATGATGAAGCATGAGGGATCATGAAAAGATTAATATGAAAGTAGAACATGAATATGAAGCTTACTTACGAACGTTTTGATGCAGGTTGGGCGAGCTCTAGGCCCACATCCTCCTGAATTTCATTCAAGTGGACGAGAATATCCTCAAGTCTATGGGCATTGATGGCACTGCTCTCAGCAACCTGTTGTCGGGTCCTCACCATTTGGCTTGAACAGTAAGCAATTGAACTGAGAGACTGCTACTGGACTCAACTGAGAGACTGCCACTGAACTCAACTTTCTACCAAGATCAAGTAAGGCATGAGTATATATAGACTCATGAGCCAACCGTTGTACTAACCGTTGCGACGGAGTGCTCTGCCGCCCGGTATCCCAAGGTCCTACGTGGCGGACGGGGATTGGCCACGTACACATCATTAATGGCCTGTCCGAATTTAATTATAAAATTAAAGTTCCGCCTTTCGACAGGACCCGGGAGGGCGGTGATAAATCACCGGATCTAATGGCCGACAAAGAAACCAGCCTCGGAGTGCATCTAATCTACGGAGAATAACTCCCGCCTCCCGCCCTCCATAACGCGGGATCCTTGAGGAGGGATCGCCACGGTGGATAGCGCCCGTGGATTATCAGCCCATTAGGGGGTGATCCTTGAGGAGGGGATCCGTCCAGGGGTGCCCGGGGATCCCGAGGAGGGATCACCTCGGCGGATAAGCGCCCGGTTATCACCACGGTAGGGTGATCCCGGAGGAGGGGATCACCTCGGCGGATAGGGTCCGCCGTTATCCGCCACGGCCGGGTGACCTCGGCGGATAGGGTCCGCCATTATCAGCCACGGCCGGGTGATCCCGGAGGAGGGGATCCGCGTTCGGGGTGCCCGGGGATCCCGGAGGTGGGGATCAACTCGGCGGATTGCGTCCGCCATTATCACCACTCGGCGGGTGATCCCGAGGAGGGATCCGCTGCTCGGGTGCGGGATCCCGAGGAGGGATCACCTCGGCGGATATCGTCCGCCGTTAACAGCCAGCGACCGTGGGGATCCCGGAGGAGGGGATCGCGTGGATGATCCGGTGAGGCGGGATCTCGAGGTATGAGGCGGCAGCGATTACCGCAGGGGTTTGGACGGCGGGATGGATAGGGCCGGCGAAGCGTCGGGCCAGATTCCTCGAGCGGGGTCTCCCGAACGGACCCCGTCGAGGGAGACCCGGGATCCAAAGTATCCTGAGCCGTGGAGTAATAGTTGTTTGTGCGGAAGCTCTTTGACATGATTAATACTCTTTCGTATGATATATATTCATATTAGCTTTTAAAAAACCTTTAGGGAACCTACAAATTTTTTCTGGGATTTGCAATCGCGTAAAAAAATGCACATGCACGTACATTGATTGCAAACACAAAGGACCAAACTCATTTGCATTAATTGCATTTGCGGATGTGTTAAGGTTGGAACTTTACGGCCACGAACATCGGTAATGGAGTACGCGGGGGTATATAATGAGGCAAGAATATTCGATGTTTGCAAACGCAAAATGAGCATCCTCAAAAGTCAAATTTGTGTCTGTGCCATGCAACATTTTTACTCCTTAAGGTGAAATCACACTATACCCTGCCCATGATTGAGTTTTTTTATGTCTTGGACGAGGGATGAAGATGCCCAAGATAGTGGTATCAGACTTGGGCCCAAAAATGACATGCCACGTCAAAAATCTTTATAAATGAAAACAACTGAAGGGCTTGAAGAACCCTAAAATCGAAGAACACTAAATCGACAATTCCACTAGCCGCAGCTCTGACTTTGTTCTAGAATTGCCCAAATTCCTGAAAATCACAACGGATTAGTCTACCGATTTTGGGCTGCGTTAGCTCGATTTTTAGGTTCTGATAATTCGGATTTTTATATTGTCCATGTATTTTTGCGAGTATTTTTCACAAATCCGGCTCCATTCTGCGCGAATCTACTGATGAATCGTTCTAAATCGAGCACCCGTTGAAGCAACAAGAACCGTAATCTTTTTTGTTCGACATTTTTCTGCAATGCGGCTTCGACTTGGCGGTGGCCAAGATCTTGGTCAGGGGATAACCCCAGACCAGGAATACGCACCATGGAAAAAATTAGTGGCTATTAATAGCCAAATGGCGATTTTTTAGGGGGTCTAGACGATTTTTGTGGCGAATTTTATGAAGGGAGGTTTCTTTTAAAAAAATAAAAAATAGCCATAGTTAAAACAAGTACACCATTATTTTCTTAGGATTAGCCAAACTATTTTCCCCATTTTCCTTAAAGAAAAAGGGATTAGCCTTTCTTTATATTACAATATTTATATAGTAAATACACCTGTTAAAGTACCAGGGTACTTCAAATTCCGAATCATGATTCATTTTCAAATATTTGCCACCATTTCAAATTCAAATAATTCGAACTGGTAAATCAAAACAACCTAGATAGTACAACACAATCTTATAGTAAGCATATCTCGAGGCAGTTGAAACAGACCATGTGTGAAATTTGAACAGGGCAATAGAAGATCGAGTTCAAGCAGGCGCTCTCAGGCATTTTCTCAGGCACTCCTAAGGCCATCTTCTTAGGACCTCAAGCATCTGTCTCAGGCACTCTGTATTCAATTTTCTTAGGCACTATCAAACATTCTTATCAGATGCTCTCGGGCATTTTCAGGGCTCCCACGCATTCTTTTCAGGGCCATCAGGAAGATTAATTTAGAGGTGAGTTTAAGACTTCGAAGATTCATCCCCTGTTTAAACTTTCATGTGCTTATCACTCTATTGTCATTGGAGATTTGATGAATATCATGGTCAGACATGTAACCACTTAGGAAGTATTCATTGAAGCCACATGGTGTAAAGTAACACGACATCTGTGGATAATATAGACGAGCATTGTTACATTATAACTTTCTTTGATATGCGAGGCATTAACAATTATATAGTTTTTTCCTTCTATTTGTGCAAGAATATTATAGAATAGAATAGATTTTTTAACGTCCACGAAGACCAAGAAGCCATGGGACCCATAGTACAACCATTACTACTAGGATTAAAAAACCCCTATCTCGAAAGGTTTTCAAGGGAAAAACCTTTGCAGTAATGATAATACTAAATAAACAAGAACAAACTATAAGTATGCGATGACTACTGAGGGCGCAATAATTGAAGACGCTCATCCAGAACCTCATGTATATATAATACCAAGTCATGCACAGATGGGGCTATGAGAAGTTGTGGAAGCGTGGAATGGAATGCTAAAGTCAAATAAGGGTTCCTGACCATCTCAAAAGCAGGACATCTTAGCAAAGTATGGCTTTCATCTTCAATAATCTGTAACTGGCAACATGCACATACATAATCTTGCTTCTCGTGGCAATTGCAGCCGCTCCCATCTACCTGTTCTCAATCTGTAACTTGTGGGACCCTGTGCGAATTGATGCAATAGCTACAAGCTTTTTCTTAGACAAGGAAGCAAGCAAATAAGCTTGTGGTCCTAGTGCCAAAGTGGGATTTATATGTGCATGATAATGACCAGTTTTAACTTGGGCTAAGGTAACTGCCTCCCACATCTTCTGAAAGATATTGTTGCAAAAGCTCAGGATCTAAACAAGCAAGCACCATGCAGTGTTCCGGTTGCATAGACCAGCGGGCAAACCATGCATTACAATTCTCTTTCCAACATTGTTTCAAATGCTGGAGAGATTCAGCCATGGTAAGCGCGAGAAGATGGTACCTATCATCATCCATGTGATGCACCTTGCTGACAATCATGAATCTCTGCTTGAAAATAATTATTTTGCATTGCATAGAGTGCTCTCCAGTCAGCAGTCACACACTTGGCAATACATTGTAACCATCATCCAATTAAATTGGGATTATGTCAACTCCAAAATCACGCCAACCTGCTATTGTCTTCTAGGGGGTTTTTGTTTTTTTTAATCTTTTTTTTTGGACTTCAAAAATAACATAAGGTTGCGATTCACGTGTGACTTTTCATATGCGAATTGAAATATGCAGAAATGAAGAGCAAGTTGCTAACATAGATGAGACAAATATTGCTTGCTCGATAGATGATAATATTAGGTTTGATAATAACAAATTGCATTATTTGCGAGGCAATTCGGACTTCGAAATTATCGATACATGGCACAAATATCATACAAAAATATCATATATTCCAATAAAACATTAAGGGATCAATCCATGTTTTCCACGTATTTAACAAGGTGTGGTTCCATGTCGGCCGTTCTATCGGTTACGGGTGCAATCTAACACTTCACCCACCGTCATCCCCATAGCCAAATTATGCATAATAGACACAAACTTCACGAAAATCATCACATCCCAAAGTTTTTTGGATTGTAAGATGGTGGATTCGGAGACTGCGTTTGATTGTAGAAGCATTTGAGAGCATCATCATCCACTATGATTATATCATCCTTATTCTCGATACCAAGTTCGTCCATCATGTTACTCAAGTGTTTGATGAAGATAGGCTTTACTTGCCTGTTGGATCCTTGGGATTAGTGAACTTCACACATTTGTTCTGATCCCAAAGGGTCAACCAATGTCTCGCATTTCCCCAAAGTGCCTCCAAAGTATTCTTGATGTTCCTTAGTTCCATGGATGACCAAATACCAACTCGAAATAACACAATGCCTCGTCCTAGCATCTCCTTCAAGTGCGGCCGCGGATAGATCCACTTGGTGTTTGATTCTCTTTGGTGTCCGATGAAGCGTACTCTAGCCACTTTATTTTTAGGAAAAGTCTTGCAAAGGACTCCGTTTAGGTCGAACACCACAACCTTCTTAGAAACGCAATGGAATTTGAAACATCAAACATGTATCCGGTCGCCAAGATCACGATAACACAAACAATACAAACGCGCCATGGCGTGATTTGAAATAGTCATAACCAAATCGCTCGGCGTGATTTAGTTTGACAACGAAAAATAATCAAAGCACGCTTGCGCGATTTAATTCAAAGGTAATACAAATTAAATCACAGCGTGGCTATTTAAATGGGCAAGGCCATACCTATCATCTTGGTTTTATTTGCGCGGAGTAGCGTCATTCTCCCCTTCGCCACCCTTAATCTTCGTCTTCTTACATTTGTTAGAATTGTTATTTTCTATTAGTTCATTTGCATCCTTCACAATGACATTATTTTACTATTGATTTGGCAAACACATGAATCACTAGAGCCGCCGTTGCCTTCATTTTCGGTTTCCCATCAATTACTTCATTGTTAACCACGTGAATCTACTCTGTTGTTGCTTGCATCACCCGCAATGTGGGCAAAAATATTCCCTAAGTTCGCGCCATCCGCGATTACTTTGAGCGGCCAGTTTAGCGACTATTTGTTCATTCTTGCTTTCCTTATCAGTCGGTAGACATTACTAGGTCCCTCACACGAAGCAATGTCCACTTTTCGAATTGGACAAGTCTACGAGACTTTTGATTCTTTGATGATTTCAGGTTGCCATAAGGGCCTTTAGGAGACTTGGCAAGCACATGCATGAGGAATGGTTCAAGAAAGTCTTTGGCACGCTCATCACTCACAAAGCAAATGACATCTTCTTGCACCCATAAGAGCCTCTCGGGCAATATAACCTCCAACATGAAGCTCCAAGCAGGTTGTATCAATTGGAGCAAATGCCTCGGCGAGGTAAGCGACCATAGGCGGGGAAATCCATTTTTATTTAAGGGGCCCTTCTCCTTAGTTTGTAGCTCGTACTTGATTTCCCCACTTAGGAGGGGGTCCCGATCCTCATCCTCTTGACTCATCCCATTACGTGATCCCTGATCCGTATGAAAGAATATAGTTCTTAAGTCCGGATCATCTAGAAGAAAAAACATTCCCATGCACCGCTATTGTCACCCTTGGCCTTAGCAATATCATATTCGATAAATGCCCGATAGCATGGCTATCATAATGAAGATCACATGTGCCATCTTTCGTCTTTGTTCGCGACTCATTATCCTTAACATCATATATTAGGCATCCCTCCCTAATAACTTTGAGGCACTCGGATCATGAGCGGCGGATAGTGCATGCAGATGTGACTCACCTGAAGGACAAACGATGACAATAGTGAAGGACCTCTCAGTTGTCAATCCTATACAGCTGGTAAAGAAGCTGCTGTAGTCCTTCTGGTTCATGCCCATATCTCCTCTCCCACCCTGGCTGTCCAACACAAAGAGTGATATATATTTTAAGGCGGAAGTTGATTACGGCAAAGAGACCTTTGTACCCAATGGAGGTGAATCTTTGGGACGGCGTCGTCTTCTCGATAATCTTCTTCACAAGGGCCACTTTTCTTCTCAACTCGGCCCATTACCTTTAGGGGTAGAGTCTCCTTATGTTTTGTATTTTTAGCCTTCCAATTCTTTAGGAAGTCCTTTGACCGAATACAAACTTCTTGATGTCATCATTCTTGACCTTGTATTTGTCCGGCAATCCAATTTTAGGATAATGCCACATCCCCGATAGCCTTTGTAACTCGGCTCCTACGGTGACTTCATTATCACGTACATCCTTTACATGGTTGCGGCACTCAACGAAGGACATCCTATCCTTGGTGAAAGCACCCTTCTTGTATAAGACTTCCTTCTTTAAAGCGGTCTAAAACCCAAATGGTCTCAGCGTCGTCTAGCCCCCGAGTCTTTCTCATCTCTGTCACATTCAAGTCAAGGATGCTTACATCAACAGTAAGGCACCCTACCCATAGTATCGGCGGCTTCCCTTGTGCATAAGCGTCCCCGGAATTCATTCCACTTGAGCCATCTGCCTCCTTAGAAAACACAATCTTATACGAAGTAGTGTTGGTCCCGACTCTTTGGATGAGCTTTCGGAAGGATCTGCAATGTCATCACCACCTTTTTCTTTGATTTTCTTGCGGTCTTCTTCTTCTCTGTATAATTATGCTGCGGCGAGTCGGCTCAGCAGACTTGAATGCCTCGGACTTTGACCCGCGGCATGCGGTGGGCAATGGGCAGCCATATTCCACCATCGTTGGCAGGCGTGGCGCAGTTGTTCAACGTATGGACTGCAATAGTGCTGGACATTGAATCGATATCATAGAATAGAAACACGGTAGCGCGATTTGAATAGAATTGATGAAGAAAAAAATCGCGCTGGCGTGAAATGAATAAAGTTACTAATGCAATTCCGCCAGCGTGCTTTCAAATCAAACCAATTCACGCCGGGCATGTTTTCAAATCATCGAATTCCGCCCGGGCGTGTTTTCAAATCAATTGGTTGACTTGAAAACACGCTGGCGTGAATCGATTGATTTCAAAACACGCTGGCGTGAATTGGTTTGATTTGAAAGCACGCTGGCGTGAATACAATTTATGAAACCAGGTTGATTACCTTTTGTATAGAAATGTCTTCCCATTTCATTCAAAGTTGCACTAATCTCAGCCAAATCTGCGGTGAAGTATTGGCATCAAGATCGACACCTCCTATCGATAGTGATTGTAGAACACTTTTTGGCTGTTTGTTACGCTTTGCGATGATGGCCTTTTTGTGCCTCAACGGAATGCTTTGCGTCGATGATGACATATTTAATATCATCACTTGATAATAGCTCGGGCGTTCGATCCACAGGCGAACTTGTTCGAGATCATATCCCAAAGGTAGCACATCCGGCTGGCATAGGCATTTGACTGGATTACTAATCATGCTCACGAACAATCTCCATGGCATGTCTTTGGATCATATCTCTGCTAACATAAATGGAGCTTGGTGAACGGATGAGGGACTTCACATGGATAAAAGTTTCCTTAAGACCCAATGGATAATGGTCGGTGTACTTATTGACTTGTTCATGGCCTCTAGCTGCGCCACTCGTCTGTTCATTCATTCTCAAAAGCGAAGCCTCCATGCCTTCGACAAGCTGCGGGTTGAACATTCTTCCCTAGATCTAGGACCCTTTTAGAAGCTTTCAAGTCAGCTAATTCCTAACTAGCGCAAATAGTGACTTGGTGTCGGTTTAGTGAACATGCCTCTACGCCTGTTTGTAACCCCTTGGCAAATAGATATTGGCGTAAGCTTGCTACATTGGTTGGCCAACCATACTTAAAACATGTCTCACCCGTTCACATCATCTTCATGAGCGTATCCTTGTATGCGGTAGCTCTACGAGTGAGTAAAATGCGGCGGATCTTTCTTACGCTACATGTAATCTCCAAGAGCAATTTGCGGTTGGTGTCATCCTCTTCCTCACAAGAGATTAGGATCCCTTGTTTGGCCATCTTATGCCTTCCTTTTCCTCGAGAAGAGAGTTAAGTCGAGCTTGCCATTTGTCTTGGCAAGGTCAGCGTACCACTCGGCACCCTCGTCCATTTCCTCTTGAGCCGAGCCGGGGGTGGATTGGTTTGCTATAAGAATCAGCCCTTCATCATCTAAGGTGAGATCATATGGTACTTTGCATCCGGGTTAGATGCTGCCCTTGCTTTCTTAGCGAGGATTAGAAGCCGAATTAGTAGGGTTTTCTTCCTCTTGAGCACCGCAAATGAAGATGAGCACTTTTTAGAGTACTTTTGGAACAAGAGATCACGCTTGGCGTGCATTTAAACCTAAATTAGTACAAATCAAGCGGCCATGTGTTGGTATCTCCTATTATTGACCATGCTATGCGTTAATTTGAAACTAAATTATTTTGCATCCACATTTTAAGCTACATACCCTTCATGAATCCATATTTCACACTATTTAACCTCATTGAACATTGCTATCTCCAACTGTCTAACACCGCTATATTTATATATAAAAGCGAGCAAAATTATATTCTGAGCGGACAATCGAGCATTAACCGGATGTTAATACTTAAAATTCATGCAAAGCATAATAACTCAAACTCATGCAAAGCATATTATCCGAAGGCAAGGAAATATCTCAAATTCATGCAAGCATAATACTCTCCACGATTATGTGTATTCGTGGCAAATTAAATACCTTGAATAGGGTTCTGTATTCCGTGTATTACGATCAACGTCCTTTGAAACTTGAGAAGAGCCGGGTTTAGAGATTCCTCTTCCACGCTTCCTCTGCCGTCGCCTCGACCTCGATTCGCTTTAGAAGACATCTGCGAGTCAGCTTAATAACAAGAGTCGGAAGGTCGCTCGGATCTGGCCAGCCTGCTTTCGAAGAAATAGCTTTTTCTACCAGATGCGAAATAGAAATTTGAATTTCAAGAAAACACAAAATGCACGGTTTGAAATATTCTTGACACATACAAATAATAATGATGAAGACCCCGTCATGAGCTTCTTTCATTAAGTTTTTAAAACCAATCTACCCAAAAAGTATCATAAATTTATCCCGCCTAAACGTAGTTAACCTAATCTTTCTTCTAATTGAATTTTCCCCGAATCCCGGAGTTTCCATAGCGCCTTGACTTCTCAAATCAGCCGAGGAGACTCAAATCGGCTTCTCAAGAATGGCTACACTGGTACTCATCTCATTCAATAGCTTGAACATTAATTTCCAATAGTAGGTGTTCAATAGCAATTTTCAAGCGCGGTCGAAGATGAATGTTTCATGTTAACTACAAATCGAGAAAAGGAAAGTAGGATTATGCAAGATCGACTCCATCGATCCAATGTATAAACTGTCATGGAATTACGCTCGGGGATAAGTATGTCCGAAGTTCTGATGATTAATCACTGCGCTATGGATGAAGCTTTACCTCGCAGACACCCGGTGGGGATACGGTTGGAGAAAGTGTTGGAACATTTGTTGCATGGCCAAGAAACCGCTTAAAAAGGTATGTAACATGTATTACATTGTAGAAATATAGAAGTAGACAAAATTTGTTGTATTCATTGGAAAAAGATTACAATTGTATATAATGGATAAATTTGGATAAACCGGACAAAATCCCGGACTTTTGTTTCAAGCCAGTCTCGAGTAGCCGGGCTATCGATACTCCCATTTCCATTGGGGCATAGTGAATTCTTTGGTAAAACCCAAAGAAAAACACGGGCTCTAGCTCCACCACCCCTTTGCTCCACCTCCACCTCCTGCCTCTGCTCCTGCCTCACTTTGCTCTGTTGAACCTCCAATGCATCGTGATAAGCGCTGCGGTAGTGGTTCCATTGGTTGAGCCATCTCCATTGCATCAGATATCACTTTGTGGTAGTGGTTCGTGTTGGGGCATCAGGGCATAGAGGCTAACCACTAAGAAACGCAGCTCCTCATTTTGAATCTCGAGCCGACGGATCGTAGATTCACTCTCGATCAATGCATGTCTTGCATTTCTCGGTGATTAGATAAGAGGGCGAGCCTCGATGCGATGCAAGGGCCCCAGAGCCCGGATCTATCATTGCCCTCAAGCTCTGCCGCCATCATCATTACTTGATCCAAGTACTCCGTGGGTTGCAAGGCGGGTGCTCAGTAGGCCCGGTGCTCGGTGCAGTTCAACCGGACTGGAGATTGGAGCCAAACCGGAGTCCGGGTTGTGTGATTCTTGGCCCAAATGTAATTCCAATCCATCTTCGTCACCAACCGGGTGATTAATGTAACCCGCATCTATCAATAGGAAGTGAGCTGAGTATCAAGATTCACGCTGGCGTGTTATATTTCTTTTTATTTATAAACTTAGAAACTAAAGAGACACGCCGGCGTGTTTAGCGTAAAAAGTTGAAAGTAGGGATACAATTGTTTGCACGCTTTCTACCGTGGTAAACCTATATAGGAAAAACTATATGCTTTCGGGGTATTCGTGAGGAGGGAAAAAAAAAACAGATAGATAGATAAGTAAATAGATAAAGGCCGGCGTGTAAATAATTGCCTGGCCTTTATCTATTTACTTATCTATCTCATTGCGTTTTTTTCCCTCCTCACGAATGCACCGAGTATGTATTCATGTTGAAGGCTAAGGTTACCATAAAACACGCTTAGCATGTTTCAAATATTATCTTCGTATTTTTCTAATGCTTTCTACTACACTTATTCATAATAGAAACTTGCATGCAATAGCATGATTAATTCGTGAAGAGAAACTCAAGAATTTACTCAAAAAAAGAAGCAGATGAAGTTTATAAAAAACTATTCTGGTTTTCATAAACATCATCTGCTTCCTCCGCCGAAAGCAAATGCAAAAGCTTGTCTTCTTGGATTAAACCCGCCATTGAGATGCAACTTAAAACTAAATGAAAACTAACCTTGAGTTCTCGAGGCTGGAAGGATTCAAGAACGGAGGACTATGCTTGTGGTTTTAATTCCGAGGTTTTTCGATCGATGAGACCTTAGTCCTCTCGCTTTTGGTTTTAATTCGAAGTCTCCGATTTCCTCTCTACGTGATGCAGATGCTGAACAAAAGGCTGAGTCTTTTAGTAAGTTAGGAATTGCCGAAACCAAACATCTAACATTGATGAATATAAATCTGCTCACCAAGATTTCGGATCATGGATCCAAACACGTTGTAAGTTGCAACCGCAAATCGTATGAAGGAAGGAAGAAAATGTAGGAACTTTGAGAGCCGTGAAATGGATTTATATAGGCACAATTAGAAAAAAAAGTTAGCGTGAATAATTGATTGCTTGAATTAACACGCTTTGGCGTCACGGTCTTCCCGCTGGACATGACATGTATATGGTATATATGGAGAATATTGCATTTCATGCAATAAATTTTCACGCATTTTATTCCATTTATTGCATTGAAAAAAAATAGAATTTAGAAATTTTATATAGGCTACATTAAAAATGATTTTAAAGGCAAAATTATGAAGGCTAAAAAATGACTTGTAAGGTTGGGGAATTGTTTTAGGTCAGATAGGAAAATTTCCTATGGTTCTTGTGGATTTAATCGTAGATTTCTCATGTGGTTGATTTATAGTGTTCGAGACTTTGTTGAGACAAAATTTGCAGATACAAAATTTTAGAGATAATGTACTTGGAGACAAAATAATTGGAGAAAAACAGTTGGATTTAATTCAAATAATTTTATGTACGTAAAAGCCTGTATCGAAGAACACCTATTTGAAGAAAATTTTATGACGAAAACTGTTTGATTTCATTCATAAGAGGAGAATGTATGATGCCAAAGAAGGCTTTTCACAAAATTACAGGAAAAAATGCCCGGGAGGCGTGTCCAAAGCTTCGTGAAGCAACCAAAAAAAAGGGGGGCCGGGATCTCAGATCATTGATCTTCCACGCCCCGCAACAAAGAAGGAAGAAAGGTGTTAGAAAAGAAAGAAAGGAAAAAAAAAAAAAAAAATCAGACATGCAAACCTCGCTCATCTCTCGGCCATTCTAAAAAACCGGGTCAATTCTCGACCTTCCTCCTCATCCTCTTCCTCCCCCCCCCCCTCCTCTTCCTCCTCCTCCTCTTCTTGAGATTTCATTTCTGTTTTTGTGGTCAAGCCAACCCTGAAGCAGAGCGGTTTCATGCTCTTGGGAGGACATCTCCTCCTCTTCCTCCAACTCCTCCTCTTCCTCCTCTTCCTCCTCTTCAGAATCAGAGGAATCAGAGGAGCTCAACTCCTCCTCTTCCATGTCAAAATCAGCATCATCCTCTGAATCGGAATCAGAGGAGAATTGGGCAAGAAAATCTATGAGGGGGAAGAGAGGGGGTTCTTCAACCCGACGTCTCTTTGACGAGACCTCGGGTTCTTCATGAAGTTCGAAATACCGAGGTCAACGCTTCATGGCGTAAAAAAAATTGGGACGTAATGGTCTTGAGAGCGTGAACCGGATTTATATAGGGTTAATTAGAAATTAGCGTGAATAATTTATTGCCTCAAATAACACGCCAGGCGTACGAAATTCCCGCCAGCTATATTATCTAGGGTATATTATTATGGATAATAAATTCTCACGTCTATTAGTTATATGTCTTTTCGTAATCATATATCCAAATTTTCGATAATTAAAATTTGATATATTTATATAAATGTCATTTCCTTTGTTGTTGCCATGAAAATTTTGTTTTAAATGATTTCGTTTCGCCCATTGTTATTATTATATTAAACCTATTTCCAAGGAATTTCTGTCTTTTAAAAAATTTGATTTACCTCTACATATTCCATAAATGTAACGCGTTTTTTTTTTATCTTATGGTGTAATAATTTTTTTACTCATTGACTAAAAAGGGTGCAATTTGCCTAGGTCAATGGTGCCCCTCCAACTCAAGATGGTGAAAAGAGCAATATCAATGAAAAACCAACTCCTAGCAAGAATGTTGAAGAAAACAATTAGTCCTCTATAGTAGGGTGCAATGGAGGAACAAGAAGGTGAGAATCATGCACAAGTGCAACAAGGAAATAGTAGGCCAAGGAGTCATTGTGCTAGCAGATCCCGGTCAAGCCGTCATTAATGATGAAAGGCTAGGGGAAGACAATATTGGTATTGCAATTTCGATGTTGGAAGACAACTGGAAAGGTAAAGGTTTGGGTGACAAGGAATGTTTTGGTTGTGTCAAGCAATTGGAGGTTCCTTGCATCATGGCATGGCCTATAAGTAGTGTTCAATTTGTGGAGGATTATATTTTTCCAGAGCCTGAGGTTGTTGGGGACAATGATTGTCTTGATATTGATCCATTGGCAGTTGGAACTCTAAACCTAGGCAAAAGGGGAGAAGTATCAGTTGCCAGACATTATCCTAGCAAAAGAGCCAAGTTGATTAGTGACACCAAACGTGAGACAATGGTGAAGGTTAGGGGCTCAGATTGTTGTTGAGTGATTGTATGCAATTCTTCACAATAGAACAATTGGTGGAAGCAAGAGCCACTTTTCAAGAGTACATCGTTGATGAGAGGAGGACCTACATGTACACAATCTTCGAAAGCATGCACTTCAAGATGAAAGAAACCCAAACAGAAAAAGATACCCTTTGCTAGGCAAATGGATATGTGCAAAAGCATGGCAGAGTATCCATGCAATTCCAACTTCTTCATGGCATAATTGGCAAAAAAAAACAGGCAGAGGGGAACAGGATTGCTTTACATGGAAATAATGGTTTGTTGAGACCAACAGCCTAGGACCCCGGCTGCCGGGAGATATTTGAAAATATATTGATTTCAATGCGTAGTCTATGCCACACAAAAGCGTAAGGGATGAAAAGGGAAGAGCAGGTTGTTGAGAAAAGGTTGCCATCACATTGTACTCAAAAGAGTATTTTTGAAGAAGTGAATTCCCTACTTGAGAATTGGGAATTCTTCCAATATCCCAACCTAGCTTTAGTAGGTTATGGAAGAAGCATTTCAATCATGTCACCATAGCAACTTCAAACAACTTTGCAAAGTGCAATTTATGTGCTAAGTTGAAGGAGACTCTTGATAAGACTATGCAACCTAGTCAAAGGGCTAGGATAAGGGAGCATATGAAGGACCATATGACTGACCAACTATCATGTAGATCATGTTATTGGATGTGGAGGACTTTATCCGCATTGGAACCCAATAACTATTTATGTATTATACATGACAAGATGGACCAGCAAAAGACTTGTCTTCCACAATTCAAGTACATACCAAAGTCATGTGGAAGATCATACCCTTTACAGATCTCAATGACTGGGGCAATCTTGCATGGGCAGAATCAAACCTACTATGGCCATTTTAGTTTGGAGTTGTGGAGTGATGGTCCAGATTTTCATATTGGGAGTATCATGAGGTATTTGAGAAACTATGAAAATGGATACAATGGTCACCTCCGGGGACCTTACGCCTAGCCAGCACTACATAGAGCATTGTTAGATGGAAACCCTAACAATATTGAAAAGTTCAAAGAAGGCAAGGTTTAGGAAGCATGGGTCTAATGAACATGTTGGAGCTTCAACTTCACGTGCTAAAACCTCAAGATCTACCCAAAAGGTTTCTCTTGCAACTTGATAATTGTGTCTTTGGCCAAAATAAGAACAGGTGGATGTTTTCTTTCCTATCCTACTTAAAAATTTGTGGGGATATTTGAAAGAGTTAATTTAGGGTTTCTTATGCCGGGCATACCCATGAGGATGTGGATGCATTATTTGGCAAATATAGTTGTATAATCAAGCAAAAACGGTGACCAACTTTCCTAGGCTAATGGAAATCTTGCATGAATGCACTACTCCAAACCCTATAGCTTCTCTCATAGAAGAAGTGCCCGATTGGAAGAGCTTTGTGGATGGTTATACATTGGATCTTGAAGGTCATTCCAGGCCTCTGCAGTTCACTTTTGGGTGAGAGATGGGATTCCAATCTTCCAATGGAAGATGAGACCCTTGTGAGGATGAGTGGAGAGGAGGGGAGGAAATATGGTGAGAGATGAGAATGGCAAGCCTATGATACCTCTAGGTCAACCAAAAGCTTTAAAACCTATCAAGAAGTGAAGCAATTGGGATTGACTAAGGAAGGAATCCAAGACTATATAAAGCATTGGCAAACCAATCCAGATGACACCAACCGTGCCTTGGTGGCTTACTGGAAGAAGGTGATTAACCTGTTGGGGGAGATAGACACATCCTCAGATGAATTGAAAGAAGGGTGGTTGCCTAAGACTAGGTGGAAGACCTTAGCGGTGTGCTGAGGATTTTGATGACACTGTAAGTAGCATTCGCAAGCAATATGCTCCTCCTCCTTCTGACAAACACTATGTTGGTCCTAAGAACAATAGGCCAAAGTTTCTAGGCATGGATGCTTATGAACCTTCCATTGACTTGGAATGCCACCAATTTGTGGTAGTAAAGCCATCGATTTAGATACATATCCGGTGTGGTTGGGGTTCACTATCTCTGATATTTGCAAAGAAGAAGGTAATATTAACTTCAACCATGTGCGGGTGGAATGGTGGTGTCCAGTGCATCAGTTGACCAACGTATCGGATAAAGAAAGGTACTCAGATTGTTGGACAAAGAGATGGAGGAGAAATCCGAGTGATCCTGATCTTTGGTTAGACTATGAAAGTGTTTTGTACTCATGGACTCCAAACACTATTCCAGCTAGAAATGCGAGAATTACAATACCTCAGGATGCCAGGAAGAAGGCTATGATATCATTGGGGGTGCTTGAAGAAAGTTGAATAACTATGTAAATTTTTGTTATCACGTTTTTATGATATGGTGCTATATTGTGAAATATTGACTATTTTGTAAATAACATGATATTACGTTTTCATAATTTTGAGGTGAAATGTGTGAATTTGAATATGCTACTAAAAACATGCAATATGAAATTTGTCCCAAAATTAAGACATAAACCCAATTTAATTGAATGATGGTTTTGTTCCCAAAGTGTGTTCTTACAGAACTCTACACCAAGATACTTGTAGCTATCTACAACTTCAACTTCGTGGCTATCATACTGCAAAGTTGGAACAATATGCCGAGAAGATTGAACTACCAACAACTTGTGTCTTTTGGAGATTAATACGCAAGCCTGTGTTCTCACAAAAACTGTACAGAGCATGTAAATGTTATTGTATACTAGCAACGGTATGTGCCATAAGCGAAACATCATCAGCATACATCAGTTTCTTGATGATATAGTGTGCTAAATGTGGGCCTCTGCCACTATGGTGATCAAGCCATTCTTCCAATTGATCAATGTACAAGCCAAAGAGTGTAGGAGATAGAGGGCAACCATGTCATACTCCAAGATTATTAGTGATTTGGGTACCCAATATTGGAAACTTAGGAAAGACTCTTTCATAGAGTCGATAAACTGCATTTTGAAGGTCTTGCGGAACTCCAAGCGCTGCCAAAGAAGCTCGCGAGGTACTGTATCAAAGGCAGAAGTAAAATCCACAAAGCATATATAGAGGCTTGTTTCAAGCTTTGACCGTGTTCAATAAGCATGCGCAAGATATGTGTGGCATGCTATCTTATGGATAATTGTGCCATGCCAGAAAGCGTTATAGTGAGCTAGATTTTTATTCTTCTAGATGGAATGGTGAATCTCACATTATATATATGGATTTGAATCTTTAGACAAGGAGGCCCTGCATGACGCAAGGTAGCTGAGATCAAGATGGTGCAGAGCACGTTTGTTGCATGCAAAGACATAGGGACCACATAAACCTATGGAGGTAAAATAATAATACTTTGTGATACGTCGGGGGCCATAAATCTTAAGTTTTATGAGATATAAATTGAGGAAAAAAAACTGTGAAGAAAAGTGGGGCATAAAGGTGTAAATATATTTGGTAAAGGTTTAGGAGCTCCCCAAGGTGTGTGCATTTGCCAGCCTTACTGAAAATAGCCCATATGCTTAGCCATCCATTTTGGTACACATTCTTTCCACTTGTCTACCTCACTCCTTTTCCAAAATTTGCTGTCATATTCTTGTCGGAACTTGTGCTTCATAATATGGACCACATTATATGGCACCTTTTTACCCCCATTTCTTTCACTCAACTAATGTGCATATTTGCCCTTTATTCCAAGATCTGGACCGTACATAGCGATCCTCGTTTGTGGGGTATGCATCTACAAGTTTTTGTATACTGTATATTAAGGTTTGCAAAATACTATAAGGTTTGAGAGGATGTACTTAATGGTGTTAATTTTGTACATGTATTGTAAATTTTTTGGGGCTCTCGCTGCCCTACGTAACCCCCCGTGTGAATATGCACCCAAACCAAAGGGGGTTTCAGGGGGATTTTAATTTAAATGCATTGAATGCAATGGTTTGTGTTAATAATGTTAATGGTAATTATGTATTGGTTGTTATATCAAAAAAAAATTTGGGCCCTTCGGGCCCTAACAAAAGGAAAAATAGAGAAATTTTAAGGGCGTAAATATTATTTATTAATTCAAGAGATTGTATAAAACATCAAGGACATTATATTACATTTTCATTTAATACAATGCATTTTTAGCTGAAATAGTTTGTTGCAATGTGACCATTCATCGGATATGACAATGTTTTCTCGTTAGGAAACATTTGAAATGCACAAATGGCCATCCAACGAGTCCATAGCAAGAATGATGTGGCCATCCAGCGGGTATATACCACGAGTGGAGCTGCCTTTTTGAGTTTCTTAGAAATGAACATTTAACATTAAAATAAAATAAGAATCAATTCAGTTAAAATATTGACAAATTGCAAAAAGGATCTCAGTAAATATCGTAAATATCCGGTCACTTCTGATATATATGCCAAGAATGCTTTGGCTTCAAAAGCATCGCTGCAACTCACCTACTTTTGCAATGTACCAGAAGTAGACGAATTCCTCACGATTAACTTTTATCAATCTAGCTTGATTGAAGAGAAAAGGTAGTGCACAAAATAGAAAGAGGTTAGGAACCCAACTGTGCCCGTTGCAAGCATTATGGCAAATACCATCATGAGGCACCTGTGCTGTTACTACTCCAAAGCAGGAAATTGAGCACAGTGAGTATAAAAAATGTTATACCAGGAAAGAAACATGCAACTTTCCAAGCTTCACTTTGTTAAAGTGCTTCACTTAGAGGCTGTCTTCCTCCTTTCTTTTCCCTTCCAGTTTATTCTTGGACTGATCATGTATCACGGTTGTTTACAACACTTATAATTCCCAAATGCAAGCACCAAAAGAACAATGCAATAGTTTTCCAAGCAGCATTGCAAAAAGTAGTTCTGTTTGCAGCAAATCCCATGAAGGATGATGCAATTACCTCCTTGGGCCTATGAAAAAATTAAAAACTTTGTGGAAAGAAATGCCGGGATCCTAGTGGCATATATATGTACGTTAGCATTCTTGGATGAATCATATCCTGGATGAGTTCTCTTAACTGGATAACCTTGGCTAGGTATGCTAAAGCCTGAAAAACTTTAAAAACATTGGAAGTTTATTCTTTGGATGATATTTTGTCAAGGTCCTGCTGAAGCTCCAACCATAAGTTTTTGGGGACAGGTAAGAATTTAGTTACAAAATTCATAGCATCACACCAGGCATAGCCTTTGACAACTAACATTCCCCAAGAAATACATATGTAGAACTTCTAAATCTTACCTGAATTTGTAAGGCACAAAGGCCTTCTAGAAGGAAAAGATCTGATATAACATAAGCTCCAAGCAAGATCCTCCAAGCCACTGCTCCTATCACGAGTTCTGCTGCAAAAGCATCCAGCAGATGCAAAAGCATCCAGCAGATGCCATGGATGCCAGGGCATCACAACATGCTTCTTTGCTGGGGGAATCATAGTGAGAAACATTCAGGCTCGTACAAGGGGCGCCCAAATCTTTTAAGCTGCTGCACACGACAGACCCATCATTTGTGGCCCTTGCAACAGAGCAAAGTGCTCCGACCAAAACCAGAGCCGCCCACCATCTGTTTCTCATTGCAGATTGTAGCAAAACTTACGGGTTTACAGACAACTCATCCTACACACTAATGCCGCATCTGCTGTGCCCATGGTCTTAGCGGCCATTCCAAGTTTCTTTCCTAAAATCCGACCCACAAAACCACGCCCCCTGTTATAAGATCTGCCACCATTTTTTATGAAGAAGCTTCTCTCCTGCATATTCACAGCCTGTCGGGGATTTGTTTGGCTCCATATCGGGGCTCCAATATTCTGATGACCTATCGGGGCTCCAAAGTGCTCCATCTCACTCTGTGTAAAGCCATATTCCCCAGATTCAGGAATGTGCGGTTGAGCCAAGAGTTGCCGATATTGGGCAACTATGTCTAGGCTTCGTGTGGCATTACCAGCCAGCCATTGAAGCACATCCCCTGTTTGAAGAACACCAGGGACCAGAGGAAGCTCAGGCATGTCCGTCGGAATGGATTGGACAAGCCAAGCTTTACATTGTCTGATCCATCACTTTCTGCTCCAGATGCGCCCGATAATAGCATCACAACCAGCACTGTGACGCCCCAAGCCATGGCTGTGGTTTGAAGCGCCATAGCCTAAATCTCAAGTCATTGAGAGATGATTTTTAGCCGAGGACGAAAGAGCAATGCCCAGGTACACCCATTCTGTCGGCCCATTCTGTTGTTGCAGATTTGCAAGCCCTCTCTCGCGCCCTAAAATGCTATCCACGAGGCTTGCATGTTCAGCCTCTAAAATAAAAAGAGGGCTTTTGTTGTGAGCCCTTGGATGTTGGACCATTGAAAAAAAAAAACTAAATCAACGACTAAGAAATGGTGCACTCTAGATGTACGCATTAGTACATCCATTCGAATACGCCATGAAATCTTAGGAAAACCTTTGTGAAAAGCGTACAAAAACACAAAGAAAACCCCCTGTTATTATGCTACATAATTGACACCAAACCTTTATGATTTGACCAATTACTAAAATAATATATCTCTATGCTATGAGATCATAAAACCCGTGCAACATGCCAAATGCTCAGTGCTTGACAGTGAAATCACTCAATAAAATGCCAAATGTAGGATTCTAAATAAGTTGTGACACTGTGGCCTTTTCTGAATTTACTGTCAATCATGCAAATGGGCGACGGAATGGTTGAGGAATTATGATAAATTGAGGTCATCTACGCTAGCAGAGTAGACAATTATTTAATTTTTATATTCAAGTAATGATGTGGAGGTGGTGTTCATAACTTGTTCAATAATAAAAATTTGCTACCACGGTAAAAAGATCAGTAAGTTTCAACGAATATACATATTTTTGCATTACTCTATCTAATATGTGGAAAAAGCGTAGCTTGGAATAAATGTGATGCATAGCCAATCTAAAGCACACTCCATATTATGTAGCACGTTCAACACATGCATATGAACCAAAAGAAATGCAGATTTGAGCAGCAAACTTACATTATTCAAGTAATCTAGAAAATCATCTCATAGCTCCTAGAAGGTTCTATATTTATACATGTTAGAATTTTGTTACCTTCTTTTCCTATAATTTTATGGTGAAAGTGGATGTTGGATTTTTTCACGCATCTGCTAATTTCATAAGAACATAGTTGGAGCAACACCCCAATATAATTTCATAAGAACTCCATTTCATGGTTGGACCAATTCCTTAAAACTTATCCTTCTTTTATGAATTTGTGAAAGCTCATGTCATAAAAGTTTAAAACTAGTATCAGTTTCAAATATGGAGGACTTACTAGAATATTTGTATGAAGTTGGAATAGTGTGAAAGAGAACTAGTGTTTGAAGTTTTCTAGAATTCCTCAAGATGTTGTTAGATTTCTAAGGATTCTCTAAGATGAACTCAAGATTTTCTCGGGCTTCCATGGAGATTCTATTAGATTCTCTAAGGTTTTTGTGAAGATTCCTTGATATTCTAAAATTCCACGAAAATCCTGTCAAAACCTTTTTTAATTCCCTCATATTCCTTCAAGCTTCTGTGAGATTCTCTCAACATTTCTTAAGGGTCTATCTAACCCAATGATTCTGCAATGAAAGAAAAGCCATGTATCTCCATTTGAAATTATTGGGCCACTATATAATGAGACTCTATGTATGGCAAGTGCGTCCCATTATGTGCTTTATATATACAGGATAATTCTTGTGCTCCAAAATATTACGAAGAATACCTCACAAAATACAAACAATAGGCTTTGTCAGTGCTGCCAGATGGGCGCGGTTGAGGATGAATATGTAGAAAAATAACAGGGGGTTCCAGAGGTTTGAGCCCCCGTATTTCATATTCTAAAATCATAGGCAAAGCCGTATAGAGGTTCGATATTCCCTCAAAACCTTAGGCGAAAGCGTATTTCATATTTCAAAATCATAGGTGCCTCCAATCATAAATGACTATAAGCGAAACGAGAGGTGCTCACAGGCCCCAACATACGATCTGGGCCGTAGGATCGACGAATCCGACGACTATGGTAGTCCAGGGTGCACCTCATTTAGAATATGTAGCAAAATAACAGGGGGTTCCAGGGGGATTTGATATGGATGTAAAAAATAACAATTCCTGAAACTATAGACTATATATCACTCAAACAATATAATGGGTTGTTATAAAAAAAAAATATAGATTCAAGATAAAAAATAATCACATTAGCTCACCGAATATATTGGTTAAAGTAGTTTTATTAAGACATTAAGTTATTTTGGTAGAGGTTCGAGCCCCCGTATTTCATATTCTAAAATCTTTGGCAAAGCCGTATAGAGGTTCGAATATGCAGCAAAATAACAGGGGGTTCCAAGGGGATTTGATATGGATGTAAAAAATAACAATTCCTGAAACCATAGACTATATATCACTCAAACAATATAATGGGTTGTTATAAAAAAAACATAGATTCAAGATAAAAAATAATCACATTAGCTCACTGGGTATATTGGTTAAAGTAGTCTTATTAGGACATTAAGTTATTTTGGTAGAGGTTCGAGCCCCCGTATTTCATATTCTAAAATCTTAGGCAAAGCCGTATAAAGGTTCAATATTCCCTCAAAACCTTAGGCGAAAGCGTATTTCATATTTCAAAATCATAGGTGCCTCCAATCATAAATGACTAGAAGCGAAACGAGAGGTGCTTACAGGCCCCAACATACGATCTGGGCCATACGATCGACGAATCCGACGACTATGATAGTCCAGGTTGCACCTCGTTTAGAATATGTAGGAGGATGAATGTCACACTTTCCAAAGTTACCCGGCGTATCATCAGATCTCGACATGCCACGCTCTGTTGGTCAGGCCCGATGAGCCGCTACACATGATACTAAGCACGGCTTCAGTGCAATCATTAGGATCATACATTCAGGAGGTAAAGGATATGAGGACTTAGATATATCCCTGGACAACCACTTAATGTGTATATACACTTTATCATGTATATTTGTACAGCTTGTCAACAGTCTTATTATTGCCATAGTTTTTTCCTCGAAACTCTTTGGGGCGGGGATTTTCTAATCCAAGCAGTAATACACCTGTTATACTCTTGTATTGGGCCCCATAGGCCAATTGATCTCCATGGATGATAAAAAACATTCAATTCAAAAGAAGGCAAGAAGCTAGTCAGTTCATGCTACAGATTGCTTACCTCCTCAAATACTTTATCACCTTCTCGAAAATGGCACTTACAGACTTTGCCTTCTCAATGGCAATCCATCTGGAACCTTGTTTGG
The DNA here is from genome assembly GCA_021234155.1 of Isoetes taiwanensis. Lineage (NCBI taxonomy): Eukaryota > Viridiplantae > Streptophyta > Lycopodiopsida > Isoetales > Isoetaceae > Isoetes > Isoetes taiwanensis. Next base: position 4,056,945 of record JAJEKV010000057.1, on the reverse strand, counting down.
TTTAAATACAAATCCTCCAAAGGTAAATGTTCTACTTTGGCAGGTGATTCATCGCTCTTTGAGAGTTAATGAGATGGTTCATCGCTTTAAGCCTGGAGTAAGCCCACTTTGCCCAATGTGTGAGCGGTGCATTGAAACATTGGAGCACTGTTTATATTTGTGTGCAGAGCTGAGTAGTCTTAGGTCCTGGCTGCATTCTCTTTTTGGAGTATCTTTGGATAGTCAGCACTTTCTTTTGGGTATTTATCCAAGTCAGTGGACTGCTTCTAAAAGGATTGCATTTCACATGGCAAAATATGGAGTGTATGGAAGCGAAGGCGAAGAAAGGTCTTTTATGATAAGCGTATTTCTTCTCAGGTGGTGCTTCAAGAAATTTGTAAGAAGTTGTATAATTGCTTTCAGATCTCCAATTGGCCTGATCGTATTAAAATTCCAATATGGAGTGATCATCTAAAAGTGATTGATGCTTCAGGGACATTTCTTACTTCTGGAAGTACTTTGTAATATTTTGAGTGTATAATATGAAGTAAATCACGTTCTTCAAAAAAAAAAAAAAAAAAAAAAAAAAAAAAAAAAAAAAAAAAACATTCAATTCAATTCATCTATTTTGGAAAGATCTCCTAACCCAAACAAGGCACATAATTATTATAAGTAATTTGTTTATCTTAGAAAGGTTCGGACTAATTACAATTCTTACCAAACCTTTGCTTCTTATTGTTGTGATCCCTATTATGATATCAATTTAGGGCTCCAAACTTGTTCCAATGATGCAGTTTTTGGGTTGCCCATAAAGACAAGCCCTCGATTATGTGGGAAGCTGGGATATCCGGGGTATATGCTAAAATATACCCGAATATTTGATATGACTGGCCTAAACCTATTGTAGACATCAGTCTGCTCGTCGCGCATGTAGGTGGTCGAGCCCTGTGGCAACTCTCGAAAATGGCAAACCGACATCCATTCTTGAGCATTTCAAATCTCATGCATTACTTTGCGTTTTGCTCTTGTTAGGAAAAGAAAGTCAAACTGTTGGCGTAGCCATAGAAGCACATTCATATGCAAAATTGTTTTGAAGAATCCAAGGAGTATTTCATATAAGGCAAGAGTCTGGAAAGTTGTTACTCACTATAGCCATTGGAACAGTCATAGATATGATGATTATATTCTTATGACATCTTGATCTGTGCAAGGAATAAATGAAAAAAATGAAGATGTTAAAAATATAAAGATTTGAATGTAGCCATGCCTATTGAACTGGAGGTTTGTAATTTTGCATGTTGTTATGGTTTGTTGTTTGTAGATTAATTTGAAAATGGCCATGCATTGATGTCTTGCATATAGGCTCTCATTCCCCTTCTTTGCTAGCAAGGAAGCTAAAGAGCAATCTATAGCTATTTATTTTAAGAAAGCTTTCAAATGTTTTCTTATTCTAGGTCCTAACTGCATTTTATATGCAATGCAAGACACCGATGAATCAATATCTAGTATAATAACAAGCGGTTTCTTTTGTACTGTTGTACGCTTTTCAAATATATAATTTAGTGGTGTATTCAAGTGCATGTACTAATGCACACAATTAGAGTGCCCGCCGCATTCAGGTCAGATTCCCTATGGTTTGGCCCCCTTTATTTTCTTGGCAAATCATTTTTCCTTTTTCTAAATTATTTTTTCTTTTTCCGTTTATGCAAGCATAGAGCCTTTATAATTTAGGGTTTTTTCAATAAGTTATTTCTAAAGGAGGAGGAAACCTCTTTGTTTCTGTGAAATAATCAAATCGGCAAGCATCCAAAAGGTATGATATCCATTAATGCACATACTCAAATCAAGAAAACATGGTTTTGTTACTGATATGGGTTCTTATTTTGATTACAGGGGTTTAAGGTTTGGATTTTTTTCAGGTGCAAAGCAGGGATTATTATATCCTAACAGTGTGCAGATTAGGGAAGAATTTGAAATAGGGCATGGCACACAATTAGATTGGGTGCTAATTGCATCGGAAAAGCAGGCCAAAATCTAGCCTCAAGTAAATGTACTTTCTCAAAAATGTCAAGACCAGGTGGTAGAAAGAGAAAGCGCTAGAGAGAGAAGACATGCAAGTTTCAGGCCAGTTTTATTGCTCTATCATAGCATTTGATCTATAGCTCTGTTTCAGGTGAATTTGCGCCATTGAAGAGCTCTTTCAAAGACCTTTCCAGAATATGTAGCTTGCCTATGTTTGGACAAGATTTGATGTAGCTTGCCTATGTTTGAATAAGATTTGATGGTGAAAATAGCAAATTTCTGGCCGGATTTAGAGTTTTGTTGCTTTTCAGGAGCTTCGTTTTAGGTGAAATACGTCAATGGAAAGCCCTCACTGAGATCTTTCCAATACTACTACAAAAATAGGTATAAATGGCACAAATAATGTTATTTTTTAAGATGGCACTTTCGATGTGTGCCGTTTGTGCAAGTTTATGCCTTTTATCCTCTGCCCTTTTTTTATCATTTTAGTGTGGTCAAAATATTTGTTATTTAAGTGTCGCTTAAATAACAATGTTTCTGCCATTCAACTGCTATTTAAGTGACATGCATTCTGACATATATGTGACTTGGTTTTGTCATTTATGTGTGTTCTAAGGCTGAGATTCCACTGACAGACCTTTGTGCCTGCCATTTAGCAACAGGCCAATCAAATGGACAGATTGCAAACTTCTGGAGTTGCACTATGATTCCACTAGCACAAGTAGTTTAGGTTTGAGAAGATGATGTGGAGAATCCGGGCGAGGCTAGGGAAGAGATTAATTGCCAAATAACTGTCAAGGGATTGTTCCCGACAATTTGGTGGGAAGGAACTGCCGGCATGAAGATCTTTACACACACTCCTCATCTCCGAGGGATTTGCTTCACGATTTAGTTTCAGCCCTAGGAAATTGTTGCAGTGGAGTTAGCGCAGCGACAGCTTAGGTTTTTTTAAGGAGGCAGTTTCAGTGAAACAGATAACTACCCCTTCCCACAGTGGAATCTCACTCTAATGACATGCATTGTGTGATTTAAATGCCATGGAAATTACATGCATCATGACATGTATATGTAGTGCTTGCGCCACTCAAGTGCCATTAATGTGACATGTATATGTGGTGGTTGTATCATTCAAGTGACATGTACATGTAGTAGTTGTGACATTTAAGTGGCATTGATATGACATGCATTATGACACATTATTATGTCAAGAGATTAAATAAGTATCACGCATTATCACAAGGATATTCAATGTCATATTTTTAGTGTTGGTGGATTTACATGTCAAATTATAGGCAAGACAAACAAGAAATAAGCTCGATATCATTTTAAAGAAAGACGTTTGCAATAAAACTTGCAATAGTAATACAATGAACAAAACGATAGTGGCCATATGATCATGGAATTTATCGCATCTTTGGATGTCGTAAGTTCACTTGTCAAATACAATAATTGATCATTCAAGTGTCAAGGGTTCACGTTTGAGTTGCAATTAAAGCATTACGACTGTCAATGGGTTCAAAGTGGCAAGTTTTCTTTGGATTCAAGAAAAATTTCTTACATGACCAATGATAGATTTATTTCTTAGATCAAGAATTTTGACTTCACTATTCTCCTTCATGTTGTTTCTTTTTTGCAAACAAACTTTCAATTTGTTTGTGCAACTTTTGAAACGCAGATTTGGCCTCGTCTACTGATTGTGCAACATATCAACTTGAACTTCAAGCTTTCAGGAAGAGCAATCGGTTTCATGAAGACTTGAGATCATTGATCCCAGCGCCTCCTACAAATGTATCCATCAAAGCTTAGTTGGTAGAGACAATCAAGCTTGCCTAAGATGGTTGGCTTCCAAGTTTTGTAGTTTCTCATCATTAAATTAACTTCCAATACTTAAAATTTCTAATTTTATTATCTTCAATGTCTTATTACATCAGTATATTTAAGGTGTCTATACATTCCAGATGAGAACGTGCCTTACATGAAATTTAGATCGTAGATGGAAATTCCAGATCGTAGATGAAAAAAAAAAAGTTCAAAATGAAGAAATCTACGTTCATGTTTCTATGCAGTAGTCTCCAGGATGAGGTCGAGAAAAAAGATACACATATATAGAAAAGTTGTACCGACGAATGTACGTGTGGCTTGTTGCCTTTACAAGCATTTCAAAGGTTGTGACTACTTGGTATTGTCTGAAAAGTTTGGTATTGGGAAGAGCACTGCTCATATGATTGTGATGGAAGTATGCAAAGCCATTGTGAGAGTTTTTGGACAAAAGATAGTATTTCCAACAGGCAACCAATTATTCAGAAGTGATAGTTGGGTAATTTTACCGGCAAAGCCAGAATGCACGTCGGCTAGGCGCCAATGGAATCACAGGTTTCGGCAGTTTTGCTTATGTTTAGCTACGTTATTAGTGATCCCATAATTGTTAAGTTAAATATCTCTAGTGAAATCTGAACATTATATTGGTATATAGTAATGGCTCGCCTAAAAGAAATATTTTTGCATTCCATTATACTCGCTTGCTACTTTTTTCGTTTAAGCCATGATCACCCTCTAAATATCCGAGATCAGCAAAAAGCATAAACCCAAATAAACAACAATTATTTAATGCTTGGAAACAAATAGTCAATTTTAAATATTATAGTAAAATACAACACTTATTTTCAATTTTGCAATGTATTGTTTTTTTCAAAACCATTGCGCTTATTTGATTTTATAGGCTACACAATAAATAAAAACAATTCAGAATAAAAAAGGTGAAAGTGGTAGGGGCTATGAAGGTATTACTTGCTTTGTGCATAACAGCTTCTGCAAACATATGTCTGTAGTTAAGGCATGTGACTACAATCAACACTTGCACTTTAATAGCCTGAGTGCTTGCTCCACATATAAGCTCCCCTGTGCTAGCTTCTTATTGAATATGTTCTCTACATTTCAAAACAAATTTCCTTTAGAACATGAATTGAAATTAAAACGAAAACAAAAAATATTAATGATTACCAGCATATGATAAAAGTTGGGCATCCCCTTCATATGGTGTGATCAACTAAGGGGAGCAATTGTAGCCTTTGTCTCCCAAGAAGTAGGGTCTCAATTCCCTATGGTCAATGCTCATGATAGGACTTTGCAAGATTTGACGTTTTTGAATCCTCCTTGCTATCCCTGAATTCCTTAAAACTCGTACATCATGCATTGATCCTGGGTATCCATCATGCATATATCTAGGAACCTTCTTTTTGTGTCCACAATAGCTTGCATAATAATGCTAAATCTACACTTCCGGTCATAATAATCTAGTCCAGCAGGACCACATGGTTGCAGTATTTCAAAGAGCATGCAATCTATAGCACTAGCTGAAAAAGATTATACACGAATAGCTTTTATTGTCATTCAGTCAAGCATAATGTAACTAACTTGAATTTGGAACTAATAAAAGACCATTAACATTTAAATATCTGCATTTGGAAGTTTTGAAACTTGAGGCAATGTGGATTGGTATTCAAATTGCCATCCAATTTTTTTTGACACTATGCTGGGATCTTGGTGCGAAGCAGAAGAGATCATTTTTGGTGCCAGTGGTTGCTGTTCCTACAGCCTCTACAGTCGACATCATCAAGACAAACAAGCTAGGTATTTAACAAATGTCTTTTTCTCCCAAAATTTATGTTTTCTTTAGAAGCTTTTGTGAATTAATCTTGGAAGCTTTTCTGAATCAAGATCACAGTTAGCAATTTCTCTTCTTAATCTTTTCATTCCAATTGAGAGTTTCTATCAAGAAATTGTGTATCTGAATCTAGAATACAAATCTCTAATTAAGCTTTTATTTTGTGGAAGCTTTTCTGAAGCTAGCCTTTCTGTACAAAATTGTCCAGTTGGCTTGTTCGCTTATTATAAACTTCTACTTAAATAGCAAGAATGCATGAATCTATCATGCTTATGTTATCCTAGATTCTATACATCTGTGTCATTATTTGATGCATGATTCACAACCTGAGATTGTGCATTGCACACAAGAATTTGTTGTCCAAGAAGAGGACAAAGAGATGCACTCTCAAAACCAACGTGCATATCCACAAAAAATACCTTGTCGTCGATCTACACTTCCATAACCACCATCTGCACTTCCACAACCAACAGCATTTCCATTTCATATTTCTAACTTATCTTGTCATCATCTTCATGGCAGTAACACCATGCCATTGCCACCTTTTATGAATTATGTTCCATATTCAGCACCTGCATCTCTCGTAGATCTGACAATTCCACCAGGAGAAGCAAAATCTCAACCCAAGGGGCAATGCGTATCAACAAATAATGAAAGGCTTCCTCGTGGTAAGAGAACATCAAAGGGGTACAAGGGTAAGGATATAGTTGATGGTGCTGCTAGTAAGAGACCTCCAAAGGTAGTACATGACAAGATAGATAGTGATGGTAAGTACGCCAGAAGGGCAGATAAGTGGACCGTTTCCTTGATCCATATCCGAGGAGAAATGCACGATGAATTCTCTAAACCTCCCAAGCAAGATGTGAATCTTTGGGTTTCAGTTTGGACAAAGCACTGTGGCGCCGTATTTTATCACTTTAGCTTTTGTAAGACTGTAAAAAAATATCTCGAGATTGAATTTTCAATGGAGAATGAGAATGAGAATGATTTTTTATCGTCCACTGAGGCCAATCGGCCTATGGGACCCATAAGGAGCGCAGCAAACTTATTACTGTCCGGGTTAAAAAACCCCCGCCCCGAAGGGTTTTCGAGGGAAAAACCGTGGCAGTAATAAGAATGCTGTCAAACTGTACAAGTATACATCAATGTTTATATACATGTCAAGTGTGTGCCCGAGGACATAGCTGATCTCGCATGTCCATAACCTCCTGAAGATATGATCCCAGCACCCGTACGGAAAATGCAGAACGGGTTTTGTGCATTAATACCTTCTTTGTGTACATCATTGCCAACAGAGTGTTTTTTCTGTTCTATAGTTTCTCTGTTCTATGATGGAAATCTTCGTTTCTGAAAAATCATAGCCATACCGAACCTCGCCACAGCCATAACTTGTTTCAGCAGCCTAGTTTCGCCGAAAGCATAGCTTTAGCCATAGCTTGCTCTGTATTTTACCTAGTTTCAGCACTCAGGAAGACCCATTTGAACTCAAAAATCTCTAGCTTGACTTAAAACTGCTCAGGCTAGAGAAAAATCCACCCAGCATCGTCGATCTGCAGGCTGCCCAGTTGACATTCTTCACGAAATTGAACACTGGAGCCCTACGGACCTTTTTGAAATAATTGCAGAATTTGAATGTCAAGGGCAAGAAAAGCTTCAAAAAATGTGAAAGGCCCTTGTCTTTCCACACATACAAAATCCCCTTGCCTCCGGAACTGTAGAGAGGATCGACAGAAGACAACCTTATACATTGAGCCACATAATACATTCACCAGGCAACCACTATTATTTTGTAGAGAGGAATCCAGACAAACTGACCTGTGAATTATCTACATCCCAATATGTAGGCTTTCTGGATGAAAGGCACCATTACTTTCACTCCATTTCTAAATCCCATGGCCACTCACTAACAGATGACATGTATGTCCTATGGTTGACCTTATATGCCGTGTAAGGTGGGTAGACGAGGCATTACCGATATATACATCTAGGATATCTTCGTGCATGTACAATCTATGGTTATGGATTTTGCAGAACATGCTATTGATTTCATCATGAACCACAGTGCTACACTATTCGTATTATCATCTAATTGTATTAGTTGGGATTCAATATATGACAATAAATCAATGATCATGTCAGAAGAGGTCAAATAGAAGTTAGTAACTACTCCGTGGCTCCATACTACATTGTTTTATGTAACTATGATTGTCAACCTATGATTGCAGGTCTTCAAAGGAATGGGAGGCCTTTCATATGCATTATTTATTGTTTCGGGTCTGTGTATTCATTTGTGGTGGTATTGTAAATTTATCCGACACTTGAAGGGCGGTATGGATTAGCAAATTATTATTGTGGGTGTGATGCTATGTTTATGCAGTAAGTACCTCTTACGATAATGCAAGTCCTAATTCTGTTTGTGAAAAGGCCAATTGGTGCATTTTTTGTGTTTACTCAAGCATTTGTTTGTTTACATGGCAGAAGTAAGGCAGAAAGAGTCTCAACTGTCTTATGTTGGGCAATAACGTCAATTTCATTTCTAAAGGAGTTTTGATGACTAGTTGTTATTAAGTTAAAACTATTATAGGAACAACACTACGTAATTGTAAAAAAAAAAAAGATGGCTATTTTTTGTCATGTCGATTTCCGTTTGCTATAGCTTAATGTACAAAATCAGTGATAATGATACTGATATGCAGTTGTAGCAAACAATGCTGGATACTTTTACTGTCCATTCTGCCGTCTGAACTATGGATACACATGTGAGACCAAAAAGCAGGAGTTAATGGCTGAAAATTCTGAAATAAAATAATACTGCTGGAAAACATGCATAAACATTGCTGCAATAACAACGTCAAAACAGCATTGTTGCAATAACAACTTCAAAAACTTCAATTTGACTCCTTTGTTTGATGGAGAGCAATGGCAATACAATATACATTCCGCCACGATGTTAAAATATGTCCAGTGCAACCTAGATCAGATTAAAGCACTAATTAAAGCACAAATCATATGGAACCACCAATGTGTTGAATGTGGCCTTATATACCATTGACCATAACTAATTCCTGTCAGGGTTCCATCTGGGCAATGTAAAATCAGAGTTAAGCATTGAAAACAATAACATCCTGGACACTGTACGAGCTTGGCTTCTTTCAAGGGAGGCTTGATGAATATCTGTCCCATCGTCTTCTAAAATGGCATTCAATCTTTTTATATCTAGTGCAATTGTCAAAGCTTGCATGAGAACCATAAGAAGAAGAACTTGTTTTTTAAGGAAGGGCTGTTTGGTGAACTGTGGCATCGTATTTTATCACTTTCGCTTCAGATAATTCCTTAATGCTTGTAAGACTGCAAAAAAGCATCTCGAGATTGAATTTTGAATGGAAGAAATGCAGAACAGGTTTTGTGCATTAATACCTTCTTTGTGTGCATCATCGCCATCAGAGTGTTTTTCTGTCTATAGTTTCTCTGTTCTATGATGGAAATCTTCGTTTTTTAAAAACCATAGCCATACCTAACCTCGCCATAGCCATAACTTGCTTGCTTCGGATTTTAGCTAGCTTCAGTGCTCAGGCCAGAGAAAAATCCACCCAGCATCGCCCATCATTCTTCACGAAATTGAACAGTGGAGCCCTGCGGACCAATTTGAAATAAATGCAGAATTTAAATGTCAAGGGCAAGAAAACTTCAGCAGATGTGAAAGGGCCTTGTCTTTCCACACATACAAAATCCCCTTGCCTCCGGTTACGATCCAGCCCTGCTAGTTGGATGCACTACCACAAAGATTGACCTCGCAGCACAGGCATAACTTTTACCTCTAGATTCGTGAAGTGGAAATTGGTTACCTTTAGCAGATGGTCGCTGCCCTTACATGAGGTCCATATGTTGCCGTCATCATGTTGTATCACAAATTGAGGACCCCAAACAGATCATGCAAAATGATACATCTTGTATCTCGTGCAATGATAGGGCTGACGGGTCTCAATGGTACCTTTTGATCGACGAGTATATGGGAAGTAGAGCAAATATTTGCAAAGCAGTGCATGGTGCAGCTATCTCTGAGACAATTAATGATGCAGATGTCCAAGTTGATGAGATGCCAAATGTGAACAATAAGAAAAATGTTGGAGACAAAAAGAATGCATTGGTGCAGGTCATGGAATGGAAAAGGGAGGCAAGAACTCCTTTAGCAAATATACTTCCTTTAGCAAATGGCTATTTGAGAGGGGAAAAGGATTGAAGCAATAAACAAATCGCAGGCATCCATTGTAGAACTAGTCAAGAAAATTTAGACTCATGTTGTTGAGTGAAGAACTAATCTAGATTCCTGCTGTAATTTTATAATCCACATTTCTGGTGTAATTTTATAACAGCATAGGTTTTTGTCATTTTTAGTATGGTTAACGTCCAAATTTGCCAAACTCTTGCCCAATATCAAAGTTAAGTCTCTTGATGTTCTTTCCAATGGTGTCTACCTTTAGCTAAACAGAGTTGTATTAAGAAAGTTATGGCGAATTACTGTGGCAGTAATTTTCATGACAGCAGAAGTTTTTGGTATTTTTAGCATGGATAGGCTTCAATTTTGTGGAAACCTTATTTAATATGGAAGGTGATTATCTGAAATTGCTTTCCAACATTGTCTTCCTTTAGCTAGACAGTGTTGTATTAAGAAAACTATGGCCAATTTAGTATGACTAATTTTATGATTGTGAATCTCTATTTCAATTATTGTATTTTAAATTGGATTGCATTGAATCTCGATTTCATTTTTATGTATGCTTTGTAGGTTTTGTAATGGAAAGACGCTTTGTAACACTTTGTAAGGATATTATTATTTGAATGGAGGATTGAGACAGATTGATTGACACATTTGTAAATTTTTAACTAATTACATGTATAAGGATCCTTTACTGAGCTGTTACAAGATTGTGAAGAGGATGTTGTGTTAGAAACTCAAGGCTTGGATAATGTATGCAATATACTACCTGCAACAGCCCTGCCTCAGGGGCAGCCCTGGTACACAGGATGCAATATCCTTGCCTCAGGGACAGTGTGCTTCTCAATCAATGGAACCAAGGCAATATGCCACTACGCATTGGACAGCGCATGAATTGATGGCGCTTCAAGCTGCAAAGAAGGATGATGAGGAGAGATGCTTATTTGGTGGCACAAGAGAGAAGCACAAACGAAAAGATGGGAGATGGTCAGAAATAGAGGATTTTGTTGGCAGTATGATGTGTAGATGTCCGCCAAGGCATGTTTAGCAAAGTGGGAGACATTGACACAGGATTTCAAAAAAAATCATGATTACATGAAAGAGATTCCACGTGGACGTGATGGCTATTGGCAGATGATCTCTTCTGAATGTAAGGATGTTGCATTACCTCTAAATTTAATTTCAGATGTATATGAAGCCATGGATTGCTAGTATAGCAAGAAGACCTCTGTCAATCCTATTGGATTGGTGACTGAGTCTTCTATTCCTACCTCATTTTCTACTCCATTACCACGACCAAGTTTGCACATGTTTCTATGCATTTTATTTTCTATGTTTCTTTGCTTGAACGGTAACACTTGTGTATTACCTACATAGGTTATACAGGAAGTCGAAGATGAGCAAGACAGTCCAGATGGTGTTGACATACGGGGTGGTGATGAGTGTAGTTCAACCGATTATAGTCTTGGAAAGAAAAGAGCGGCCCGAAAGTATCACGTGGAATAGATGGTTTAGTTATCATGTTGCAAAAGAGTGAGGAGTCTCAAAGGGAGTGGAGGAACGTCTGTGAATTCGAAGGAATTCAAGAAACAAAGCTTGGAAGTTGCAGCTAATACTGCCTCTGCACTTCAAGTTATAGCAATAAGATTTCTTCACCTCGTGCAAAACTCAAAAACTATGCCATAAGTGCTTCTGCATACGTATTTTAGCATGCTATTCATTTTCCTTCATTTATTTGTAGTTCATGTAATGGAATAACTTAATCTCTCCATTGAACATGTAAGCATTACTTCTATGTAACTTTTGGTTGGCTGTGCAGCAATTCAAGAAGTTAGAATGCTTCATATTGCGCAACACTTTGTTATTTCCGCTCATAAGAGTAAAGGATCGACAGAAGACAACCTTATACATTGAGCCACATAAGACATTCACCAGGCAACAACTATTATTTTGTCGAGAGAAATCCAGAGAAACTGACCTATGAATTATCTACATCCCAATATGTAGGCTTGGTGGATGAAAGGCACCATTACTTTCACTTCATTTTTAAATCCCATGGCCAGTCACTAACAGATGACATGTATGCCCTATGGTTGATCTTATATACCGCGTAAGGTGGGTAGAAGAGGCAAACAATATATGCTATGATATGCCTTTCAAATTCAACTGATATATGCATCTAGGATATCTTCGTGCATGTACAATCTATGATTATGGATTTTGCAGACCATGCTATTGATTTCATTATGAACCACAGTGCTATAGTATTTGTATTATCATCTAATTGTATTAGTTGGGATTCAATATATGCCAATAGATCAATGGTCATGTCAAAAGAGGTCAAGAGAAGTTGGTAACTACTCCATGGCTTCACACTACATTCTGTCAACCTATGATTGCCAAGTCTTAAAAGGGATGGGAAGCCCTTCACATGCATTATTTATTGTATCGGGTCTGTGTATGCACCTGTGGTAGTATTGTAAGTTATCCGACACTTGAAGGGCGATAAGGATTAGCAAATTATTATTGTGGGTGTGATATAGATGCTCTATGTTTATGCAGTTAAGTTTAAGTACCTCTTACGATAATGCAAGTTAAGTTTAAGTACCTCTTACGATAATGCAAGTCCTACTTCTGATAATGCAAGTCCTACTTCTGCTTGTGAAAAGACCAATTGGTGCATTTTTTGTGTTTACTCTAGCATTTGTTTGTTTACATAGCAGAAGTAAGGCAGAAAGAGTCTCAGATGTCTTATGTTGGGCAATAACGTCAATCTTATGTTGGGCAATAACGTCAATTTCATTTCTAGAGGAGTTTTGATGACTAGTTATTAAGTTAAGATTTTTATAGGAACAACACTACGCAATTGTTAAAAAAAAGGATGGCTACTTTTTGTCATATCGATTTACGTTTGTTATAGCTTAATGTACAAAATCAGTGGTACTGATACTGATATGCAGCTGTACCAAACAATGCTGGATACTTTCTACTGTCCATTCTTCCATCTGAACAATGGATACACATGTGAGACCAAAAAGCAGGAGTTAAGGGCTGAAAATTCTGAAATAAAATAACACTGCTGGAAAACATGCATAAACATTGCTGCAATAATGAGGTCAAAACAGCATTGCTGCAATAACAACTTCAAAAACTTCAATTTGACTCCTTTGTTTGATGGAGAGCAATGGCAATACAATATACATTCTGCCACGATGTTAAAATATGTCCAGTGCAACCTAGATCAGATTAAAGCACTGATTAAAGCACAAATCATATGGAACCACCAATGTGTTGATTGTGGCCTTATATACCATTGATCATAACTAATTCCTGTTAGGGTTCCTCTGGGCAATGTAAAATCAGAGTTAAGCATTGAAAACAATAACATCCTGGACACTGTACGAGCTTGGCTTCTTTCAAGGGAGGCTTGATGAATATCTGTCTCATCGTCTTCTAAAATGGCATTCAATCTTTTTATATCTAGTGCAATTGTCAAAGCTTGCATGAGAACCATAAGAAGAAGAACCTGTTTTTTAAGGAAGGGCTGTTTGGTGAACTGTGGCGCCGTATTTTATCACTTTCGCTTCAGATAATTCCTTAATGCTTGTAAGACTGCAAAAAAGCATCTCGAGATTGAATTTTGAATGGAAGAAATGCAGAACAGGTTTTGTGCATTAATACCTTCTTTGTGTGCATCATCGCCATCAGAGTGTTTTTCTGTTCTATAGTTTCTCTGTTCTATGATGGAAATCTTCGTTTCTTAAAAACCATAGCCATACCTAACCTCGCCATAGCCATAACTTGCTTCAGCAACCTAGCCTCGCAGAAAGCATAGCCCTAGCCATAGCCTGCTTCGGATTTTACCTAGCTTCAGTGCTCAGGCCAGAGAAAAATCCACCCAGCATCGCCCATCGTTCTTCACGAAATTGAACAGTGGAGCCCTGCGGACCAATTTGAAATAAATGCAGAATTTAAATGTCAAGGGCAAGAAAACTTCAGCGGGCCTTGTCTTTCCACACATACAAAATCCCCTTGCCTCCGGAACTGTGGCCAAACAGTACAGACCAAGGTTACGATCCAGCCCTGCTAGTTGGATGCACTGCCACAAAGATTGACCTTGCAGCACAGGCATAACTTTTACCTCCGGATTCGTGAAGTTGAAATTGGTTACCTTTAGCAGATTGCCGCTGCCCTTACATGTGGTCCATATGCTGCCGTCGTTATCTTGTATCACAAAATGAGGACCCCAAAAAGACGAAGGGAGATGAATGGTCTGTTTCACTTCAGGCAGAGCATCTGTATGAGGATCGATGAAGTCTCCATCGCCATAGCCGGAATGCCATCGCCATAGCCGGAGCGACCAGGATCAAAATCTAAAAACCAGGAAGACCAGGATCAAAATCTAAGCCCTTGGTTTATCTTGATCTGACGGTATTCATGCGATAGCATTTAACACGCAAAAAAAAAATTGTTAGGCCTAGGATTTTTATTAGAGGGTGAAAATAAATGTACCCAGTTTATTGTGATTCCTTCGCAAAAAATTCCATCCCGCAGAATCACAAACCTTCGGGAACGGGATCCGTTCCGGAGGCCCTGTTATCCGTACCTGACAGTGTCAGATGTACCTTCTGATTGATCCCAGCCATCCATCTAAAGGGTGCATCCTGACCGTCCATTTTATACCTTCCGGCGGAATCACCTCCGCAAAATACCGCGGGACGGAATCACCAAACTTTTATTCCATGCCACAGAATCACCATCTGAAATATCTCACTGAAAATTCAAATTTGTGACGTACTGTTCTTGTGGGAGGTTTTTGGGCTATGGCGGCTTGCTCCGGCTGGGGTTTCTTTCTTTTCTTGTTCTTGTTTTATTTTTGCTTCTACAGATCAGGCAGCATCTACAGGTTTTCAATCTTGGTTAAATGCTTGCAGATCCGGCTGTGGAAGGAAATAGGCTGCCCATGCTTGCAGATCCGGGGTCTGGACCAAGAAGTGCTCCTGTTTCTGGCCATCTTTGCTCCAGATCTTGATGGACGAATCGGTAGAGGCGGTGTAGAGGAATCCGGCAGGGCAGATAGCGATGGAATTAATGGCGTCGTATCTTGCTTGAGGTCGGAGAGGCGCCATATCTTGATGCTGCGGTCCCAAGAAGCAGAGTAAAGGGTGGATCCGCGAGGGCAAAGGGCGAGGAAGGATATGGCGTCGTTGTGGGAGATCCAGAGGCTGGATTCATGGCGCCGGACTTGGACGTAGTTCCTGGCCAGGAGGCAGGCCACGAAAAAATTCTTGAACGTGGGCAGAGTGGCCAGAAGCCTAAATGGAGCAGATTCGGCAGCCTAAGATTGGGGCTTTCAGCATTAGGGTGGATAAATTATCTGCCAGCATAAGGACGTGCTTGAGGCTTGATAATGGCATTACTTTCAGATCGTTACCAATTATATACGTCCTGTTCTTTTTCACATAACCTGTTTTCTCCTTTTTGGGGCTGGAAGGCTTCTGTTTTCCAAAATCTTGCGTTTTTCCCAGATCTAGAAGCTGCAATTTATGTGTTATGGAGAATCTACATGCAGGGCATATATGCCCTGTTTCATCCACAACTAATCTCAAGCAGCCGTGATTAGAACATTTATAAAAATCATGTTCTTGAATAGGAGTCTCCACTCCGACATAATCAACATCTACCAGGCTATTTACACGACGCGGATTTGTTAAGATTTCCTTATTCACATATAAGAAAGATTCATCCATGCTCTGTAAACTCTGATAGATATTGGCAATGCCTCCTACCGATTCAAACCCCATATTTTCGCTCAAAAGCTTTAAAACAGAGCCGATGGGAAGGGTTAAGAAACTTAACAAAATGTCGACAAAATCTTTACCGGCCTCCATACAAAGAACGATGGAATCAGACTTCCGGCATAGCAGAGTAACATTGAAAGAAGCATGTTTGCTGTGTCTGTGGATTGTTGAAATATTAAGCAGCCCTAAAGTTGTCCCAATTTCTCTACCCACTGATGCAGGTGAGCAACAAACTCTATAAGCCTTTTATTGCTCCTACATAATTTAAGCTAGCACGAATCGTTACGGTTTTCCACATAAAAATGTGAAGAATCCATGCAAGATTTAGTTCGGCCATGGCATTGCCAATATTGGCAAGGGGTTCAAATCCCCATCCATAAAAATTCTGGGCAGTGCATAGAATAACAATGGACAGGCACACATTCTTAGAGCGCGAAAGTGATGGCGATGGGAGCAGAGATTGGGAAGGCAAAGAAGACTGTATTGGGGAACTCAATCGAAATATTTGAAGACGAGATATTGGGTGCGGGTGCAATGGGCCAAGTGAAGCTGTGCAAGCATCTGGAAACTGGTAAAAAATTGGCTTGCAAGATTATTTCTAAAAAGAAGCTGGTGGAAGAAGAAGAGTGGGATGATGTAGTCCGGGAGATCAGAATTGGAGCTCGCCTCTCCTCCAATCCGCATATAGTGGCTTGCAAGGCATTTCACGAAGATACTTCTAACGTGTACATGCTAATGGAGCTTTGCGAGGGGGGCAACCTTCACGACTACATCAATGATCGAGGTAGGCTACTTGAAGACGAGGCCAAGTTTCTATTCATTCAAATTGTCCATGCTATGGTGTTTTGTCACTCCCACAACATTATCCATAGAGATCTTAAGCCCAAAATATTCTTTTGAAGCAAAACATACAAAACTCAAAGTTCATGGACGTAAAGGTGGCAGACTTTGGATTATCAGAATTTATAGACTATAAAGACACCTTCTATGATATTGTGGGAACGCCAAGTTATATGGCACCCGAGGTTCTGTTACATTGTTATGGGGCAAAGGTTGATGTGTGGAGCGCAGGTGTAATTCTTTATGAGATGTTGTCTGGCACCCAAATGTTTCCCCATAAGTGCTCAATTAATGAGCTTGTTGATGACATTTGCTATCACTTGGAAGAGGAGGAGCTTGTTGATAATATCTGCCACCACCTAGAGGAGCTAAATGTGTCTGAAGTGGTCAAGGATCTCATCTACTCGATGTTATGTAGACCAAAACAAAGGCCTACATTTTTTGAAGTCTTGCAACATCCATGGTTTGCAACATTTTTTGGTGCATCCTTCTAAATGCACAATATATTTGTATATACACCTCCATTTTCTATGTTGGAGGACTATTTTTTGCAAGGATCTGGTGTGATACCTTAATAAAGACATTATTATAAACCAAGCCTACAAGGGGCATCCCCTTTGTCATTTGTATATATAAAGATGTTGAATATATTATTCATTTCAAATATAGTTTGGGCAGTGTTCAATAATTACAAAACTCTATACGTAGGATGTATGCTCTCCTCCTCATATATAGTATGATAATCACGATGGTTCTCACATCATAGCATAACGCTAAGACACATTTAAATTACTAGTAGCCTTTATGTGATGCAAAGGTTGAGCTAAAGATGTGCATAAACCACAATGAGTAGGGTGGCTTATGAAAAAGAACAACAAAATACCTGACATGAAGTGCATGTCTCCATCGACCTTGTGACCAAGTCAAAAAAATATATATATCAATATCTAACTTATGTATTGTTGCTATTCATTTATGGAACATTCAAGGAGAGCATGTCGTTAGTTTTACATTTGCCAACCTAGATATTGCCGCAATTATTCGTCAATTTAGATCAACATAATCAGACCAATGCCCTGTGCTTATGTAACATACAAAGTGATCATCCAACTCATGTGCTTGTGAATGCAACAAACCATAATCATCATATCAAATTATAGACATATTATTTTCTTTAAAAAACCATAATCATCATATTAGATTGTAGACATATTATTTTCTTTATAGATTATAGTCAGAACGAAATACGTTTTATGTGTCAATGTAGACATAAATTTTCTTGTCTCGAAAGTTTGTCAAACATGTAATCATGTATCACTTTGTGCGTATTTCAACGTATGTCAATGCTTGATGCAAGCCATAGTTGGGAAAGCTTATGTATGTGAACTAGTTACGGTGCCCAGCGTTGCTGGGCATAAGTTGGAGAATCGAAGAGGAAATCAAGCATTCTGTTGTGCACATTGGACTAATAAGAAAAGAGAGGATAAGTTATGTCTTCTTCTTAAATTGCAGGCAGTTTCATTGTTCTAGCAAATAAAATGTGCTAAGAGGTGAAGTCAGACATTCCACCAGTAAGAAAAAGAGAGGATAAATTATGTTTTCCTTATATTTTTGCTTAAATGCAAGCAGGTTCCGTTGGTCTAGCAATAAAATGTGCTAAGACCAAATACTTGGTATCATGATACTATGTATCATAATCTCAAAAAGTACAGAAGAGATAATTTTTTAATAAACTTGTGCTAGGCCCTTGGCATTAAAGTGCGATGACCATAATCTATAGATGTAAGGTATCATGTATTAGCATGTTTTAAGGTTGTCTAAAGAAATTGGGCAACAATTGCGTCTATAAACACCTTTAGCTTTAATTAAAATGATTAACTATAAGGACTTCTAATCATCTTTAGTTGATGTCAAGATTTTAAGCTATGTTATCATTGTTGTATAGCCTCAAATGATGCACACATTTTGCCAAAGTGGATGTTTAGAGTTGAAGGGACTCTATCCGTGCATTATCATTGTTGTATAGTATGCATGCATTTTGCCTAAGTGGATCTTTAGTGTTAAGGGGACTCTATCCGTTTGCATGTGTTTACATAAAATAATTTATAACCTACATGTTTTGTCTCCATCGTGAACATGCACATAAAATATTTAATAAGCTACATATTTTGCCTTCATTGCGCTGATTTCATCAAATTGTTGGATTATGAGTTTCCAAAAGCATAGAAGTGATGATCACTTGTAAGAACATTCAAATATGTAATTTTTTAAGCAAAATATTCCTTAGGACTATTCAGAGATGTTTTGTCATTGAATTATTCTACAAAACCATGTCCAATTGCATGTATCACATGACATGTTCATCCTAATTCATAGGTTTCCCCTCCATAAAATACTTATAAATGTCTTATTCAAGTAGTAGCTCTAAGAGGTCCCAATGCACATGGTGATGGTACAATGACTACAATGATAAAGGCCTTATCTGTATGTAAAGTTCAAATTATGCCAACAAATCCAAAGCCTTGTGAATAGCACATACAACATGAAGGTAGCATAAAATATAGAAAGCTTATTCTTTGCCTTCACCGTAAATAAACCAATATATACCTCTTATCCAAGAGAAGTATGCTAGCCACATCATCGTAAGCAACCATCATTCAAGGGTAAGTAAAATTGAATGCTTGGAAAGGATTGTTGAAAACGTCCAATCTTAATCTATTTCTTCATGTGCATTAGAAGCATGTTTCCAACACATGCTACAAAAGAGATACACGGTCTTGAAAATAATGCCAAAATATGCTACCATTTTATTTGTGTTCTTAAGTATATTTTGTGGTCTGCACTGCGATAGATGGATTTCTAAGGCCTTTGGCAATATTGTAGCACCTAGAACTCAAATGCGTTTCAAAAATCTGCTGGTGTCTTGCATGTTTGAACATTGCCATTAAAATGTTTCTCTGCTTCATCACATAAATGCTGGAATATAACCACAGTAATCACCACATAGCAGGAATATCTAGATAGCATCCAAATTCACAACAAATAATAGAACAGCTTTAAATTACAAATGACAATAAAAACTTTAGAGAACATACCCATGCAGATGGTCTTTGCCAGGAAACATTGCTATATGGCCCCAAAAATGAAAAGTTTGATAGAGCGTTTGGGCTAGCCAATTTCATAATGTGATAAGAGGGTGCATAACAAATTTCAAGAGCTTGGAAGCCACGTTCTTCTCGGGCATAGAGCCAAGGAAATGAAGAATATATAGGTACATAAATGAGACCGATGGACCATATTAATGCCAGCTTTGAGTTTTAGCAGAGCCTCTACTGTTGATATACTTGCACTATGTTATCTTCACCATTTTCGAGAAGCAAATCAAAAAAAGTTAAGGTGTTTTCCCAGCTATTATGCACCAATAAAAACACTAATGCCCAGTAATTTGATGCTTGGACAATGGTAAGATATCACAGTAAGAACTTTTCGTATCACAAAAGTGTAAAGGATTATTTGTACCATGTCACCAAGAGTGGTATTTCTTGATGAAGTCCAAACAATCTGTATTTCTTGATGAAGTTCAAAGCATCTGCCAACACAATTGAAATTTGATAGTTATTCAAAAAGAAATCACAGGTTGACCTTCTATCATGGGTAGCTTGCACATGCACCTAGAACAGGTACATAGAAGAAGACACAGCTTCACATATGTAAATTTTGCTGGCTGCACGACAACATAACCTCTTAAATCATCCACAACCTCAACGGATTTAAGAATCAAAAGTCAGAATACCTTTCAGTTTGGTTGTCATATTGGTTGTCATATCGGTCTATAACAAAACTGTCAAAACTTTCGTAATATGCGGGTTCGCTTAAGGTTTTAGATTTTGAGATACGGAGACTCGAACCTCTACCAAAATAATTCAATATTCTAATAAGAACGCTTTAACCAATGTGACTACCAAACTGACATGCTTATTTTTTCTATTGAATCGATGTCTTTTTTTTCCAATAATAACTTATTCAAACGTTTTAAGGGTATAGTCTATGGTCTCAGGATAGTAATTTATGCATCCATATCAATATCCCCTGGAACCCCCTGTTATTATGCTACATATTTCAATAAGCACTTAAAATTTTTTCTTCCAAATAGTCCATGTTATATAAGGAACAGGTTGAGCATAGTATCTCTACAATTGCCAAAACCTGTATTTCTTGATGAAGTTCAATGCATCTGCCAACACGATTGAAATTTGCTAGTTATTCAAAAAGAAATCACAGGTTGACATTCTATCATGGGTAGCTTGCACATGTACCTAGAACAGGTGCATAGAAGAAGACACAGCTTCATATATGTAAATTTTGCTGCCTGCACAACAACATAACCTTTGAATCATCAACAAACTCAACAGATTTAAGAACCAAAAGTCAGAATACCTTTCAGTTTGGTTGTCATATTGGTCTATAACAAAAACTGCCAAAACTTTCATAATATGCATAAAGGGGCGATTCACGCAATCTGTTTACAGATTTCTTCATACTTTGTGTCGTTGGAGCACCGGATTATGAGTCAATACTTTATCAATGAGCATGTACCTCTGCACTCAAAAGCATCCCTGGGAAAGCCATGTTGACAATAAATCCTAGCACAAATAATACTAATTGCCTCGCTTTATGCTGCTCCTATTGGAATACATAAACCTTCTTCTGCCCTCTTCATTCAATCTCTGCACAAAAATCACATAAATCTATTAATTTGTAAGTTATAAAAACTCAAATTCCAGAATTTACATTTTACTCAATTTGATTGCTATGACCCTGATAGCAGTTTTGTCGGTCGAGTGAGAACTGCATGAGTGCTGCTGCAGTAAATGAAGATCTGAAATATTAAGAGATGGCCACCTTAGCCAAATCAACAAATCATGTAAAATTGATCAATCCCTCTGCCATATCATGTTCAAAACAAACAAACACAGATGGAAAGCCTTTACCGGATTTGCACTACCATAGCCATGATTTATTGAGGCATCATGCACAACCACCCAAGTGTCATGATCATAACATATAAATAATACTTTGCTTTTGCATATGAATGCTATACAAACATAGAAAATTTCATATCTTGTAAACATCGAATGCTCGAATCTGTTTTGGGTAAAGTGATTATTAGAATCAGCATCGTTGCTAACATCAGACCCAAAATCGGATTCAGACGAATTCCCCCAGAATGCCAATAGATGCCATAGCCATAGCCGATCCATTATCTGCTCTAGTGGAGCTTCTACTCAGCTTTCTAAATTTGATGCCACAAAGAATGGAGTCTATATGCAACTAGGGACCTAGGAAGAAACTGGAGCCACCAACTGGAGCCTGCCAGGTCTATAGATACCACAGTCGCCTTGATTTATTTTTTAGCTTTTGCCCCTTTTTTTGCCCTTTCCTTAACTAATCCTGGCCGTTAGATCAAATAGCGAATGTTGGCCGCCCGATTTAGGGCGTGATGCACGACAGACATACACAATAATTTTATTATATAGGATGCTTCAGCGTTAAAACTTCTAGCTCAAAATATATGGTGTACATAAAAATTTTAAGCCCATAATTTTAAATTTTTAGATTCTACAAGTAGTGCAATGCCGTCGGCACTGCATTCGATGTGGTGTTCAGTAAATTGAGCAAATTCAGAATTTAAGCTAATGCAATGACTTTTAATAAAGAAACTAAAAGCAAAGAATCTTTTACAAATACAAAGTCTTAAATTCAAAATTTAAGCGAAGCCAACGATTTCAAATGAAGGAACTAAAAGCGAAGGACTGCTTATATCAAATACAAAGTCTTGATTGTAGAAGAATAGAATAGAATAGAATAGTTTTTTTAACGTCCACGGAGACCAATAGGTCATGGGACCCATACAATGGGCTAGTACAATCATTACTACTAGGATTAAAAAACCCATGCCTCGAAAGGATGCACGGCCATTAGCAAGTGGCAATGATCTTGGAACCAATAAAGCTAGATTTTGCAAAAAAGGCTAGTCAGTTTAATATGCTAGTCTTCATATCGACAACCACTATTTATTGCTCTTTCAAATGCATATCAATAACCACTCTTTAATGACATTCTTTGAAATCGAAGCTCCATGTATTATACCTCCTAATAAGGTTTTAACAACTAAATTTTAACAACAAAACAAGTTAGTCCTTAATCAAGCAGAATTAAATTAGTTTATAATATGTTGAGTTTCCCACATAGAATATAACATATTCTAAACGAGATGCACCCTGGACTACCTCAATCGTCGGATCTGTCCATCATATGGCTCAGATTGTATGTTGGAGCCTCTGGGTGCCTCCTGTTTTGATTATGGTCATTTATGATTGGGGTTGCCTATGATTTTGAAACATTGAATACAGGTTTGCCTAAGGTTTGGAATATGAAATACCGAGACTCCTCCCTATACGGGTTCGCTTAAGGTTTTAGAATTTGAGATACGGAGACTCGAACCTCTACCGAAATAATTCAATATTTTAATAAGAATGTTTTAACCAATGTGACTACCAAACTGACATGCTTATTTTTTCTATTGAATCGATGTCTTTTTTTTTCCAATAATAACTTATTCAAATGTTTTAATGGTATAGTCTATGGTCTCAGGATAGTAATTTATGCATCCATATAAATATCCCCTGGAACCCCCTGTTATTATGCTACATATTTCAATAAGCACATAAAATTTTTTCTTCCAAATAGTCCATGTTATATAAGGAACAGTTTGAGCATAGTATCTCTGCAATTGCCAAAACCTGTATTTCTTGATGAAGTTCAATGCATCTGCCAACACGATTGAAATTTGCTAGTTATTCAAAAAGAAATCACAGGTTGACCTTCTATCATGGGTAGCTTGCACATGCACCTAGAACAGGTACATAGAAGAAGACACATCTTTATATATGTAAATTTTGCTGCCTGCACAACAACATAACCTTTGAATCATCAACAAACTCAACAGATTTAAGAATCAAAAGTCAGAATACCTTTCAGTTTGGTTGTCATATTGGTCTATAACAAAAACTGCCAAAACTTTCATAATATGCATAAAGGGGCGATTCACACAATCTGTTTACAAATTTCTTCATACTTTGTGTCGTTGGAGCACCGGATTATGAGTCAATACTTCATATCAATGAGCATATACCTCTATACTCAGAAGCATCCCTGGGAAAGCCATGTTGACAATAAATTCCAGCACAAATAATACTAATTGCCTCGCTTTATGCTGCTCCTATTGGAATACATAAACCTTCTACCCTCTTCATTCAATCTCTGCACAAAAATCACATAAATCTATTAATTTGTAAGTTATAAAAACTCAAATTCCAGCATTTACATTTTATTCACTTTGATTGCTATGACCCTTATAGCAGTTTTGTCGGTCGAGTGAGAATTGCATGAGTGCTATTGAAGTAAATGCAGATCTGAAATATCAAGAGATGGCCACCTTAGCCAAATCAACAAATCATGTAAAATTGATCAATCCCTCTGCCATATCATGTTCAAAACAAACAAACACGGATGAAAAGCCTTTGTCGGATTTGCACTACCATAGCCATGATTATTGAGGCATTATGCACAACCACCCAAGTGTCATGATCATAACATAGAAATAATACTTTGCTTTTGCATATGAATGCTATACAAACATAGAAAATTTTATATCTTGTAAACATATAGAATGCTCGAATCTGTTTTGGGTAAAGTGATTATTAGAATCAGCATCGTTGCTAACATCAGACCCAAAATCGGATTCAGACGAATTCCCCCAGAATGCTTTTGTTTTGTGGAAGCTTTGCTGAAGCTAGCTTTTCTGGACAAAATTGTCTAGTTGGCTTGTTCGTTTATTATAAACTTCTACTTAAATAGCAAGAGTGCATGAATCTATCATGCTTATGTTATCCTAGATTCTATACATCTGTGTTATTATTTGATGTAGATGGATTGACAACCTGAGATTGTGCATTGCACACAAGAATTTATTGTCCTGGAAGAGGACAAAGAGATGCACTCTCAAAACCAACGTGCATATCCACAAAAAACACCTTGCTGTTGATCTACACTTCCACAACCACCATCTGCACTTCCACAACCAACAACATTTCCATTTCATGTTTCTAACTTACCTTTTCATCATCGTCATGGCATAACACCATGCCAATGCCACCTTTTATGAATTATGTTCCATATTCAACACCTGCATCTCTCGTAAATCTGACAGTTCCATCAGGAGAAGCAAAACCTCAATCCAAGGGGCATTGCGCACCAACAAACAATGAAAGGTTTCCTCGTGGTAAGAGGACATCAAAGCAGTACAAGGATAAGGATACATTTGATGGTGCTGCTAGTGAGAGATCTCCAAAGGTAGTACATGACAAGATAGATATTGCTGGTAAATACGCCAGATGGGAGATAAGTGGACCGTTTCCTTGATCCATATCCGAGGAGAAATGCACGATGAATTCTTGAAACCTCCCAAGCAAGGTGTGAATCTTTGGGTTTCAAGTTGGACAAAGCTTGTAGCAACATGCCCAGACTTTGACAAAGACCATGAAGCATGCAGGAATGGTACCTTTTGATCGACGAGTATATGGGAAGTAGAGCAAATGTTTGCAAAACAGTGCATGGTGCAGCTATCTCTGAGACAATTAATGATGTAGATGTCCCAGTTGATGAGAAGCCAAATGTGAACAATAAGAAAAATGTTGGAGAAAAAAAGAATGCATTGGTGCAGGTCATGGAAAAAGGGAGGCAAGAACTCCTTTAGCAAATATACTTCCTTTAGCAAATGGCTATTTGGGAGGGGAAAAGGATTGAAGCGATAAACAAATTGCAGGCATCCATTGTAGAACTAGTCAAGAAAATTTAGACTCATGTTTTTGAGTGAAGAACTAATCTAGATTCCTGCTGTAATTTTATAATCCATATTTCTGCTGTAATTTTATAACAACATATGTTTTTGTCATTTTTAGTATGGTTAACGTCCAAATTTGCCAAACTCTTGCCTAATATCAAAGTTAGGTCTCTTGATGTTCTTTCCAATGGTGTCTACCTTTAACTAAACAGAGTTGTATTAAGAAAGTTATGGCGAATTACTGTGACAGTAATTTTCATGACAGCAGAAGTTTTTGGTATTTTTAGCATGGATAGGCTTCAAATTTGTGGAAACCTTATTTAATATGAAAGGTGGTTCTCTGAAATTGCTTTCCAACATTGTCTTCCTTTAGCTAGACAGTGTTGTATTAAGAAAACTATGGCCAATTTAGTATGACTAATTTTATGATTGCGAATCTCTATTTCAATTATTGTATTTTAAATTGGATTGCATTGAATCTCTATTTCATTTTTATGTATGCTTTGTAGGTTTTGTAATGGAAAGACGCTGCAAGCCATTAATATTTGTGTATACAACGTAGCATTTCTAGAAGAATTGACATGGGGATTTTCTATTATGTGTCTCCAATATTGGGAGGAATTATGCTGCATTTTGATTGACTCCTTCGATGGAAGGTCTTTTAGAGATCCTCATCTTCTTTGAAGTTATTACAGACCATCGTCATCCATTCATGGAGAGCACTCTTCTACGGTCGTACACTGATGACATGTTCAGAAGGAGACTTAGATTGTCCAAAGCTACCTTTCATCATGTTTGTCATATCCTGAGCCCCATTCTCATACTTGAAGGCACCAGCATGCGTTTATCTATTCTAGTGGAGACGAGAGTGTGCATAACTTTATGCAGATTAGCAATTGGAGACACCATCAGGGAAATTGCATGTCAGGTGTAGGATATACTACTGTCCAAAGAGCTATTTCTGAATTCTGTAGAGATCAGGCTACATGATATGTGCATCAAATGGCCATCAACTGACAGATTAGAGACTTTGTCAAAGGGATTTGAAAAGGTAAGAGGAATCTCATTGGTTGTTGGTGCTATTGATGGCAGTCATTTGCCGATCATTTCTCCACATGAAAATGCGTAGGATTATTATAACAGGAAAGGATTTCACTCAGTTCTTCTTCAACTAATTGTTTCATCTGACTGTTGCATTTGGGATTATGATGTGGGATGGGCAGGTAGAATTCACGATTGGAAACTTTTTGAACAAACAGAAGCGAAAAGAAGAATTAAAGCTCGACATCTTGGTAATTACTGTCTTGTTGGAGATGCTGTATATCCACCTCGGCATTTGAT
Source organism: Isoetes taiwanensis (assembly GCA_021234155.1). Taxonomy (NCBI): domain Eukaryota; kingdom Viridiplantae; phylum Streptophyta; class Lycopodiopsida; order Isoetales; family Isoetaceae; genus Isoetes; species Isoetes taiwanensis. The sequence goes on along the minus strand of JAJEKV010000057.1, from coordinate 4,030,177 downwards.
GCTTCCACCATTCAAAGGACACAATATCACTGGAACTTCATCCAGTCAAGCACTAGAATGGTTGTTGAGCGTCCTTTTGGTATGTTGAAATTCAGATTCAAAATTTTACTAAAGCGAAATGTTACTAAGCTAGAGAGCACATCCGAGATTGTTGCTACTTGTCTTGTTTTACATAATCTTTGATAAGGCATGGTGAAAATTTTGCTTTCTAGCGTAGTGTGAATTTTTGCTACACCAGACTTTCTCTAAATATATTCCAGACTTTTATTTCTCTTCCACTTTTATTTCTACTTCAAATTATAAGATGCATTAAGCAACTCGAAATATAGAACTAAGCATAACCTAGTAATACAAACCTTACCTGATTTGTAGAGATTGACCTGAAACCATGCATTTGCCTAGCAAAACTGAGGTTTCGATTGTTGCCTCTCATGATGGGAGCAACAAGAAAAGTTCTCGGAAGATGCTTCGTTGAAGAAATTTGCTGCCTCCAAATGCATTCTGTATTGGCGCCAAGTTTTGGAGGAGTGCCGTAGTAAATCCTAACAAGAAGGATGACGTGTTGCTTGCTACCTGAAGCAAGGGGACGATTTGGTAATTCAGAAGCTCCGCAATCCATCCCGAACTCAAAGTTCCGGCCCTTGCCATGTCAGCAAAATTTAGTGCCAGTGAATGTAATGGGAACGCAGAAACTGGGCATGTAACTTGGCCAGCTGGCACAGTTACTAGCTTTTTTTGGCCTAATGGGGATATACCCCCAGTGTAGCATGGTTCTATTCCAACACCCTCTTGGCACATCCTTTCACCTTTTTGGCACACATGCAACCCTGAAATGGCACACAATAAGTTTATTTCGGCCCACATGACATCTAATGGCTCGCAGCGAACATGACAGTGACTCACCTGTGTAACCTATTACGCTCAAAAAATGATGCTATAACTTGAAACATTCAGATGTATTCAGCAGGGGTAGAGGGAATTGAACCCTCTTAGCTTAGCCACGCTTTTTTGGCTAGACCACCAACCCCTGCTGCATCAAACCAAACAAACAATTAGGAACAATTTGGGCCAGAACAATGGAGGGAGCTCTTGCTGCCAACATTATTCCAGCCCAAGAAATAAGAACCAACCCATATTGCACAACTTACCTTGCAGCTCTTGCAAAAAATAGCCATCACCATTACAGATGAGAATGGAAGATCTACATTGAAAAAAAAAAGCCATAAGATGGCACGTCTTTTACATATGGTATTAAGAAGGAAGAATGATACATATGACCACCTCCCTTGCAACATTAAAAATCAGAAATTTACAACTGCATTTCGCACAAAAGTTAGTGATAAGTTGTTTGCATTGCCTTGCATTCAAATTAGGCAACAAACCCAACAGACAAAGACAAAAAGCATTTCTATCCTTATATTTCTAGGCTTTTCAAGTAGTCATTTTCCTCTTCTCTGTAAACATCATCAAGAGACTTGGTCTTCTTCAACCAAAGCAAGCTATGGCTAGGGACCATATGAAGCTGCTCGTGCCACCTTCGTCTCTGGAACATTCAAGCACTTTGGTTTGAGACATTTGTAACACTTTGTAAAGATATTATTATTTGAATGGATTGAGAGAGATTGATTGACACATTTGTAAATTTTCAACTAATTACATCTATAAGGATCCTTTACTGAGTTGTGACAAGATTGTGAAGAGGATGTTGTGTTAGAAACTCAAGGCTTGGATAATGTATGCAATATACTACCTGCAACAGCCCTGCCTCAGGGGCAGCCCTGGTACACAGGATGCAATATCCTTGCCTCAGGGACAGTGTGCTCCTCAATCAATGGAACCAAGGCAATATGCCACTACGCATTGGACAGCGCATGAATTGATGGCGCTTCAAGCTGCAAAGAAGGATGATGAGGAGAGATGCTTATTTGGTGGCACAAGAGAGAAGCACAAACGAAAAGATGGGAGATGGTCAGAAATAGAGGATTTTATTGGCAGTATGATGTGTAGAGGTCCGCCAAGGCATGTTTAGCAAAGTGGGAGACATTGACACAGGATTTCAAAAAAAATCATGATTACATGAAAGAGATTCCACGTGGACGTGATGGCTATTGGCAGATGATCTCTTCTGAATGTAAGGATGTTGCATTACCTCTAAATTTAATTTCAGATGTATATGAAGCCATGGATTGCTAGTATAGCAAGAAGACCTCTGTCAATCCTATTGGATTGGTGACTGAGTCTTCTATTCCTACCTCATTTTCTACTCCATTACCACGACCAAGTTTGCACATGTTTCTATGCATTTTATTTTCTATGTTTCTTTGCTTGAGCAGTAACTCTTGTGTATGACCTACATAGGTTATACAGGAAGTCGAAGATGAGCAAGACAGTCCAGATGGTGTTGACATACCAGGGTGATAGTAGTGTAGTTCAACCTGATTATAGTACTGGAAAGAAAAGACAACGAGTATCACGTGGAACAGATGGTTTAGTTATCATGTTGCAAAAGAGTGAGGAGTCTCAAAGAGAGTGGAGGGAACGTCAAGCTGAATTCCAGAAGGAATTCAAGAAACAAAGCTTGGAAGTTGCAGCTAATACTGCCTCTGCACTTCAAGTTATAGCAATAAGATTTCTTCACCTCGTGCAAAACTCAAAAACTATGCCATAAGTGCTTCTGCATACGTATTTTAGCATGCTATTCATTTTCCTTCATTTATTTGTAGCTGATGTAATGGAATAACTTAATCTCTCCATTGAACATGTAAGCATTACTTCTATGTAACTTTTGGTTGGCTGTGCAGCAATTCAAGAAGTTAGAATGCTTTATATTGCGCAACACTTTGTTATTTCCGCTCATAAGAGTAAAGGATCGACAGAAGACAACCTTATACATTGAGCCACATAAGACATTCACCAGGCGACAACTATTATTTTGTAGAGAGAAATCCAGACAAACTGACCTATGAATTATCTACATCCCAATATGTAGGCTTGGTGGATGAAAGGCACCATTACTTTCACTTCATTTTTAAATCCCATGGCCAGTCACTAACAGATGACATGTATGCCCTATGGTTGATCTTATATACCGTGTAAGGTGGGTAGAAGAGGCAAACAATATATGCTATGATATGCCTTTCAAATTCAACTGATATATGCATCTAGGATATCTTTGTGCATGTACATGCTATGGTTATGGATTTTGCAGAACATGCTATTGATTTCATTATGAACCACAGTGCTATAGTATTTGTATTATCATCTAATTGTATTAGTTGGGATTCAATATATGCCAAATAGATGAATTGCCAATAGATCAATGGTCATGTCAAAAGAGGTCAAGAGAAGTTGGTAACTACTCCATGGCTTCGCACTACATTCTGTCAACCTATGATTGCAAGTCTTAAAAGGGATGGGAAGCCCTTCACATGCATTATTTATTGTATCGGGTCTGTGTATGCACCTGTGGTAGTATTGTAAGTTATCCGACACTTGAAGGGCGATAAGGATTAGCAAATTATTATTGTGGGTGTGATATAGATGCTCTATGTTTATGCACTTAAGTTTAGGGTAAGGTGCCCACCTGCTGCACAGTTAAGGGGAAAACCGCCACCATGGCTACATCTGATACAACCAGATTACAATTTTGATACCAACAGATGCATCATGAGCTAAGCTTTCTAAAAATGTAAAAATTTAGCCTTGTAGATTCTTTCTTTGCACTCTAGCATGGCTTTTGTAGAGGTGGGTGTTGGTACCATATGGAATATGGCTTAGTACCATTACTATTTCTAGCTTCCCTTCCAATAACACGGTTTGCCCATTGAAGGACATACAGTTTGCCCATTGAAGAACACAGTTTGCCCATTGAAGGACATACATGATTCCACTGAAGAGCTTGATATATAACCATTGAAGAACATTAAGATACAAAATTTGATCAATTCTGAATATCGATCATGTATTTGAGAAAATTTGATCATTTTATACTACCTTTATGCTAATTATCAGCATCTATACCATATATATGTGCACAAAATTCGGCTGAGCTGTGTTGCCATAGCATCAAGATTGGAAGAGATTTAAGAGGCAAATCCGTGCCATGCTTGCTTTGCCCATCCTTCATCCATTTTCTTTGCTCTATCCAAAGCCTCTCTACTAACAAACCGGCCGCCATTCTCCTAATCCATCTAGCTTTGCACACTTTTGGCATTTCTGAATTTCCAACCTAGTATTGATTTGCAAAATCAATCCAAGCTTGAGTGCCTTCATGCATAGGCTCTAGTTGTGCATGGTTAGTACCATTGGCATAAATTGCTCACCAATTGAGACATTAATTAATTGTTGATCATGAATGTCTTGGCTGCAAATATGTGTATCTTCCAATGAGCAACCAACTAGTGGGCTTCGGGCATAGAATCAGGTAATTGGCTATCAAGAAATGTTTGGCTAGTGTCCATTTCATCTTCGATCTTGCCATATTAAATTGAGACATTTGTGGCTGATGCGGATGAGGGCAAACTGTTCAACATGAGCCACGATAGGAGGAGTATCGGGGAACTTGCTGTTTGCTGCAACCTTGATATTCTAAGAGCTTCCATTCTCTTTTGCCTATTATATTTAGCTTGGGTATTGATAGAAGGAGGCTGATGGAGACTTGTGTTTGTGTGGTATTGTGGCCTCTTATTGCCATAAAGTAGAGCCATAATCTTCTTCCACTAGCCTCCTCTTGCTCCTCCAATCTCTTCTTCATCTCTCTTTCTTCTTTCCTTTGTTGCTTTTCCTTATCCAAAACTTCTTTCAACTTCTTCTTCCTTTCCATCTCTCTTTTCTTCTCTTCCAGCTTTTGTTGCTTATTTCTTTCATCCTCGGCCTTCTTCCTTTTTTCCTCTTCTTGGCTCTAATGAATTGATCGGATGTAACATAGCCAACTTTACTTAAATCTGGAAAGGCAGACCTCCTAGCAATAGAAACTTGTTGTTGTGAGTTTGCTCTCGGTTACATTGATAGTGGCTGCTAATGAAGGACTTCCTCCACTCACATTAAAAGGGGCTGCTCTCAAAGGACTTGCTCAATTACATTGGCGGGGGCTGCTCTTGAAGGACCTGCTCCATGTGCTCCCATAATAATCTCTATACCTGTAAAAGGATGTGCATGAGCATGTGCTTAAGATGATGAGGATGTGCATGTAACTCATAAAACTCAGACCACAAGGAATCTAATAACATTAATGTATACCTTGCAGGTTTGGAGCATGCTCATCATTCATATAAGCTTCTTGATCATATGGTCCAAATGCTTCTTCCTCTTCATCTCCTACCTCAACATGCAATTCCTCCGTGCATGCTCTTCAACCAACTCTTCCGGAAGGTGTAGGGCAAATTTGGATCTCTTCTTTGGTGTCACCAATTTATCAATTCTGACATCATTAAAAGGCCATAAACCGGTTGCCTTGAAACCAAAGAAGAATATTTAGGTGAGCGGTGGCGTCTCTCATGGAGTCACATATCAACTTGCCTAAGTCGAGCTTTTGTGGGCTCTACCTTAGGCTTAGAGGCCATCCATTTAGCTCTTTCACGTCTAAAATACTTTTGAAAGGACCAAAAAACAGCTACATCTAATGGTTGCAACTTGTGAGATGTGTGTGGAGGCAAGATCATGAGGTGAAGGCCAATAGACCTTGCTAACAAGATAACATCATCCTCCGCATTGATCGCCATGTCCATCCAAGATTAGCAAGTGAGGATTTTCGTGGAGAAATACCACCGGTACTTTGGATTGAAAGTGCTTTCGGTAATCCAAAGCTTGAACAACTCACTTGTCATCCATGCCGATGGCGGGTGACATACCAAACACTGCTCCACAGTTCAAAACATGGTTTCCTCTAATTCTAGAACCTTTAAAATGTAATAAGAAGGCATCACCTCACGAAGCATTGGCACATACAAGAACTGTCACCCACTCTCTATTCTTCATCACCATTTCATGTCTTGCATTGACACCCTTCTTTGCAATTACTTTCATGCCCTTCACCTTACCGGCTTGTATACTGTCTCATCGGCATTCCAAATGTGTGTTGGATCAAAGTTGAAGATACTATAAATCTCTTCTAGACACGAAAACCAAGGCCTCAATATAGTGGGATTCATAGCTCTTGCTCTTGCAACATCTAAGGTTTCGTTGATCTAAGAGATAGATTGTTATGCCTTCTTTTAAATAGCCTCCACCATTTTTCTCGAGGCTTCCCATTTTTAAAGCGAGTTATTCGATCGGCACAAATTGTTTCAACTCTATGCTTCAACATATCTTTAGTTACTCCAAGGCCACAACTCACTCTTCTTAATGACCGGTCCACTAAATCATCCTCTTACGCCTTTGTTAAGCACTTAGGATTCTTGCCCGCCTTTTTTGAGTAAACTCGAATACCAATTCCTCATCTTTGCTATAAGGGATGCCATAATGTTTTTTTGCATCTTTGATGGTTAAGAAATCACCATCATCAATTCTATCCATTGCCTCAAGCATATCCTCCTCTCTCCAAGATCCCCTTGCTTTCTTATTTGCATGCTTGGTTTGCATGATGAGGCTGGTCTTCTGCTTTGCCATATTATGAGGTTGATCTTCTACTATGCACGGATTATGAAACACTCTTGGCCTCCTCTTTGATCTACTTCTCATAACAGGTAGTATTTTTTAAGGCCAGGCACACTCTTGTTGCATGAGGCTGAATTCTTCTTGTTCTGAGAATTGCCATGGCTGTAACTCTTGCAGACCTCTTTGGTGATTCAATGGATGCTTCATCTTATATCCTGTCATTTGAATCACCTTAGGCCTAGTTTGAATGTAGAATGGCTGGAGCCTAAAGGATCTTGTAGCAAACGGCTTAGATCTCATGCCCAAGGTTGATCCTCCAATCATCCATAGGATTAGAAAGCACATAAGGAATTCAGAAGCTCAATTAGCTAGCTAAGGCGGGAATCCTCTTTGCCGTGAGACTTAATTCTTAGACAAATGCAAAGGATTGCATGAAAAGCATCACGTACCTCCAGATTTTTCAGCGGGAAAAGGGCAGCTCTTGGTTGTAGCGAAATCATCAATGGGAGGCATAAAAATCGTCATCAGGAGTGGAGAATCTACCGATAGACAAGCCAAAAGCCATAGATGGAAGGAGCCAAAATCGAAATGGGCAAAACCTAGCCCCTTTGACGGAATAAGGTAAAAACCGTGAGTGGGCAGGCCAAAAGTGCTTCGCTGGGCTAAACGTGGCATTCAATGGGTCCAAAACCGTAGCTGGGCACCTTACCCTAAGTACCTCTTACGATAATGCAAGTCCTACTTCTGCTTGTGAAAAGACCAATTGGTGCATTTTTTGTGTTTACTCTAGCATTTGTTTGTTTACATAGCAGAAGTAAGGCAGAAAGAGTCTCAGATGTCTTATGTTGGGCAATAACGTCAATTTCATTTCTAAAGGAGTTTTGATGACTAGTTATTAAGTTAAGATTTTGATAGGAACAACACTACGCAATTGTTAAAAAAAAGGATGGCTACTTTTTGTCATATCTATTTACGTTTGTTATAGCTTAATGTACAAAATCAGTGGTACTGATACTGATACGCAGCTGTACCAAACAATGCTGGATACTTTCTACTGTCCATTCTTCCATCTGAACAATGGATACACATGTGAGACCAAAAAGCAGGAGTTAAGGGCTGAAAATTCTGAAATAAAATAACACTGCTGGAAAACATGCATAAACATTGCTGCAATAACAATGTCAAAACAGCATTGTTGCAATAACAACTTCAAAAACTTCAGTTTGACTCCTTTGTTTGATGGAGAGCAATGGCAATACAATATACATTCCGCCACGATGTTAAAATATGTCCAGTGCAACCTAGATCAGATAGATTAAAGCACTGATTAAAGCACAAATCATATGGAACCACCAATGTGTTGATTGTGGCCTTATATAGCATTGACCATAACTAATTCCTGGCAGGGTTCCTCTGGGCAATGTAAAATCAGAGTTAAGCATTGAAAACAATAACATTCTGGACACTGTACGAGCTTGGCTTCTTTCAAGGGAGGCTTGATGAATATCTGTCTCATCGTCTTCTAAAATGGCATTCAATCTTTTTATTTTATCTACTAGTGCAATTGTCAAAGCTTGCATGAGAACCATAAGAAGAAGAACCTGTTTTTTAAGGAAGGGCTGTTTGGTGAACTGTGGCGCCGTATTTTATCACATTCGCTTCAGATAATTCCTTAATGCTTGTAAGACTGCAAAAAAACATCTCGAGATTGAATTTTGAATGGAAGAAATGCAGAACAGGTTTTGTGCATTAATACCTTCTTTGTGTGCATCATCGCCATCAGAGTGTTTTTCTGTTTTATAGTTTCTCTGTTCTATGATGGAAATCTTCGTTTCTTAAAAACCATAGCCATACCTAACCTCGCCATAGCCATAACTTGCTTCAGCAACCTAGCCTCGCAGAAAGCATAGCCCTAGCCATAGCTTGCTTCGGATTTTACCTAGCTTCAGCACTCAGGAAGATTCATTTGAACTCAAAAATCTCTATCTTGACATAAAACTGCTCAGGCCAGAGAAAAATCCACCCAGCATCGCCCATCTGCAGGCCACCCAGTTGATATTCTTCACGAAATTGAACAGTGGAGCCCGGCGGACCAATTTGAAATAATTGCAGAATTTGAATGTGAAGGGCAAGAAAGGGTTCAGCAGATGAGAAAGGGCCTTGTCTTTCCGCACATAGAAAATCCCCTTGCCTCCGGAACTGTGGCCAAACAGTACAAACCAAGGTTACGATCCAGCCCTGCTAGTTGGATGCACTGCCACAAAGATTGACCTCGCAGCACAGGCATAAATTTTACCTTGAAATTGGTTACCTTAAATGTGGTCCATATGTTGCCGTCGTCATGTTTGTATCACAAAATGAGGACCCGAAACAGACGAAGGCAGATGAATGGTCTGTTTCACTTCAGGAAGAGCATCTGTATGAGGATCGATGAAGTCTCCATCGCCATAGCCGGAATGGGAGCGAAGAATCCCGCCAAAATATGGACCAATGAGATAGGAAGACCAAGATCAAAATCTAAGCCCTTGGTTTATCTTGATCTGACGGTATTCATGCGATAGCATTTAACACGCAAAAAAAAAATTGTTAGGCCTAGGATTTTATTAGATCTTTTACAATACAATTTTTATAACGCAAGCATTTAGGTCTGAGCGACATTCTTACAGCGCAAAAGTGATGGCGATGGGAGCAGATATTGGGAAGGCTAAGAAGACTATATTGGGGAACTCCATTGAAATATTTGAAGACGAGATATTGGGTGCGGGTGCAATGGGCCAAGTGAAGCTGTGCAAGCATCTAGAAACTGGTAAAAAATTGGCGTGCAAGATTATTTCCAAAAAGAAGCTGGTGGAAGAAGAAGAGTGGGATGATGTAGTCCGGGAGATCAGAATTGGAGCTCGCCTCTCCTCCAATCCGCATATAGTGGCTTGCAAGGCATTTCACGAAGATACTTCTAACGTGTACATGCTAATGGAGCTTTGCGAGGGGGGCAACCTTCACGACTACATCAATGATCGAGGTAGGCTACTTGAAGACGAGGCCAAGTTTCTATTCATTCAAATTGTCCATGCTATGGTGTTTTGTCACTCTCACAACATTATCCATAGAGATCTTAAGCCCCAAAATATTCTTTTGAAGCAAAACATACAAAACTCAAAGTTCATGGACGTAAAGGTGGCAGACTTTGGATTATCAGAATTTATAGACTATAAAGACACCTTCTCTGATATTGTGGGAACGCCAAGTTATATGGCACCCGAGGTTCTGTTACAATGTTACGGGGCAAAGGTTGATGTGTGGAGCGCAGGTGTAATTCTTTATGAGATGTTGTCTGGCACCCAAATGTTTCCCCATAAGTGCTCAATTAATGAGCTTGTTGATGACATTTGCTGTCACTTGGAAGAGGAGGAGCTTGTTGATAATATCTGCCACCACCTAGAGGAGCTAAATGTGTCTGAAGTGGTCAAGGATCTCATCTACTCGATGTTATGTAGACCGAAACAAAGGCCTACATTTTTTAAAGTCTTGCAACATCCATGGTTTGCAACATTTTTTGGTGCATCCTTCTAAATGCACAATATATTTGTATATACACCTCCATTTTCTATGTTGGAGGACTATTTTTTGCAAGGATCTCTGGTGTGATACCGTAATAAAGACATTATTATAACTTTGGGTGAGACCAAGCCTACAAGGGGCATCCCCTTTGTCATTTGTATATATAAAGATGTTGAATACATTATTCATTTCAAATATAGTTTGGGCAGTGTTCAATAATTACAAAATTCTATACGTAGGATGTATGCTCTCCTCCTCATATAGTAAATCACGATGGTTCTCACATCATAGCATAACGCTAAGACACACTTAAATTACTATAGTAGCCTTTATGTGATGCAAAGCTTGAGCTAAAGATGTGCACAATATAAACCACAATGAGTAGGGTGGCTTATGAAAAAGAACAACAAAATACTTGACATGAAGTGCATGTCTCCATCGACCTTGTGACCAAGTCAAAAAAAAATATACATCAATATCTAACTTATGCTATTCATTTATGGAACATTCAAGGAGAGTATGTCGTTAGTTTTACATTTGCCAACCTAGATATTGCCGCAATTATTCATCAATTTAGATCAACATAATCAGACCAATGCCCTGTGCTTATGTAACATACAAAGTGATCATCCAACTCATGTGCTTGTGAATGCAACAAACCATAATCATCATATTAAATTATAGACATATTATTTTCTTAAAAAAACCATAATCATCATATTAGATTGTAGACATATTATTTTCTTTATGGATTATAGTCAGAACGAAATACATTTTGTGTGTCATCATAATAAATGTAGACATAAATTTTCTTGTCCTGAAAGTTTGTAAAACATGTAATCATGTATCACTTTGTGCGTATTTCAACGTATGTCAATGCTTGATGCAAGCCATAGTTGGGCAAGCTTATGTATGTGAACTAGTTACGGTGCCCAGCATTGTTGGGCATAGGTTGGAGAATCAAAGAGGTGAAATCAAGCATTCTGTTGTGCACATTGGACTAATAAGAAAGGAGAGGATAATGTCTTCTTCTTAAATTGCAGGCAATTTCATTGTTCTAGCAAATAAATTGTGCTAAGGGGTGAAATCAAGCATTCCACCTGTAAGAAAAAGAGAGGATAAATTATGGTTTCCTTATATTTTAGTTCCATTGGTCTAGCAATAAAATGTGCTAAGACCAAATACTTGGTATCATGATACTATGTATCATAATCTCAAAAAGTACATGAGAGATAATTTCTTAATAAACTTGTGCTAGTGCGATGACCATAATCTATAGATGTAAGGTTTTATGTATTAGCATGTTTTAAGGTTGTCTAAAGAAACCGGGCAACAATTTCGTCTATAAGATTAACTATAAGGACTTCTAATCATCTTTAGTTGATGTCAAAATTTTAAGCTATGTTATCATTGTTTGATAGCCTCAAATGATGCACACATTTTGCCAAAGTGGATGTTTAGAGTTGAAGGGACTTTATCCAGCGTTATCATTGTTGTATAGTATGCATGCATTTTGCCTAAGTGGACCTTTAGTGTTAAGGGGCCTCTATCCGTTTGCATGTGTTTACATAAAATAATTAATAACCTAGAACATGCACATAAAATATTTAATAAGCTACATATTTTGCCTTCATTGCGCTGATTTCATCAAATTGTTGGATTATGACTTTCCAAAAGCATATAGGTGATGATCACTTGTAAAAACATCCAAATATGTAATTTTTGAAGCAAAATATTCCTTGGGACTATACAGAGATGTTTTGTCATTGAATTATTCTACAAAACCATGTCAAATTGCATGTATATCACATGACATGTTCATCCTAATTCATAAGTTTCCCCTCCATAAAGTACTTATAGATATCTTATTCAAGTAGTACCTCTAAGAGGTCCCAATGCACATGGTGATGGTACAATGACTACAATGACAAAGGCCTTATCTGTATGTAAAGTTCAAATTATGCCAACAAATCCAAAGCCTTGTGGATAGCACATACAACATGAAGTAGGCATAAAACATAGAAAGCTTATTCCTTGCCTTCACTGTAAATAAACCAATATATACCTCTTATCCAAGAGAAATACGCTAGCCACATTATCATAAGCAACCATCATTCAAGGGTAAGTAAAATTGAATGCTTGGAAAGGATTGTTGAAAATGTCTAATCTTAATCTATTTCTTCATGTGCATTAGAAGCATGTTTCCAACACATGCTACAAAAGAGATACACGGTCTTGAAAGTAATGCCAAAATATGCTACCATTTTATTTGTGTTCTTAAGTATATTTTGTGGTGCGCACTGTGATAGATGGATTTTTAAGTCCTTTGGCAATATTGTAGCACCTAGAACTTAAATGCGTTTCAAAAATCTGCTGGTGTCTTGCATGTTTGAACATTTCCATTAAAATGTTTCTCTACTTCATCACATAAATGCTGGAGTATAACCACAGTAATCACCACACAGCAGAAATATCTAGATAGCATCCAAATCCACAACAAATAATAGAACACCTTTAAATTACAACTATAAAAACTTTGTATCATGTATCACTTTGTGCATCCAACGTATGTCAATGCTTGATGCAAGCCATAGTGCTTATGTATGTGAACTAGTTACGGTGCCCAGTGTTGCTGGGCATAAGTTGGAGAATCAAAGAGGTGAAATCAAGCATTCTGTTGTGCACATTGGACTAATAAGAAAAGAGGTGATAAGTTATGTCTTCTTCTTAAATTGCAGACAATTTCATTGTTCTAGCAAATAAAATGTGCTAAGAGGCGAAATCACGCATTCTACTAGTAAGAAAAAGAGAGGATAAATTATGTTTTCCTTGAGATAATTTTTTAATAAACTTGTGCTAGGCCCTTGGCATTAAAGTGCGATGACCATAATCTATAGATGTAAGGTATTATATATTAGCATGTTTTAAGGTTGTCTAAAAAAACTGGGCAACAATTGCGTCTATAAACACCTTTAACTTTAATGAAAATGATTAACTATAAGGACTTTTAATCATCTTTAGTTGATGTCAAAATTTTAAGCTATGTTATCATTGTTGTATAGCCTCAAATGATGCACACATTTTGCCAAAGTGGATGTTTAGAGTTGAAGGGACTCTATCCGTCCATTATCATTGTTGTTGTATAGTATGCATGCATTTTGCCTAAGTAGATCTTTAGTGTTAAGGGGACTCTATCCGTTTGCATGTGTTTACATAAAATAATTAATAACCTACATGTTTATCTCCATTGTGAACATGCACATAAAGTATTTAATAAGCTACATATTTTGCCTTCATTGCGCTGATTTCATCAAATTGTTGGATTATGAGTTTCCAAAAGCATAGAGGTGATGATCACCTGTAAGAACATCCAAATATGTAGTTTTTGAAGCAAAATATTCCTTGGGACTATTCAGAGATATTTTGTCATTGAATTATTCTACAAAACCATGTCCAATTGCATGTATCACATGACATGTTCATCCTAATTCATAAGTTTCCCCTCCATAAAGTACTTATAAATGTCTTATTCAAGTAGTAGCTCTAAGAGGTCCCAATGTACATGGTGATGGTACAATGACTACAATGACAAAGGCCTTATCTGTATGTAAAGTTCAAATTATGCCAACAAATCCAAAAGCTTGTGAATAGCACATACAACATGAAGGTAGCATAAAACATGGAAAGCTTATTCCTTGCCTTCACCGTAAATAAACCAATATATACCTCTTATCCAAGAGAAATACGCTAGCCACATTATCGTAAGCAACCATCATTCAAGGGTAAGTAAAATTGAATGCTTGGAAAGGATTGTTGAAAATGTCTAATCTTAATCTATTTCTTCATGTGCATTAGAAGCATGTTTCCAACACATGCTACAAAAGAGGTACACGATCTTGAAAATAATGCCAAAATATGCTACCATTTTATTTGTGTTCTTAAGTATACTTTGTGGTGCGCACTGCGATAGATGGATTTTTAAGTCCTTTGGCAATATTGTAGCACCTAGAACTTAAATGCGTTTCAAAAATCTGCTGGTGTCTTGCATGTTTGAACATTTCCATTAAAATGTTTCTCTACTTCATCACATAAATGCTGGAGTATAACCACAGTAATCACCACACAGCAGAAATATCTAGATAGCATCCAAATTCACAACAAATAATAGAACACCTTTAAATTACAAATAACAATAAAAACTTTAGAGAACATATACATGCAGATGGTTTTTGCCAGGAAACGTTGCTATATGGCCCCAAAAATGAAAAGTTTGATAGAGATTTTGGGCCAGCCAATTTCATAATGTGATAAGAGGGTGCATAACAAATTTCAAGAGCTTGGAAGCCACGTTCTTCTCGGGCATAGAGCCAAGGTAATGAAGAATATATAGGTACATAAATGAGACCGATGGACCATATTAATGCCAGCTTTGAGTTTTAGCAGAGCCTCTACTGTTGATATACTTGCACTATGTTTTTGGGTTGCCCCTAGGGGGGCAAACCCTTGTTTAGGTGGGTTCTTAGCATATTCTAAGGATATACTAGTATATACCTGGTATATTCTGAAAACTGCTCCAAACTTGCTAGCGCCCTTAAACTGGCGGTCACCCTCGTTAGTGGGTGAACCTCTTCTTACAGTGTAACTGGTAGCCCAAACAAAATGCAGGCCCTCTCATATAATGCATTCATCTGCAACGTTAATCCTTAGAGCTCGAGCCGCATGCCAGAGCCCGAACAACAGCCAAATGATCTTTGTCCCGTTAGGTTTTTCTTGCCAAAACTGATTTTCCTGTGCCGAAATGGCTTAATCTGCTGTTGCATTTGTTGTTCTGCTTCCGGCCACTTCCCTTGTTGTCGATGGCAGAGCCCTTTCAGATGCTCTTGCCATAGGGGCAAGACACCCCAGAGATTACAGTTACAATATTTTGTCATCAAGAAATCACCCGGCATTGCCTCTAAATTATGGTACTTATGTTTTAAACCATCATTCAATTAAATTGGGATTATGTCTATTCCAAAATCGCGCCGTATAAGCATTTTATTGACCATTATATTGAATTAACCACACTTTTGCACTGTGTTCATTTTCGGGCTGGGAATATGCATTTTATGTGAAAATGCAAAGGCATTCAAATATTCGATGCAAATGACCCATATTATGACAGAATGTAGGCAGTTGAAAAAGCAGGAAATTGCCTATTAATTCGCACATTCACGGACGACAACGAAATCTAAACATTGAAATTGTAATGCTTTACGAGTAAATAACAACAAGCAAGTTGCTACAAAACAGAGATTTTCGTGGTTCAAATCGCGCGTGGCGCGATTTGTTTGGCATAAATAACGCATTATAATAGAACATAAACTACAAACTAATCAGATTCATCGTCCTCAGGCGCTGCAGGCGGTCCTGAGATCCTGTCGATCATGAACAAACCATGCTCTGGATTCCATTAGAGGTAATTTGAGATCTCCTTTTGTCCCCATAAGAATCCTCCAATAGAATGAGTACTCTACATCAAACTGCAATTAATGCAGCATTAACAACTTCATTGCTATCGTTTTTTCCCTATAACTTTTGATCTACTCATGAAAATGCTGCGGCGTTTGTTGCATTAGATGCAGAATGAAAAGATCTTTCAAGTGATATATGGTTATGATGTATTTCAATACAAGCCATATGTGTTAACCTTAAAAAATATGGTTTTTTGCTCTTTTCTTATATATTTACATCCCAAAAGATATAACAATGGGTTATCATTAGAAAGATCTTAAGGAGACGAATCCATTGCCACAAATAGTGTTCGAATCGGAGTTTTTGATCAAAAGGTATAGTAGAAAAATGACACTTTAAAAAAAAGTTAGTTAGAAGCGCATTAATTATCACGCCACATAATCTTTGGAATAAAATACACTTTGGAGCTCTTCTCTTATTGGACAGTTTAAAAAGCTGATGAGGCTTTTTAAGCATCCCTTAATGGGACAAAATGAGATCTCAAATTACCTCTAATGCATATAAGATGGATTACAACATCAAAGGGATCAGGATAGAAGCGGACAGGATTCATAGCAACGACATCAAGCCGGTCCACGAAGTTCTATTTCTAGCTACAAGCGGCACGCAGAGGTCCGCATGGTTCATCTTGCAGGTAATAGAATGTGCCATAATAACAAGGAGAAGGCGGAGGCCGGGTTTATTCTAGGGGGCAATTTCATGCATACCTATTTATACACACCAAAATTATTGACCCCGGTATATACATACAAATTATTGCAAGTATAGCAAATCGTACACATAATATAAAAAACAAACGCATTACGGAACCAATAATCTTTGATAAAAGAACACAATATATATTCAAAACCTTTCGTATAAAGTATATTTCATATTCAAAACTTTTTGGAAAGTGTATTTCATGTATACATATATATAAAAAAAGTTCCCTTTCTAGAACGATTTTCTCAAGGTCCCTGTCAATTTCCCCTGTCCGATCAAGTTGTGGGTATAGTGTTTGTATCTCTTATTTGCTTTTTCTCGAAGCTATTTCTGCCGGGACACTAACAAAGCGAAGCAGGAAGTCATCTTTGTCAAAATCTTGAGGATGATAGGGTGGCGGATTCAATGACTGTGACTGATTGAAGCAACACTTTAGAGCGTCATCATCCACAATGATTATGCCTTCCTTATCCTCAACACCTAGGGCATCCATCATGTTGCACAAGCATTTCACAAATATCTTTTTACCTGTCGGTTCTTTAGGGTTTGTGAATGAAGCACATTTGCTTTGATCCAATTTCTATTTAGCTCAGGCACTACTTTCAAAACATCCTGTATATTTCTATGCTCCATGGATGACCAAATTGCACAGAAAGAAATGGATGAAGGCTGGTCCAACATCTCCTTCCGGATAAAGGGCGCGGGTAAACATATTTGGTGCGTGTCTCAAATGGTTTAGCATACCATGACTTTTCAAAGCCCGGGCTTTAGGTAATGTTCTACATAGCACACCATTCAAATCAAAGACCCGATTACTTTTGGGGAAGCCAAATCATTTACGTAAGGAGAACAATAACGTATGAGATGAAAGAAATGGAAAACAAAAAGCCAGCGGTAGCGATTTCATTAATGATGCATGTCAACATAATTCAAAAGTATGCTCTAGGAAACTCACGAATCGCGCGGTAGCGATTTCTATATCTTCTAGTTTGTAAAATGCATGGATATCAAAAAAAGGAACATTGTCCGCGATACCTTTCGTCTTCATCATTCCCCCGTGTTCTCTTCATCCCTTGCATCTTTATTACGAAGTTTGCCTCGGTCCGCTAGAAGCACCAACCACATCGGTTGAGATCATATGCGGTGTGAACTACGCTTGATAGTTCATTACTCTTTACGCTAACGGCTAGTGTTATCAGATTTGGAGTCCGGCTTCATCATCAATATTGTTATTATCATCATCCTTGGTATTGTCATTCGGTCTATATTGTCGGGGCCAAGAATGTTCACGAGCATGTCGATTAGGTACTTGGAGATCTTTTGCTTTCGTCCATGTCATCCATGATGTTGGAGCCAAGCAATGCACATCTCGAATCTCCCGTTCCTTAAGCAAATCTGAAGGTATTTTCGCCTTAGAGCTAGAAGCTTTGTTTTTTGCATTGCCGATTGGTCCCCTAGGGGCTTCCTCTAGTACTTTCTCAAAGAAGAGGTCCAAAAAATTTCTGGCTCGATCATCGGAGACGACGCTCTGGCATTTCCTTGCTAACTTCAAAGCTTCTCTACCGATGTAACCTCCAACGTGAAGTTCCCAGCAAGTTGTTCCCAATGGACAAAATGCTTCAATGAGATACTGGGAAAGGTCCATAGAGAACCCGTTCTTGTTTAGCTTCCCCTTATGTGAAGTTAGGAGCTCATACTTTATGTGGCCCACAAGAACTGGGTCGTCCTCGTTTTCTTCCTCATCCTCCTCTTCCTCCTCTAACTCTTCCACGACCTTGACAGCCTTCCCCTTGTCTTCTTGCTCCGGATAGAAGGCGTTTAGCGAGGATCGTTCATCTAGCGATAGCCTTTGCCATGCTAGTTTCTCTCCATCTGCTTTTCCCTTAAGCCTTTCATATTCCTTATCATCCATCATGGCTATCATAATAATAAGCACATGAGAAATTTTACTTGCTGTGCTGAAGTCACTGTTCTTGTTTTCATCTATGAGGATCGCCTGTCGTATGACTTTCACGCATTCTAAGTCATTTGCAAAGCACTTAGAGCATATGCATAGGACATGTCGGAGGGACATATAGTGACGATTGTGTAATTCATTTTACGTCGTGCAACCACTTTGCATATGTTGAAGAGCGTATTATAGTCTTCAAGTGACCATCGGGCGCCTCGGCTATCAAGCCGCGAAGAGTGTGATATCATGAGGACCTTCACCCCTTCCGGCAAGGCACACTTGAAACCGGTGGACACTTGATAAAAAATGTGGATTCTGTCTCGGGTCCGCTTCACCAACGCAGCGACTTTTCGTTTCAAGTCGGATGCAACTTTTGTGTGAATCCCAGCGATCTTTGCAGCGTTCTTCAACCTTCACGCTTGACAAAGTCCTTGGACCAAAATACATACTTCTTTAGGTCGCCGTCGTTGGAGCGTTATACTTTTGCATTAGTCCTAACTCGACAATGACCACTCTCGATGTAAGCCTTTGCAATTCCTCACCAAGCGCCTTCTTGAGCACTCTAATATTCTTATTTCGTCGCATGCATCTTCAAAGGATTCCATAGCCTTTGTTCTTTGAGGGTTTTCTTGTAAAGGATTTCCTTTTTGATTATCCTATCCAGGTGAGATGAGTTCTTGATCTTCCAATCCACAGGCCTTCCTCATCTACATTATATGGATATAAAAAATTGATGTGTCAACAGGGGAGGAAATCTTCCTTGTGAATCGACAACTTCTTTTTCCACGTGGCGCCCCGAATTCATTCCATTTCTCCCAAAGCGGGATCTGAAGCAAAAACTATCTTGCAGGCATCCTTGGGGTACGGTGAGTTGGTTCTTCCGACATCACCCTTTTCATCTCCTTTTTTTCTTTGATCCGGTGCTCTTGGTCTTGTCTCAGTATTATAGTCGACTAAGTGTCCTTTCCGGCAACTTGAATTCAGCTTTTGGGTGCCGGGCCATGCAGTAGGCATTGGCTTCCCATATTCAATCCCGGTTTAGAGCATGCGAAGTTGCTCTATATAGGGAACGCAAAGGAATAACCGTTAGCTTTATAATCGTGAATTCAAACAATCCTTCTAGTTTAAAAATCACGCAGCGATTTCATATTAGAAAAACAAGCGGTAGCGATTTCATATTAGAATACAAATTAAGCCCGCAGCGATTTGCCTACTTTTGAGAAGAAAGCGGCTATCTTCAAGGACAGCCATGTCTCCTCGGGCTAGGCAAATCGCGGCTCAACTTGTATTCTAATATAAAATCAGCGCCAGCGCGATTTGCTTATTTGACGGGAAACGTCTACCATCCCAGGAACCCTTTGCTATTTAGAGAAGGCAAATCGCGCCAGGCGCGATTTGCCTTCTACTATGAAATCGCGCTTGGCGCGATTTGGTAATACGAAAAATAAAAATGTGGGAAGAGAATTACCTTTTGTATAAGAAAGTTTTTCCCATGTCATTTAGAGTCGCGCGCTTGGCCCCGGCTAGTTCGGCGGTGTTGTTGACCGCTCAGGAGCCGGCGTTTTCGACGAATCTGACTTATAGAACAACTGATTCCCGATTATCGTGCCTTCTTGATGAGAATCTTCGGGCCTCTATTGAATTTGGCCATCTATTATCATAAAATGTATGTCGGGTTCTCGATGAAGTCCTCGGCTTGCTCCGGATGATTACCTTTTTTGTTACGGTATCGTAAGGCACTACATCTGCGGGCATTGCTTTTGCCACGGATTTTCGATCATCTTTGTTCAATATCTCCAAGGAGTGCTTTGCTTGTCATACCTTACCTGGCGATATAAATAGCTTTAGTGGACTGAAAAGCCACGTCCCACGTTATTTGGATGTGTGAAGGCGAGGCCCGATGGTGGATACTTGTCGGCATATTTCTTCGGATTTGCTCATTGCCTCCAAGCTGCATGGCCTTGTCATCGTCACTTGTAAGGCCTCTTTGTCCTTACGTAGTTTCCCTGCCTCTAGAGCTAGCTTCTTCCTTGTCCTTCTTTTTGTAAGTAGACCTTTGCGCAGGGGCCTCGTGCTAATGGCTCGTCGAGCGGTGTAAGCCCTCGCATATTCTTCTAGGAGTCAATGGCTTCAACCGCCCCAACCAAATTTGAAGAGGTTATCGGCCATGTAAATGCGATCTTAAAGCGGTCTCTTTAAAAGAGCTCGCCTTTGCATCGATTGATCTTCTTTAGGCTTTTCTTATGTTTTGGCCCACTTCAACTAACCTGAGCGCGAAAAGAATTGTCACTGTACTTCACATGTAATAAGAATTCCCTGCTTCTTCATTTGATCGGTCTGTCTTAACCTTGACATGAATCGAGGTCCGTCTTCCCACCGGTTTTGAATATCTCCACATACCATTCGACCCCTCTATAAGATCTTCTTACGGACATGGAGGTTCTACGAGCCTTTATTATTCGGATGTATCTTCTAACGTCAATACATCTTTGCGCAGTGCATGCGGTAACATCTTCTTCTTCCTTCCTTTGCTTTTTCGGGAATTTGTAGAGGTCTCGCCTTGCTTGATCCTCCCTCTTTTGATTGTCTTTTGTGATCCTGTGAAATTACAGCACATGGGTTAATCTTTTTATGCTCAAATAAATGCTGTCGACACATATGCAACAAAAACGCGCTTGGCGCGATTTGAAAAATGAATACCGCAAAGTTCATTTAGTTTATTGGGGTCAGGGGCGCCAGCGTTTTGCCCCGATCAAAATGCAACAAATACGCGCTTGGCGCGTTTTAGAAGTGACCTGAAAGATAAAGAAACTAATGTAATGCCTAATTAAACTGCGCCAGGGGCGTTTTGTCCGAATCAAAATGCTCAGGACACAACTAACTATAAAAAATGCAACTTAAAGAGTTGAATCTTCATCAGAGGACACAACTAACTATAAAAAACACAACTAGCTCTTTGAATAGCTAGTTCTTTGAATCTTGTTGACTAAGTATACAAGCTTCAAACAGCACATACAGCATTAAAAGAGAAACCAACATGTACACATTAAGCATTTGTTTCCATACATTTTTGGGACATATGAACTCAAACATTAGAGGACACATGCTTCTTATTGGATAATAACTATATTATTACAGAAAAACATCCTAAAAACCTAACAAAAAAAGGGACACAGAAATCAATTACAGAACAAAAACAGATCAATTACCTGAGGCGCTTGTTGGATTTGTGCTTTACGCTTGTTCGGTGACCTCGGGCATGGGATTTGTGCTTTGGGCTGTAAGCCCACCTCTACCAAAGACACCTCGCCGCGGCCAGATCCTCTAGACGCCATAGAACTGCAAGTGCGGATAATATGAGACTGGGATTTTGGTTTAAACTTATATGTATGCGTTCATAATCTTGGCCGTCAGATTTACAACCGTAAATTCAAATTCGCGTCCTTTTAAATTTATACCGCCTTAATTAACCGCCCGTCCCGCTCATTTACAAATTTAAATTGTGTTTTTCTTTTTAGTGCAATTTCAAGAACAATTAATTATTAATTTCAAGAAACGCATATGTGGCAATCTACTACCACCTAATCGGCCACCTACTATCGAGGCGCCCAAGATCATTCCTACTTTGGGCGCCCAAGATCATTCCTACTATCGAGCGCTTAAGATCCGTCTACAACGCCTTCAATCCTATTCGATCGAGCCGCCTTCAATCCCATTCGATGTCTGCTGAGCTATGGTGAGTGTGATTCCATTCCGAATGCATTCTCTTGTTCTCTATTTTTCGTCCTCTATTTTTTCCAATGCATTCTGGTTCTTCATCAGTGTCGGAGAAGAATGCTATCTTTTAACAGCAAACTTGAAGCGCCGAGTAGGCTTATGTAAAATCGAAGATCTGAATCCAAGTTCTATGTGTCATGGTGTTCCTCTTGGAAGCGGTTTACGTAAGATTTCCATTATAAAACAATTACGAAGATGAGGCTCTTCCAAGAAGACATCCGGTGGCGATCACTGGTTGGTGAAAGCGTGGGCACATTTGTAGCATGGCCAAAGGAGGCGTCTCGAAAAAGGTATGTATATTTGGATATTCAAAAAGAAATGAATATATCATAACATCTGCGTGATGTTGTGAATTTTGAATTTGATGGATGTTCTTTAGCCCGATCATATCAACCCCATGAAACTACACATTTATGAAAATATATAGTTTCTTGGGGTTGGTCATCTTTGGTGGAGGGCATCAAAGGATTCAATGTTTTCGACATTGCATATAAAAAAACATAATAAACTAAATGATAGTGCAAAATGCGCGCGGTAGCGAGTTTGTATTCATATTCAAAAAGTGTATGTACATTTCTTCTTCTGCAAAAATGCGCCAGGGGCGAATTCTTTCTATCTCTACAATATGTCACATAGCCCCACTTCATCGGCCCAATCCCGCAAAAAGTCCCACCTGAACTACCCTGATATGACAGGATCCTCATCTTCCCTGCGGATGTCGAGTCTCCAAACCAGAGTGTTGTATCGATCCTTGATACTATAAAGCAAATCCTCGTACTTATTTGTTGGCATGAGCCTTTCTAAGAGCATGAGGAGTCTGTTATGTCCATAGATGCGATGGAAGTGTACCCATATTTTGATCTGATCGGTCTATTGGATTCTCCAACTCTCTTTGAACGTTTTGAACAACACACTCAAGTAATACCTTGTACAGGGTCCAGAGTTGATGGTCGTCCAGGGGAAGTGTATTTGAACTAGAACCATCCAGTGTAGGATCAGCTAGTGTCCATGCATAAGGAAAATCCATGGCACTAGAACGAGAGAAATTAAGTCATTAGCAAATGATATATTACTCTCCCCATAAAACAATTCTGAACATACATAATTCAAAACGCGCCAGGCGCTTTGCTATGTTTTTTTCACAGATCTATTTTACACGCGCCTGGCGCGATTTGTATAGAACCGTATGAAATAGAAAGGCCAAACTAAAAACGCGCCTGGCGCACTTTGATTAACCTAATGGAAAATCGGAAACCAAAAAATAGAAATGCGCCAAGCGCGATTTCTCCCATTCTAACATATTATTCTAATAGAATGCATAATCGTTGAATACATTATTTTAGTTCAATATTTAGTTCATTCTTTTAGTTCATTATTTAGAACAGATAGAGGAAGAGCTAGTGAAATAGAATAAGAGCAGATACAGCAAAATCATATAAGCATGATCATAGAGCAGATAGATCATAGAGCAGATAGATCATAGATCATAGAGCAGATAGATCATAGATCATAGAGCAGATAGATCATAGAGCAGATAGATCATAGATCATAGCTCATAGATCATAGAGCAAGATCATAGAGCAGATAGATCATAGATCATTATTTACTTCATTATTTTAGATCATGGCTTAGAGCGAGATAGAGGAAGACCTAGTGAAATAGAATAAGAGCGGATCATATAGGCGGATCACGTAACCAATCTGTGAGGAACTGCTTTATGTAAAATAACTACTTTATGTATATAACAGGAAATACTAACCTACTTGTGTTCTGTACCCGAGAATTGAGCCTTCTAACCGAGAAGCCGAGAAGCTTTAACACAAAAACCAAAGTTATTCAAAGTCAGAGAGATTGTAGAGAGCCAAAAACCCAAAAAAACCAGAGACATTGTATAGAGCCTACAAACCTTTGAGCCGAAAACCCTAAAGCGGATAGAAGCCGAGAAGCGAGATAGAAGTCGAGATTGATGCGGATAGAAGCCAGAAGCGGATAGAAGTCGAGATTGATGCAGATAGAAGCCGAGAAGCAGATAGAAGCCGAAAACCCAAAAGCTCGAAAAACAGATAAAATGGATAAAATCTCGAAAAGCTCGAAAAAACGGATAAAAGCTTGGCAGATTGAAGCCCAGAAAGATAGATTAGCGATTCCTTAGGTCATGCAGCAGATAGATTGATTCCTTAGGTCATGCAAAGCAGAGATAGATTGATGCCCGTAAAAGCGAGAGAAGATAGATTGAAGGTAGATTGATGATCTTTGAGAAGCGGATAGAAGCCGAGAAAGCGCACTGGAATGCGAAATTGGAAGCTGGAATCGGAATGCGAAATTGGGCGAAGCGCTAATGTTGAAAGTGTGAGAGAAAAGTTTGAAAAGGAAGGCTAACTTGAAATAATAAGCGCTTTTAAAATTTCGTGTCATGCGCCATTATAACTTCCGCGAAAATTTATTACAAGGGTTAATTGTTTTAAGGACAATTGTTTTAAGGGTTATTAAGTTTAAAAGTTGACTTATAAGTTTTTAAAATAGTTTTAAGTTAATAGTTAAGTTATAAGTTTAAAAGTTCATGAATTAGACTTCTAACCTTAAAACTTTTAACCTACAATAACTTTCCAACCTTAAATTTTCTAACCTATAATAAACTTCTTAACCTTAAAACTGCAAACCTATAATAACCTTAAAAGTTGTTTCTAAGGTTATTATAGGATACAAGTGTGAAGGTTATAAGTAGAGGGTTTTATTTTTATATAATGTTGAGGAAAATAACTTGGGGAATCCCATTATATAAATAGAATGATCAAATAGAATAAGACATATGAGGCTTTCATTTATGAACATGTTAGTTAGAGGTTATTTGGATATGCTAACTTACTATATATTTTTATGCATTCTAGGTCAATGGCATGCAAAATGCTAAACAAAAAACCCCCAATGATGCTTATCAAGGCAAGGAGAAATTCCCAACTAATGAACATGATGTCCAAGGAAAGAAAAATATCTCAAATGGCAAAGGAAAGGAAAAGACTCCAAATGATGTTGATGATGGCAAAGGAAAGGAAAAGACCTCAAATGAAAAGGATGATGGCAAAGGAAAAGAAATTGTACTTTATACTCGGGTCGATTGGAAAAACAAAAAGGTCAAGATCCTGCATGCATGCAACAGAGAGGCAGTAGGAGAAGGGATTATTGTTCTAGCAGATCCTATCAATGCAGTGAATGATGAAAGATTAGGGGAGGACAGGTTAGGTGTGGCAATCTCAAAATTAATTGGAAGGAAAAGGGTTCAGGCAAACAAGAATGCCTAGCTTGTGTGAAGCAACTAGAGGTTCCAACTATTGTTGCATGGCCTAGGGGACGATATTCAACGGAGGGGAACTACACGTTTCCTTTAGATGTAGAACCATTGTCAACAATGTTCACACAGTGTAGCAAGAGGCCACTTCCAACTTTCAAACATTATCCCACCAAAAGATGCAAGTCAGATTATGATTGTTCTCCTGAAGCTATGATGAAGGTTAGAGGAGGTGAATGTTATTGTTTTTCTTGTGTTAGAATGTTCACAATAGAGGAGTTGGTGGGAGCAAGAGCTACATATCAGGAACATAAGTGTGATAGCAGGAGGAATTTCATGTACACCATATTTGGCTATGCAATTCAGGATGAAAGATCAAAGAAGAAAAGATTCCCATTGAATGGAAAGTGGATATGTTCAAAAGCATGGATGGCTATACATGGAATTCCAACCTCTTCTTGGCACAACTGGAAAAAGAGACATGAAAATGGTAGTAAAATTGCATTGCATGGGAACACTGGCCTGGTAAGGCCTACCTCAAGAACTATAGCTGCAAAGGAAATATTTGAAAGATATGTGGATTTCAATGCAGAAAACATGCCACATAAGAGTAAGAAGGATGAAACGGGGGTAGAGTTATTGTTGAAAAGAGATTGCCATCCCATTGTACCCAGAAGAGCATATTAGAGGAAATAAATGCATTGCTTCGTGAACTTGGAGTAGCCTCTATATCCCAGCCCAGTTTTAGTAGGCTATGGAATAAGCATTTCAACAACTTTGCCAAGTGCAATTTATGTGCTAAGTTGAAGGAGACACTAGATAAGACTGTGCAACCAAGTCTAAGGGCAAAGATAAGGGAACATATGAAGGACCATATATGAGATCAACTATCATGTAGATCAACTTATTGGATGTGGAGGACCTTATCCGCAATGGAACCTAATAACTATCTATGTATTATACATGATAAAATGGACCAATGAAGACTTGTCTTCCACAATTCAAGTACATTCCTAAGTCATGTGGAAGATCATATCCTTTGCGATTTCAATGCGGGGCAATATTGCATGGGCAGGCTCAGACCTATTATGGCTATTTCAGTTTAGAGTTGTGGAGTGATGGTCCAGATTTTCACATTGGGAGTATCATGAGGTGTTTAAGAAACTATGAGAAGGGTTACAATGGTAACCTACAGGATCCTACAGCTAGCCAGGCACTACATAGTGCATTGTTGGATGGAACCCCTAATAGTATTGAAAAGTTTAGCAAGGCAAGATTTAGGAGGAATGGACCTAATGAACATGTTGGAGCTTCAACATCTCGTGCTAAACCTCGAGATGCCCGTAAAGCTCCTCTTGCAACTAGATAATTGTCTTTGGTCAAAATAAGAACAGGTGGATGTTTTCTTTCCTATCCTACTTAACAGCTGTGGGTATTTTTGAAAGAGTCAATTTGGGGTTCCTAATGCCCGGACATACTCATGAGGATGTGGATGCATTGTTTGGAAAATATAGTCATGTATTGAGACAGCAGACAATTACCAACTTTCCTAGGCTATTGAAAATATTTCATGGATGTACAAATCCATCTCCTATAGGATCTATCATAGAAGTGCCTGATTGGAAGAGTTTTGTGGATGGTTATGCTCTCGACATGGAAGGTCATTCTAGACCTCTTCAATTCACTTTTTGGGTGAGAGAAGGGATTCCAATCATGCAATGGAAAATGAGACCTTCAGAGGAGAAGTGGAGAGGTGGGGCAGAATTTGGTACGGGGATGCAAATGGCAAGCCTATGATACCTCCTGGTCAACCAAAAGCTCTAAAACCAACTGAAGAAGTCAAGCAATTGGGATTGACTAAGGATGGCATCAATGACTACATCAAGCATTGGCAAACTAATTCAGATGAGACTAATCGTGCATTGATAGATTATTGGAAGAAGGTGATCAACTTGTTGGATGAGGTAGACACATCCTCTAAGATTTGAAAGAAGGGTGGTTCCCTAAAAGTAAGTGGAAAACATTAGTGGTGCCGACGAAGATGATGGTACCATTAGTAGCATTGTGAAGGCATATGCTCCTCCTCAACGATAAACACTATGTTGGTCCTAAGAAGGATAGGCCAAAATATCTAGGCATGGATTGTTATGAACCTTCTACTGACGTGGAGTGCCACCAATTTGTAGTAGTAAAACCAGCAGATCTAGAGACCTATCCAGTGTGGTTGGGATGGACTATCTCGGATATTTGCAAAGAAGAAGGTGATGTTAACTTCAATAAGGTGCGCGTGGAATGGTGGTGTCCAGTACATCAGTTGAGTAATGTCACCGATAAAGAAAGATATTCAGATTGTTGGACAAAGAGGTGGAGGAGAAATCCAAGTGATCCTGATATTTGGCTAGACGTTGAAACCGTATTGTACTCGTGGACTCCAAAAACTATTCCTAGTAAAACAGCGAGAGTTACAATACCTCTCATATCCTTGGGGATGCTAGTGGAAAAATGAAAAACAATTACTATGTATCTTTTCTACAGTCAATAAAAGTTGTGTACTACTTGAGTTCCATGATATATGATTTTATAATTTGAAGTTAAGGTGTGAGTTTATATTCCCGTGTGTGATTATATGTTAACGTCTATTCTAGTCTAAGGGCAACAAAGTTACTAAAAAAGTGAATTTAACAAAGTTACTAAAAAAGTGCAATATAAAATTTATCCCAATATTAAGACATAATCCCAATTTAATTGAATGATGGTTTTTATCTCTCTCCTTTGGTTATTTTATTTTATTTTTTCGGATAACCTCAGGAATTTTGTACGTAGATAACCTCAATATCTGCCATATAACTTTATTTTTTGTTCATGTGTTATCGTTTGATGCACTTGCAAGATCTCTCAATCAGGTTTAGAGCGAGACAATTCGCTGATGCAAGGCCTCTCTGTAAGCTCTGCTTCATGCTTTTTGTCAAAAAAAGCTTTATGCTTTCTTCCGTGTAGCCTATTGTTCTGTAGCTGCAGTGTTGTACGTTGTAACATTCTGGTTTCATAGACCTAGATGATCTCCCGCAGAAGTGAAAATTAGCCTTTCATTCTTCCTTTCTTTGATGACCATTTCCATTAGCTGCTAGATGCATAGAAATAGTATCCTTTTCAAAGTTAGATGCACAGAAATGGTATCATTTCTAAGGGCCTGGCTTCTCAATTCTTAATACATAATGTTGGAATATCTATCTTTTCATGAGCATGGCAGACAGAACAAGCAGCATCATTTTCTTTTTTCCACTCTACATTGAGCACAACAATATGCTTTATCCATAATGCACTCAATGGAGACTCTATTATAGACACTGCCCTAGTTGACATGTATGGCAAGCATGGGAGAGAGGCTCTCAGTGCCTTTAAAAGTATGCTATTGGAGAATATGGTGCCTGACAACTTTACATATGTAAGCCTTCTTGATGCATATGGGAGTCAATCAATGCTTGGAGAGGGTAAATACACCCACAGTCTCATTCTAGAATGGGACTCGCATGAAACCAACAAATCGCCCGATAGATAGGCTCTCATTCATCTCAGCAGATTTTCTACAATGGTGGATAGTGGGTAGCCGCACACATGCAAACTACCCACGAAAATAAAGGGAAACCAATTATATCATTTGGACCCCAAAAATACAATGCTAACAGATGTTCGGCTGGTGTACCTGCTGAAAGCTTATCACCGGGATTAAAAAACCCCGCCCTTGCGGGTTTTCGAGGAAAAACCCTAGTGATAAACCTTCGGCAAGGGGCTTAGACAAATGCAAGGCAGAGAAATCGCTCCCAAAACCCACGAATGGAGAAGTCGAAACAAATGCCGCTCGCCAACCTGTACCTGCACATCACCAACACCACAAAAACAAAACAAAACAAAACAAACCTCCCAGAGTGGAGGGGCTGATTACGCGCGTGCCACGCGACAAATATAATAAACAAAGAAGGGGGAGGGTGGGTTCAAAGAGAAAGAGGTACTGCTGAGAGAGAAGGGGAAGCGCCGATGAGGAGTCGATGCAGAAACGCGCCTAAAATAGCGAACTTCCAACCAGAATGGGCATGCGCCGCCCGCATGCATGCAAAACATGCATGCTCGTCCCATTCTAGAATGCCGATCCGATGTCTCGGATCGATGGGATTCTAGAATGAGACTCGCATGAAACCAACAAACCGCCCGAATACCAAAGGACTTCCTTACAAACTAGGATCGAGGACGAAGGTCACAGGATGAAGGCTAAAGGCCGAAAAAGGACAGCATGAAAGAAATGCCAAATTGGCCAAACCAGGCAGGGAGAAGCCCCTCCCCTGCCTGGAAACAATTCAAAGAGAAAGAGGTACTGCTGAGAGAGAAGAGGAAGCGCCGATGAGGAGTCGATGCAGAAACGCGCCTAAAATAGCGAACTTCCAACCAGAATGGGCATGCGCCGCCCGCATGCATGCAAAACATGCATGCTCGTCCCATTCTAGAATGGCGATCCGATGTCTCGGATCGATGGGATTATTGAGTATGGATATGAGTCAGATGTATATATTAGTAATATGTATGGTAACTGCAGGAAGCTGCATGATGCACGAGCCTGCTTTGAAAGAATGCTTTCAAGAAATGCACTCTCATGGACTGCAATAACTTCTGTTCATGCCTCAAGGAAGTTTACCAATTGGCCCCATGATTTGGTCAGCCCCCATATTTTGAATTGCTTACACTGCTCTTTGTTTTCCCGTCTTCCTATTTTCTTTCGTTCCGATTTGTTTTGTTTCTTAAAATCCCTTTGTTTTTAAACTTTACTGTTTGCTACTCCAGTGCTGTGCAGGATGCTGGTTAATTTTGCAGTCCCTTCCATTGCTGTTGTTAACATTTTCTTCTCACAATTTGGGGGTTTTGATATGTCATTTGTTCATGCTGATTATATTTCTCAAATTTTAAGTAACTGTATTCTAGATGACTTGTAGGTGTGCAGTATTTCTCCTAAATCGCCTCTTTCTCCACATCTAAAAGTTGGAGATGCTATTAAAGAAGTGGATGGGATTTCAGTACACAACTCTCAGGAGTTAGTGGAAAATCTTCTCAAATTGAGCGAAGAAAAGACACATTCAACTTTGGGTGTTGGTCATATTTCAAGAAATTTTAGTGTTCGAGGATATTGTGTCCCATTAAACGTATTGAATGGTACTAAGCTAGTAGGCAATCACACTTGCTCCTCAAATTCCTTCCCATTCTTTCAAGTTCCACCTCTTAACTCAGAAGAAAGGAAGACTGTGGGGACAGGATACGTAAATTATCTTCGAGCCATTAATATCATTAGACAACCACCCTGCGGATTTACATGGATAAGGAGTTGTTCATTGGTAAGCAGATATACTTGGAACATGGATTCTTTGATGTCTTCTCATCATGTATAGCAATTGTTACAGATGCAGGTCTGCATGGAGCCCAAATTGCCTCCTGATGAAGTCTTTGTAACTTTAGATTTTATACCGCAGAATTTCAGAATGCCAGCATTCAAATGACAAATGAGCTGATATTTGTTGGAGAAGTAGGAGACTTACTTTTCTCTTTGCAATTTGGTAACTACCTACCCCGTTCTCTAGGCAGCTATTTTGCACCCTACGGCTTCCTCAAGTGCCTAAAAAGCTAGTAACATATTTATTCAACAACTCAGCAGCAATAATATTTTCTTTAGGGATGCCACATCAGAGAAAAATGCCTCCAGTGAACTTGGAGACTTATCTATTCAAACTGCATGTCTATAAGATGGGGTATTACCTGGTGTTATTAGAGACCTAATAATAGAGTAAGTATTCTAAATTTTTAAGTTTTTGATTTCTAAAAAAAGTCAATGCTATTAGCACTTAAACAAATCTTTTATCTATATGATTAGAATAGATATGAAGACTTGTGCTACTAGAAGACCAAATGAGTGTCCGGATTTTATTGGAGAGGATGGCAAACTTCTTACCGTTCCCATTATCCCTACTAGAAGACGTCCCCATCTGGCTCTTTCTTGGCTTTCTACTGCATTTTATATTCCACTAGACAATGTCGTCATGTGGTTTGTCCTCTCCAATTGATGCATTCTGTAGTCACATATTGGATTAGGAATTGTCATTCCATTGCTTTCTATATTTGTTGAGAGGTGCTAAAATACCGTTTTGTTTTTTTGACTAACACGTAACCATTATGGCCTAGTAGGTTTTAAATGCTGCCATCACAAGCTTGTCAATGAACAGGCTTAGAAAACTACGTCTTTTAAAAAGTTGTGTATGTTTATTGAAACTATAACATGAGATGGTTGTCAGCATGGGATTGTTCTCCCAGTAGATCTGGATTTGCCAAATAGACTGACCGAGAGATGGATCCTTTACCTGGTTTTGAAATGGAGGGGTGTGCTGGAACTCAAGAAGCCTGTAAACATTGAAGCCTTTCGTGATGCCAATATTGACTGGCAAGTTATTTGCCTGCAAGGTCTATTGAATGCGCAGAGATAGACAGTTTGTTCGTATTGTGTCTTTTGTTTGTGTAATTGTTTGTCTTATATGCACTTCTGCCATGCCAAGTAAGTAAATAGTTTCATGTATCTCCCATGAAGGATTTGCAAGAATAAAGGTATTCATCTTATTGAGGAAGCACCGCGGGAAGCTTTTTTGACAAGTATATGATCAAGTCTTGATGTTTTTTATTTAGAACCTATATGATAATTGCTTCAAGCATGATGTGGCAGATTCTATCAAGTTTATGCAACCAGTGGCGTCAGTACAAATGCCAACCCTGTGGAATGTAGGCTTTTGTGCCTGGAAACTGGGGCAACAGTATGGGAGAATTTAAATTTACAAATAAGCATTCTCCATGTTCATTTCAGCTGTACATACTCTTAGCATGCATGGATTAAGAAATACTACAAATGATGTTGCATCTTCATTTTCTTCTGCAATGTACGCAAATGAATAGAATATTATATAGCTTTGTGAAACAAAGTTATATGGCTCTTGGAAACAAGCATATAACTATATGAAAGGCAGAGTTAAAAAGACACTGAAGTGCGACATATATTGAAGATTCAAGTGCTATACAGTGAACATAAGAGACCCTTGTCACCTTTTGGTCTTACTGCACTCAAGAGAATTCCAAGGAAGCTAATGTGATGTGGCATGTTTATTGCAAAGATTCGTGTCTTCAAATAGCAAAAGTTAGGGACAAGAAGTTTTCAGTTTGGCATTTGGAACATTTTGTATTGAACATAGTAGCACCTTGACATGTATCATGTAGTTTTTGGTTGTGCATTTAAAATACGGGAAGGCATTAAGGCATTTCCATTTTGTGGATGGCAAGATCACAAAAATGATTAAAGTAAGGCTCTTTATTTCATACATAAAAGGACAGTTGGTTCAAATGTTATGCAAATGCTTACTTTGCTATAAGGATGCAGGAGGAGATCTTAAAGCAAATACACAATGAGGCAGTAGCGGTTAGTACTTTTCTACCCTAACAAATTAAGAGACGATGTTAAGGAGGAATTATGCAATGTTTATGGAATCGAACCTGGCGGGGATTTCAATGAGTGGAATGGAAGACTTAGCTAGGTATTTGCAATTAATTTCACCTTCTCATTCTTGTGAGTCCGGTAGTGCATTTAAAATTATGTCAAGCACATAGTATGCGAGAGAATAGGATCGTGTACCAAGTTCAAGGTCCTCATAGAATCCTTTTGGTCAAATGCTAGTAAAATGTATCAAAATCTTGATTTAATAAATTGTGCTCTAGTACGTAGCACTTGTAAAATGTGTCAAAATCTTGACTTGGTGTAGTAAGCAAATGCAAATCCATCTATGGCAAAGGATGTTTATAAGAATGAGACTAATACCTATAGCTACAATCAAGTGTATCAAATAAGCTATTGTGTGCGATGTTATGTAATGCCACTAATATTGTGTCCTCCCCTTGACATTCAAATAGTTCACTAGTAATCCAGTTATTTGCAATCCAATTGCATCAGCTATTAGCTAGGTATTAGCTAGGTTGACCAACATGTTTGATGTGAATACAAGAGTTTGAGTAAATAATGAAGCACATCAAGTCAATTTACCAGTCAATAATGAAGCCCATCAAGTCACTCTTTGTAGCTTTTGACTATCAACAACAAATCGAATCAGAAGAAGAGAAGAACTTACTTAAGCTTAACACTAGTTTATTAGATAGGCTAATTTTTTTGAATATTATCAACAACTCCAACAAGCCCTTGAGCGATCTAGAATGTATGGATTGGTGGAGCTCTACTTCTAAGGTGCCCAAGAATTGGATTAGAATACGAAGTACGGACATCCACAATGAAAAAAATCATCTTTTGGATAATATTTGGCAACAACTCCTCTCCACTCCCGTTGATCAATACACGAGCAGATTAGAATTGATATTGCAAGAGAAGAGCTCAGAATTGCTGGGTTAGAAGATAAAAGCCAAGGTTAGAGAGCTCAAAGAAGATGAAATATATAATAATAGTTACTTTTTGGTCAGCGCTAAAGGAAGAGCAAAGAGGAACAAGATCTTAAGTGTTGGGTTTGATGATGATGAGTTGAAGCATGCTACTTGCACTTATTTCTTCAGGATTATGGGAACTGAAGCCCAGGTTGACAAATATTTGACAATTGCAGGTTGCACCTTCAGGTTTTAAATGAAGGCATCATGTACACTAATAGAAATTTTGCTTTGTTCTTCAATAGAAGTTCTTGCAAGGCGTGTTTAATGTAGACTGGAATCTGTATTTTGTTAATAGGAGCCCTGCAGCAATGCCCTCGATCTCAATCAATGCATTGAAGATGATGTATTGGGACAGTGAACGAATGTTTTTCCTTGTTCTATCATGGACATAATTTTCCTTTAAGCAAAGATCTTGATTGCAAATTTGCAAACCAAATATTTGGAATAACAAGCTTGATCGAGTATACAGCTGGGGCTTGAGAGTGAAGTATGATTTAAGCTGCTTCACCCTCAGGCCACAGTGGGCAACCCTCCGTGCGCAGCACCTTGTTTTTTTTTTTTTTTTGAAGGACGCGAGACTCTTTTTATTGACAAGAACAAAGGCGCAATACACAATGCATAGAGAGGAATAAAACCCTAGTGGATAGGCTGACCTAACTAGGCAAAAACACCCATCTATGCATAAGAAGAACACCGTAGATACGTCTGCCAAATTATCTCTTTTTTATCATCAACTAGAGATGAGCAACGATAAGCTTTAGTGATCTTCTGCTGAGCACAATGGAGAAGCTGCTGATTAGAGATGTGTGCACATTGAAAAATACACAAACGTCGCCTCTGCCAGATAGACCACAAAATCCAACTAGAAGCAAGATGAAATGCCCGCTTATGCAAGTTAGGCCAAACAGGGGGGGATAAAGTGCAAGTAGGATCTTCTGGCTAGTGAGAGACACACTGAAAAAAGTGAATAACCACGCCCAAGCAAGCCATAGATGATCACACAAGAAGAAGCAATGTTCAATAGTTTCAACACATTGGCCACAGAGAGGGCAACAATCTGAGACTTTAGGGTTCATCTTGTGAGCCAAGACATTCACTCGAACACATCTATGGAGAATTTGCCATCGCAGCGCTGAGACTTTAGGGTGGAGCAATTTATCTCATGTCCACATCCAAACACTTTTCCACTGTGGTTGAGGAACTTGAAGATGCCAATGCTGGGATGGGGGGAAGAGGCTCACAATCTAAAAGCAGCCTGTACGTGGAAGAAACTAACTTTTCTGGCTTAAGACATGCATTACATATCCAAATAGGCACATCAGCCTGTGGTTGCTGCACAGTGGATGGCAAAAAATCAGCCACCCCAGTCCAGATTTGCCGATCCCATCTGTATAACAGAAATCTCGTCTGAAAAGCCTCCCATGACAAAAGATGACCAGAATCATACCAAGCTGCAATCGTTAAAACCCCAGCTAGCCGCCAACGCCGTTGGGTCTTTGGATGTACAAGTGCACATAAAGGCTGCTGATCATGCATACCTTGCAGGGGAAGCCACCAGCATGACATTGACAATGAAGCACAAGCTTGGAGATTAACATGGAATAAAGATCTAACTGCATCCAGGAAGTAAGCAGACCTTTAAAGAATGGGGAAGCATTTGGATATGGATGCAGAGGATACAACAAGGCCCATGGGAGACTAGGCTTGATAGTTGTCTTGTGAAAGGGGAGACACTGCAGAAGTGATTGCCGCACCAACCTTAAGCCAGGAGAGTCATCTTTACCAAGGAGGAGCCTCTAAATGAACTTTGAAATCATGACCTGGCTTTGTAGACGGAAGTCCAACATTCCAAGGCCACCAGCCTCCTTAGGTTTGATGCACTTAGCCCAAGATACCTTAACAACAGCACCTTCTGAGGTACCATCCCAGATGAAATTCCTTACAATACAGACGATCTCATTCATCTTACATTGAGGAGCCAGTAAGACAGATGCCATATAGACATGGGTGTTGGTGAGGACGAATCTTGCAACTGTGATCCTACCAGGCAAAGATAACTTAGCCACCTTCCACCAGAACAGATGTTTCTCAAGATCTTTAATGATCTCATCCCAAGCACATGAGGCAGAAACATGCACCCCCACAGGAATGCCCAAAAGCTTTGTGGGTTGACCATGAGGAAGCACCGTCTAGAGGTAGTCAAGAATACAAGAGGGAACAACACTATCCAGTGTCCATAGAGCAGGGCACTTTCTCCAACCTACAAGAACTCCAGAGGCCAGGGAGAAAGTATCTAGGAGCAGCTTAGCATTATGGAGGTTTTCAGCATTGGCCATAAGAAAAAGGAAAGTGTCATCAGCATACTGATTACACACCTCCTAAGAACCATCCAACATGGGCAGACCTTGGATGACACCTTCTCGAGCTGCAACATCAAAGAGTTGAGACAACACTTCTGCAGCAATAGTGAAGAGCAAGGCCGCCAAAGGACAACCCTGTCGGATCCCCCGACCAACAGTAAAGATTTGGGATGGTTCATCTTGAAAAAGCACTGTAGACTGCGCCGACACATGAAGCTTCATAACATCACAGGTGAATGCCTCTCCAAATCCCAAAGCAAGAAGGCATTTCTCCAAAAATACCCAATACACACTGTCATAGGCTTTAGCAAAGTCTAGTTTGAGGAACATCACTTGATGACCCTGCAAGTGAGCCCAATACATGCCCTCGTATACAGCCGCAACATTGTTCAAGATGCATTGGGCAGGGAGAAAGCCAGACTGTGTAGAAGAAATTGACTCGGCTAAGATGTTGCGTACCTTGTCAGCCAGGGCTTTAGCAAATATTTTGTAGACAGATGAGAACAAGGTGATAGGACACACATCATTGTTGAGCCAAGACCAGCAAGCTTGAAAGAACTCAATAGGGAAGCCGTCAAGACCAGGACACTTATCATGCTTCAAATGGAACACAGCCTCCTTCAAGTCCTCTCTTGTGATATTCGATTCAAGTAATCTCCTTTTCTCAGTGGAAATAATTGGATGTACCTTAGACAACACAACAGTCTGCATATCCTCCTGGAATGGCATGGAGTGCTGAGCAAAGAAGGAAGAGAAATGATCAAAAAGATATTGCTTGAGTTGCACTGGATCAGAGATAAGAGAGCCATCAGAAAGCTGGAGGATATGGACAGATGTTGCCTGCCTTCTCCTTTTGGATGTTGCAAAGAAAAAGCGTTTACACCTATTCCCATCTTTGAACCATTGCAAACCAACCTTCACTCGAGCATGCCGAACCTGCTCATTTTCGAGCAGTTTAATTTGTGAAAGGACTAGTTTTTCTCTGGCCCCGTCAGAGGGCATGAGAACGACAAGTTGCAAGTTCACGATATAATGCAGAAAGTTGCTCTCTTGTCTCTAATGCTCGAACTCTGCCCCATTCCTTAGCAAGAGCCTTAACAGTAGAAAGAGCTGCAACTAAGCCAGGCATGCCTCTTCTAGAGGTCTTCACCATTTGCGAGAAGCAAATCAAAAAAAGTTAAGGTGTTTTCCCAGCTATTCTATGCCAATAAAAATGCCCAGTAAATTGCTGCTTGGACAATGGTAAGATATCACAGTAAGAACTTTTCGTATCATAAAAGTGTAAAGGATTATTTGTACCATGTCACCAAGAGTGGTATTAGTCCAAACAATCTGTATTTCTTGATGAAGTTAAAAGCATCTGCCAACACAATTGAAATTTGCTAGTTATTCAAAAAGAAATCGCAGGTTGACCTTCTATCATGGGTAGCTTTTACATGCACCTAGAACAGGTACATAGAAGAAGACACAACTTCACATATGTAAATTTTATTGCCTGCACAACAACATAACCTCTGAAATCATCAACAAACTCAACGGATTTAAGAATCAAAAGTCAGAATACCTTTCAATTTGGTTGTCATATTGGTCTATAACAAAACTGCCAAAACTTCCGTAATATGCATAAAGGGGTGATTCATACAATCTGTTTACAAATTTCTTCATACTTTGTGTTGTTGGAGCACCGGATTATGAGTCAATACTTTATCAATGAGCTCTGCATTCAAAAGCATCCCCCGGAAAGCCATGTTGACAATAAATCTCAGCCATGCTGCTCCTATTGGAATACATAAACATTCTTCTGCCCTCTTCATTCAATCTCTGCACAAAAATCACATAAATCTATTAATTTGTAAGTTATAAAAACTCAAATTCCAGAATTTACATTTTACTCACTTTGAATGCTATGACCCTGATAGACTTTTGTCGGTCGAGTGAGAACTGCATGAGTTCTGCTGCAGCAAATGCAAATCTGAAATATCAAGAGATGGCCAATCGTGTTCAAAACAAACAAACACGGATGAAAAGCCTTTGCTGGATTTGCACTACCATAGCCATAATATATTGAGGCATCGTGCACAACCACCCGAATGTCATGATCATAACATAGAAATAATACTTTGCTTTTGCATATGAATGCTATACAAACATAGAAAATTTCATATCTTGTAAACATAGAATGCTCGAATCTGTTTTGGGTAAAGTGATTATTAGAATTAGCATCGTTGATAACATCAAAAATCGGATTCAGACGAATTCCCCCAGAATGCCAATAGATGCCATATATCTGATGTGGTGTTCAGTAAATTGAGCAAATTCAGAATTTAAGCTAATGCAATGGCTTTTAATGAAGAAACTAAAAGCAAAGAATCTTTTACAAATACAAAGTCTTAAATTCAAAATTTAAGCGAATGCAATGATTTCAAATGAAGGAACTAAAAGTAAAGGACTGCTTATATCAAATACAAAGTCTTGATTATAGAAGGATGCACAGCCATTAGCAAGTGGCAATGATCTGGGAACCAATAAAGCTAGATCTTGTGAAAAACACTAGTCAGTTTAGTATGCTAGTCTTCATATCGACAACCACTCTTTATTGCCACTCTTTCAAATGCATATCAATAACCACTCTTTAATGACACTCTTTCAAATCGAAGCTCCATGTATTATACCTTCTAATAAGGTTTTAACAACTAAAATTTAACAACAAATCAAGTTAGTCCTTAACCAAGCAGAAATAAATTAGTTGATAATATGTTGAGTTTCCCACATAGAATATTTAATTTAATTTTAATTTTTGTCTAATGCTCACTTGGGCCTCGAGGGGCCATGGAGCACATGAACATAATGTTTATAGATTTAACAAGAACGAGCGGTAAGTATCCACTGCTCTAAAATAAGGACCTAAAGTCAATGGTGGTAGTTGCAGTAATGAAAAGAAATCAGATGCATAAATCCCAAAACTGTTTCTGATGTGTGCATATTCCGGGCAGCTCGTAAATACATGTCCCTCATCTTCAATGTGACCTGTTTCACATACCTTGCATATGCGGTCTTCAGGTTGTGTATTAGTCCATCTCCCTAATTCGATTTCGAGTCTATGAGATCCCGTTCTATAGCGGGCCAGCAGGCTTCTTTGTTGTTTAGGTAGACTTGCTAACAGGTAATTCTGACTCTCAATAGTGGCCACTGGATTCACGTTCTGTTGGTACTGTGTCATCCTTTTACCAGGATCGGCCCACAAAATATCAATAGCATGCTTCTCAACCAGAGATCGAACTTCCTTCTTTTCGGTTGGCCATGATGTGATGCCCCATCTGAACGCCCATGCCTTGAGCTTATTGCTCCAATCCGACTGCATTAGAGCTATATGTGATAGGCGGTCGTCATCTTGCTCATTCACTCTGTTAAAAAAATTGATTGCTTGATACAAGCTCTCTAATTCCAGCGGTAACAGCCCTACCTCGGCGAGCATGATTGAGTATGGGATTTGCGACCTGATACCAAGCTCTTCCCGGATGATCAATTTTTGAACTGTTTCTACTTGTTTCCACTGTCTGGCTGAGATGCCGGTCCCCCAGATTGGAGCGCCATAGAGCACAACCGTCTGGACGAGGGTCTTGAAAAGAATTTTCTTCAAATTCCAGTCTACGAGTGATGCTTTGCTGCATTTAGACAACATGCTATACAATGCAGCCTTTCCGCCTGCGACTCTTCTATTTATGCATGTTTTCCAATTATAGTTTGAATCTAAATCAATCCCCAGGTACTTGTAAGATTCAACAATCTCAAGCATCTCACCTTTGTATGTGAAAGTTGGTCTCTCCCGAGATCCAAATACCATGACTTTTGATTTCGATAAGTTGACTGTCATTTCCTTACCTGCACAAAAAGTTTCCAAATGATTGAGATGTTCCTGTAACGTTTTAGCCTTGTTAGCAATAAGCACCACGTCATCAGCATAGAGGAGAATCTGAAGAATGTAACCAAGCTTTGCCCTAGTTGGTGATCTGTGGTGAAGCCAATCGTCCAATTCATCTATATAGATGCCAAAGAGGGTTGGGGAAAGAGGGCATCCCTGCCTCACCCCAATCGTGCTCTTCAAAACTGTGTCCAGATCCTTTGAAATGGTGATCAGCACCTCAGCATATAATTGAGACACTGCCGCTCGGAGCTCTTGAGGAACTCCAACTTGTGCTAATCTATCTCCAAGATTTCTGCGAGGGACCGTATCAAATGCCTTGCTAAAATCAATGAATGCCAAGTACAAGGATATATTAGGTGCTTTTGCCTTTTCGATTACAGCTCTGAGTGTAAGAACATGGTCTAACGTATTGTGATCTCCTCTGAAACCGGCCTGGCATGGTGAGCGTGCTCCTGATTGTTCTGCCCAATTTCCAATCTTGCTCTCCAACAAGCTGCCAAGCACCTTAGAGAATATGCTACCGATGAGAATTGTCCGGAAGTTTCCTGCCACTCTTGGATCCCCTCCCTTGTGGATGGGATGAACTCGGTTAAGCTTCCAGCTTTGAGGGAGCCCCTGGGTGAGACTAGCATTCAAAATATCTGTAAGAATTGCATGTGTTCTCTCTCCACCCCATTTCAGAAGTTTCATGCATAAATTGTCAGCATCTGTGGCTTTATTGTTTGCCAATTTGGCTAAACAATGTTTAACTTCGGATACAGTAAAAAGATCCACTTTTGGAGCTATATTAAGCATGCTTGTGGCGCCTTCTTTATCATAAATATCTTGGACTAATTTAAGCAAAGCCTCACTATCTGGGATAACGTGAGCATGCTTTCCTTTTAAGGTGTTCCAGAACTTTTTAGGCTGCTTTCTTAGCTGGTCAGATAAAGCCTTTCGCTTATCAGAAAAGTAAGAGCGCTTTTTTTGTCTTATAAGGCGTTTATACCAGGATGGTTTGCAAATACAGTGTTGAGGTAGTTTATTGCGAGCTTCTTGGCAATCTACATCCCACCACGAATTGCAGGGCACGCCTTTCCTAGGCCTTTTGGTGAGTCCAAAAACTGATGTAGCAGCTTCTGTAATAAGCTTTTGAAAGAGTGCAGCATCCTTTTCTATTTCCCCTGTCCATGTAATGTCCACAAGCAGCTTTTCCAAATGGTCTTTGTATATTCCATGATGCTCATAATCTATCCTTATCTTTGGACAAAATATCTAATTTTGTCTCACTGATTTAACATGTGCTTGAAACACTATGTGAAGTGGCGTGTGGTCAGATTCTGGTAGGAGATTACCTACATAAAAATCTAGGATCTGATCTTTATTTTCGGCTAAAAGGTAATCAATTGAGGATGCTCCAGTGTGGTTATGATAGGTAAACTTGCCTGATGACTGGAATGGTTGAACTCCATTGATAATTTTCAAATGGCATACAGTGCAGAGCTCCAAAAGTTTCTGCCCCATTTCATTCGAGATCTGATCCTCGGAGAGTCTATTGTATGCCGGGTCTACAAGCTCATTCAGATGCATATCAGAGAGATCTTCAAATACACTTGCTTGTTGGTTACTTGTACGACTATTAAAGTCTCCTGTAACAAATATCTTGCCCTGCGATGCATATTGCATGATATCTGAACACAAACTTTCATATGGATTGTCCTTATCATATTCGGGCCTATTGTATATGTGCGAAGTATCAGGAGCAAAGTAACAAATAGCAAGGAATATTAATTGTCCATTCTCACCAATCTTGATCCATATATATTGCTGTTTTGGGTCTTTCTTCAAGACCTGAATGTTAAGAACAGATTTTTTTTTTATATATAGCAATACCTCCATAACCACGGCCGTCACCTGTTTTCTTAATGTTCCATACCTGATCCAATAGCTCAAATCCTGGCATGTCTGGAAGAGCGCGAGATTGATGATGCCATGTTTCCACAAAACAAACTAAATCATCCCGTTCCCATGTTGGCAAAGTAGCGTTTATTTTTGCTTGGGTAAGTCCATGTGTGTTCCATAGACTAAACCTCAAGGCCCCAATTTCCTATTTGCGTTTCCTGTTAGTAATTACAGCCTTGCCCCCTTGGTCGAGATAAGCTACCAGTCCTTCATCTCTTGCTGATTTCACTTTTGCCCATTCAAGCTTCCGGATTTCCTGCTGTCCTGGTGTAAGATCTCGATCTAACCAGACCTTTTCCCCTTGAAGCGCTGACCTGTTATACATGATTCTGTCTCTGGCCTCTTTGCTTTGGAACTTAACCAAGATTGGCCTGTTATATTGTCCCGGTTTTCCTATCCTGCGTGCTGAAGAAAATAAAGGGTCAGGCAACCTCATGGTGGTTGCAAAGAACCTCCTGACAGTCTCATTAATCTCTTCCCCTTCAATCTCAGGTAGACCTGAAATTTTCAAGTTTTTGGCTCGCATTTCCTGGTCAAGTTGCTCACTGGAAACCTCGGCATGATGAATTTTCATCTGTTCTTTTACTTCGGCATGATGGATTTGCAATTGCTCTTTGGTAGATTCCGCTACCAGAGATGCAAGCTTGGTTTCTAATTCATTGATTTGAGCTCTGAAATCAATCGATGGTGCACTTTTAGATTCCGAGTTCAATTTCTTGAGCTCGGAATTCTGAAATAATAGGTCTTGTAGGGTTTTTTCATGCTCTTAACTTCCGATCTCAAAATCAATACCTCTGATTTCAATTCTGTCATCACGGCCAATATATGAGCCGTGTCTCCTGCATACTCAGGGGGATCGACCCCCCTTTTTGATCGGGTCATCCACAGATACAAAAACCTGTTTACCGCCCTGTTTACCGCTCAACCTAGCGCCCTAGATTGGAGCGCCATATAACATATTCTAAAAACGAGGTGCACCCTGGACTACCTCAATCGTCGGATCTGTCCATCGTATGGCTCAGATTGTATGTTGGAGCCTCTGGGTGCCTCCTATTTTGATTATGGTCATTTATGATTGGGGGTGCCTATGATTTTGAAACATGGAATACAGGTTTGCGTAAGGTTTTGGAATATGAAATACCGAGACTCCTCCCTATACGGGTTCGCTTAAGGTTTCAGATTTTGAGATACGGAGACTCGAACCTCTACAAAAATAATTCACTTTGGTTTGGGTGCATATTCACACGGAGGGTTACTCCGGGCATCGAGATTTGTCGGATGGGCATATTTGCCCTTCATTCCTTGATCTGGAACATACATAGCGATCCTCGTTTGTGGGGTATGCATGTACAAGTTTTTGTATACTGTATATTGAGATTTGCAAAATACTATAAGGTTTGGGGGAATGTACTTAATAGTGTTAATAGTGTTACGTAGGGGCTCTCGCTACCCTACGTAACCCCCATGTGAATATGCACCCAAACCAAAGGGGGTTTCAGGGGGATTTTGATTTAAATGTGTTGGATGCAA
This sequence comes from Isoetes taiwanensis, assembly GCA_021234155.1. NCBI lineage: Eukaryota > Viridiplantae > Streptophyta > Lycopodiopsida > Isoetales > Isoetaceae > Isoetes > Isoetes taiwanensis. The sequence continues at coordinate 3,986,534 of JAJEKV010000057.1, read as the reverse complement.
TTTGTGTTAATTAATATTAATGGTAGTGATGTGGTGTTGTTATATTAAAAAAAAAATTTGGGCCCTTCGGGTTCTACTAAAGGCCTTCGAGCATTAAGGATGGCATAAGTGCTCTTGGGCACTTTCGGCACTAAGGATGGCATAAATGCATGTTGCAATTTTAGAAACACTTATGCATGTAACAACTTTAGAAATACTTCTACATATAATCTAATTACAGGAGAATGAGATAAACCCTAACAAAAGCAAACTTAGGTAAACAACTGTAGGAGTTTGCTCCCAAAGTCCTTGCCACAAGAAACGTTCTTCTATGCTTGTGTCCATATGCTACATGAAGTAGAGAATGCAAGGAAAGGATAATGAGAATAGGAGAACTTGGTACACCTCCTTATTGGATTCTGCTCTTACATCTCAGAACCATGCATCAATGTTCGACTCATATGACTAAGGCGTGAACTGCCGATTTCTTCTTCACAGCCACAAAAAGGATTTAATAGATTTAAAAGGATGCATTTCAGAATAGAAGGATTTGGCAACATATGTGATGATGTTATCAATCCATTCAATTCTAAGGTACTCCTCCTACCATTCCCAACCTTGTGCCATTTCACCACGGATTCTGCGGCATCTCCCTTTGCTTCAAATCTTCTACAATTTCCATGACTTCTCCCATTGTAACTTCTAGTGTGGTTGATGCCAATTCCTTGAATAACATTTTAACCTTTATTATTTCTATGACTAGAATTCATCATGTTACCAAAAGAATTCAGGGAAAAAAAGTACTCAACGACCTTTTTAGGTCACTGATCATTCAGCCGGATAGAAGAGTTCCAGCCTTCGATTCTTCTATTTCTGGTCTGGTCGAGATCTCTAAGACGCAAATTGGTCCCTGGGACCTTGATTCCGACCTCCTGGGTTCAAATCTGGCCTGATTTGATGACGATTTGGCTGTGGCTTACATCGAACTGCACACTTGATCCGTCTCATATAAATTATGAAATACAAATTTCAGCCACTCAGAAGGCCGTTCCAACCTGTCTGAGGTCATTTCCAGAGTTTTGCCACTGTTTCTTATTACAGGGTTTTCCGGTTTATCCCAGACCATGCCATCCTTATGCTATCAGATCCAATCTTCTTCAGCCAATACAAAAAACCCAGCATCTAAAGCTTACTACAACTCAATTATACTTGGGTCACATAGATCCGAGGCAGAAGGGTTTTTGTGCTGGTTTAGGACATCTATTGCTACCACAGATACACAAAGGTAGAAGGGTTTATGGCAGAATATGCAAAACGAAGGCCATGCAAGGCATAAACAGTGTACAAGAGAAAGAAGGCATGAATCTGTGAATGATTCCCCTGGTTTGAAAGGCAGAAGCTAAAGATGGCCTGTAGCTGCACAAGAAAACTGAAGGATTCCTCTGCTATGGTGAGGCATCCAACAGATACATGCTCAAAATCTGCTTTTCCAACAAATTCATGCTCAGATTTGTTGCTTACAAAACTGATGTAACAATAAAAACCATTATGCTAACCAAGCATCATATCTAGCACAACAATCCTAAATATTCTAGCACAACAATCCGCTCCCAGCAACAATCCACTAGCTCGCAACAAATCGAGATGGCAAAAGTTTTGAGCGAGGGGGGAAAGGTTATGAGCGAGGGCAAAAGTTATGAGCTTTTTGATGTATATGCATAAAGCATTCACAACGACCATCGGATTGTTTAACCCAACCCAAATCAACGAACCAAAAAGTGCGCACTCTAGAAATACTATTTAGCATGACTCTCCAAATACAACACCTAAATCATAGAAAAATCATGTGAAAAAACGTATAAAACTACAAAAATAACCCCATGTTATTGTGCTATATATTTAATCTCATCTGGCAGAATGCCGCAAAGATAAAATGACCACTATGTAATGCTCATGACCAACAACAAATTCATATCATGATGTCTCCTTGTTAATCTCGTTTGGCAGAATGCCGCAAAGATAAGATGACCACTATGTAATGCTCGTGACCAACAACAAATTCATAGTAGGGTTAAATACATTGCTTTCTCAGAAGAATCTAGAGTCTTTGACCCAGGCTTCTTGATGCCAATAGCTTCGAAACAAAGTCTGGATAAAACTTCACCTTGTTCTGTAACTCCAGATTGTTTTGCATTTACTATCTCTATGACATTGCAATCCTAAATTTCTAATGTGGATAACAACAGAGCGAGTAGTATTTGACAAGAAATGGCTCTGAACTGCAATGGTGCAGTGTTGTGTAGGATCAAATCAGATTCACCATTGCCGCCTTCAGATAAATGGTCGCTTAAGCTTCCAGGGAGTAAGTGGCCTGCCATGTGGAAGTGGGCGTGGAATACATTGCCTCCTCCTAAAGTCCGTACCCTTTTGTGGCAGATCTTTCACTGTAGCCTCAGGGTGAACGTCAGAGTCCACAGATTCAAGCCTCAGGTAGCGGAAACATGCCCTTTATGTGGGACGCGACGTGAGACCATTGAGCACTGTTTTGTCCTATGCACAGAGGTAGGGGCAGCTTGGTCCTGGGTGAGAGCCCTCTTTGGGACTTCACTATGCAGTCAGAAGATTCTCTTGGGAGTCCTTCCTAGCAGGTGGGCATTGGCCAAGCGGCAGGCGTTTCATTTATGCAGAGCTTGGCTTTTGTGGCTGATTTGAAAAAGACGGAGAGCGAAGGTCTTTCAGAATGCAGTGCTTAGCTTTTTTCGGTTGGTTCCGATCTTGAGGCATAAGTTGTGGCAGGCTTACCAAGTCTCAAGCTTGTCTGGCACAGTTAAGCGGGAAATTTGTTGGTCGACATTCCTACAGATTGTGGATCATGATGGGCGCTTCATTTCTTAGCACCACACTTATCATTGTACTTGATCGCATTCTAGTGGTTTAATATATTCTTATATTCTTCAAAAAAAAAAAAACTTTCAATATGCATCTTTTCTAAATGGCCATGTTATTCAAGATTAAGGTATGACAAATCTTTTCAACAAATTTGCAGCTAGGCAGAGACATTATCACCAAGTTCTTTTAACTTCTAGGAAAATGGAGTTAGACCATATAGGCTTTGAGACAGAAATAAAGAAAATGCCGATCCTTTAATATGCCAGCTAGAGAGTAGTATCCTGATGATTACTGAAAGTATCAAATTAGCAAAGAGGCAAGCGGAAATGACAGTTCTCTTGCTATTAAAGTTTATTATATAGCATAATTGTAGAAATATGTTGTTTAACTTATGAAGGTGCAAGTTGATGCCCTACGTGAAGATCGTATTTGCAAGGTTGATGCCCTAATAGCCGGATACATGTGCATCCAACATGTCAATTTGACTTGCATAAATGAATGTTTATTGATGCTACTATTACACAGTGCTTTTAATATGGCTGATTTGCCAATAGTGCAGAGTTGCATGTCAGGATATTATTGTTGCATACTTGCTTATCAGTAGGGGAGACAAAGATGTCATGCATGTATTTGCTACACGCTTATTGGTACATTTCAATTTGAGTTCGAACTTGCTGGAGGTTGACGTTCATAAATTAATGTCCACGCTGCCAATGCTGCAATAGGACTATACATTATATATCCCCGAAGCTTAGAAAATCTATTCGAGCTTTATGCCCTCAGTTATTTTGCCCTTGCACAAAGATGTTGTGAACTTTCATCAGCGTTTCGCAGATTGATAAGGTGCACTCTAGTTCTTTCCTGAAAATAATGCATAAAAGCATATTAAAATGCATTTATAAGGGACATAAAAGCTTGGTAGACATTGGTTTATTATGGCCACTTCATTCAGACTGGAAGGCATCTGAATCATATTTCTAAAGTTAATCGCTCGTTGCCAAATTACTTGCAAATAATTGGGCCTCTGCTCGATCATTCAAAAATTATCTCTATTAGAGGATACTTCAGACATCAGATATAAACATCACATAGGAAGACTCATATATGGATGCTTTTTTTTTTTTGAGGCAATTGCTCAACAAGAAAACAGAGAAGACCGGTCGAAAATTATGTCCATATCTCCTTTGCAATACAAGAATATGGGCAATGGCCATCAGCATTACAAATGAAGTAAGCGGCATGGATTTTATGAATGAACTTGACAAGGAAGCAAGGCAAAGAGGATCATCTCAAATTCTTTTCGTGACCTTTACGCCAGATTGATGCTATCATTTATTAGTAACTAGGGTTTCGATATCAACAACCCCTTACAACATGCTATGTAATGAGTCTTTATGATAAAGACTCCCAAGACGATTGACTTCATCAAAATACTTAATATTGAAATATAGAGAAACATTAAAATGCTAAAAATTGATTTAGTATATTTGTGATTTAGCAATATAGCCCTGCATTGCAACTACACCTCCCAAAAAAAGTAAATGAAATCCTTTCATGTACATCTCATACCAAGTAGCACATAGGCTACCTTTGAACCAATAACTCATGTCATACAAACTTGGGATACGCCGTCTTACATACCCAAGCAACTTTGCCTGCACACACCACAAATGTGATTGACCAACTCCACGAAAATAGCACACTGAAGCAACTCACTGACATTGCCAAAAAGGTTATAAAATTTTTACCTATAAATTCCAAAATACATAGGCTACTTTTGAAACACTAACAACTCAAAACATGGTGTTCTAATATACCTACAGAACTTCCCATACTACAGCTTCTCAAATTCTCCTCCCCCCTCTCGCCTAAAAGACATCCAGCATTTACAAAGAAATTGTGACCAGCCACTCACATTCACTTGCTCTCCTTTTTGCATGCCTCATCACAAATAACAAATTCTAAGGGAACTCTAATATTCAAAACCTTGCTACTCACCTCCCAGGGCCCCACCTAAAGCATAGCCCTAAGCATAGCTTGCTTTGGTTGAAGAAGACCAAGTGTCTTGATGATGTTTACAGAGCAGAGGCAAATGACTACTTGAAAAGCCTAAGAATATAAGGATAGAAATGTTTTTTGTCTTTGTTTGCTGCCTAATTTGATTGCAAGGCAATTTTTAATGTTGCAAGGGAGATGGTCATATGTACCATTCTTCCTTCATTACTTCTTGATACCATGTAAAAGACGTGCCATCTTATGGTCTTTTTTTTTCAATGTAGATTTCCATTCTCATGTGTAATGGTGATGGCTATTTTTTGCAAGAGTTGCAAATTGTTTCTGATTGTTTGCTTGGTTTGAATTGTTTCTGATTGTTTGCTTGGTTTGATGATGCAGGGGGGATTGGTGGTCTAGCCAAAAAAGCATGGCTAAGAGGGTTCAATTCTCTCCACTGAACATGTAAACATTACTTCTATTTAACTTCTGGTTGGCTGTGCAGCAATTCAAGGAGTTAGAATACTTCATATTGTGCAACACTTTGTTATTTCAGCTTGTAAGAGTTAAAAAAAACAAGGATCGACAAAAGACAACCTCATACATTGAGCCACATAATACATTCGCCAAGCAACAACTATAATTTTGTAGAGAGGAATCCAGACAAACTGAAATGTGAGTTATCTACATCCCAATATGTAGACTTTGTGGATTAAAGGCACCATTACTTTCACTCCATTTCTAAATCCCATGGCCAGTCACTAACAGATGAGAGATGTATGCGCTATGGTTGATCTTATATGCTGTGTAAGGTGTTGATCTTATATGCCGTGTAAGGTGGGTAGAAGAGGCAAACAATATATGCTGTGACATGCCTTTCAAATCCATTAGTGATATATACATAGGATATCTTCGTGCATGTACAATCTATGGTTATGGATTTTGCAAAACATGCTATTGATTTCATCATGAACCACAGTGCTACAGTATTTGTGGGACAAAATCAGTGGTACTGATACTGATATGCAGCTGTACCAAAAAATGCTGGATACTTTCTACTGTCCATTCTGCCATCCGAACTATGTAAGCATATGAGACCAAAAAGCAGGAGTTAATGGCTGAAAACTCTAAAATAAAATAACATTGCTGGAAAACATTCATAAAGAAGGCTGCAATAACAACGTCAAAACAGCATTGCTGCAATAACAACTTCAAAAACTTCAATTTGACTCCTATGTTTGATGGAGAGCAATGGCAATACAATATACATTCCGCCACGATGTTAAAATATGTCCGGTGCAACCTAGATCAGACTAAAGCACAGATTAAAGCACAAATCAGATTGAACCACCAATGTGTTGATCGTGGCCTTATATACCATTGACCATAAACAATTCCTGTCAGGGTTCCTCTTCTGGGCAATGTAAAATCAGAGTTAAGCATTGAAAACAATAACATTGGCTTCTTTCAAGGGAGGCTTGATGAATATCTGTCTCATGGTCTTCTAAAATGGCGTTCAATCTTTCTATTTCTTTTATTATCTAGCACAATTGTCAAAGCTTGCATATAAGAAGAAGAACCTGTTTTTTAGGAAGGGCTGTTTGGTGAACTGTGGCGCCGTATTTTATCACTTTCGCTTCAGATAATTCCTTAATGCTTGTAAGACTGCAAAAAAACATCTCGAGATTGAATTTTGAATGGAAGAAATGCAGAACAGGTTTTGTGCATTAATACCTTCTTTGTGTGCATCATCGCCATCAGAGTGTTTTTCTGTTCTATAGTTTCTCTGTTCTATGATGGAAATCTTCGTTTCTTAAAAACCATAGCCATACCTAACTTCGCCATAGCCATAACTTGCTTCAGCAACCTAGCCTCGCCGAAAGCATAGCCCGAGCCATAGCTTGCTTCGGATTTCACCTAGCTTCGGCACTCAGGAACACCCATTTGAACTCAAAAATCTCTATCTTGACATAAAACTGCTCTATCTTGACATAAAACTGCTCAGGCCAGAGAAAACTCCAGCAGCATCGCCCATCTGCAGGCCGCCCAGTTATATTCTTCACGAAGGAGCCCTGCGGACCAATTTGAAATAATTGCAGAATTTAAATGTCAAGGGCAAGAAAAGATTCAGCAGATGTGAAAGGGCCTTGTCTTTCCACACATAAAAAATCCCCTTGCCTCCGGAACTGTGGCCAAACAGTACAAACCAAGGTTACGATCCAGCCCTGCTAGTTGGATGCACTGCCACAAAGATTGACCTCGCAGCACAGGCATAACTTTTACCTCCGGATTCGTGAAGTGGAAATTGGTTACCTTTAGCAGATCGCCGCTGCCCTTACATATGCTCCATATGTTGCCATCGTCATCTTGTATCACAAAATGAGGACCCCAAACAGATGAAGGCAGACGAATGGTCTTGTATCACAAAATGAGGACCCAAACAGATGAAGGCAGATGAATGGTCTGTTTTATTTCAGGCAGAGCATCTGTATGAGGATAGATGAAGTCTCCATCGCCATAGCCGGAATGGGAGCGATGGGCTCAATTCTGAGGCGCCAAGAATCCCGCCAAAACGGACCAATCAGAATCCCGCCAAAAGAGGGACCAATCAGACAGGAAGACCAGGATCAAAATCAAAGCCGTTGGTTTATCTTTGATCTGACGGCTATTCATGACTTTACTAGCTCTTTTTCATTTTTATTTTTACATAGAAAGCTTATTCCTTGCCTTCACTGTAAATAAACCAATATACCTCTTATCCAAGAGAAATACGCTAGCCACATTATCATAAGCAACCATCATTCAAGGGTAAGTAAAATTGAATGCTTGGAAAGGATTGTTGAAAATGTCTAATCTTAATCTATTTCTTCATGTGCATTAGAAGCATGTTTCCAACACATGCTACAAAAGAGATACACGATCTTGAAAGTAATGCCAAAATATGCAAAGACCACTTTATATACAAAGACCATAAGTTAGTTTTATCATTTGGTCATCCTAAAGGAGCCTGCAATGGTCAGAATAGAGGTCTCTGCGTGGTAAATAAAAGTGAGACCATCATCAAGAACGAGTGCAGCGCCATAGCGGAGCTTTTTGGAGAAGTTGCAGTCAAAAATTTTACCCACATCATCTTCAGTAGCCTGCACTTTGATAAGCTGAGATCCTTGCGATGCTTTTGAGAAAACAGCATCACCCAAAATGGATTTTAAATCGGATTCAGAAAGCTGCATCATTTCAACAGAAATACTTTTTGACCTACATTTTAAAGCACTACTGTACTCCATTTGCTTAAGAACCTGCTGCCGGATATTGGTTCGAAGCTTCTTGGCGGAATCCTTGTTCTTGCGTACGGGTTCATCATCGATTCTCTGCTTTTTGGCTGGCTCTGCAGTCGTCGATTTCTTGAGCTCTTCCAAAAGCGATTCAGTTTGCTTCTTGGAGATCTCGATCTGCTCTTCCTTCTCCGCCAGAATGGCTTTTAGCTCCTCAAGATCGTCACAGCCGTCCCATGCCCTTATCCGCTTCACACCTCCCACCACGCTCGCCATACACAAGGCACCCAAAACTTTAATCACTATAATAAACCACTGATAAACCACTATAGATGTGGTTTTTTATGATAAAAATTTTATTCTTAATAAAAACCACATAACATAGTGGTTTTTATAACTAGTACGTGGTTATTCATGTTGATTTTCTGTTGTAGCGTGGCTTTTCAAAACCAAAATTAGTTTATTTTATAGTTTCTAACATCAACGGTGGTCATTCATGTTGGTTTTCTAATGTACTATGGTTATTAATTCAATATTGGTTTGCAACATAGTTTTTGAACACCACTTTAAATATGGTAATGGTTGTTTATGTTGGTTTTCTATTGACACGAAGTTGAAGTACTTTATGGTGTGGTTTTTTAACCAATTTAAATGCCATGGTGGTTATTCATGCTAGTTTTCTATTATCATAGTTTATGTTATAAAATGGTTGTGGTTTGTAGCATACTTTCAATACTGAGCTAATTGTCATGGTGAACGTTCATAAATATCACCTAAAAAGATGTCGCTATCCGTAGTGCAGAACCAACATAGAATTGAATTGAATGTTTTTTATCGCCCACGGAGACCAATCGGATAGTGGTGCAGTTTTGCATTCACACTTCTATATTAACTAAGGTTTATATCATGATTTCCATTTTTCGATACCAATTTAGTATCCCATGGCCCAAGTATGTATTGAGAAGTAAAATATCATGCTATAACAATCTTTGAAAGATGGGAATTATTCTCGAGATGACTTTCTCATTAATTAAATTGTTTTTTATCATCTATAGTATCCAAATTATCTACGAGACTTAATACAAGGACTTCATAGAAGGACAATCACAAGCATGCAAACCAATAATATAATTTCTTAAAATCTATTCAATTAAAATTGAAGGACATGTTTTATTATATTTCTTTCTTGAAGAAAGTAAAAAATATATATATTACCACAAAAGCCTCTTTCTTGAAGCCTCTTTTAGTGGAAAACAATATTTAGCTACTTCATGTTCATCATCTACACAAAGAACAATCTACTCATTTAAAACATTTTAGGGACTGCTTGCCTAACGTCGTTAACACTAATTTCGGCGTTCGCTTAAGCCTTTTCCGGCTTGGTTTCCTTTATTTTTGTTTTCGAACAACCTGTTTTGATTCACTTGGTGCATTCTAGGTTTCTTCTTCCTTTCATTTTGCTCCTTCGCTCTGGTTTTCAGATTTTACAGATTCTTTCTTTCACTATTTTGCCACGCCAATAACCTAGCAAACTGGAGCTCACTTAACAACAAATGCAAAAATGACACAATTGCTCAGCACCTGCCTCAAATGTGGTTCTTGCCAAAGATGCAAAAATAACATCATTTCGTAGCACACTACCTGAAATGTACCTCCTAAACTTTGTTTACTATCTTTCTTTTATTCATACATTATTGAATCTAAAGATGACAATCCTGTGGTTCCTACACCCCCGAGGGATGCACATAGTAATAAGGGGGTGAACATCTGCATTTGAAGGGTGGCCAAAAACATCCCTAGTATACTGATCTTTGGAAACTAATTTAACCCCTAAGGTATATATTTTACCCCAGATAGTGGCAAAGAAAACCCCTAATGGTAAGTATACAAGTACGAAATGGTAAAGAAAGAACCCCTTTCTTGCACGCAGATGTCCCATACTACAAACAATACTGAATCCCCCGGGGCTACACCAAAATGATTTATGTTATAGAATGGAATGGAATGGAATAGAACAAGCTCAATGAACCTATTTGAAGCTCAAACCGCAGAACACCTCATACCAGAGATAGGACTAATATTGGAACACCACTCCCTCCGTACAAAAATGACCAGAACCAAACAATTGATGCCTCCCAGGTACTTAATGGGTACAACTGCAAACTACGCAATCACCCACAAAATCCATTATTGTTGCTATAGGAGCCCCATTTATTGCACTCATGTTACTACCAAACAATTTATTCTCAGTAGTTTTTCATTATTTGTGTCAAATGCTTGAGCACATACATGGGGGGTACTCGTACCACCACCAAGTGTGCAATTAAGACTAGGGTTTGAACTCGACACCATGTAACCTTGGGGAATGCAACCAAGAAGGTTGGTTACCATGATAGAACAAAAATAGTATAAAACATAGCTAAGAATCACACACATGGAGAGACTTACATCAAACTTACACCTCCAACATGGAAAATTACAAATGGGCACTAAATATACCCCCATGCATGCATATTAGTCCATCTGGTACATTGGGAACTCATAACTCCGACCATACACTATAAACAATCATAGCGTCTGAACAATCATGCGGGCTTGGTCCCTAAATGATTTGGAAAAAAAATAAAAAATAAATAAATTTACAACCTAAGAAACCGTTTGATTCGAGAACACGTGGGATTTGAACCTGCTGCATTATTGCCCCATGTTCTTTGCCCAAAGGATAGATGGGTGCTACGATCGATGACCCTGGGATTCCCACTTTTGAATTCCTATCAAATTTTCCCACTTTAGATTCAAACTTAAAAGTTTCACACGTCTTAATGCTTCAAAGGACCAACCAAATTCAACAAGAATATGGTTCTAATTGTATGGTTCAACAGCAATATGGTTATTGTATGACGAATCTGCATTGTCTGTGCTAATCTACCAAATGAAGTTTTCCATGTCCACTACTCATACATGAAGCAGTTGGAATGAGGATCACCACCAAGTTTTTAAAATAAAACAACGCCCATGCTAAAGATTTTAGCAATAAAACACCACCATGCAAAATTTGTAGCCTTATTGAAAATTGTTGAAAAGAGAAAACAGATGGAAACCTAACCTCGATTAAAGGTGGAAACCTTACTTTTTAAAGTGTTATCACCAATAAAGCGGGCGGGAAGAGGACATCAACGACAAGTTGAAATATTAGGTAGACACGTGGGGTTTCCCAGGCTGTCCGCCTCCACCGACCTCTCTCCATACGAAAAAATCATGACAGGACTGTACCGTCCGGGAAAAATTCGAGCCTGGCACCTTAACATTTTCTTCCTCCTTAGCAGAGAGGCCATGGCCATGGCCATGGCGACCACTCCATTCCGGCATGGTGAGATTTTAAAGCTCCAGCTATGGCGCTAACTCCTTCTGCACCATGCAGCTGCATGTGCTTGATCTCTGCATGAGCTTGATCTCTGCATGCCCATTCCGGCACTTTTCAGGCATTTATACATGAACAGTTTCCCTATAAAGCTAGATCTTCATGTCTGGCATGCTTAATCCATCGAGACGAGGAGCTAAGGGGTCCGGCGCTTTCAAGAAAGGTATATTTATTCTTCAATTCCCGATTCTATTAACCTTGAATGAAGAACTCTGATTAACCTTTTCTATTTTTTAAAAATCGACGCTCCATATCCGGCCTCATTTTCCAATCCGGTGCGGTAACAAATACCGCCCCTCTGCTTTGGAGACCCCCTATACATTTTTGTTTCTTGCTTGCATGGCGGGTCGGTTAGTCCGGCTATAAGTTTTTTTTTTTCTTCTTCTTGGAAAGTATGGAGCATCCCGCTTGTCGGAATGCCATGGCATGGCATGGCGCCTTTGCTATCGTTCCTATAAAATCTCTCGTAGCTTGGTTTCTCGGTTGATTTTTGGCATCAATGGAGCTGCTTGGCGATGGCGCATAAGCTTGGTGATGGCATATCCAAAGGCGGGGCCTTAAGCGGCAACCCATTTGAGAGTCGGAGTTGGGGACGGCAACCTCTATTACGAAGGTAATTTAGCTTCGCTACTCTATTCCTCTCTTCATTCTAGCTCTAAAACAATCCATTACACGGGGCCCTCTGCAATCTTTTTGGCTTCTATTTTCTGGGCTGGAGACGAAATCAATGGAGGCTAAATCAATGGATCCAAATTTATGTTTTTCTCAAGAAATGGCTATAAGAGCGATAAGTCACCTCGGGCGAATATATTCCACCGCAAATGGGCCTCATTTTATGATGAAGCTATGTTGGGCTTGCTAAGTATTTGAGCCGCAATTCTACCTCCGTGTTCTCCCTTCATTGTTGTTGCTATTTAGTTCTTCCCTTTTATTTTCTTTCTGATTATAACCCCGATTCTTTTATACTACAGAGGCATACCAAGGAAATTTAGAGGCATAAGAAGGAAATTTATTACCTTCCTGTGAAACTACACCTCTGGAAAATGGAAGCTCAGGCTGGTTATGGCAAGTACCTTCCAACTTTAGCTGTGTTTGCTATGCCATTCATGTAGCTACTGTTTTTCAGACTCCCATTTGCAGGAAATCTTGGTCCAGACTACGAATGATGCTTGGCAGCTTGTAACTTAGTCAAAAAGTGCCATTAAAACATTAGTTTCCTGAAACTCAACCATCGAAAACAATCAGGTATTATTAGAGGTTTTTTTTGTATTTTAAAGTTGTGAAAACAAAAGAAGATCAACATATCTTGAGAAGTATATCTCCAACATAGCTTGAGTAAAATAGCTTTGCAATCTTTCTGCTACAAGGTATGTGAGTTTATACGCTTTTATATGTCAGATCTTGGTACAATTTACATGAGTCTTTTATCTTTTCATACTTTATTGCATCACCGGATGGAAGTAGTGGTAATGTTTCTGTTATTTATGTACTTACCTACAAGTGTAGTCAATACTTTCTTTTATAAGATGTTTCTATCTGAATTTGTTTTGTATGTATTTTTAAAAATAGATTTATTATTGTTTATGAGTTTTGGAAATGGTTGGGGTTCAAATCCCCTTGCTCCGCGAAAGCATCAATACATAAAAAAACCATCCACATTCTTGTTAAATAATCTTGAAATGCTTTAAACAACAAAACATTACTCCTTAATAGATTTTAGTTAAATAAAGTTGAAATGGTTTAAACAAAGTGTTACTGGTTATCATCACGGGTTTATAAATGATAACCATCACGGGTTTATAAATGATAAACCATGAAGATTATGCATAACAAAACCATGCACATTTGGAATAAACTATTACAAATAATAATAGTAATTTGAATTTAACACATTGCGAACCATGTGCATTTACCATGACAATTAGCCATGTTAGTTCACCATAATAACCAACCACACTATAGAATCACATTAATAGAGTAGCATATTAAACCACATCCACACTATCGTGTTATACCATAGGGACAAACCATAGCCTTAAAACACTGTAATATACCACATAAATTTACCAACATGCTATACCATTTTAAAAAACTCTACAAGGAAGCCATTAGCAATTACCATACAATAACACCACCCTAACAAACCTTACAAAATAACTCATTAGTTTAGCCTCATATGGTTTTTAATGATATCAACCCACAAACATGTATTGGTTTTGTAGAATGGTTTTCTAGTCACAACCATGGGAAAAACCATGTAGTGTTTTAATTTTGGATGCCTTGTGATAGCCGGATCTATACGTTCTTTGATACTTTATGCATTCAAAGAATCTATAGTGATGGATGTTAGGGATCTCAAAACCTCTGCTGAGATTCGGAGTTACCTTGACAAAGTTTATGAGCAAAAGACTGTATATGAGATTTATAGTCTTCGCAATGATATTGCAAATCTTCGTTATAACCTCACAGAATCTTTTGACCTTCACTTTGATAAGTTTAAAACTCTTGTAGATGGCTTGTCTATTGCTGGTGAGGTCATGCCACCTCAACGACAAATTGGTGCACTTCTAGAAACTTTTCCAGAAGAATTCAAGGTTGTTCGTACAGTTTTACTCAACAAAGCCAACCTCACTCGAGATCGTGTTCATATTTCATTGAAAGATGAAGCTACCAAACTTCAAAAATATTCCAAAGATCAGACAAAAACAGCTCTTGTGGTTCATTCTAAACGATCTCGCGATGATGATCAAGATAATTATGCTGATGAGCATGCTGGTCGTTCTGGTCGTGGGCGTGATTGCTTTTGGGATCCTGTTTCTCATTCAGTTGAAGAGCATAAAGATTGCCTTGGCGAAAAGCAGTGGTAAAAACAAGACCATCTTTCACAAAACGGCAAACACGGTTATCAAACTGAACAAGGAAGCCAATATCAGTAAGACGAGCAAGAGAAAGGAGATTGTGGCTGGCACATGTAGAACCCCATGCAAAAGCCGCACACCAGAAGATGTGTCAATCTGAAGAGTACCAATGCCTTTGACAGCAAGGGGTCTATTGTCACCAAGATAGACAAATTTCTTAGCAAGAAGAGGGCGATATTGAGTCAACCAATGCTTGTGATGAGTGATGTGTTGAGTAGCAGAAGAATCTACAAGCATAGAATCATTAGCTTTAACCATTTCAAGCGCATCATGGACACAATGTCCCTCATCTCGCATGCCAAGAAGAAGTTTATGCTCAGTAGCAAATTTCTAATAATAACATTCTTCTTCAGGATGGCCAGACTTTTTACAATATTCACAAACAATAGAGCGATTTCTTTTGGGAGGAGGACCACGACCATAGCCACGGCCACGGCCGCGTCCACGCCCACGACCAGAACGACCAGCATGCTTGTCAGCATAATTATCCTGATCATCATCACGAGATCGTTTAGAATGAACCACAAGAGTTGTTTCTGTCTGATCTTTGGAATATTTTTGAAGTTTGGTAGCTTCATCTTTCAATGAAATATGAACACGATCTAGAGTGAGGTTGGCTTTGTTGAGTAAAACTGTACGAACAACCTTGAATTCTTCTGGCAAAGTTAGCGCAACAATTTGTTGTTGAGGTGGCATGACCTCACCAGCAATAGACAAGCCATCTACAAGAGTTTTAAACTTATCAAAGTGAAGGTCAAAAGATTCTGTGAGGTTATAACAAAGATTTGCAATATCATTGTGAAGACTATAAATCTCATATACAGGCTTTTGCTGATAAACTTTGTCAAGGTAACTCCAAACCTCAGCAGAGGTTTTGAGATCCCTAACATCCATCAGTATGGATTCTTTGAGTGCATAAAGTATCAAAGAACGTGCCGCTTTATCTTTTTCTTCCCAGTCAGCTAAAAGCTTGACCCAAGTATCGTATTCAGTTCCACTGGTAGCAAGAACTCCAGCACTAGTCAATGGTTGTGTTGGAACATGGATTTTACCCGTGACGTAATAAAAAAGCTTATCACTTTCCAATACAAACTCCATCTTAAGCTTCCAAACAGGGAAGCCAGATCTAGAAAAAATATAAAGTGTCTTTGTCCCGGAGGGCCCGCAAAAAGTAACAATAGAAGAACTTGGCTCTGATACCATGTTAGAAATATGAGACACACACAACTTTTCCCACAAGACAAGACAATGTTTTATTCATATATGAGATACATATGTGTACATCAATATGAGCCACAATTAGATTAGTGCCACAATAGGCAAGAGTGCTATATGTGAAACATGCTATATATGGCAAAAGGTAAAGGTGCAACGTCTCCTATAGAAAGGAGATTCCAAACAAAAATACGATCCATGTGCTAAACAAACCCACTTGTTAGGTAGAACATAACGTCTACAATCACAATTCCAATTGCACCTAGAGCACAACGCTTAAGGCCAATTACGATTGCAGTTAAAATACCAAATACAGCTCCAATTTTGAGGGGAAGGGTTGATAATACCACCAAATACTCATCTGTGCAACCATTTCTTAGCAGCATATAGAGGTGTGAAAATTAGGGGCTGTAATGCAGGACAACTTATCAAGAAGAGGAAATCCTGCTGAATATAATCCAATTCCAATCCTGCTAAATATAATCCAATTCCAATCCTGCTGAAGTCTTGCTGCAGCTGAAGGCGCAATTCCAATGCAGAACTCGCAATGCGATTTCCTTTATAGCCTGGTCTCCACAATCACCTTAACACACTGCCCCTCAAGTTTATAGTGATCCAACGGTTCAGATCAATCTTCATCAGTGTGTTACTGGAGCTATAACACACTGCTACTCCATAACACCCTAGGATGTTATGAAATGAACGGATCCAGATCGATTTTGATAATGATCGGATGGCCCAAAACTCTCGGGGCAGTGTGTTAAGGGCGATAACGCCCTGGCCCTCGGGTGTTACTTCAAAAAAAAATTTCGGGCCATCAAAATGGCTCGGGCGTGCGCGTAGCGCACGCCCGAGCCATTTTGATGGCCCTCAAATTTTTTTTTCAGTAACACCCTCGGCCCAGGGCGTTATCTACTCCATAGCCCGGGTATGCTTCCTTTTCAAGGCTTCAGCTGTGAGTTATTTTCTACATTATGGAATTTGCGACTAGAAACTATGAATATGAAAGCTGGGCATATATTAAAGCCGTTCATTTACATAAAATTCCCTTGCATTTTCCACATTGCTGTGAAGAGCGTTGCGGTATAGAACAGCACGGTAATGATCTTTAGCAATTTAAGTGTAGATCAGTGTTAATACTGAAATGGAGATACAAAGGCCAGTCCAATTTGTATATTTCCCAACGAACTTAGCTTGAAACAGCCTTTTCAACTTCAAATTTAATTCTCAAAACAGCAGTCAATTCTGGCATATCTATGCCATGCTAGAAGGTTCTTTAGCTCCTGATATGAGCAAACGAATTAAGGCTCGAAATGGGCCCCAGAAATTTTGATTGATAAAATAGATGCCGTAGTGGAATACTTGCAGAAAAAATGTAAAACAGGGAAAATAATCCATTAGACAGTGTAAACTAATTAATGAAATAGGAAGCACGGTGGTATCATAGTTCACAGAAAATTTGATTAGCCGAAAATTGTACATAGATGTTAAACGGAACATAGACAGCAATGGAGCTCAAACAAAATGGAGTATTAGAGCCCACTTTATATACAAAGACCATAAGTTAGTTTTATCATTTGGTCATCCTAAAGGAGCCTGCAATGGTCAGAATAGAGGTCTCTGTGTGGTAAATAAAAGTGAGACCATCATCAAGAACGAGTGCAGCGCCATAGCGGAGCTTTTTGGAGAAGTTGCAGTCAAAAATTTTACCCACATCATCTTCAGTAGCCTGCACTTTGATAAGCTTAGATCCTTGGGATGCTTTTGAGAAAACAGCATCACCCAAAATGGATTTTAAATCGGATTCAGAAAGCTGCATTATTTCAACAGAAATACTTTTTGACCTACATTTTAAAGCACTACTGTACTCCATTTGCTTAAGAACCTGCTGCCGGATATTGGTTCGAAGCTTCTTGGCGGAATCCGTGCTCTTGCGTACGGGTTCATCATCGGTTCTCTGCTTTTTGGCTGGCTCTGCAGTCTTCGATTTCTTGAGCTCTTCCAAAAGCGATTCAGTTTGCTTCTTGGAGATCTCGATCTGCTCTTCCTTCTCCGCCAGAATGGCTTTTAGCTCCTCAGGATCGTCACAGCCGTCCCATGCCCTTATCCGCTTCACACCTCCCAGGCTCGCCATAGCCGGATCTAAAATCTAAAAGTAAGAACACAAACTAAAGCTTCACACAAACTAAAGCTTTATATCAAGAAGATGGAAGAAACGAATTTTTGGCCGGATCCGCTTCACACAAACTAAAGCTTTATATCAAGAAGATGGAAGAGACGAATTTTTGGCGGGAACTGCTGCGGATCGATGACATGTCGTCCAGCTTGGATTTCTCACTTTCATGACATGAATATTCCCTTTGATACCACACCCTTGTTTATTGATTGAAAATTCTATCAGGAGCAAGTGCAAGGATTTGCCCTTGCTTACAGTTCTCTTCTCTGCTGTGGATCGATGATATATCATCCAGCTTGGATCACACGAATGTTCCCCTTTGATACCACGTCATTAGCAGGGTTAAACCCGGAGTGCATGACTTCGTGCAATTCTAGCCTATACACATAAGCACCCCGTCACTCAACCTTCCACGCCATGTCAGCAAAATTCCTGCCATGCTCGTCCCTCTCCCTCCTTCCTTTCTGGTATGTTGCTACAGGATGTCCTCTTGGAGCAACTCTGTCTTAAGGATTTTCAAAGTTGTATGGGAACCTCAGGTCATTTGTCGTTCTTTTTTTTTTTTGTGCTTGAGTGTGATTTGCAACTATTCGTCTGACATGGGTGACATCTTGGTGATGTGTTTGGCAGATACTCTTTTTGTCTAGGGTGACACTCACAATTGGATCAAGATATATGTTTTCGTTTTTCTCAGAACGTCCTAATTACAAGGTCCATTTTTACATTATTTAAAGAATTGGTTGCCTGATATTCAAACAGGCTGATAACTGATTTTTCTGTTTATGTAGGGCTCAATCTCTTTCATTGTGGGTTTTCTACTTGTTCTCTTTAGTTGAGCAGCCTTAGGAATGATAATTGAAGTGTATGGATTTATTGTACTTTTAGTTAAGACCAATAAGCCTTTGATAAAAGGGGGGTTGATGAATTATGTATAAGCCTTTTTAACTGTTCTCCTATGTGTTGCAATGGTTTTTTACCTACTGTAGTCGTTTTTTTGTATGGAGTACTTGTTCTTGGTTGGTTTTTACAGCAGCCATACTTTGTATCGGTATGAACTAATTCACCGAACACAAGCAGATTAACTATTTCGACATCAGTGTTACCTTATACTCGGATTTCTTTGTTGAATGCATAACAAGCATGAACTCAAATTTATTTCTAATTCACAAATAAAAACCAACATTATGGATGTGATGCATGGACGTGTTTGTACATGCCTCTGATTGCCTTATGTTTTTGAAAGAGTTTATGTGGGAAGGAACTTGATGGCCAATTATCTATCATAGCCTATTTTTTTGATTAAAATATCTATATCTAGTTGTCTGTCTTTGGACGCATTGCAGGCATCCTTCAGCTTTAAATCTTAGAGACCAACTTTTTTGTTGTTTTGTTTGAATTATATGCAGTTTTTTTACTGTTTGCGAGACAAGGGTTCTTGTTTTATGTGGTTGATATGCTTTGGCAATGTAAGCACCCCGTCACTCAACCTTCCACGCCACATCAGCAAAAAACCCGCCATGCTCATCCCTCTCCCTCCTTCCTTTCCAGTATATTGCTACAAGAATGTCCTCTTGCAGCAACTCTGTCTTAAGGATTTTCAGTGCTGTATAGGAATCTCAGATCATTTGTCGGCTTTTTTTGAGTGTGATTTGCAACTATTCGTCTGAAATGGGTGACATCTTGGTGATGTGTTTGGCAGATACTCTTTTTGTCTAGGGTGACACTCACACAATTGGAGCAAGATCTACGCTTTTGTTTTTCTCAAAACATCGTAATTACAAGGTCCATTTTTACATCTTTTTTATTTTAGGATGGATTTGGGAATTGTGCCAAGAAACGTTGCATGTTATGCCGCATGCGGCGTTCCCTTTCATCTTGCAGTCCCCCTTGCGGGACGCTCGCAGACGGCATTGATTGCCAAATTTGAATTTGCAGAGCTCCCATCCAAATCGTATGCTTTTCACTCCCTACATTTACGATTTCTATTTTGCCACGAGTCCCTCCAATAGATTGTCGAGACACTTTGATGCTGGAGTTCTGAGTCTTGGGTTTTATTCCATTAGCTTCTATATTCATGCATTTTTCTAAGCTGTTTTTCATTTTTTGCCTAAAACGAGTGGATGAAGACAGGATTCCGCTGCATCACAGATTGATTGGCATGGCGAGAATAATGAACTGCATTGCTCCAACTCATGGAAAGACAAGAAGACATGGAAAAAGAGGTTGTCCCAAACACTCCCATGGAAAATGGGCAGGAGGAAGAAACAGAAGGTAAATATAAGTTCTTCACCACATCTCCCATGGAATTCAAAGGCAGTGTGGAAAATTCTTTGGACAATGGCACTGAGGAGATCACTTTTTCCTCAGAGGATATGAAGAGATCCATTGACCCTATAAGTCCTATAGGCCACATATGCCAACAAGAAAATCTGCCACCTAATGGCCGAGTAATTGACAGTGATGTCAATAGGCTAATAAGCCCATTAGGTAACAGTTTGGGAGAAGACAAAAAGGAGAGAGTCTTCACCCCTGCAAAAAAGGTTGTCACACTAACTCCAGGTGGCCTGGGAATTCGTGATAATAGACCAATAAGTCCAACTGGTAATTCTCTGCCAGAAGGCCTGGGAATTCAAGTGAATAGACCACTAAGTCCACCTGGCAAATCTATGTCAGCTGGCCTGGAAATTGACTCAGAAAGGGATAATAGGCCAATAAGCCCAACTAGACAGAGTTTGGTTGAGATTAATGGAGCAGAGAAGAAAAGTACTAATGCCAAGGAATTGGAGATATATGGAGATAAATTTTATACTCCTCATACCAGGAAGAAAGGCACTAAGGTAGTGCATTTTTCAAAAAATAGTCCGGCCTTGAACTTGAGAAGCCAAGGCAAAAAGAATCTTTTTGCCCAATGAGGATCACAACTTGGAATCTGAGAGGCATCAAGGGCCCTCTCAAGAGAAAAAGGGCATTGATTGCATTAAATGATATGAAATCAGAGATTATTATGTTATAAGAACATAGGTTACCTGAATTTGAGTCTTCAAATTTAGGAAAATGGATCATACCAAATGGAGATTCCATATGGGCTGCAGCTAATGATGGAAAGAATTCAATTGTGTAGAGAAATATAAGCATGACAGTGGCAGGTGGACTGGCAGTTCTGGAAAAGGGAGAAAATGTCATTGGAATAATTAATGTTTATGCATCCACTGACCCAGCAGAAAGAGAGGACCAATGGAAGCAAATAGATGACTGGATCCAAAAGCATCATACTAAAAATTGGCTCATGGCTGGGGATTTCAACAACACACCTGTGTGGGATCAGAAACTAGGGAAACAAATGAATATATCCAAAGGAGAGAGAACTGCTTGGGATAGGCTGATGTCAAACTTCATCTATATTCCCCCCTCTTCCTCACAGCAATACTCTTGGAGCAATAAAAGAAAAAGAGATCAAAGAACTTACTGCCGTCTTGACAGATTTTACCTGTGTAATTATGATATGAAGGATTGGGATAATCTAACTACCTCAAGTGATGTTGGAAATTCCATCTCAGACCATTACCCTCAGTTTTTGGGAAATATGGCACCTCCATAGAAATGGGGTACAAAAACTTCATTTAAATTTAACACAGGAATGCTACAAAATAAACAATTTTGTGAGGAATTCATAAAATATTATAATCAGATACCTAAGGTGCCCCTCTCGGAATCTATGAAACATTTTGTACAGAAATTGAGGGACATCAAATCCTGGATTAAAGAATGAGGAAAAGAATGGAGTTCAAAGAAGAAAAAGGAAAAATAATAAGTGTATGAAGCCATGAGGAAGATTAGAGAATTTCTATTTCTGGATAAAGATAATAAAATCTGGCAAGAGAAGGAAGCAGAATTGGAGATTAAGGTTAAAAAAATAGAAGAAACAGTGGCAAAAAGTCTGGCTATAAGGAGCAAGTGCAAATATATCAATGAAATGGATGATGCAGGTTCAGCTTTTTTCTTCAGGACTGCTAAAAGCAGAATTATTAACAATGGAATTGTACTGGTTAAGGATGGGAAGGGGAACACCTTGACCTCTCAAAGTGAGATACAGGATTATTTCCACAAAGAATGCCAAAAGCTGTTTACCAAGTATGAGGTAGATACAAAGGTCATAGAGGACTTCTTTACTCAAATTCCCAAGGGACCAGAAATAAAGGACAAAGAGTTACTGAAAACACCTGAGGAAAGGGAGATAAAGGAAATACTATAATCCATGGCACATGGTAAGAGCCTGGGCCCTGATGGGTTTCAACCTGAATTTTATTTAGGTTTCTGGGAAATTATGAAAGATTATCTTATAACTTTCATCCAAGGAGCATGGCAAGCTAGATACTTGCATCCAGCAATTAATGCAAGGCATATTACCCTGATATCAAAAGTTAGTTGCCCAACAAACATTGGTGAGTGAAGGCCAATTTCACTTACTAACACCACTTATAAGGTGCTAGCTAAGATTCTTGCAAACAGATTGAAGCCAAACTTAATGAAGGTCGTTAACCCCTGCCAGTCAGCTTTCCTCCCCCAGAGAAATATTTTGGATAACTATATTGGAGCTGCTGAAGGATCGCATTGGAACAAGCTCTCGAAGCAGAAATGTATGCTCCTTAAGTTAGACTTCAGGAGGGCTTATGACACAATTAGTTGGCAGTTTTTGGAGAAAGCCATGGCCCACATTGGATTGCCTGTGAAGGTTTACTAAAAAGTATATGGATTTAATATGACTGCTTCCTCATCCTTGATAATCAATGGATCTCCCACTAATCAGTTTCCATGCAGAAGAGGTGTAAGGCAAGGCTGCCCTCTTGCCCCCTACCTATTCCTAATAGTGGCTGAAGTTTTGACAAAGCTGGTGATGTACATGCAGTCAAAAGGAGATATCCATTGTCTACAACTACCAGCAGAAGGAGGTGTTTTTTCCATTATGTAATATGCTGACGATACTTTTGTTTTCTTGAAACAAGATGGGGAAAGTCTACCCAATTTTATAACTGCAATGGAAAGATTTGGCAGTATATCAGGTGTGTTTTTGAACAAAAGTAAGTGTGCCATAATTATGGATTCCCAGGAAGCATCTATGCAAGGAATCAAGGTGCTTAATAAAGAATCTGGTACAGTGATATTAGGTATCCCTTTGGCTTTGAACTCTTCACTAAAAGGATTGTGGGAACCAATTGTTACCAGGATCAAAAAAAAAGCTCGGGACATATGCATCTTGTCTATCCTTGGCTGGAAGAATACAGATTGCTAATGCTGTTATAGGGAGCACTCATGTTTATTTTTCTTCAGCAATCATAGGGGACAAAGCTTCATATACCAAGATGGAGACAGCCATCAGGAAATTTATTTGGCAGGGAACACACAAGGTAGCATGGGAAGACTTGACCAAGTCAAAGAAAGATGGGGGGGCTGGGATGCAAGGACCTCTTTGTTCAAGCTCAAGCTCTGGCAGCTAAAATGATATGGAGAGGTATCCATAACAATTCTCCTTCCCCAGCTCAGATATTGATTAAGTATTGGGTGCAGGAATCCTACTCTGTAGGCAGCCATACTTTGAAACACCAACTTCCAGATTCTGCATATTTCCAGTTTAATCCCTGTTCAAACACTTCGAACATCCTGAGGAGAATGTTTGAGGCCTGGAACTTAGCCTCTCTGTGCTATAGACCACCATCCAGGTATAGCAGATAGTGAGAATAATTGTCTGGCATGTATTCATCCACAAAAATACATGCAATGGCATCAAGCAGGTATCAGACAGATAGGGGACCTTTATGATGATGGATCTGGCTGGAAATCTTGGGAAGAAATATCTAAATCAACCAAGGGTTCACTCTGAACAAGGAAATATACAATACAGTAATGGACAAAGTTGAGCACATTGATGAGCTGGTTGACAGATATAGTCAATGGAATTTCAAGGGCAAAGAAATTTATTCAATGAAGGAAATATACAAAGCTTTAATTCAGCACAAACCTTCCAGAGCTACTTTTCTTTGGAATTGTAGGCAAAAAAACTCTAGCAACAGTATGTAAAAAAGGTTGGAAGAGCTACACTGCCAATAAAATAAGGACATTTACCTGGCTTATATTGCATCAAGGACTAATGACTAACCAGAGAAAAGCCAAGTTTGACTCATCTATATCAAAGAGGTATCCCATGGGATGTGGAGAGAAGGAATCATCCAACCATGTCTTCCAATGCACGGTCATTAATGAATTCTGGAGCTGGACTGCCCAGATAAATAAAGGTACAATTGGGGGAAATGGTCTCATTGAATTTCTGAATACAGATGACAGAGTATTGAGCACAACAAGAGCACTTTGCTGTTGGGCAGTATGGAAGCACAGAAACAGAGTTACAATGGAACACAAGAATCCAAACATTATATGGCTTAAACAAACCTTCCTAGTGAGGAAGAAGAAATTTTCATACAGCTGAAACAGGAAATGATCCATGTATCAGCATTAAAGAAGATCCTGAAAAGAACAGAATCTTGGAGACATAATAATCTCAGGCCATATTTCATGAACTTATTCCATAAGTGGCAGCAGAAACGGGAGGCCCATGTTCTCCTACTGTTGGATTTCACTAATTATCCGGTTGCCAAGTTAGATATGCTTCTGAATATTTTGGGCAGACAGAGAGTGCAGGATCTTACCATGCAAGATCTGATTGATGCACAGTAGAAAACAACAGATCACTTATGAACACAAAATTTTGATTATCTGGTATTTGTATGTATGAAATATGTAACAGACTTTAGTCTGGTTTTTTGAACACATCTCCAATTATAAGGAATGTGTATTTGGCATTATGCCTAATAGTATACCACTGATGGTGTACAATATCACTATGTAAGTTACTAGTACAAGAAACTTATCGCGGCGGCCTAGCGGCCGCCGCGAACGTTTCTCTTCCCCTTGGCCGCTGCGAAAATGACATGGTCGCAAAGCTTCGGTTGCAGCTAAATCAAATCAGAGAAATCGTTGCACAGAGTTTTCAGACAAAACAACAAAATCTTTCTCTTGAAACATTACATGACTGTTGCATGCGTTATTGATCAAGATATGCCTTATGGCTTGCAGCTTTTGCATACGACATTGGGCATGGTGGTATATTCTTCAATTCTGGAGCTAGACCCAGAACCAGAACCAGAACCAGAAGCCTCTCCTTGGTAATCAGATCCACTCTTGCCTTCTTCCAGAGAATATGGTGCAATGTAATTTGTTACGCATCAAAAACTCCTCATTTAACAACCATTCCCTATTTTTTTTGCTTGAAGAATGTAATGCACCATTTTTTCATTGTCATCGTAAAAAAAACACATACCTTTCTCTTCGTTTGTCCAAAAATCGTCTTAGTGATGCTCTTCTGGCCTGGTTTCCTGTTAGATTTCATGTAGGAGGTCATTCATTTTTGGGCCCTCATCAAGAAATGAACTCAATAAAACGAAAAATAAGCACTTACCACAAGGCACCATGTTTCCGGGAGGGATAGTTGTATGGATAACTCTAGGTTTGACATCCTTGTTTTCTTCTGCGGATGTGGGAAGCAGAGGGTTTTTTCAACATTAGCGATAGATCCGGCGACTTTTAATTCCGTACTCTCTTCACTGCCAAGCTTAGCCGTTGTTGCAGCTTCTTTTGGGCAAACAGAACCACCAGAAACAGAGGATTTTTTAAGAAAAAGCTTGTTTGCAAGAAACATTACAGCTTTTGCCTGTATAAACAACAATCTAGCTCTTTAGACCCTAAATATTACCCTCTCAAATCTCAAATCCACTCACCACATCCTCTGGAATATCACTGTATATGTTTGCCGAGCCTTTGTAGAAAATTGTGAGTGGAGCTTTTGTTTTCTTGGCTTCCGTCACTGCCGAGAGTCGCATTTGTTAGAATATTCCCTTGAAAGCTTAGATTATGTGGCAAATACAGCAGTATGACACCTTCTTTTGGTTCTTCTTTTAGAGTTGCTGCTTCGCCGACTTCATATTAAGATGCAGAGGACAAAACCAGGCAAATGTGACCCAAGGAAGCCATCGCTGGACGAAATGAAGCATATTACAAAAAAAAGCCGTTGTGCCTTTACTTTGGAAGGAAATCGCCGCAGAGGACATGGACGCAGATGCAGTATGCAAAATTTCTTTGCTTCATCCCTAATCTACACATGCCATCAAGCGGAGGAGACTGCATTCGCCAAGCGTCGCCCAGTTCCATGCAAATAAAGATCCAAGAATCCAGACTTTGCTTCCAAGCAAGCAAAGTAATCCTGCATTCTATTGCACCGCCATAGCGGCGATGTGTGAGAGCGAAGTTCGCCGGAATGGAGCAGAGGAAGTGGAGATCAGGGAGCGGAGCGGATTCTTTGAACAGAAACGTGGCATCCCTTGATGTTTTTTCTTTTTTTGAATTTGGAAATGCAAAAGGAGCATACGTGTCAACCCCACGGCTATCCTCAGCCCAGAAAAAATACTTCCTATTTTTTAAGAACAGAAATGTTACTGCTTTATATATGGTATGATAAATACAAAACCCACCTTACCTCCCAAAAAAAAAAAAAAAAACATACAAAGTCTATCAAGTGTAGCATTCATATGGTTTTTTGTAACATATACATATGCACATAGTATCTATTTTTATAGCTTTAATTTTTCCATTAAAGATGCAAGCAGATAATATTTTAGCATGGTTTGATGAAAGTAGAAAGATGGTTTATTAGAGAAGAAAACCTTGGCAGCATATCATCATCTGAACAAGTTGGAGATGGAAATTGTATGTCTACCTTTGTACAGAAGTTGATGCCGATAATTAGAATCTCCAGATCAATTATTTACTCCCAATAGTTTACTCTACTTAAGTAACTCTATTTCCTCTCATTGGTTCAAGGCGTACCTGCAATGTCAACCTTTATATTTAGTGGCCAGATGCTAGAAGGTGGACATGATACCAAGCACCCAACATGAGTATAGTTGTGGCAGGTTTGTTGGCAGCTTGCTTTGTGGTGTTTGCACCTATTGCTATGGCCGAATTGCATTTTGTCTGCAATCGTGTGTTTTTTGTCAGTGCCATGCTCTTTATTTATCTTGCAATATTCGTGCATCTCATGCCATATACCCATCTTATATGATCATCTTACAAACCATTATATGAAGATTCCTCCCAATTGGCCCCAACTTATTCAGAAGCTTTTGAATCCATCTGATTTGGAGTTCCAGGCCTGTGCCATATCAGCAAAAGCAAATTCCAGTTGCGGAATGGGAATGCTACTACGGTGCCTGTAACTTGCAAGGTGTCACAGGTACCCACTATTTTTGAGCGTAATGGGGATGCACCCTAAGCCCAAACTAGAACTCAAACCTCAACCCAAGAGCAAACGAAGGGTATCTCATTTATTTGTAAATTTCAGAAGCTAGACAGAGATGGAGCTTTGAGCTTCCTTGGAGGTTCTCACATTCTAGTGGCAGGGGATTCCGAGACTTATTTCTTCCTTGTTTCTTTATTGGAAATACTCTTGGAGAACATAGAGAGATTGAAGGCTAGCTGTTTAAATACCACAGTAATTATGAACACATGAATGATGAACGTGGAATACAAATAGAATTTACTTGAGCTCCTTATGTTAAAGAACTGTGACGTCCCCTACTCGTATACGGTGCACTCACCGTATACAAATAGGAGTTCATCCCCCCATACCAGCTCATGCTGATACAGGGCCCTCCACGTATCACTGTAACCGTACTGGATTCCAGTGGGAAGAATGAAGGGGTCATTTTACCCCGTCTCCCTCAGGGCCTACCTAGCTGCGGAAGCGTAAATGTACATGTCAGTACACATAATCATCACATATCCACCTCGAAGGGTGGCACATCAACATCTGCATAGACAAAGATCAGCACAATACAAGTGGATTTCTACCCAAGGCTCAGACTCCAGGGAATGACTGACAAGCTTGGGTCTCCAGAGTTCATTGCAGACAGAATCATGACAATGGATTTGGCTGGCATGAGAACATGGCATAGGGTTGTCCACTCCATCCGCCCCTCTTGTGCACACTTTGCAGAGTAGGTTGAAGAGTGTTGGGACCTGACTGTAGCCCCCCGGATGCATAGCCAAAGGGGCTACTCCTGGGTTGCATCTCCCGCCCGATGGGGGGTGTAGGGATCACTCCCACCGAGGAGGTCTCCATGTCGTCGACTCAAAGGCGACTAGAGGGCCACTGCCCTTATTCGACTTAACCCACCGGAAAGTGAACACCACTCCACGGGTGTCGAGCCCATGCCTTACCCACACTCAGTGGCAAGCCATTAGACCTAGTCTACATTGATCCCCGGTAGACTTTACACACCAGAGGGATCGGTCAAGAGTCAGAACACGAACCTCCTCTTCGAGCGGTCGGCCCCTTCACCCACAACCAGGTGTGGTTCTTGTAATGATGAATCCAAGAATGCACTAAGAGGGACTAGCTAGGAGCATCAACTACTAAGCTTTAAGTCTCTACCCCCCTTCCCAATACAATGAGTCCACAGAATTCATCCGTCCATCACATCATCATAGAACTTAACGAATAAGAACTAATCTATATCATAGAGTTAGGTTCTTTAGTTAGGGTCAATCTGGGGGTCTGCTTGGCTACTAAGGGTAATTTAATAGGCTAAACCTATTGGTTCGATGGCTGGAATACGGTTTAAGCTATTAAATCGACAAAATACCTGATCCCTGGTTCACTCCTCTTGATCCGAAGGCGTCCATGTCATTGTTCTGCTTGGGGATGCAGTCGGAAGGAGAATCTGACGAGCTAGGGCGCACGGGCAGATCTTGGGAGTTGGATTTGACTCCTCAGGCGCGCGAACTGGAGCTTGGAAGGTTCGTGGACGAAAAGGGAAGGATTAGGGTTTGGTTACCTTACATAGGCTCTCAGTTAGGTTTAGGGTTTCCATGACCCTTGGTCTGCCTTTAATGGGTTAAAGGTTTAAAGTGCGCACATTGCTAAGTGTGCGCACCCTTGCAAGTTGCCCCCTAGGGCGCCCTTGCTTGGTTACACGTCGGCGTACACGTCGATTGGAGTGGCGTGTACACGTGACGGTGCAATATGGTATACGTCTTGAGACCGTATATCGTACTAGAACGTCACAAGAACATTACTATTTGCTACACTAGAACATATCCTAATGTTGTCATAATGGTGGCGGGGTTGTGGCATGTGTCGCATATAACCAGTACTTCGAAGTATAAGCATTCCTTACAAAATCTTATAGATGTTGTATTCATGGACTTGGCTTTTATATGTTAATGGGAAATAATTTGATTGGGTGTTTCTTTGATCTAGAGATAGCTGTTGGCTGCTCAAATGGTTCCATTCAATTTCTTGATATGTACAGCAATAGATGTTCTTTGCTACTCAAATATCACACTGGGCCAGTGACCTGTGTTGCACCATCTGCTGGTTCGAGCATGATTGTGAGTGGTTCTAATGATGCTCCAACGGAATCCCATTGTGTGTTAGGCCCTGGTGTCGGGATTATAGCTTCACAACTGAGACTTACTATGATATTCCAACAGTCATCACTTTGCTCCCAATTTTTGTTGTATTCTGAGCTATTTATATCATTTGCAGTTCTCTTTGCAATCTCACAGAATTCTAGTGCCTTGGTAATTTTGCCATTACTAGCCGAATAATCCACATTTGTGCTTGAGATATATATTTACGTATTCCAGATGTTTGACAAGTCTGAAGCAGTTGAGCAACTCGGAAGGTTCGTGGACGAAAAGGGAAGGATTAGGGTTTGGTTACCTTACATAGGCTCTCAGTTAGGTTTAGGGTTTCCATGACCCTTGGTCTGCCTTTAATGGGTTAAAGGTTTAAAGTGCGCACATTGCTAAGTGTGCGCACCCTTGCAAGTTGCCCCCTAGGGCGCCCTTGCTTGGTTACACATCGGCGTACACGTCGATTGGAGTGGCGTGTACGCGTGACGGTGCAATATGGTATACGTCTTGAGACCGTATATCGTACTGGAACGTCACATTTTTCCCACCTTGAATTGATGCTGTCCGCAGCATCGTGGGTCTCCCCACCTTGGGATCTTCTTAACCTGCAATCAACTTGATGCATCATAGTTACACATTTATTAGGATTACCTCAAGGTAATATTTTTAGAACATTATTATACTATATTCAATCAAATACTTATCAATCCGTATATCATTACAACAATTACCCATTAGTTTTACTTATCATAATGTTTTAGTTTATCAATATATATACAATTATTCTCTGAGGTACTCTTCATTCCTTGCAACACATTACAACAAAATTTGTGTTGCAAGTCTTCGTAGCTCGACCTCCTAGCCCTCCGGAGCGCTCTATTGGCCTGCAAGTCAACACTACGTTAGTACCATTTTTAATTATTTATAAATTTGGTTATAAGGGAACCACCCCATCTATCTACATGAATGCATGGCTAATCTCCCGGCGTAGGAAGAGGATGCTTCTTCCATCGTGGCCGTGGAGACAGCGCCCTATAATGCCTATATCACTACCACCCCAAAACTGGGTCCACATGTTGTTTTTCAGTGTCTTTTTTGCAAAAAAACAACACCAAAAAACTACGTGTTGTTTTTTGTCCGGATTTGCTAGAAATGACGTGTAGTTTTTAGCAAAATTTTTATACATGTAGTTTTTTTCGGAAAAAGTCTACACGTAGAATTTTGCCAAAATTATCTACGCGTAGAAATTAACATGTGTTTCTACATGTTGTTTTTTAAAAGTAGCTATATTTTTCAAGTGTTGTTTTCCTAAAAAGTAGACATGTCGTTCTCAATAAACTTAAAAGGTCCACATGTTACTTTTAACTGTTGTTTTGCAGAAAAACAACACTGAAAAACCACGTAAAGAATTTTGTCCGACTTTGCTAGAAACTACACGTACGTTTTTGGGTTTTTTTCTTAGCTATGTTGTTTCCAAGTGTTGATTTTCACGAAAAATGATATGTGGTTACTCAAGAATAGCTGTTGTTTTCCAATAATGTTTATCTGGTTAGAAGGAATTTTGATATATAGTTTTACATACAAATCACATGTAGTTCTTTAGAAAAGTAAAGGCCTTTAGGTGTTGTTTTTCCAAAACAATACATGTCGTGGTTGTAGAAACATAATAAAGGATGCGGTTTTAAAATACATCGTTTTAAAAACAACATGATGAATTGTTTTTTTTATAAAGGATGTGGGTGTAAAAACACACATGATGTTGGAAAGAGGAAAACTTATAGGAATAACTCAATTTCACACTCAATTTCCTAACATATTTTCCCCTTAGATTTGAGGGCTCCAAAACAACAGTATATTAAAGCCATAAAATATACAAATTCCATTGTTTTACAAGAATAAAAAGCTGTAGCTACCATTGTTCTTCTTGATTTTCTATGGTTATCCATAGAAAAAGAAAATGTTTATGTTTCGGACCAAGCTTCGCCATTACAAATCCAAGTGGGCCCTGAATCCAAAGTCAAGAAATTGGCTCCAATACAGATTGAATAAAAACCCTTCGGATCGGTCAGATCGGATAGCACAAAACTCTAAGCTTAGTCCTTGAGTTATGGTGTTCAAGGGTTCTTGAGGGCCGAGCAGCATACACGACGCCCTCTTTTCTGTGTCTGCTAGAGCTTCTTGAGCCTCTCTCCTCCAGATTGATCCGGGATCTCCCGAAATGCAACACATATTTCCACCATTACTCTTTTCGGCCCGCACATAGTGAACACATCCTTTTTCCATTTTTGGGTGTTTTCTCATAATTGAAGCAAGTTGATCTACATACCGACCTCTGTTTTGACATTCGGACATGGGCTTCTCTTCCCGCGCTCGGGTCCGAAAGTGATCTTTGCCCAATTGCGGATTGATTGGAGATCATTTTTGCGCTGCGGGCTCTATCTCAAGCGTAAGCGCTGAAGCGAGAATCCTCATATCCAAAGCATCGGATTTGAAGAAAACTGGAGCAAACGAGACCGCCCAATTGAGGAAATTAACATAAAAAACGAACGAAGGAGGAAAGAAAAGGATTGGAAGCGGAAAGGAAGATCCAAAGCATTTGAAAGGGAAAAAAAAAAAAGGAGGAGGAGACGAGGAGAGGATGGGCAAACTGTTAGGGGAACAGGGATGGAGGAGCGAAAAGGAGGCTGGATTTGAGGCCAGCGAACGAACGGGTGTGAGGAGGGGCGGGATCTAGAAGGAAATCTAGGAGCAGAGGCAGGCGAGGGAGGAGGAGGGAGAAGGTAATCTGAATTTAGAAAGAAGAAGGGGATTGGAGCCCATGAAAAAAAGCCGCTACCGCAAAAAAGGTTCGACCAATGAGACAGGAAGACGAGGATCAAGATCTAAGCCCTTGATTTATTTTTCATCCGACGGCCCTTATAAGTTTCACATAATATTAGAATTCAAACTTTTCAATAGACCATTTTCCAATTCGAACTTACAAAAAAAAGCCCCTTGTGAATAGATAAATACTCTTATTGAATATATAGACATTTAGCAAATGATATTTCAATGGTCAATGGCTGATCGTCACTTGTAACTCAATATCTTCTAGGTTGTTTTCAATTCCAATAGCTCTGATAGCACAGGCATTGCAACCTCTTCCAGACTTGTTCATCTCTTGTTTCTGATTGACTGCCCCACATTTATCATCCCGGGAACTGACTATTTGAATTTCCCTTATTGCTTTTTGTTCATATCAATGTGTCATTGGTCCACGTACATCTACATTCTAAAATCATAGCTCGACTCAAATTTGAAAATCTTAGCTATTGGGAATTAATCATAATAAGCCCTAGGTTAATTCATGCAGGTGCAAATAATCACTTCAACCTAAATAATAAACTCTCTACGCACCTTTGTAATTCATGAATGTCTCAGGTAATTGTCTATGAATATAAACCATAGATAAATTTGCAAATACTTATACTTATCCATGTCTCGGATCATCTAGAGTTTTAAACTCTATTCAATGTTCTGGCGCTTCCGGCATCCAATATAATAAAACATGACAAATTCCTGCATGCCATTCATGCATTAGTATTGGCAAGGGAATCTAGGGGCATCCTGGTGAACATGCTTCTTCTAAGAAGTTAAATTGGCTTGGCAAATTCTATATTTTTATATCCCTTCGTGTTTTGCCATGTCATCACCATAGGTGTTCACATGTTCATGCCATGTCATCACCCATAATTTTTGAAAAAGTCATCTTTTCAAAAATTATGAAGTTCGGTTTCTCTTTCTTATGACACCTCGTCATTTCCAGTGCCCCATCACCTTCATTTCCAGTGCCACATCACCTTGCTTGCCACTATTACCTACTTATCTCACTCAAAAAACACTCTTTTTTTTTTCTTTTGTACATTGGCCTAGTCATTTTCTATCTAAAGTGCATAAAATGCTTAGTCATCACATCACACGCCACACCATCCAAAGAAATGCCATGTCACCATGGAGAAATATGTTAATGTTGAAAACTTGTCTATGCAAATTCTTCATTTTTTTCGTCAAGTCTCATCTTTGCCACCTCACCAAAATCATGCCATGGCATCTCCCATAATTTTGCAAATGCTCACCTTCTTAAAAAGAAAGTAGTTTGCTTGCTCCTTTGATGCCAACTCACATGTTCATGCCATGTCATCACCCATAATTTTCGCAAAAGTCACCTTTTCATATTTTGCCACCTCAAGTCTCATCTTTGCCACCTCACCATAATCATGCCATGGCATCTACCATAATTTTTGCAAATGCTCACAGTTTTAGAGTAGGGGAGATGCTCATCCGTCGCTAGGACCTTCAAAGAGGACAGAAGCTTCCGGGGAGGTTTTAAGGATCCTTCTTCTGATATCCACACCCTCCCTTTATAGTAGCTTAGCAAGGCCCTGGTAGTCAGCTCTTTAAGTTCTTAAAGTTCCTTCTATTCTATCCCTTGCCAAACTTCTCTACCAAAAATTCCAAAGGTTGTCATATTTACTGCAAATCCAAGTCATCATGTCCACATCACCAATTTGCCACGTTACAACATGCTCCAACATGCCACGTGGGCTTTGACATGCCACGCAGGGTCCAACATCAAATTTAGAAGTCAACAACTTCAAATTTGGAAGACCTCATGGTATTTGGTTCCACATTCCTAGCCATTTCCCTCATTTCTACCTCCATATCCTATTTTACCCCTTTCGTTCTTATCATGCCATAAATCCACCTTTGAAGCACTTTTTGCCTAGACCAATTCTCTATTTTTTCGTATATAACCCCTTGAGTCACTTAATTTCACCACTTCTAGCCCTTATCCTTATATTTCTTGTCTCGAGGTCTTACACCCTAATCCTTGGTCAAAACATTCATATGGCCATATCTTATTTATTGTCTCCAATTTCCATCAAGGATCCATAAATTCCATTTGTATGATGTATGTCTATTACCATTGCTCGCCCCTATTTCTTCCCCCTTCTCCAAACTCATATGTAGACTTTTGAATGTTGTGCGAGATTGTTCTTGATTTGTTTTTGTGCAAATCAATGCGCCAAAAAAATACTTCTGTGATCCAAATTGCAATTTGACCACTTTCCCCATATCACGACTCCTTTTGGCACATCTCGGCTTTGAAATTTATCAAAAACTCGCATGCCACCTCTTGACTTGAATGGAAGGAAAATAGATCCAAACCCATGTCCCTCGGTTCCTATTGCTGCGTCTTCAAGCGCAACTTCTTGACCTTGTTCCATGTACAAGCGACCAAAACTCGACCTCCATAACATAAACCCTACAATAACCTAGAAATACGGGGGTTTACGTTTGGAGGGACTAAAATGTGGTTGCTTTTATAGATAACTAGGTGCACCATTTTTGAACATGCATGCAAAGCGACGACAACTGAAATAATAGAGTTTGGATCTATCGGCCATCTAGAACGATCCCAAACAATCTTGCTACTGCAAAAGGTGCTCTTGACTTCTAATTGCTCTTGACTTCGCGGTTTGATAAGTTCTCCAAGACCGATCTTGGATTTTTTTGAACCTGCTCAAAGCTTGGTCCTTGAAAGGAGGATTCAATAGACGGATAAGAAAACCGAGCTTTGGGGGGGGGCATTAGCATATAGCCTCGGGAGGAGCATTGCCACGAAAGTACGCCTCGGCAACTTTCTAGACCCCGGGTGGCATTTGAAGCACGGGTGGCATGTTTGAGCCACCTTGGCATGTTGGACCTTAGGTGGCACGCTAGAGCCAACGTGGCATTTCGGAACCTAGGTGGCATGTTTGAACCACCTTGGCATGTTGGAGCCTAGGTGGTACATTAGAGCCAGCGTGGAACATTAGAGCCCTTCCGGTTTACTGGAAATCTCCACAAGCAATACCGGCTATGGGCGCACCATTGGGTGGATTCTCCCCGTTTGAGAACCACAGTTTTATGCACGGTCAGGTCCATGCATGGAGACACGAACTAGAAAGTAAAAGTTAACCCCATCCACGTGACATCTCTTTTAAAGTCAGGTTAGAGTCCTGGTAACGTTGCCTAAATAATAACCTACACCAACAACTCTAGGGCTATGCGCAAAATGTCCAAGGCATCAAATTTCCACATATTGCATTCTTTACATGCAATATGCCATTTTCAGTGTCAACTACCGGGCCAATTCTTCAAGGTAGATAAAGTTTTTCAACCATTATAAAATTTTGAAGGTCTTACCAACCTTTAAATATGAACTTAAAGCCATAGTATTAAATTAAGACCACGATCTTTAGACCATGCAACCAAGCAAATGCGGCTCCTGGCATAGTATCCATCTAGCAAATCTAGAGGGCAATTCGCCCTAATTTATTTCCAGTATGTCCTACAAGTATTTTACTAAACCATCAAATACAAAGACATTGCATGCACATAACAAATTCTATGTCTCTAGAGATGCCACATTGTCCCCGACTGTCCCCGAGGAACTCTAGCAAGATTATAAAATTGTCAAGTTACTGTATGAATATAGTATTGTAAGTCTATTCGGTAGATTCTTAAGTGTCCCATAAACATATAAATATGGGGTCCGCGTTAGCTCAAACCTACAATACTAGCTAGGGATGGAAATTAATCCCCCCGGAACTAAATCAAGCTTAATTAAATAATACATCATTAGACAAATCGAGGAGCTTTGTAAAACATCAAATTTCATCTAAAATATATACTGTTCAATGAAATGTTATATTTAAAATTGTAATAGCGCTTAGAAAAGCACCATCTGACGATTAGTCTGATGCAATATCTGACGAATAGTCTGACGCAAAATCTGATGATATATCTGACGTTATATCTGACGCATATTCTCGGCGGTTATACGCATATTCGACGATATTCTCGACGCGAAATTTCGACGCAAAAATCGACGCTTTTTCTGACGATACATATTTGACGTATATTCTGACGATTAATGTGACGCTTAACCTGACGAAGGCTTCTGACGATTTATGTGACAATATGTCTGACGTAGTATCGTCAGGAAAAGCATCAAAATAGTAATCGTCGAGACGTTAAAATCCGCATGCGTCGGCAAAAATCTCTAGACATTCGACGATTTTTTCGACAAAAATGCTCATTCTCTTGTAGTGTTGAATCTAACCGATTTGAAGTTAGTTTTCACGAATGTAAAACAATACGATACATTCCCAAAGTTGAGCACACAAACAATATTCCAAGTGGTGGTGCTTTGCTTAAGAAATAACCTCAAAAAAACCATACTTCCTTAAGAAATAGCTGCGTAAAACTACGGCACTTCAGAAAACCACACTTCTGTAAAAAAACAGCCACTTAAAAACTACACCTACTTAAAAACCACACCTCTACGTAAAAACTATACCTAGTTATATAAACCACACAAAAAATAAAAATCATACTTCCTTAAAAATAGCTTCTTAAAAACTACATCTAGTTATAAACTACACTACTTAAAACCATACTTCATTAAAAAATAGCCACTTAAAAACTACACCCGCTTATAAACCACACTTCAAAAAACCACACTTCTTTAAAAAACAGATATTTAAAAACTACACCCACTTATAAACGACACCTCAAAAAACAACACCTCGATTAAAAAAAATCATACCACTTTAGAAAACCATACTTCCTTAAAAAACAACCACTTAAAAACTATACCTCCTTATAAACCACACTTCAAAAAACTATACTTCCATAAAAACCGACTTCTTAAAAACTACACCTGGTTATAAACTACACCTCAAAAAACAACACCTTCTTAAAAACAACACCCCCTCAAGAAAATAAGCAACACTTCTTTTAAAAAAACGACACCTCAAAAAAAGACCACACCTTCCAAAAAAAAAAAACTATAGCTCCATAAAAAAACTACACTGCCTCCTTAATAAACCACACCTCCACATAACCACATGTAGATTTTTTGGAACAACGACATGTGGTCTTTTTATTACTGTTGTTTTTAGGTGTAGACCCAGAATTGGGGTGGTTGTGTATGGCGCTCATGCCTACACCTTTAATTGCCCAACATGGAGGATAGGGTCCTTCTCGTATATGGGGCGTGAAGGATAGGGTCCTCCCCGTAGGCATTGACTAGAGGTGCTTTTCCTATCAATGCATTCCTGAATGTCCTCTTATCTCTCGAGGTCGTCTACTTCCGTGGAACAGAAGTAGACTTTCCAAGCGGACCCGCGGTCATGCCTACATTGACATTACACCACGTCCTAGAGATCACCGTAGTGATCTCATCATCGGTAACAACGCATGCAACCCATACCTCATAGGTTGCATGCGTAGATTATAGTTAACTATGCAAGCTATAAATCTACACAAATCGACATGCCTGAGCCGATTTCTTCGGAGATGACCTTGCCGTCCCATTGCTCCATAAACTGTGGGTACTGCTTTATCAGATCTCTTTTAAGTACCCATGTCGCGTCTTCCACCGGCAAGTGTTTCCACTTGACCAAGTATTGGAGAAACTCCGATCTCCTTGTTTTCTTGAACGCTTTATCAAGAATTAGTTCTGGAACTATTTCTATCTGTTCTTCTGTCATTTCCAACATCGTTGGAGTGTCCAGGACTTCATCTGGATTGGGAGTATGCTTCTTCAGCAAACTCACGTGGAAGACTTTGTGGATCTTTAAGTGTGCTGGCAAGCCTAGCTTGTAGGATTGGTTACCTACTCTTTGGATTATTCTGAAGGGTCCAGCCCACCTTGGAGCAAGCTTCTTACAATTTCTGATGCGGAGCTTCGCCTGCTTTACCTTGATCTTGAGCCATACATCATCTCCAACTTGGAACTCTCTGACTGTCCGATGTTTATCGGCGATGCTCTTTTGTCGACTCCTTGCTGCGAGAAGATACCCACGAACTTCTTCCACGAGCTGCTGCATGTCGCCCAACATTTGCTGCGAAACTTCCACTTTTGACACAGGGTTGTGCCAAGTGTCTGGAGTTAGGCATTGATAGCTGTAGTTGATCATGAACGGCGACATTTGGGATGATTCCTGCTTGGTGCTATTGTATGCAAACTCCACCAAGTGAATAAATTCCTCCCACATACTTTTCTTGTTCCAGACATAGTTTCATAGCATATCCTCCAATATTCTATTGGTACGCTCCATTTGCCCATCCGTCTGGGGATGATAGGCTGTGCTCATGGATAGCTTCGTCTGAATCGTTACGAAGAGGTCCTGCCAAAAGGCACTGATGAACTTCGGATCTCGGTCGGAGATAATTTCCCTTGGCATGCCATGGAGTCTGAAGATTTCTTTGGTGAAGAGCTTTGCCGTATCCATAGCTGTGTCCGTGGTCCTGCAAGGCACAAAATGGGCCATCTTCGACAACTTGTCGACCACGACCGTCAGGGCATCCTTCCCTCTTACTATTCTTGGAAGCCCCGTTATGAAGTCCATGCTAACGACCTCCCACTTAGCGTTTGGCACTGTTAATGGTTCCAATGCACCTGGAATTCGAAGCTGTTCTGCCTTCGTTTGCTGACATAGCTGACATTCCTTGATATGGCGAGCTACCTGCTTCTTCATTCCTGGCCAATAGTAGCTGCTACGCACTTTGAAGTATGTCTTCATGAATCCTGCGTGGCCAGCTATTGGGCTGTTGTGGGTGTCGTGGAGGATCAACTTTCTTACTCCAGATGATTCAGGCACGCACAACTTGTTCTTATGGTACAAAAGGTTGCCTTCCTTCTTAAAATTTTTGAAGGTTTCCCTCTCCTTATCTGTTCTCGCTTCCTTGCACAAGCTTGCCCATACTTCTTTGAAGTCCACATCCGTTGGCAACGTTTCTTCAATCTTCTTCCCAAAATCGCTGGAGAGCGTCGAAATTGCATTGCAATGCACTCTAGTTGTCAGCGGATGCCTTGAAAGTGCATCTGCTACCACATTAAGCTTCCCCGGCTTGTAGACTATATCAAAGTCATGCTCTTCGAGAAACTCCATCCACCTTCGCTGCCTCAGGTTAAGGTGTGGTTGCGTGAATACATATTGGAGGCTCTGGTGATCCGTGTCCAATTGGAACTTCCTTCCTAA
The DNA here is from genome assembly GCA_021234155.1 of Isoetes taiwanensis. NCBI lineage: Eukaryota > Viridiplantae > Streptophyta > Lycopodiopsida > Isoetales > Isoetaceae > Isoetes > Isoetes taiwanensis. The sequence continues at coordinate 3,947,073 of JAJEKV010000057.1, read as the reverse complement.
GAGGTAGTGCCTCCAGATTCTTAATGCCCTGACAACTGCAAGCAATTTCTGATCGTGCGTCGGGTAGCGTGTCTCGGCATCGTTCATCTTCTTGGAGTCATACGGTATTACCCGCTCTTCTTGCATGAGCACTGCACATGTGGCTATCTTATTTGCGTCTGTCGCCACTAGCTTGTCCTTCTCTGGGACTGGTAGGGTCAAGACGGAGGCGGTTGTTAAAGCTTCTTTCAACAATTCAAATCCTGCTTGGGCTTTCTTAAGCCAATGGTCTGCCCAGTTTTTCACCTTTTCCGCCTTCGTCAAGTCTGTTAGTGGGGCTGCTATCTTTGTGAAGTTCTTCACAAACTTCCTGTAATACCCTGCTAGGCCGAGGAAACTTCTGACCTCGTGGACGTTCTTTGGTGCTGGCCATTGGATCACTGCTTCAATCTTGGCGGGATCCGTCGAGATTCCTTCTGCTGAAATCACATGACCGAGGTATTCCACCTTCTCTGTTGCGAAGTGGGACTTCGACAACTTGGCATACAACTGATGCCTCTTCAACTTGTCGAGCACTTTTCTTACGTGTTGTGCATGTTCTTCAATGGATCTGCTATACACCAGAATGTCGTCGAAGAACACTATCACCAAGGTGTCCAAGAATTCTTTGAAGATGTCGTTCATGAGTCTCACGAATGTAGCTGGGGTATTTGATAGCCCAAATGGCATTATCGTGAACTCGTAATGCCCATACCTGGTCCTGAAGGCCGTTTTGTGGACGTCTTCTTCCTTTATCCTGATCTGGTGGTAACCTGACCTTAGGTCGATCTTGGAGAAGACCTTTGTCCGTTGGAGCTGATCCATCAAGTCGTCCGATCTGGGGAGTGCGTACTTGTTCTTGATGGTGTGCTTATTCAGTTGTCTGTAATCTATGCACATCCTCAAGCTGCCATCCTTCTTCTTGACAAAGAGGATGGGTGCCCCAAATGGTGAGACGCTAGGTCTAATGAAGCCTAGGTCGAGCAATTCTTGCAATTGTTTATTTAACTCCGTCAGTTCCTGCGTCGTCATTCTATACGGAGCCTTGCTCGTCGGCTTGGTTCCTGGTTCGAGTGCTATCTTGCACTCGACTCCCCTATAAGGAGGAAGTTGCTCGATCTCATCTGGGAAGAGATCGTGGAACTCCGTGATCAAGTTGGCTATTTGCTTGGGCAACTTGCTGAGCACTTTGTCTTCCTTGCTTTCCTCTGACTTGGGTTCTTCAATCTCAAGTTTGAAGATGTATGCTACCTGCTCGCTCCTGATTGACTTGAGCAGCTTCTTAATAGACATACACTGCATGATGGGAGCAACTTCTTTACCTGTGATCTCAATAACTTTGCCGTCGGGCGTTGTGAGGGTCACCTTCCACTTTCCACAGTCAATGATGGCCCCTGCTGGTCCAAGGTACTCCATTCCTATTATCAGGTCGTACTTGCCGATGCCCATTACTTCTGCTCCCATCGGGATATTAATTCCCGGCAAGTCAATGTCGAAATTGATCCTCTTCCCTGCCATTTGTCTTATTGCTCCGCTCGCCAAGATTACGGGCCTTGGCTTGGACTTTAAGGGTTTCAACTTCAACATGTCGACCATCCTTGGGGAAGCGAAGTTGTGGCTACTTCCCGAGTCTATTAGGACTATGAAGGACTTGGTTTTGGCCTTCCCTATTGTGGAAATTACTCTATACTGAGCAAAGATATGGCACTCACCCTCAATATAATCGCGCGCTGCCTCGCCGTCGTCGTCAGACGGAGTGTCCCATCCATCCAACTCCGCTAGCGCTGAGCTCATGACGAAGGGGCAATTCGCCGTTCTGTGGCCTGGCTGGAAGCATCTGAAGCAAAGCTGCTTCTCCATACACTCCTGTCTCTTTTTGGGCAAACCTTGTAAGAAGGATCGCACTGCTTTCGAGTAGTTCGACCCTTCCTGCTTGTCCTTGAAGGACACCTGCTTCCTTTCCTGCTGTCTCCCCTGGTTGCCACTATATGGGGATTTTGCTGGACTTGGGCTGGCTGCCCTAGGGCTATAACTCCCTGTTGGTAGTACGGTTGTTTCTGCGCGCTGTTCTGAGGCCCCAATCCTTGCAAGCTGATTGCTTTGGATTCTGCTTCGGATACCGTCTTGGGGTCTATTTCCCTTACAAGTTTTCGGATCTCTTCATTCAGTCCTTCAATGTAGCTCTCCACTGCATGCTTTTCACTCAACTTCGGCACATACAGCCTTAGTCTCATGAACTCCTCAGTGTACTTCTGCACTGTTTTGTACCCTTGCTGCAATCTGTAAAATTGCTGCATCATGTTGGACTTGTGTTCCCGTGGAACATAATGGCATTTGAAGGCTTTAGAAAACTTCTTGAATCTGCACCCATCTCTGCTTAAGCCATGGGCCTTGGCATAGCCCTTCCACCAGATGCATGCGGCTCCCTTCAAGTTGGCTGTTGCCACCCTGCCTTTGTCCTTGTCTTTCATCCCGTATGCGTTGCCATACTCGCTCATCTCGTCGAGCCATGCCTCTGCTTCCAAGCCTGATCTGTTCTCGCCTGAGAACTGTTAAAGCTTCCGGGCCTTCCATACATTGCCCAATGCTGAGTCTACCTTCTTCTGGTAGTCTAAGGCCTTAGCGTCCTTCTGTCTGCCGTCTCTATGGTCTGGCACTTGTTCAGCCTCTTTCTCGGACTAAGAGTCCGAGACCGAGCTTGAGTCGGAGGTTTCTGTACTAGGGGACCTCCTTCTCTTACTCCTCTTCTTATCCTTCCCCGACTTTCGAGGTGTCATTTGCGGCCCGGATGATGCTTGTGCCGCCACTAGAGTCTTTATCTGGTCCAATTCCGTTCGCATTTGCGACATCTCCTCTTCTGGAGACATTGGACCAAATGCCTCGAACAGGTTCCTTGGGATGGGTTGCCTGTCAGGGGTCTCTTCGTCTCTGTTGGGCCTCCTGTTTTGTTCGACCGTTCTCTGTTCCCTATCTGCATACACAGTTGGCCATGGCCTTATGGTTAGATTCATTTACTTCATTGTATTTATGTATTTGCCGAAATATTTGGAACCAAATACAGTCAACAACGTTTTTAAATATTAGCACAAGATGTTTTTATTACATAATATTTTAGATACAAGTCCTCCGGGATCAAGATTTTAACTACTATTGAAATCACCGGTAGGATGGTTAACTACTCTTGAAATCGCCGGTAGGATGGGTTATCCTCTAGAAATTTCTTAACTTGGGCCGTTCCTACCGAGCGTCCCAAGTTCCTAAGGACATTGGTTGACGTCCCGCCCTGTAAGGCTGTCACCAATTCCTCTACTCTGCGGTCGGAGGTGTAGGCTGCGGTTACTGCCAATCTTCCCTGCCGTCGGTAGGGCACGACGAAGTCGAAGATGTCAAGTGCCATCGCTCTCTTGACTAAGACAGCATAGTCGACGTTTGCAGCTATTCGAGCATGCATGCCAAAGCCAGAGAGTGCAATGAGCATAAACACTCCTTCTTCGCCACGGGGACTGAATTTGCGGTGTATTACCGCTATTCTACCATCCAGCAGCAGGGGAAGGTAGTACCTCAACGACCTGTCATTGTGTGTTGCTGATGACTCTCCACCTGCTTGGCCTCCCGCTCTATGCCTTCCGGCGTATTCATCGACCTCTACCTCAGTGATTTCTTGGTAGTCTCTAATTGTCGATGAAACTCGTCTGACGTCGATTCCTGCTCCTCTTGTGCGAGGTGATGTCGAGGAGCTCGGCATCAAGATGCTCGTGGTCTTGTCACGGATCCCCATAGAACTCCTCCTCAGATGGCAGTTCTTGAGCTTCCATTATTTGCCTTATGTTGCTGTAGGCCTGGATGTTCGAAGTCGACTCCCCTGTATAGGTGTCGGCTTCTCTCACTTGAAGCGGGAAGTCTGAGACTCCCTGGACGATGAAGTCGTCCAAGTCTAGCTGCTGCCGCAGTTGGTGTAGCAACTCGTCAAGCCGGAACTCCCTCTCCCTGCATTCAGGGAGATTCTGGATATCGTTGAGGAGTAGGTACTCCTCACCGTCAATGATGATGGGGGCTAGGCTTGTGATGCCTAGCCCAAGTGGGGGAGCGACTCTGAGGGTCTGGCGGGTTCGCTCGAAGTTGGGTAGTTCCTCTTCTGCTTGCCGCCATTCTTCTTCTGGGTCGAGCTCCGTATATGCTTCCTCGTCCGATTCCTCTTCTTCTGTTCTTCCTTCCTGCTCTCGCTGATACTACAAAAGCATCTGGTCTGCTGCTGAGATGCTATGGGGTCCACCTCCATGGGAGGAATAGAGGTTTCCCCCGTTGGGTTTTCAGCACGGTGGGAGAGGAATATGGCCAAGGCGGCGGTGTAGGAAAAATACTTGGTCCTGTCAACTATCAGGACCATGTAATCTGGCAACCTTTGTGCCTTGTTGGTCAAATACTTGGCAATGTTCGGGACATCACTCAAGGCTGCTTGTAGGGATGGGCGGGGAACAAAATAGCCCGTGCAAGGGGGAAGTTGCACTAGGGACTGACCTACCCTAGCTTGGAACTCAGCCAAAACTCGCCTATATGCTGGCGTTGCGTGCAAGGTTGCTTGGACATCAATCTCTTTCTGGAAAAGCTGGAAGATGTTGTTGACGTTGGTCTCGGCTGCATGTGCACTGGCGCTGTACCATCGCTTGAAGTCAGCAGTTGCCATTGCTCTGGGGAAGGTGTGACTAGCAAACAGATGCAGGAGCGCCTATGGAAGCTGGGAAATCGCCTAGAGGGTCGAGAGCAGACTTGTAGGGTGTCAAGTGGGAAATGGGGGCCTATTTATAGACAAGGGAAAAACCCTAATTTTTGGATGAGTTAGAATTTTATTGGGGTTGGGCAATTCTGACCTATTAGGAGGTCCAAATGAGGATTTGAAGACTACTTTTAGGGTTTGAGCATGCCAAGATTAGCTAATGAACCTATTGCAACAAACTGGAGGTCATTTGGATATGGCATGGTGGAGAATTTGCTGAGAGGTCTCACACCTTGCGCCCAGACCAATAATGAAAGTTTCATTTTTGCTCTTGGCGCGACGTGTGAGACATTGACTCTGAATGGATTAAACTTGTCCAATTTGGGTGATGTAAGGGTCTAATTCTGCTAGACTCATCGATTAGGCAGAATTGACCCCTTATTTGGTCGATTTGGAGCTGTTTTGGGCACTTTTGGGCCATGGTCTCACACGTTGCGCCCAGACCAAAAATGAACTTTTCATTTTCGCTCCTGGCGCGACGTGCGAGACATCCTCTCAATTTTGTTTAAATTGTCAGTTTTAACTAAAACAAAAACTGGAACTCAGTAACAACTCAATTAAGCAAGATTGCACATGTTACTTTGTCAAAAACTCTTTATATTAACAAAAAATTTTCTATTATTTACAAAATTTTACTGTCTCTCTCCCTTGATGTAGCTGGCAAGATGCATGTCCTGCTTCATTAATGTCACCCTCTTTGCGTGGACCGTGCAGGCTGTCGAATCTTCGAAATGCTGCATTAGTTTTTGTTCTGTTGCCTCTTGCAGTGCCAGCAACATCTCATCCAACACCCTCATCTCCGTGTTGTATTCTTGAATTACCTCTCGGACTAGTCGGGCGAACGGTGCACGGGGGATCAAAAACCCGAAGGTACGCTGAAAATGCCTGATCTCTCTCAGGGCTTTCCTCTCGCTCTCCTTTCTGCCGGTTCTCTTTTTGCCTGGTGGTCTAGGAGGCTTGGGCTTTTCTGGTGGCGGCTTCAGCGCCTTCTTCTTTGAGGGCACTCCACCTTCAACAAATGTTACTTTATTCTCCTGGTAGTAGGAGTTGTACGCCTCCCACTTCGCCATGAAAGCGTTGTGCTCCCTTAATTTCCTCTGATAGACCTTGACGGGGTCTATCACATACGCCTCTCGGGCTGGCCGCGGCGCTTTGTTTCTGTCCCACGTCGGGTATGGTGGGGGCTTCTGCGCTTGCTCGGGCTGCTCCGGGTCGGGTGCTGCCTGCTCATTGGCGGGATCCTTCGAAGAACCCGCCTCCTTATTGTTGGGGTTATAGTCATCATCCTCCGAGTCATCCGAAGAGGGTGGGGGCTGGTCTGCGGGCCGTTCCTGGATGACGACCTTAGTGCGAGGGGTCTCCTTCAACTTTCTCGTGGGCTGCGCCACGCCTTTGCCTTTGAGTTTCTTCTTGAATTCGGCCTCCTTGGCCTCCAGCTCTTCCCTCTTCCTTTTCTTCTCTTCCCTCCTTCGCTTCATGCTTTTTGATCCACGCCGCTAATTCTTCTTCTTCAGCTGGGTCGAGGGTCGGCTCTCTCTGTTCTTCATGCTCCTCGGCCGCCCGATCTTGTTCCTCCTTCTTCTTCTTTTCCTGCTCCATTTCTTCAAAAACCTGCTGCATGACGTCTGGCTCCTCATTGTCGAGGACTTCTGTCCCCGCATCTGAGTGTGCGTCCTCCTCCACTTCTGTCTCATCCCCTCCTTGGTTGGTGGGGTTGCCTTGGTGCTCGTCAGAGTCTGTTGCCTCGCTTGCTGCAGGCTGTTCTTGCCTTCGGAATAGACGCTCTCGAAGCATCTCTTGGAGTAGGGCGCTGGCGGAGGTGTCTCCATGAGGAACTCTTGCAATTTGTTTCGTCCGGGCCATGTTTGACAGCTCGTCAATCCGACTTCGGGCGCCCAAAAATCGCCTTAGCAAGGGGGAGCGATTTTTCTAAGGAGGAACGTGAAAATGGAGGGGGGTCCTAGGTCTATTTATAGATGGTCAATTCTAGGCTAAATTGCAAACTACCCTTTTGGGTCACCTAAAACACTTATTATCTTACTACATGGCTAAATTTAGACATTTCTAACCTCCTGGTCTCACACGTGGCGCCAGACCAATAATGAAAGTTTCATTTTTGCTCATGGCGCGACGTGTGAGACATGGTGAATTTTGATGCTAAATTTTATACTTTCCAAGCATGTTTTTAGGAATGCAACATACTAATCTAGCTAGTTTTTAGCTTGAAATTCGAATTACCATGTTACTTTTCTGAAATTCATCACTTTTCAAGGTGTTTCTGGCTCAATGTCTCACACGTTGCGCCCAGCTCAAAAATGAACTTTTCATTATTGCTCCTGGCGCGACGTGTGAGACCATCCTACTTTTGAAGGTTTTGGCTCACTAATTTTAGTCTTTTTATGTTCTAATTCACTTAACTGTTACTAGCTTAGCATATACTACAAAAAATGAGAAATTTTTTTTCCCCATTTTTTGAGGTTTGAGGATCCTATCAAGTTAGTACTACTGGGAGCATGGTCAGTGCTTTGCTCTTGGTGTCCAAGAACATTGCTCTGATACCACTGTGACGTCCCCTACTCGTATACGGTGCACTCACCGTATACAAACAGGAGTTCATCCCCCATACCAGCTCCATGCTGATACAGGGCCCTCCACGTATCACTGTAACCATACTGGGTTCCAGTGGGAAGAATGAAGGGGTCATTTTACCCCGTCTCCCTCAGGGCCTACCTAGCTGCGGAAGCATAAATATACATGTCAGTACACATAATCATCACATATCCACCTCGAAGGGTGGCACATCAACATCTGCATAGACAAAGATCAGCACAATACAAGTGGATTCCTACCCAAGGCTCAGACTCCAGGGAATGACTGACAAGCTTGGGTCTCCAGAGTTCATTGCAGACAGAATCATGACAATGGATTTGGCTGGCATGAGAATATGGCATAGGTTTGTCCAATCCATCCGCCCCTCCTGTGCACACTTTGCAGAGTAGGTTGAAGAGTGTTGGGACCTGACTGTAGCCCGCCGGATGAATAGCCAAAGGAGCTACTCCTGGGTTGCATCTCCCCAGTTCCGATGGGGCAGGTAGGGATCACTCCCACCAGAGGTCTCCATGCTGACTCAAGGCGACTAGAGGGCCACTGCCCTTATTCGACTTAACCCACTGGAAAGTGAACACCACTCCACGGGTGTCGAGCCCATGCCTTACCCACACTCAGTGGCAAGCCATTAGACCTAGTCTACATTGATCCCCGGTAGACTTTACACACCAGAGGGATCGGTCAAGAGTCAGAACACGAACCTCCTTCTGAGCCAGTCTGGCCCCTTCACCCACAACCAGGTGTGGTTCTTGTACACAGGCCGAATCTAGTAATGCACTAAGAGGGACTAGCTAGGAGCATCAACTACTAAGCTTTAGGTCTCTACCCCCCTTCCCAATACAATGAGTCCACAGAATTCATTCGTCCATCATATCATCATAGAACTTAACGAATAAGAACTAATCTATATCATAGAGTTAGGTTCTTTAGTTAGAGTCAATCTGGGGGTCTGCTTGGCTACTAAGGGTAATTTAATAGGCTAAACCTATTGGTTCGATGGCTGGAATACGGTTTAAGCTATTAAATCGACAAAATACATGATCCCTGGTTCACTCCTCTTGATCCGAAGGCGTCCATGTCACTGTTCTGCTTGGGGATGCAGTCGGAAGGAGAATCTGACGAGCTAGAGAGCACGGGCAGATCTTGGGAGTTGGATTTGACTCCTCAGGCGCACGAACTGGAACTTGGAAGGTTCGTGGACGAAAAGGGAAGGATTAGAGTTTGGTTACCTTACATAGGCTCTCAGTTAGGTTTAGGGTTTCCATGACCCTTGGTCTGCCTTTAATGGGTTAAAGGTTTAAAGTGCGCACATTGCTAAGTGTGCGCACCCTTGCAAGTTGCCCCCTAGGGCGCCCTTGCTTGGTTACACGTCGGCGTACACGTCGATTGGAGTGGCGTGTACACGTGACGGTGCAATATGGTATACGTCTTGAGACCGTATATCGTACTGGAACGTCACAAGAACATTACTATTTGCTATTACATATGCAACACACTAGAACATATCCTAATGTTGTCATAATGGTGGCGGGGTTGTGGCATATGTCGCATATAACCAGTACTTCGAAGTATAAGCATTCCTTACAAAATCTTATAGATGTTGTATTCATGGACTTGGGTTTAATATGTTAATGGGAAATAATTTGATTGGGTGTTTCTTTGATCTAGAGATAGCTGTTGGCTGCTCAAATGGTTCCATTCAATTTCTTGATATGTACAGCAATAGATGTTCTTTGCTACTCAAATATCACACTGGGCCAGTGACCTGTGTTGCACCATCTGCTGGTTCGAGCATGATTGTGAGTGGTTCTAATGATGCTCCAACGGAATCCAGTTGTGTGTTAGGCCCTGGTGTCGGGATTATAGCTTCACAACTGAGACTTACTATGATATCCCAACAGTCATCACTTTGCTCCCAATTTTTGTTGTATTCTGAGCTATTTATATCATTTGCAGTTCTCTTTGCAAACTCACAGAATTCTAGTGCCTTGGTAATTTTGCCATTACTAGCCGAATAATCCACATTTGTGCTTGAGATATATATTTACGTATTCCAGATGTTTGACAAGTCTGAAGCAGTTGAGCAGCATGAGATTCTGCTTTCTCAAGGTCATGTTGCTGGAAACACGTATCTATAAGACCCAGCTGTTCTTTAATCTCACTGTCATACTCATATCTGCGGTGGAATGTGCGGTCCGTGCAACTATCCGCTTCTTCTTTCGGTCAGCAAATTGCATCCTTCTCAGTTGTCCTGCATGCACATACATGAACCTGCACATTTTACCTTAGCATATTGGCTCAGTAATCATTGCTCACATGGGAAACCAATACCAGTACCTTCGCAGTTATGGACCTTATATTTCAATGTTTCTGGGGTACTGCTCATAGCCAACTAGACAATCTGCTAATAGTAACATCAACTTGGATTTCTTTTCCTAGTCCTAAACGATATCTTCGCTATTTCTTACTTTATTTTAATAAATGTTCTATGTGCCCGATAACAATTCAATCCATTTAACCAAGAAGATCAATTGTGCAGCTATTGTGTTCCAGCATCTTTCTAATTCTCTGCTCCCATGGAAATAAAATAGTAACAGTCATCTTTGAGATTCTAACTCCTTGTCTATTTAACTTTTTCATTTAGTTGTCCATTTAACTTTAATGAATCTGCACCTAATTGTTGGTTGCTTCTTTTGGCTGGATACAGGTGAACGTAACAAGGGTATACGCAAGTGATAAAAGTTTCGTTTGCGTAAAGAAGCTAATGGACAGACACAAGAAGATTGTACCGCCTGTACGCTCAGCAAACACTCTGAAAAAATATCTTGGCTTAAGTGAGGCTGCTACAAATGAAATTGGATCTGATAATAGCCTAAATGTTGCCGCAGCTAGCATGGCCTCATCGCAGACAATATATAATTAATTAAATATGCTGATAAAAATTGCACAAGAGAAAACATTGTTCATTCCAGAGTATGCATCTGCAAGGCGAGGAGTTTGCTTCTCATTGGACAATATGTACGTCAGAGAAGGTTGTTTCTTACGGAAAGATAGGAAAGGTAAGTGCCCTTTCTATAAGCTTAATCAAATTCTTGATGTTGGGAGTGCTAGCAGTTTTTTGAAGTTTAATGATGATGGAGATTTATGCATTTCTGTAAAAGACCACATGATTGTGCTGAAAGCTCAAATTAATAGGCGTAAGAAGGCTTTGAAGAAGTCTGATTTTGATACATTGGTCAGCAAGGTGAAGGTGAAGTTGCATAAGGTTGCCACCTCTTTAGCAAGTGAGCTCAGCAGATTTCCTCCAGATAAAATATTAGATGCAATGGGTATTATTTTTCCACTTGCATGGAATAGTTGCAACTCTCCTGAATCAACCCTAGCTTCTTTTGAATATAAGCTTGAGGTTTTGGCTAAACATTTTGGTAAGAAGGCGTTGGTAGATGGGATCGAAATAAATAGATTGATTGATGCTAATGCTTTATATCTGTGGCAAAGTTTAGAAGAGAGTACATACTTGAAAGAAGCTATGGGTGAGTATTATAAATTGGCTAAGTTGTGCTTGACTATGATGTTGGGCTCTATCGAGGATGAAAGAACATTTAGTACGATGACCTTTGTCAAAAACCAACTTCGCAACAGATTGGATGAGAATTTGGATACAACGATAAGGTTGTATAAGACCAGCTATAGAGTCGATACCTTTCCATATGACAGGGCATTTGAATTATGGAAGTCTGCATGTACAAGAAGAGGCATAAGAAACGTTTATCCAGAAGGCACAACAACAATTGGTACATCATCATCAGAAAAAACAATTGGTGTGGACGACATTGGGGGTGATATTTCATGTGACGCCAATTTTTGGCAAGTACAACGAAAGTAAGTTGTCTATTCAACCAATAAGCTTCGTTAATGAGTATTTTATAGTTTGTATTGAACTTATGGTTTATAATTTGTATTGAATTTGTGGAAAAAAGTAAGATAAGATAAGATAAGATAAATTTTTACGTCCACGGGAACCCAATGGGTTATGGGAAAAAACAAATTAAGGCGAAAAAACAAATTAAATTAAAGTAATGTAAATTAAATTGTCCATCAAAATAAGCATAAGATTTTTATTTAAAAAAAAAAAATAGCCCATATATAACTTAATAAAATTTTTGATATAACAAAATCGCCCACACAATAATTAATAAAAATATTATTATATTAAAAAATCGCCCATAGTTAATAAAATAAAATATACTAGGTGCTCATAATTTTTACTCTGTGTGGGACCCCGTGCGAATTGATGCAATAGCGACAAGCTTGTTCCTGGACAATGAAGCAAGCAAATAAGCTTCGGGCCCTGGTGCCAAGGTGGGATTTATGTGTGCATGATAATGACCAGTTTTCACTTGGGCCAAAGTAACTGCGTCCCATATCTTTTGAGAAAAACGACCATTGAGATATTGTTGCAAAAGCTCAGGATCAGAATTGGCAAGCATCAGGCAGTGCTCTGGTTGCACAGCCCAACGGGCAAACCATGTAGTGCAATGCTCTTTCCAGCATCATTTCAAACGCTGAGGAGATTCAGCCATGGCAAGTGCAAGAACAGGATACCTAACATCATCCATGTGGTGCACCTTGCAGATATAGTGGAGATGGCGCTTCATGGCAGAATGTTGAAGAGGCCAAAAACGTCTCTTGTAAAAAGAATAGCATAGGGCACCGTTGTTTTAACTCCGAGAAACGTAAGTGAGAAAGGACTTTTGCACCCGCTCCAAGCTCTCCCAAGCACTAGCACTAATGGGCAGCCCCCACACTTGAGAACCATCTGGTAAAAGCAGGCTCTACCAAAGCCCGAAACAAGTGGGCTTTCCGTGGCCAATCATGAATTTCTGCGCGAAAACAATTATTTTGCATTGCATAGAGTGCTCTCCATCCAGCAGCCACCCGCTTGGTAATACACTATTCCCAACAAGATACTTGTAGCTATCGACAACTTCAAATTCGCGGCTATCATAGTGCATAGTGGGAACATTGTGACGAGAAGATTGAACTACCAAAACCTTGCTCTTTTGGAGATTAACACGCATACCCGTGTTCTCACAAAAACTGTGCAGGCATGTAAATGTTGCTGCATACTAGCAGCGGTATGTGCCAGAAGTGAAACATCATCAGCATACATAAGTTGCCTAATGATATAGTGTGCCAAATGTGGACCTCATACCATGATTATCAAGCCATTCTTCCAATTGATCAATGTACAAGCCAAAGAGTGTAGGAGATAAAGGGCAACCCTGGCGAACTCAATATTGCTAGTGATTTGAGTACGATCTTTGGAAATTTAGCAAAAACCCTTTCATAGAGCCGATAAACTGCATTTTGAAGATCTTGTGGAACCCAAGTGCGCAGCATTTTGCCAAAGAAGCTTCAGCGTGGTCTTGTATCAAAAGCAGAAGTAAAATCCACAAAGCATATATAGAGGTCTTGTTTCAAACTTCGACTATGTTCAATAAGCATGCGCAATGTGAAAATATGGTCTATTGTAGAATGGCATGGACGAAAGCCTTGCTTTGTCCTACAAAGACGCATACACCGGTATGTTACGCCCATGATGTCAAGCTGCTTCTCGAAAAGGCTGGCTAAGAGCTTTGAAAATATAGAACTTACCATGATCATGCGATAATTAGAAGGGTCATGCTTATCACCTGCTTTGTAAATTGGTACGACCTTACTGACAGCCCAAGTTTCTGGCAAGCCTTCTTGCAAAGCTTGATTTAAAAGAGTAGTGATGATTGCAAGCAATAGCGGACCCCCCCATTTAAGCAATTCTGCTTGCAAACCTTGAAGATCAGAAGAATTGCCATTAGATAGATGCTGCAGTCCTTCTTTGACTTCCTCCTCTGTGAATTGAAGAATATTACCTACCAAAGGAGGCACAAAATTAAGGACCCCAGGATAATCATATAAGTGGACCAATCGCTCATCCCATTGCAGCATAGACATATGTCCAAGGGTAGGAGGTGGTCGATATAATATTTTGCGCCAGAAGGTCCGAGGCTCACGTAGCAGTAATTCAAACATTTGCTTCTGATGCTAAGCAACAAAGCGTGCCTTCTTGCATTTCAAAACAAACTTATAATTCTGAATGTCATTATGTCGCATATCTGGCTCAACTATCGTTCGCAATTGTTTTTTAAGCTGCTTGCAGTCTTCATCAAACCAGGCATTTCTAGGAAAGGATTTCCTACCAGCATGAGCAACACCAGAAGTGCGTGTACCAAAGCAAGAGACAGCAGAAGTAAGCAAAGCATCGACAAATCTTTGCATTACGCTCTTGAAGAGTTGGGTAATCCAAAATACCTGCAAGCGCAGGAGCTAATGTCTGTTCATATTCAAAAGATCTAGAATAAGTCAAGCGAATGCGAGGGGCAGGAGCCTGGATAGCAATGGGTTGAAGAGGTGGAAGCTGCCACTTTAATGACAAATAGTGATCAGATTTTATCTCCTCATCTCTATGCCTTGTGCCAATTCAAAAATCTGAAATGAGATCCAAGGCTTGCGCTTGGGAAATGACATAATCAACAACACTAGTACCACCACCCTGCCAGTTGTAGTAAAGGTACTTCCCGTCATCAAATGCGTTAATGCGACGCGATGCAATGTACAAAGACGGTAACGAGACGATGGCGGTTTAACGCATAAGCGTCGTCAAAAGTTGTTGTTTAAAGTACGCGTACGGTACGTACGGTACCATAAAATACGTACGGTACGTACGTTAACCGAAAAAAAAAAATTATTTTTTTTTTCATTTTTTTTGAAAAGTACTTGTACCCATATAAAACGCATCGCACTGCACAATGCACCGGTACTTATAAACTAGATGAGCGTCGCAAAACAACAAACCAAAAAAAAAAAATTGTTCTTATTTGATGCACAAAATGAATAAGTACGTACGGTACGTATGGGTACGGTACGTTAAGTATGGAAAACGTAACGTACGCGTACTTAACCTACACTGCACCCTGCCTATCCTGTCTGCATGTAATACCGTTAGAGTGTGGCAATTGCTCTAAGCCATTACAAAGTACCATCTCAAAGACTTCACACAACTAGATGAGCTCCCTTCCAAATGTTGAGACGGGTTTGTTAGCATCAGGCGATGAACGTGGAAAGACTGTATCATTAGCAGACATCCATAAAGGGTCACGGACATCCTCAAGTATGAGTTGAGCAGCTTGCATTTCAGCAGTGCGAGCATTGAAATCACCAAGAAGAATAACATGCCCCAACTGTTTGAATTGAGCAGTGTCATCATAAAGATCACCATAGGGATCACTGCGAGCGACATCATATTCATCATAAAAAGATGATGATGTAGGTGGGAAGTAACAGGCAGCAAAAAAAATGGTACTACTATTGTGGCAATGAAGTTTGAGCCACATGTAGCGATTATATCTATCAGCTTTATGAAGCGTGATATATGCAGCAAGGGCATCCTTGAAATAGCAAGCAACTCCACCGCAACCTCGTTGCCCATGACATTTATTAAATAATGAAAAGAATTGATAGCCTGTAAAATGAGGTAGCCGTTTGGCTGAATGCTCCCACGTTTCCATGAGCAGAAGGATATCCATATCTTTTGCAATGGGATTCAAGCCATCACCTTTACGCTAGGGAAAACCTCGACAATTCCAAGACACCAACCGAAGGCACATTTCCTAGGAAGGTACATTTGAGGTATGAGCTGTGCGAACTGAGGAGGCTGGAGCAATAGAGGCGGCAGCGGCAGCAGTAGCAACAACATCAGCAGCAGCAGCATCAAGGGTACCATTAGCAACATCGTGAGAGGAATGGCCTTGAGCAGAAGAAGATGTGGTGGGTGCAGAAGATGGAACAACACGAGGTGCATTTGCAGCGTTGGTGTGTGCATGGGAAATGGGAGAATGGATTTTAACACCAGCAGTATGAGTGGCCTTAGCACGATGAAAGGCATCAGCAAAGGTTGCATGTGATGGCGTAAAAATACGTAGTTTTCCACGAATCAGTGCAGCCTTACCACCATTCTTTTGAATGTCCTGGACCTTTTGCAAATTCTGGCGTCTGGCTAACTGTTGGGACTTAGTAAGATCAAAATCCAGATAGAGAGATGTCCCTTTCAATTGCTTGGCCTGCTTGAGGATATCCATTTTAGTACTCAAATTTCGCACTGTAAATTTCACTATGCGTGGGTGGTGGGGCTGCAATGCTCCAAGCCTATGTGCAGCAGTGACAACAACTGGTGTTGTGAAGTCCAATTTAGCTAACACCAAAGTTTGTACCTTCTGTTGCAAGTCCTCTAATGCTTCTTCTGGCATGCCACGAATTACCAGATTACACTGACGGTTGTGCCTATCAATGTATTCTCTACGCCTCTGAGTAGATGTAGATGCAGGTGTAGATGCAAAACCTGTTACATGAGAGTTTTGAAATTGGGGGGAGGATGAACTAGGCATGGATCTCACATTAGGATCATGATGCTTTGAAGAAGAAGTTGGAGGTGCCTTGGTTGCATGAGAATAGGAACGTTCCAAGGCAGCAACTCGACTAGATGTGTCCTTAGCAAGCTCAGTCACTTGGCAGGTCATGCTTTCTTCCAATGCTCGTATGCGAGTATTACAACTCGTAGACACCTCAGAGACATGGCAGAGTAAATCTTGTCTTTGCTTGCCAATATCAACCATTAGGTGCTCCACAGTCATATGACAAGCAGCAAACTCCAACTTTGCGCCCTCAATTGCTTCCCAAAGCTTTGCATGTTCAGCATGAATTTTGCCAGTGAGCGTTGCAAGGTCGTTACGACACTTTGCCAATTCAGACCTCAATGCACATCGAAATTGTGTCATCTCTTATTGCTGCATGTGCAAAGTAGCTGTAAGAATGTCAAACTTGTTCTCTAGGTCTTTTTGAAGCAAATTGACATAGAGAGGAAGACGTGCTGGACGAGGGACCTTGGAGAAATCATCTGGGGTCAATGCCTCAGCAATCCGCTCCCTTTCATCATCCTGAGTTGAACCTCCAACGCATGTTGGAGGTGTGGCTGAGCGATATGCACTTCCAACACCTGTAGCAGATGCAATCTGCTCCCCATCAGCACTATGTGGTGAACCTCCAACGCGTGTTGGAGGTTCGTCTGGGCCAGTTGCACTGCCAACACCTGTAACGGATGCAAACTGCTCTCCATCATCATGCGTTGAACCTCATTGGAGGTTCGTCTGGGCCATTTGCTCCACCAACACCTGTGGGAATTTGCGATGGACAACGCTTATCCCGTTGAGAGTAAAGATGCAATGCCCTATTTAATGTTTGCTGTTTAAGATGAGCATGAGCATGAGCTCATTCCATTTGTGTGCATGAGCATGGTATAACTAATATGTTGGAAGAACATTATGGCCATTAATTAGCTTGGACATACATGTTCCTTCATGGAAGCAAGGGACTATATAGCATCAATTGCCACAGGCTCAGCACCTAATGATCTCATTTATTGCTGGGTTTATTGGTTACAATTGCAGAACTTATTGCTCCTCTCTAAGATAGTTAGTTCATAAATCTTGCCGTGAAGTTTCTTTGTCTCTTTTACAATGGCTTGTACTAATAGCTGTTATTCTGGCTGCTTGTACCCCTGCCTTTTTGCATCTCAATATTTCTGCAAGCTTAGTAGCCAAAGATATCATCCAACTTTACTACATCATGGAATGCCAGCCTTATGTAGAAATCCATTTGGAAATTCAAATCATAGGGGTGCGAACATAGTTTTGTTTTTGGTGCAACTGGATACAATATTATGAATCCCAATTTTATTACCGTGAGCAAGGAAAAGATATCATGGTCCTTGCCTTGCTCAAACTATTGGAACAAATTAACGGAAGTTTTGGCCAAAGAAGTGAATGTGTTGTGACATGTGACAAATGAGATCTTGTTTGATGTAGATAGGTGCACCCCTTCTTAGAAGTTGGCACCATGATCCACTTGAGTGGGGCTCATTAAATAACAGAGGTGTAGAATATTCTACCTTTGTAAATAATATCACCACACATATATCACAAACATTTTAACGACTCAACCTTTATAATGTTTTTCCAACATTTGAAAATATTCTACAAATATCAAGATGCATTCGATAATTCCCTTGCACAATTGTAGTCTGTCGTTTCCTAGTGTCGTTTCTTCACCCTCTATGGTACTCACTCATTAATTCACTAGCTAACGACATAAAAAAATCAAGACATTTATAAATCAAAACTCCATTTACCAACTACAAATGCATATTTTGTTTAATACTTATAACATTGGAAAAACATTCTTTTCATTGATTGCAAAATTCATCTAGTTAGTTAAAATACAATATACTTTCCCCCCTTCCTTTTGCCCCAAGCCTGCATTTCTGCTATTACATTCAAAGCTTTGAAAATTAATATTTATATACGTTCACAACATATATTATCAATAGCAACTATTATGTTTTTAACAGGCAAATTACTGACTAAGTTTAAAGCAAAGAGTCGAACTGGTGGATGAAATCTAACATGTTGTTGGTAATAGATCTACTGATTGAAAAAGTAGGCCACCATCTTAGATGATATATGTACAACAACAAATGTTCATTTCGACCTGAAACGCTACTGTAAGTAGAAGCTTAAACTATCTCTTCTTTAGTATGGCATTTGCACTGAAAGACGACGGGCAAGTTTCGGCCGGATGCACTACTATAAATAGAAGCTTAAATTGTGTTCTTTCTTTCCATTACTATTTTATTGCAAATAAATCGTTAAACAGAAAAACTCTAAACTTCCCCTTCTGCATTGCTTTTTCCATGTTTTCGCCTCTAAAGCTGTTGTTCTGGCAAATTCCCCTTCAATTTTTTTATTGTTCTAGGTAATTCCTTTTTACATAACCACTTCAAATGCTTTCCAATGTTTGTTTTTCATTGTATATGTCTTTTGCCTTCGCTGTTAACATTTTTGCCTCCATTTGCAGGATCATAAGTGTTGCATAAGCCAACCACACTCCAAATGTTTGTTGCAATAGAAGGTAGCATCTTTATTGTAATACTGTAGCTCTCTTTCCACAAAGTTGACTATTCATGTTAGGTTGCCAATTGTTTCTGCACCTGTTGTTTATTTGGTGAGTCAATTTATTGAAAAATACATTATTCATGATGATATGCTCTGTAATTTCTTTTCTAAATACCAATGTATGTCGCAGTTGAGATCTCGGTTTCTCGGTGGCTATGGTGCGGCTATGACACTCAGAAATGGTGTTTGGCAGTCCCTTTGGAACCATTTTTTCCTATGGCGGTGAGAATCAATAGAGCACGGTAAGCTATGGCGTGATTTTTTCATCTTTTGGTTTTATTTCTTGCAGGGTTAAAATTCTCAGAGATGATGCAGTAGAAGAGCAGAAAAAAACCCTTCAGAGTCCTTTTGTCCATCTTCTTCCGGCATACTCTGGAACTGGCCTTTCATTTTACTCCTCATAGTCCGACACTGCCCTTCTTCCTTCTACTCCAGCATACAAGCTTCAGAACTGTCTTTTTTTTGTGCTCTTACTATGTTTTTTCTAACGTTCTTGGTTCTTGCTTCTTTCTATGCAAAGCATTGCAAAAGAAACAAGGCAGAGGTATATGGAGCATAAGAGCCACCTATGTATATTACTCTACTTCTAGCCTCACCAGATTTTCGTTTACTCTGCTAATATGCTTTGTTTTGCATCAGCCTCATCTTGTTTGCTCCCTTTTTAGTAGAAATGCAGCAGTCTGTCGCCTTGAAAATTTTTAAGCTTCTTGCAATTAAATTTTGGTTTGCTGGGCTCAAATCCCACGATCAGCTATGTAACATCTGTGTAAAATCTATCAAAGATTGTTGTAACCGGTAATCTTTAGCAGGTGCGGAATTGTCTTCCCCCTTTCCATTCCACGATGTATTGGTATGCCACGCAGCGGCATATAGCTCATCTTCTTATGAAAAAATCGACCCAATTTCCATGTTCATGTTGAATATAAGAATCACCCTGGGGCTTGAATTCTGGGGTGGAAGTGTTGCTGACGCGGGGAGCGCAGAGGCAATGCTAACACCCCGGAATTCAAGCCCCAGGGTGATTCTTAAAACGTGAAAATAGGGTAGGATCGATTCAGCAGAGTAAAATTCGACAGAATATCGGATCAAAACGCCGGAATGCATGGTGAAAACTCTGGAATGTTGGGTTGAATCCAAGAATGCACAGTAAAATTTCATCCCGTCCGTGAGTTTGACATTCTTTAAAAAAAAACATGCCATGTGGCTCCATAGGATTGGTGAATAGGTTGAATCGATCCTACCCTGTTTTTAAGTAATGAGCAATGAAGGCAAGTAAAGCTTACAAGTCCTACTAGCACAACTTGATTATCTAAAAATGACGCCATAGTCTTCATATAACCAATGCTTCGTTTAAATTTATAATGTTTTGCAAAAGTTGTGCGTAAGTAGAGACAAACACATTCATATGATGCAAATATATATCATTCTTGAAAGATAGGTGAAAAAGCTTGCAAGCTACGCCACGAAAATAATAGAATTTTAATCTAGAAAGTTTAGCCTGATACCACAAAACACCTTCGACTAGCCTAGAAAAATAAAACATAGTCTTTTAATAGTCTTTTATGCATAATAAGTACCTGATCATCCAAACCAAATTAAATGTGCAATCAGGCCCGGACCTGGTAATTCCGGTTTTAACCTCCGATCGAGCAGAGCTCCGTCAAATTCTGATCGCGTTTTGGGCAGAGGTATTCCACCAAGATTATTAACTTAAAGCGGATTTGAAGATAGTTTCGCGAGCTTTGTGCAGGTACCTATACATGTGAAGCTTCTTATTTCGAAGTAGCATTAAGGCCTAGCATTAGAAGCTCACCTTTGAAAAGCCCATACTTGCTGGAATCCTTTTGCTTCCTTCTTAAATTGCTCCAAGAACTTGAGGTTGTAGGTCTTTAAACAATTTTAATTTTTGCCCTACTACCTTGATACACTTCTTGATCTGGTGTTGAAGCCCTACCATAAGGTCTTCAAGAAGATACGTAACCCCAAGGTGCATCTTCAAAAGCGTCAGAATTGTCCCATGAAACATCACCTTTTTCTGAAAAAAGCTGAAGTAAGTCCAGGATCTAAACAGGAGCTAGTTCAGAGGCATATTAAAGTCGCTAAGGGTTTTTGGCTGCTCTGCTTGTTTTACATTTTGATGATAAACAAATTGCTTTTTGGTTATTGTTTTGATGAACAAATGCGTAAAAGAGACGCAATTTGATGAACAAGGCTCATAATTCATATGAAAACAGTAAAGAGAAGAGATGAAGATTCTATACCAAGAGTTGTGGAAGCTATACCATCAATTATCATTCTTGCTCTCCATTATTGCTCAAGATTGCTTGCCACTAAAAAAGGTATTTTATTCAGTGAATTGCATAATTATTCTTCCTCGTGATGTAGAAGCTATTGTAATATCAAAATGCAATGTGCATTGCGTAATTCTTCCTGATTGTGTATCAGTTAATATAATATTAAAATGCAAAATGCAATGTGCAATAAAAAAACAGATAGCATAATTGACAGGCACTGCGGATATTTTGATAGGTAACACTCGTTTGAAAATGGAGGAAGGGTGTGGTGACTTTGAGTGCTTTGTAGGGACCAATATGGTGCTTGTGATCTTAGCAAAGCTTGATCTGCATAGCATATTCAGGGCAAGATGTGTGTGCAAATCATGGTATGATGTGGTATTATCTCAACTGTTTGTAGCACGTTGGAGGCAAGTGCATGAAGATGAAGAAGGCGAGGTTTGGGCAGTAGTGCTGGCAAGGACTCATGTCCCAAGGAAACATAAGGATTTAGACTCTTACGACCACAACTTGACCAAAAGATCACACACCCAACTTTGGTGTCTTAAGCAGCAAATGAGAAAGAGGTATTTGTCTCGTCATTGCCCTTTTGGCCCTTATGATACCTCCTTACGTCCCCTCTGGGCCTACTCTTCCAATGGCCTAGTTTGTGCTGAGCTTAAAGAGGATGAGAAATGCCTTACATTCATAGTTGTAAACCCTATCACAAACCAGTGGAAGATTTTGCCTCCAGCTCCCCCCTGTTTTGGAGCTAGCTTTCGTCTCCCCTACCTTCCAATCTCTTTCGAGTATGACATGCTGGCAAGAGTTTGGTGGCTCAGCAAGCCTGAATGCAGTAGCACAGTATAATTCCCAACTTGGGATATGGCAAACTGGACCAGGCTTTAATGCTGATAGCCAGCCTGCAATCGATGATGTAGGGCTTCTGTTCAAATGTAGCCTTTTTGTGGTAAACGATCTTGTTGTTGAAGAAACAGGGGAGGTGGAGCACTCAATTGCAGCCTATGACGCGGTCTGCATGGCTTGGTACCATGTTTCCCTTCCCAATGTTGTCAATCATGCCAATGACATGCCTAGTAAGCCTAGCTTACTAGGCATGTTCAAACATCACAAGCTGGGGCTCCTTGTTCCCGTGCTCCTTGTTCTGGAATATAAATTTATCTCGGGATTTGGAGTACGGAATTTGGTAGTGGAACATAGCATTGGAATGAATGGGTTTTCATCGTCCACTAAGACCACTAGGTGGAAGCCCTTGGCAAGTGTGAGCGTGGAGAATGCATTTGGGGAGAGTTGGTGTGTTGATATGGACACTAACTTGAAAGTTGAATTAGTTGGTGACTGTCTCATCTTCTCCTCTTGGTACAAGATGTGGACTTTCGGCACTCTTCCTCCGCTTGCTTACAATTTGAAGACCTCCACATGGTGCTCTTATCTTAACTCATCACTATACCCTGCATTACAAGATGAGAAGAAACGTCCTCTTGACTTTCAATGTTGCTATGCCTTCTTGCCCAATTTGGGGGACCGACCTTAGTAACACTAAACATGATCAATAAGACTTCAAAATGTTGCTAGAAGATTATTGTAAATGCATTATCTGTTATCTGTGATTGTGGTCTTCAACTACCACTAGTAGCAAAGTTTCAAACTTTCAAAAATGTTGTTAGAAAATTATTCTAAATGCATTGTCTGGCCTTCCAACTTTCTGGTCAGCCTAGAATGTTTTGCCTAATGAATCTCATCCTGTATTTTAGTTCTGTGAGAAATATCGAGGAGCTTGTAAAAATTCAATTTGCTTTCTGACATCTGACATTTCTTGTGGGGGATCTATTTTGGTTCCCCATGATTAATTGACAGTACTTGTATTTCTTAATGTTGATTGGATGTCAGGAGAAAGGCAAACAGTTGAGGCATTTAAAAGGCTTACGGTGCAGACTGTTTAGTTCCCGTTCAACTTTATTTGCAATGGATTTGGCTTGGCTGGGATCCGGAATAAAGCTAATCTACAACGGTATTTCCAGTGCAAACATTTGTTCCTATTGTAGATGTTATTACTGTGCATGTAAAATTCAGAGCACGGCGCCATCTAAGAATGAAAATTTATTTTTCATTTTTAAGCAAGAATGGAAATCATTATCAAGCCCGCCCAGCAAAGTAAAGACTTGGAATGTTTCTTCTAGATCCTCAATCTTGATTAGTTTGTTTGCTCCACTAGGATGACCTCTCAAAAGCATGTCCAAGTCTTGACCTTGTTTGACGACTTGAGACAAGTTGATGCTCATTCACGAAGCTACTATTTCCACTGCCCAAGATGCTTTGCTTTTGAAGTTAAAAAAGAGGAATAATGGCAGAAAGCTAATGCTATAGTTAAAAATTGGTGAGACAATAAATGGCTTCAAATCGAATATTGAAAGCTAGCCTAGGATATGAAGGTCAACCTTGCATCTTCTAATCTCCACCAATATGGACTAAATCTTAGAGGAACGATTATGCAAAAGGTAATTATGCTCAGATGTCCACATTCTAACTTTTGTTAGGGAACAAACACCCACATTCTAATATTTGTTAGGGAATGAACACCCACCTCAGAAAGCCACCTTTTTGTAAGTAAAATGTTGATCCTTATAGAAGTTGAATGCGTATGAGTTGGAACATGCTTTAACAAAAAACCCATGATATTGCATCTTATACAAGGCAATAAAATCACCGTATTATTACAAAACATAAATTGGACGTCGCTTATTAAGGATCTACAAACTTACTTTAGCAACTTGGTGCATGCCTTCAACATTCTTTAATATTTAAAACTGATAATAATGTTGGTGCGATTACCTTTCATTGCTAGAGAATATTCTTGATTGTAGAAAGAAGCATAATTCATATACCATATACATTGTAATAATGTGGATACTTAAGACACAGAATGTATCTTTCATAATTTTCTATTTGACGCACAAGTTAACATTATGCCTTACGCGATGGGGGGCTATTTCTAGCTCGCTATTTTGAAGCAAGTACAAGTAGCTAAAATTTCAAGGATATGGAAGACAAGCAGTTACAGATGGAAGTGTAAGACCGTATACACATGTCCTCTTGAGGGCATGGAAGGTACACAAGGATGGATACGTATCCTAAGCTAGTCGGAGGATACAAATTTCTACAATTGGGACTAGGGGGCGGAATTCAATGCGGCGATGTGGAAAAAGAACCCTAATATGATAAGGAACCCTAACGCAAATGTAGAAAGAAACACATTCATATCATGCAAATATATCATTCTTGAAAGAGAGGTGAAAAAGCTTGCAAGCTAAGTTACAAAAATAATAGAATTTTAATCGAGAAAGTTTAGCCTTGTACAAAAAAACACCTTCAACTAGGCCTAAAAATAAAAATAAAACATCTTCGCTTTCTTTCTTTTTTTAGGCAGCAAAAATTATATAATAGCCTAGTCTTTTATGAATATATGTAATTTCGGGTTTAAGCTCCGATCAAGCTCCGTCAAATTTCGATCACGTTTTGGGCAGAGATATTCCACCGAGATTACATTAACTTAAAGCGGATTTAAAGATCGTTTCGCGAGCTTTGTGCAGGTATGTTTTGAAACTTTTTATTTCGTGAAACTTTTTATTTTGAAGTAGCATTAAGGTCTAGCATTAGAAGCCCATCTTTCGAAAGCCCATACTTGCTTGAATCCTTTTGCTTCCCTCTTTTGCTCCAAGAACTTGAGGTTGTGGGGCTTTAAACAATTTTAATTTTTGCCCTGCCATCTTGATACACTTCTTTATCTGGTATTGAAGCCCTTACCATAAGATCTACAAGAAGATACTTAATCCCAAGGTGCATGTTTAAAGGCGTTCACTGTTCTTTCACAAACTTATATATTTCGATTTAGAAAGCATCCAGGGTGCGTTTCAGTTTTATACCAACAGCATATCAAAATGCAATGTGCAATTATTGCGTAATTCTTCCTGATTATGTAGCTGTTAATATAATATCAAAATGCAAAATGCAACGTGCAATGACTGGCATGTCAAAAAACAAATAGCATAATTGACAGCCACTGCAGATATTTTGATAGGTAACACTCGTTTGAAAATGGAGGAAGCGTGTTGCGACTTTGAGTGCTTTGTAGGGACCAATATGGTGCTTGTGATCTTAGCAAAGCTTGATCTGCATAGCCTATTCAGGGCACGATGTGTCTGCAAATCATGATATGATCTAATCTTATCTCAACTGTTTGTAGCACTTTGGAGGCAAGTGCTTGAAGATAAAGAAGGCGACGTTTGGGTAGTAGTGCTTGTAAGGATTCATGTCTCAAGGAAACATAAGGATTTAGGCTTTTACGACCACAACTCGACCAAAAGATTGCACACCCAACTTTGGAGAACGAGGTATTTGTCTCGTCATTGCCCTTTTGGCACTTATGATACCTCCTTACGTCCCCTCTAGGCCTACCCTTCCAATGGCCTAGTTTGTGCTGAGCTTAAAGAGGATAAGAAATGCCTTACATTCATAATTGGAAACCCTATCACAAACCAGTGGAAGATTTTACATCCAGCTCCCCCCTGTTTTGGAGCTGGCTTTCGTCTCCCCTACCTTCCCATGTCTTTCGAGTATGACATGAAAAATTGCAGCTATATTCTTATATCATACCATTGCTGGCAAGAGTTGGGTAGCTCAGCAAGCCTGATTGCAGTAGCACAGTATGATTCTTAACTTGGGATATGTCAAACTGGACCAGGCTTTAATTCTGATAGCCACCCTACAATCGATGATGTAGGGCTTCTGTTCAAATGTAGCCTTTTGTGGTAAATAATGTTTTTGTTGAAGAAAGAGAAGAGGTGGAGCAGTCAGTTGCAGCCTATGACCCGGTCTGCATGGCTTGGTACTATGAATGGGTTTTCATCGTCCACGAAGACCACTAGGTGTTGGAAGCCCTTGGCACGTGTGAGCGTCGAGAATGCATTTGGGGACAGTTGGTGTGTTGATATTGACACTGACTTGAAAGTGCAATTAGTTGGTGACTGTCTCATCTTCTCCTCTTGGTACAAGAGCTTGACTTTCGGCACTCTTCCTCCGCTTGCTTACAATTTGACGACCTCCACATGGTGCTCTTATCTTAACTTATCACTATACCCTACACTGCAAGATGAGAAGAAACGTCCTGTTGACTTTGAATGTTGCTATGCCTTCTTGCCCAATTTGGTGGCCCGACCTTAGTACTACTAAAAATGATAGCAAGACTTCAAAATGTTGCTAGAAGATCATTGTAAATGTGTTATTTGTTATCTGTGATTGTGGTCTTCAACTACCATTAGTAGCAAACTTTCAAACTTTCAAAAATGTTGTTAGAAGATTATTTAAGTGGTAGCAAACTTTCAAACTTTCAAAAATGGTTTTAGAAGATTATTCTAAATGCATTGTCTGGCCTTCAACTACCACTATTCAAGCCCCCAAGCTACATGACATCATTTTCTTTTTTCACGTGGAGGTTACGATTGTATCAGTATTTACGTCGAGTATAATGTCACATATTATTACAAGTTAAACCGTAATTCTATCAAAATATATAATGGTTGAAGGCCCTCCAAGAATCGAACCTAGGTCACCCCAAAGGGCCATTAAAATAGTATACAGATGATTCATGTGATTCATGTAACTTTCATCCTCTCTCACGCCTACAACAATATGTTGCAATCAGGTACAGATGCGGGGGTCGCTAAGGAGGCACGCATTCTCTAGTACACCCCAGGGGATCCATTGTGGCCGAGAAGAGAACGCCTCCCTGACCTGCCTCATCGGACCAGGGAGATGTAACCCGGAGTAGTCTCATAGGGTGATCCCATGAGATTGCATCTCGGGAAGACTACAATCATGCCATAGCATGTTTCAGCCTATCTGCAAAGTGTGCACAGGAGGGGCGAATGGAGTGGACTACCCTAGCCATTGTTCTATGCCAGCCAATGCCATGTTGTACCTCTGTCTACTGTTATCTTGAGGCCTTGACCGTCAATCGACCCCATGGAGTTTGGGCCCAAGGTAGAGCCCTTATTTATGGTATATTGCTTATGTATTTTGTACTTGTGTTACCATGTAGATGATGATGATGGATGGACCACCCCTTGTGGTGGTATATTATTTTGAGCATGATTGCTATGTGCTAACATGTATGTACACTTTCGTTGTATAGGATTTCCATAGAGGATGTGTGACGTATGACACCTCCGTGTTCCTCACCTGGACATTTGGCCATCCCAAGTGGTCCGAGTTAGACGAAGAGCCTTTCCATGGTGATATAGTTGCCACAGGAGGGGATTCCCCATATTTGTATGATGAAAGCATCGTATAGATTCAGGGAGCGTCATATTGGTATCAGAGCATGATTTTGGTAGACCAAATCATTGCACTGGCCATAGTCTAACTCGTTAGGTTGGTTGGTTGTAGGAGACTTTGCCTTAAGTTAAACTACCCCAATTCCATAGTTAGTATATGTGCTGGCCTAGTTATGAGAGGATTAAGCTAGTTAGATATGAAGGTGTAAGTTATTATGGTAAGTATGTTAAGTTATGGAGAATGGAGGTTTCTTGTTTCCACAGGCCATAACGTCTTCTAGGTAACTCGGATGGAGACGATTTTTGCACCAACATGTCGGGCACGGTCCAATTACCCCAGAGGCACAAAATCCGACTTTGAGATGGCATCAAACAGGCGCGGGAGCACAGAGTGCGTGTCTAGCAAAACAACGTCTTAGAATTGCAAAAGAAACA
Source organism: Isoetes taiwanensis (assembly GCA_021234155.1). NCBI lineage: Eukaryota > Viridiplantae > Streptophyta > Lycopodiopsida > Isoetales > Isoetaceae > Isoetes > Isoetes taiwanensis. Next base: position 3,919,508 of record JAJEKV010000057.1, on the reverse strand, counting down.
TGTATTTTTTCCGACATGCACTCATATAAAAATGCGTATTTTCGTCGTATAAATTTTGTTTTTTTTTTTTTAAATGAACTTAAAAAAAAAGTGATGGTTAATTTTTTTATTTCATCTCACCGACTTGCGCTCTTCGCCTCTCCCGTCCGCCATAGCTGCCGGAGAATAGCTCAGTTTCCCATAACCTTGCGCTTGGTCGCCGTCACAGCCGCCATACCAGCAGTCCAGCACCTCCTATTTGAATCTTCTCTTGCACCAATGAACATGGTTCATACCCTTGGTTTTATATATTATAATAACTTAGCGTCCACCAGATCTTTGCCAAGCTTGGCAAGAAGCTTGCCGATGACTTGGGAAAGGTCAACCTCCTCCTAGAAGAGTTGGTACAGCGGTTCGCTGCCGAGCATAGGGTACCCTATCCTATCTTCCCCCTGTCGGAGTGCTTCCTCCTAAAGCTGAATGCCTTGGAGATATACTTTGGTGGAATAACCCGACCAAGTCTTGATGCTGGTCAAGTGTGTGGAGGTTGCCGAAGACGAGGCCATCTGAGAAGAGGCCGAAAGGATCATAGGGCTCGCTCGAGGTGACGGCGTGTGAGAATCGGAGAGGGGAGATCCGAAGGCCAGAGGTAGAGAATATACCTACTTGGGAGATGGGCACGCCATCATATCGGGGGATCCCTTTGACCTTACCCCCTATCAATTTGACGAGGCGTCCAAGAGTTGACCAGACTATCTCACTCTGGACGTCATGATAACCATCCAGCTAGATATGCAGGCTAGGCTGAATAGATATAAGGCTAAGTTGCTGAGAAGGATCTATGACGCTCGCTACAAAATATACGGCGCCCAGTCGTACACTGCATAGGAAATCCCCCATCCGGTCCTTCGACTGCGTGGGCCCTCTGTCTATCCCACACTGCAGGGTATCCCTAATGCGAGAAGGGGACACGAAGGTCCTATGGGCTCCTATAACAGCAGAAACATAAACGATGTCAGAACTAGCAACAACAATACATCGAACTACCTCGAAGGGTAGCACATCCATCCATCCATAGATACAATAGAGATAAACATATGCCATAAAACATGGGAGCTCCTACCCAAGCTCGGACTCATGGGGAGGTAGACTGACGGCTAGGCCACAAGATAGAGCAGACCGAGTCATAACAATGGCGGGGCTGGCTATAGACAATAGCTAGGGTTGATCACTCCATCCGCCCCTCCCTGTACATACTTTGCAGATGGGCTAGATCGGGCTCTGACATGACTATAGCCTGCCGGATTCGCAATCTCATGCCATCATCCATCGAGACTCCGGGTTGCATCTCCCTCGTCCGATGAGGCAAGAAGGGTTGCATCTCCCCTTCCCGGGTCTAGAGGTTCCATGGGCGGCTAGAGAATCGTGGCAACACATGATTCTTACCCGATTGAACCCCCCAAAACAAGAGCCGAGCCGACACCTGCAACTCTTGAGAGGCAGGGCGACACTATTGCCCCAGGAGGTGTCGGACCCATACCCGACCCACTCGAAGTGACCAGCTATAGGCCTAGCCCGCTGTGGGTCCCCAGTAGCCACACTCAGTAGGGACCTCCCTCCACTTTGCCTCTAGCCCCGTTATCTGGTGCTAAGTCACATCATAGCCCCCGTAGCCCGGTGGGTTCCTATGCACAAGTCGCATATAATAGGAACTAAGGGGTCTAAACTAGGAGCTCATCTAAGTATTGGCTACTAGGTCTCTACCCCCCTTCCCAATACAAGAGGAGCAAACATGATCAACCAACATCACATATCCACATAACATGATAAATAATGAGAATAACATCTAAACCTAATCATGTGCATCTAACTTATAGTTAGGGTTCAAGATCTAGACTGAGGGTTCTAGGATGACTTTACTAGAGATATGAAATGCTAACTCATCTGGAATCCTAACTTCCAGATGATCTACAAAGGACTCTAACCCAAATACCTGCTCCTGAGGAACTCCCTCCTGCTCCCAGCATCTCCACGACCTTCAAGGGGGTCGAAGTAGCTCCCACTCCGACTGAGGTGCACATGCTCTAGGGGCTGTTGTGCTATGCCACAGCAGACGGTTCTCGAAACGGAGTTTCGAGAAAGGGTTCCCAGACTATTGGAGCCAGAAAAATGGCCTAGGGTTAGATTTTGGCCATTTATAGGTTAGGGTTCCATGTCACTGCCACATGGCTCCAATGGGGTGCTTCCATGTGGCAGGTGCCTAATAGAGTGAAGCCATGTGGAAATGGCCCTAAGCCTAAGGTTGGCTAAGTTATATGAATAACTTAGCCATGCTCCCTTTTCCACCTACTATGGTGTACAAACTAAAGTAGACTTGTACAGTGATGTGGCCCAGAAACATACGTATATATAGCGTATATTTTAGGAGAACGTCATAGGGTCATTGCTCGTCGCCTTGCAAAGGTGGAAGAGCGCATGGCAGCTACACATGCCATACAACAAGAGCTTAAAAGGGAAGAGCAGCAAATGAGTAGAGGAGTTTGCCAAGCAGAATGAGGATCAATAGCAGACCCAACAAAATGACGAGCAGACTGAAACCCTTGTAGTTAAACGGAGGCAGAAGTCCACGACCCATAAGTCAGGGAACATCTATAAGGAGAAACTCAAGACAGTTGGGGGCATCGGCAAAGCCACGAGCTCTGCCCATCGGCAAGACCGCGTGGACGCCGCCCGACCCCAGCCGGTTTCAAGGGGCAAGACCCTGCTCAACAAGCTGACACAACCAAAGAAGCCACATAGTTATAGGCCGAGTATACCATGGCGTTGAAGGAGATCCAGAAGTATCAGAATACAGCGCTTGGTCCGAGAGATAGCACAGGAGTATCAGACCGATCTTCAGTTCCAAACCTTTGCTATGATCGCCCTATAGGTGGCCGCCTCCCTTCCCTTCCAGCCTGGAAGCTTCCCTTCCAGTGCTTGGTCCGAGAGATAGCACAGGAGTATCGGACCGATCTCCAGTTCCAAACCTTTGCTATGATCGCCCTATAGGAGGTCGCCGAAGATACCTGATAGCACTTTTTGGGAATGCTAACCTCTATGCGATCCACGGCAAGAGGGTTACCATTATGACAAAAGATTTGGCTCTCGCAAGGAGAATTCAGGGAGACTATAATTAGCTTGCTTATCAAGCATTTTGTTGTACCAATTTTGTATAGAAATATAAAAATTTTGGTTGTCTATTTTTTTCAATAAGTATTAATAATAATTGACGCTCATGTCAGCATAAAATTTAAAATAAAGTCACACCAAACATTGTTTAGGGTTTCATTTCTTCTTTACTTCCCTTGCTCCTCCTCCTCCACTACTTGTCTGTGCAATGGAGACCCCTAGCCTCCTCCAATGGTACCAAGATGGAGAACATTGGGATCCTTAGGTCCCATTCGACCCCCTTTAGCCTTTTCTGCTCCAAAAGGTGGACCTCATCACTAACATGCAGGCTCACCCTGACTATGCTGCTTTCCTTGAGTTCTATACCCAGGAAATGGTACCCCTCTGTATCACCGTAGGGGACCCACCCCGCCTTTGTTTGGAGAGGGCTATTGTGAGAGATATGTTGGGAGGTAATTCACATGCCTCTAACATTCTTACAGGAAAGCTCAGATAGGGCAAGAACCCACCCATCATGATGCATGAGGGCCAGCAATACTTGGAAGTAAACTTTGCGCTGGCTATACTCGTGGATCAGTACATTGAGGATGAGAACTTGCCAGCAGAGAGGGGGAAAGCACCAGTGGTATCGGATGAGGAAGATGATGAGTACGTCCGAGAAGATGACTTTATTCGGTGGAAACAGTTAGCAGAGCAGATGCCTCTACATGGAGATCAAGGAGCATGACTTACTGGATTGGATGCCCTCCTAGTTATCCACCATCAAGGGCAAGAATACCTCCTATTGGAGGATATTATGTGGACATAGCATGTTGTTGCTGACCTCAAGTGCAAAAGGAAGGCACATGTATTATTGAGCTTGCCGAGTGTTGCATGGACGACTTCATCAATTTCACCCCAGCAGAGCTCCCTACTGAGGTGCAGCAATTGCTTAAATTTCATCAGGAGGCCATTGAGCTAGTTGATGCACTCTTGCAGTTGCGGCACCTTATGTTGCAAGAGGCACTGTCACAACCACCTGAAGAAGGTTTTGTTGCTATGGGACCTCACGTCCCAAACATTAACATGGTGGATATTCCCTCAGAATCTCATGAAGAAGAGGAAGATCTTTATGACAACAAAGATCACCTGAGGGAAGCAAAGCAAGAAGTTAAGGAAGAGGAGGTCACTATGGATCTCGATAAGGAAGTAGCCACCTCTGTCATCCCAATGGTTAGTGCTATGGGAAATTATGTCACCCGCTTCTTCTTAATTTCAGCTTTTAAGCAGGGGCAGGTCCTTTTTGTGGCGCGGGATCTAGTCCAGAGGCAGAGGCATCATGGTGGGCACTCCGTGCGTTATCCACCTTAGCCAGACATAAGAAGCTCCCGCATCGCGCGCTCACATATGTGCTCGTGCGACGGGAGTTTGCTTTGACTGTCCTAAGGCTAGATATCGCACCATGGATGAGCGTGAAGCTCCTTGTAGACGCTCCTTTGGCCACGGCATATCCTTCGGGGATTGCTTTCGCCGCTGCCCATACCATCAGCCCAAAAGTGACACCATTTCGACACCGCCAGCCACCTCCACCTCCTACGCCGATGGATGAGGATGCAAGACCTAGCTCTTGAATGTAGTTCTTTTGATTATAATGTATAGCTATGGCCCTCGGCCATTAAGATATATGTATTACACAAATAGGCACTTATATGCCACTCATATATAAACTTCGATATTCTATGTTTGACTCTCTCTCTCTCTCTCTCTCTCTCTCTCTCTCTCTCTCTCTCTCTCTCTCTCTCTCTCTCTCTCTCTCTCTCTCTCTCTCTCTCTCTCTCTCTCTCGTCTTCTAGACCTGATGGTCTCACAGACGTGATTAATAAACATTTCATTTCATTTCATTTCTCTCTCTCTCTCTCTCTCTCTCTCTCTCTCTCTCTCTCTCTCTCTCTCTCTCTCTCTCTCTCTCTCTCTCTCTCTCTCTCTCTCTCTCTCTCTCTCTCTCTCTCTGTTGAATGCCTTGTATATAAATTATAAGTCAATGATTGTACATCTATTGCGGGGTCTACTGCAGGGACAAACACACCAGGCTACACCACTAATGAGTGGGAACTTGTCACGCTTCTTCGGGATAGAGCTGCCCATGGCACCATGCGAAGGAGCTGGTCCTATTGGGATAATATACGAGGAGGCACTCTTCGATGTGGATGGTCACCTTTGGGAACTATATTGAGCAATGAACAATTTGTTCAATCTCTTGATCATAAGCCTGACCATGGAATACCGGGATATCATCCTTCGGGCTTGGCAGAAGTATAACCTGTTGTGGTCAGTAAGGGATTCCTTCATTCCATACTGAATCTACTCACATCTCTAACTGACTATGTTTATGTATAACACCTCGTTATGAATAAAATTCCACATTCTGTTTGTCCATTCGAGCCCTATCTTATATGTAACACTAAATTCCACTCTTACATCAAGTATTTTCTTTATTAATAGTGTTATTATGACAATGCTTGAATGTTGTGTTTATCTCAATCTTATCTATATTTTAGACGGTGCACGTCCCCCTCCATGGGCGACACCCATGCAACCCGGTCGTCTCACTCCAGAATAGGAGCTTATACTTATGAAGCATCAACTTACTGAGCTCCAAGCTTATGTAATTCCGAAACAACCCACCACCAATACCGCAAGAATATGGCCCTGAGATTCCTGCTATACCAAATGATCAGCTACCATCGCCACCTGCACCAGTACCTGCTCCACATACATCCACACGGATCTGATACTAGTTCTGAATCATCCGAGCCATCGGAGTCCTCTGAGTCAGCCGGTGGTCATGGTAAGTCCAAGAAGAAAGATTATCAGAAAATCGTAGATTCTGCTATCATAAACATTTGGGAGAACCGTAAATTGACCCAGTTCTCGGATACCGAATCATGGTTGGATAGAATATAATAGAATAGGTTTTTAGCGTCCACGGAGACCAATTGGCCTATGGGACCCAAACAAAAAGAGAGCAACACGCGTATTACTGACAGGATTAAAAAACCCCCGCCCCGAAGGGTTTTCGAGGGAAAAACCTTAGCAGTAATAAGCATGCTGGCACACTGTACAATTGCATAGGACAGTTCAATACCGTCCCGTAGGACACAAACGAGTCCGTGCATCCATAACCTCCTGGAGGTATGACCCCAACAAACCCACTGACGCCGTAGTCAATAACTGATGCAACGGCTGGCCAGGCACTAGTAATCGAACATATCGCTCTCGGATACGGGCAAATGCTGGGCAGATCTGGAGGGCATGACATTCATCCTCAATCGCGCCCTGGTGGCAACACTGGCAAAGCCTTTGCTCTCGTGCTTCCCGGGCCCAACGCCCTGTTTCAATGCAGAGGCGATGTGCCCCCGTGCGAATGGAAGCTATAAGTCTGCGCTTCTTCATGGGCAGCTGGGTGTACAAGTACTGGTGTGGGCCGCTTGTGAGCCTAGGATTGACATGCTGCTGATAGTGTGCTAGCTTAACGTGCGTCAAAGCCTCTGCATCCCAGAGTTTGGATGAGATGCATGAATTCAACAAGTTCTATGGAATGACAGAGAAGGATATCGGCAAGGTTGCCACCATCAACCTCACAGGGTCAACCCATATTTGGTGGAAGAGATATGCCCCTTCTCATCGACTGACTCGAGGCAGGTGCTGATATAAGGTTTTTGCCAAAGCTTTCAAATGTTACTATGTCCCCAGAGCTCATCGCTGCCAACAAATTCAAAATTTTTAATGCCTGGAACAAAAGAATATGACAGTCCAAGTATATATAGATGAGTTCATGTGCTTACGGTTGTATATGGGCAAAAGTATGCTGGTGGGTAGCAAATAAACGCGAGCCCAGCACCAGCACCAGCACCCAAAATACATTTTTTTCCACCCTTCATACATTTTTTTCCCACCCTTCACCTATATAGTACCACCTATTTTCTGCCCGTCTCTTCGTCTAGCCCGTACCCGTTTATACAATCATTACCTGTTTGCCGCCCGCGGTAATGAATGCGACCCGCTGCAATCTGGAACTAGTAGACAAACTAACTTTCGAATTTGTGTTTTCCAAATCTCTCTTCCCCAACTTTCTCTACTCCGGCGAAGCAACCCGCGAATTTGTGCTCTCGGATTTCCACATTAAACAAACATATCAACCATGGTAAAGAAGGCGATTGATCCGCCCGCTCAAGCAGTAATTCCAATGGAGGCCATGTGCCGGGTAAGCAAAAAGCAACTAAACAAAATTTCTATGGGTTTAGGGTCCCCTGTTAATTCGATTTTCTTGCATTCTTCCAGGCCAGAAGAAACGTTCCCTTAAGACCGGACCTGGCTGATTGCCGAACCGAAGAAGACTTCCATGCGTATGCGGGTCTGCCAAACGAGGGCGTTCATCCCTCTCAATTTCGAACAGATCTCATATCTACAGCAGAGTACAATGAAGTTTGGGATACCAACGGGGTCATTCCTGGCAAAACTTCTATTGACAAGGTAAGGCCAGAGCACGAAGAAGCTCTAATTGAACTTCTGAGCAAAATATACCCGGACGGATTGAAGAACAGAGAAGTTAGAAAGACAGTATCATACCTATTTGCATTCAATAACTGCCAGAGAGCAAAGCAGGATCCAGAGAAGTTCAAGGTTAATTGGGCAGCAGTTGCAGCAAAGAGTAGAGTCTACAACAGCAAGATTAAATGTGAACCCACCAGCAGTGCTCCAGCAAGCAGAGCAGAGACCAGCAAATCTCAGCAAACCACAGCACCTGAAAGCATAGCAGAAAGGCAAGTTTCAGGAGGCACTGGTATTAAATTAGAAGGGAGGCCATCCATTAGGAGCGTTGCAATGTGCCCAACAGCTTACACGGCTTATGGGAAGAACATATCACGCCTGGAAGTCATGTGCAAAGCTTTGCAGGAAACCCTAAACACGCAGCAGGCTGATTTAGTCTCCAAGAAGGAGCTAGTTGTTCAGTCCCAGGCTAAGGGAACTTTCTTCTCGGCTTCACAAGAGAAATTGCAAATAATAAAAGACAACATCTCACGTCTTCAAGCCCTGACAGGTCCTGATGCTGGTGCCTCTGCTGAGCTACTGCGCTTAGAGAGAGAGAGAGAAAGACATGGCAGAGTACATGCTCAAAGCCCTTTTTGAAATGGGGGGTGGCCCAGTAGATGACGGGATAGTTCAACAGGTGGCCACTGTAGCTGCTGAGGTTGCAAACAATGAAGTGCAGCTTGCAAAAGCCCAGCAGCATTTACAGAATGTCAACAGGCTTAGGGAACTTACAAAGAGAGCTGGCCAGCTTGTGAGCATCTATCCTGTGCCATTCAGGTTGCCAATTGGAGATGAGGAGAGATGCTCCACATGCGAGCTCGCATTCCAGGATGATTATACCCTCAGTCTGAAGCTGAAATGTGGCCACGTATATCATGTCAGTTGCCTGAGTTTGCTTATGGAGAAGACATACTGCCTCGAATGCTCAGAAACAGTTCCAGCAGGCTTAGTGGAGGAATTGGGGAAGACAATCAAGCAGGAACCCTTATATGCTGGGGCAGCAAACAAACACATAGTTGAGACAATTGACATAGATGAGGTGGTAGCTACAACTCTAGACAGCAACAGGAAAAGGAAGCATGTTAAAACACCTCTTAGTAAAAGGACCCCCGGACACAAGTCTACAAGGACTCGAACTCTACAAGCAAGAACAGCCAAAAAAGGTACACGCTTGTTTTCTGAATTGGGAACATTAGAAGCGCCTGTAAACAGTGCACAGCAAGATTCAAGCAGTCAGCAGCACAATGCAGCACCTGAAAGCACAGTGCTAAAGACACCAACACGGTCCAAAGCAGATTCCAGTAGTTCTGACGATGTTGACAATTACCATATAGTTCCAAATTCTGCAGCAGCCTCTACAAAGGCCTCCTCTAACACTGTTGATGCAGGGGCAGACAAGGATGTTGAAGATGTGGAGAAGCAGGTCAACAAGGTTGTGACCCGAATCACTAGGCTCACAAGGTCAAGGACCAAAAATATTACAGAACCCGAGAGTGAGGGTGAGTCAGATGATTCGGTTGATGAGGACGTGCCTATAGACGTCGCACTAGGGAAAAAACCCCCAGTCTAATGTAATTTTCCCATACTTGTTTCAGGCCCAATTTTGATTGCACAAGACTTGCCAAAATGAGCAGTTAAAAGGTTTTTGTTTAATACCATAATATATTTATTTTCCCCCATTGTGTCCTTATAATTTTGTTTGGAGTTTTAACCTAGGGATCAATATGCATTTGCCTGCAGAAGGAGAAGGCATCCACAAGTGGTACTTAGTGAATCTGAAGATGAGGATAGTGAGAGAACCCAGACAGATAACGAAGAAACCAAAGTGCCAAAACAACCTATTACATATAAAAGGTGCAATCCTGTTATATTTCAGAATGTGTATTCTCTACAAGTTTCAGTTGGTAATTGGAGCACATCCTTGCATGCAGGAGAACAAGGCAGGTGGTGAATGAGGAAATGGAGGATAAAGCATGGAGGGCCACTGCAAGGGTTACTGATAGCCAGGAAACACCCATACATTGGGGGCAGGGAGATACTAATACAGATGTATCTAACTATGGCTATCAGCACTCTCCATCATCTAGTAGCAAAGCTAAAGCAGAGTCCAGCAGATCGCAGCAACGTCCAGCACATCTCGATAGCACTTCCCAGCAGAGTCCAGCACATCTCGATAGCACTTCCCAGCAGAGTCCAGCACATGTTGCAGCACTTTCAAGCACAATGCAGCAGACATTGACAGTGGTTGCAAACGTTGAGGGATGGGCACCCAGATGGAAATTGATGGTGCTTGACATAAATGGTGTACTGGCACAGACACAACAAAGGAGAACGGGCCAAAAATTCTTGCCTCCACCTCAAACGAACCATGTTGTAAAGGAAACTGCAAGTAAGTACTTCATTTGCAGACCAGGGTATCATGAGTTTGTGGAGTGGGCACTGCAGAGTTTGATATTGTGATCTGGAGTGCTTCTCTACTTCGGAATACACGGGATATGGTGGAGGCATTGTTCCCAGATTTGCGGACCAAATTCTTGAAGATATATGGTCAAGAGCAGTGCTATATGCATGCGAGCATCTAACCAGCACAGCAAAGCAACTTTTTTTCAAGGAATTGAAGGTTGTACTTGAGGATTTTCCTGAATATCATGGTATGATTTTCTTGGTAGATGATAGCCTACACAAAGGGTTTCTAAACCCTGCACACACAACCGTTCCTGTTATGCCTTTCAAGGGGCAGGAAGAGGACAACTTTTTGCAGAAGTTTGTGTGTCCAGCATTGGAGTATTTATCTTCTCATGCAGTAGAAGAAACAATCTCACAGCTAGACATCACTGATGCATGGTTTGAAAAGGAGACAGTTGCAGTGCTGGATTACTGTCTCAACAACTATCTTGTCGCGACCTATTATATCCTCAATGCTCCAGAAGAGGTACGAAGGCAGTTGTTGGGCACCATTCCTGAGGACTCTAACCACGGTGAAAACTTCAATGACTCATGAAATAACCATTGTACACTACCCTTTTGTAATATATGTATGATTGCTTTGTGTAATCTTGAGTATTGAGTAATCTTGAGTGATGTCTCTAATACAACATAAAAATTCCAGATAAAGGTCTTCAAAATTTAAGACAAAGGTAATTGTAGCACCACTTTTGATTTTGCAGGAGAACAAGGAAAGTAGTTTCTGGGGACAGGGTTGATAAACCACCTAGTCCCCGTGCAAAGGCTGCGGATAGCCAGGAGACACCACTTTTTTGGGGGCAGGGAGATCATGGGGCAGGTGCATCTCAGCATGAACGTCAGCACTCGCCATCACCGACCAGCAAAGCCACAGCACATGACAGCAGTGTTCAGCACATGTTCAGCACTGTTCTATGTTATGAATTCCAATCTACAATTTTCTGTAATATATATCAAGCATTGTCTCCAATACTACAAGCATTGTCTCCAATACTAAAATACTCCAATACAGTAGTCCAATACTACAAACATTGTCTCACAAGCATTGTCTCCAATACAATCATCAAAATTTGAGACAAGTAAACAAGTAACTACAGACCTGTTAAAATGATAAAACAACTAGGTCAAAGCATATTCAACCTTCATATGGTAGACTGTCAAGGATCATCTGGTGAGTAGCCTGTTCAAGGGAAAATCTGTTGGTGCCAGGAATCTGATTCATCTCAAACTTGATTGCTGATACGTGATGACTGTACTGGAAGGTCAGGCCTTTGTCTTCAAGTAGCTCCCAACTACCATCGGGCTGGACAGCATAGTACAAACTAGCCAACACATGTTCATCGACATTGAAGGTCTGACTCCAGCTATCCTTGACAATTCTGTCAAGGATATGCCTCGGCTTAACACATTTCACCACATAGAAATCTGCATTCTCCTGATTTCCCTCCTCGGCTATAACAGCAAAGTTATCACCTTCCTCTATGTTTCCACTAAGCCATTCGTCTCCATCACCTTCAAAAAATGCCTCATCGATTTCGTCTTCAGTACCTTCACTAGTAGACTTATCTGGCTTTAGTATAACATATTTCCAATTCTTCAACCTGTGCTTGTTCACACAAGATGACCAGTTTCCTTTCAAACCACAGAAATAACTTAAACCTCTATGAGCCACCCTTGTGCTTGATTTGGCCAAGTATGTCCAGATGCTGTGTATTTGCTTGGTCCCTTCCACCCTGGCACAGTCCAGCCGGTCTGTCCTATCAACATCATCCTTTCCAATTACCCAGAAGTACCTGCAAGGAGACAACAAGTATTGCAGCTCACAGACAGCATAATACAGCACTATTTATCACATTACAGCAGTTCACAGACAGCACTTAAAGCAGATGAAAGCACTATTCAACACAGTACAACAGTTTACAGGCAGCATTACTCAACAGAATACAGCAGATGAAAGCATAATACCTTTTGATGTCCCCGTTGTTGGCACCTTCATTCCAACGAGTTGCGAATTCACAGGCATCAGCAGCACCCCTAAATCTCACCCCATCATACTTGAGCTGCTCTCTAGTGAATGCCCCTTTAAGGACTGTCCCTTGCCCATCATGCTCTCCCTTACCATGGGCTGTCCCAAAGAAATTCCATACTATTTCCTTCCCTAGCTCATGGTGATATCTTGGTAGGAAATAGAATAGCCGGGCAGATTTGAATTGGCTAGAACAACCATCTGACCAAACTATATGCCTGGAGAATTCTACACCATTTGATACAAGCCATGAATTGTGCTTTCTAAGACAGTGCTACACAAAAAGAGTGTCATGAATCTTGTCATCACTTAAGTAAAAATGGGTTTCCTTCAATAGCTTTCTGATCCCAGAACTGATGTCCATCCTATCCAGGAATTAATGAATACAGGGCAATTGAAGGGTATATTGAGGGGTTATCACCCATTCTCAGAAAAATGGTCTAAGCCATAGATCCCAAAACAGTAGCAGAAGCCGAGGCTAAATCTCTTAGCTTGGAGGAGGATACCCCTAAGTACCAGCCGCCATGCCCTTCTACCTTTGGTCAGAACAGGGGCTATAGATCGTATCGTGGACATTCACCTAGCCCAGGACTTCCCTGGTCTGCGGGGTACGAGAAACAAGATAAGAAAGTTTTCTTCATTGTGCCAGATAAGTCTGCTAATACCACACCAACCGAGACATCGTATGCGGGAATGCCCATACATTACTCAGGTTGCTCAAGCTGCTCTTGTCGAAGTGGATTGGGATGATGTTATGGGCTCAAATGAACCGAAAACCGTTGCGATGATGAGGCGCAAGACTATGTACAAGGTGAGTCCCACATTTATGCTGCTATTGAAACAGGTCAAGCAGATACTCAACCTTCTGTCATATCCATGATTGGCCAAGTGGACTGTAAAGCCTTCATCATCCTTATGGATACGGATAGTACGCATAATTTTGCCTCACCTAGAATGGCGGAAGCCTTACAGCTTACTCCTTTGAGATCAAAGCCACGTCCAGTTACGCTGGCTAGTGGGGTCGTGCGCCATACTCAAGGTCGACGTATTAATTTGAATATTAAGTTGCCAAGAGCACCCCTTGCTCTAGGGGCCGAGATTATGAATATTAGTCGATGTGATCTCATTGTGGGTATGGAATTCTTGGCTGATGCAAAGGCAAACATTGATTGTGAAAAGCGAGAAGTCACCTTTAATGCAGCTAATGGAGCTCGAGTAACCATAGCAGGTAAACCAGTTATTCCAATTATGCAGTATATTTCATTGCGTCAGTTGGATAAGGCCATCAAGAAGTATCAGGTTGCTTGTATTGTTAGACTTGCATCAGTTGAGGCCAAGTCTAAACAGGAAGAGGTTTTTGAGAATTTGCCTATGGAAATAGCTGCTATACTTCGAGAATTCCATGACCTTTTCTCGGATGAGATTCATAGGTTGCCACCTTTCCGAGGAGTGGAATGTGAAATTACCTTGGAACCAGGTACTAAACCTACCAGTAAAGCTCCATACGGAATGAGTACGCCTGAATTGACAGAGCTTAAGAAGTAGTTGCAAGAGCTTCTCAAGTTGGGGTTCATTCGACCAAATGTGGCACCCTTTGGTGCCTCTATTTTGTTTGTGAAGAAAAAGGATGGTACTTTGAGAATGTGTATTGATTATAGGCAATTGAACGAGCATACGATTAAGAATCAGTATGCTCTATTACATGCCGATGACTTGATGAATCAATTGCAAGGAGCTAAGTATTTCACAAAGATTGATCTTCATTCAGGATATCACCAGATAAGAATTAAAGAGGATGACATCCATAAGTTCGCTTTTCGGGCATGTCATGGGCATGATGAGTTCACTGTTACGCCATTTGGGCTAACTAATGCTCTTGCTACATTTATGAGATTGATGAACGATGTCTTCCACGAATATCTTGATGACTTTGTCATCATTTTCTTCGATGATATCCTCATATATAGCAAAACCTTAGAGGACCATGAGCGTCATCTTCGGTCGGCCTTGCAGAAATTGAGACGCAATCAACTTTATGCCAGGTTCTCCAAGTGTAGGTATGCAACCACTAAGGTCGATTACTTGGGACACATTGTTTCTGCTGAGAGAATAGCCACAGATCCAGCCAAGATTGAAGCAGTAAAAGATTGGCCGATCCCAAGGAACGTGTCAGAGATCCGCAGTTTTCTAGGGTTGGCAGGATATTATCGCAAATTTGTTAAGGACTTTACTAAGCTTACCGCACCTCTTAAGGACCTTACAAAACATGAGAAGGTTAGGGATTGGATGGCACACTAGAAGGAGAAGGTCCAGGCCAACTTTCAGTCATTAAAGGATGCCTTGACAACTGCTCCAGTTCTTATCTTGCCGGATCCTCAGAAGGATAAGTGGCTGTCTACAGACACCAGTAAGATCGCCACAGGTTGAGTATTGATGCAAGAAGGTCGGGTAATCGCTTATGATTCTAGAAAGATGAATGACGCAGAACAGCGTTACCCCACGCATGACTAGGAATTACTTGCTATCATGCATGCTTTGCGTATTTGGAGACATTACCTACTTAGGAGACGATTCCAGTTGGATACAGGTCACCAAAGTCTCTAATATATTTTCACGCAACCCCACCTCAATCTTAGGCAGCAGCGATGGATGGAGTTTCTGAAGAGTATGATTTTGAAGCAGTCTATGAGCCGAACAAACGTAATGTTGTTGCTGACGCACTTTTCAGGCATCCATTAGTCATTCGAGCACATTGTAATGGCATTTCTATCTCATCAGCGAGTTTGGTAGGCAGATACAACGAACTCTTTCAATAGATCCTGAATTTCAAGAGATATTATCCAAGGAAGAGAACTGATAAGGAGAGAGAGGCTTTCCGCCAATATAAAAAGGAAGGTAGTCTTCTTTATTACAAGGGTAAGAAATGTGTTCCCGAGACATCAGGAGTTCGCAAGCTCATTCTCCACGACACACATAACAATCCTATAGTGAAGCATGCAGGATTTATGAAGACATATTTTAAGATCCGCTCCAGCTATTTTTGCTTAGAGATGAAGAAACACATTGCCCGATGCATTAAGCAATGTCAGATATGTCAGCAAACAAAGGCGGAACAGTTATACATCCAAGGGAATTGCAACCCTTAGATGTTCTTAATGCAAAATGGGAAGTTATTTCCATGGATTTCATCGTGGAGCTTCCGCGCACTTCAAGGGGATTTGATGCCTTAATGGTGGTGGTCAACAAGCTTTACAAAATGGCGCATTTTTTGCCATGTCGGACCACAGATACTGCATTAGATACCGCCTTATTGTTCACGAAGGAGGTGTTTTGCCTTCATGGGATGCTCCGTACCATTATAACGGACCGGGATCCTAAGTTTGTTAGTGCATTTTAGAAGGATTTCTTTAGCACTATTCAAACTAAGCTTGCCATGAGCACAGCTTATAACCGCCCGCAGACGGGTGGTCAAACATAGCGTACTAATCGCATAATCAAAGATATGCTACATAATTATGTCTGGAATAAGCAATCCCATGGGCAAATTATATTGATTTGGTGGAGTTTGCGTATAACAGTACTAAACAGGAGTCTTCAAGGATGTCTCCTTTTATGATCAATTATGGCTATCAATGGCTTACTCCAGACACGTGGCATAATCCAGTTTCCAAGGTGGAAGTGTCTCAACAATTGCTTACAGATATGTAGGCCATAGTCGAGGAAGCTCGAGGGTATTGTTAGCTGCCAGAGCCTGGTAAAAGAGCCTTGTCGATGGCATCAGACACCACGGGAATTTCAAGTTGGTGAGTCTGTATGGCTAAAGATCAAGGTGAAGCAGGCGAAACTCAAGATTGGCAATTGCAAGAAGCTTGCACCTAGATGGGTGGGACCCTTTGAGATAACTGAGAGGATAGGTTCTCAGGCCTACCGGTTGAATCTACCCGCGCATTTGAAGGTCCATAAAGTCTTTCATATGAGTCTTCTCAAGAAGCATAACCCCGATCCAGAAGAGATCCTTGACCTGTCGATACTTCTGGAAATGACAGACGATCAATTGGAGATTGTGCCTGAGGCTCTCCTTGATCGTGCATATAAGCAAACCAACAGAACTCAAATCTTTGTGTTATGGGTCCAACAGGAATCATATAAGAGTTGATCCAACATGGATCATTTAAGGGGTCGGGTTACATGCATCCTAGATGGGGAATTGGGCATATAGGCATTCACGATAGGATGCATTTGTATACAACTATAATAGGGGACATTGCCATTCCTTACGCCGAGACGAAATGCAAGCTGTAGGCATGATAGGATTTCCTGCATTCATATTTCTTTTTCTTAAGGGGGTGGTCCGTTCAACCACGCGACTTAAATTATTTTATAGGTACTGACGTACTGTAATTCTGCACGCCAGTAGCACGTATGAACGTACTGCAGACCTTGGGCCTCAGTCTAGGGCCATCTCTTGTTATTCAGACTGCTACTTTGTATATGTGGTCCTATCTAAATTTTCATGATATGGTAGTAAGTATCTATTGTCAAGGGACTTTGGTCCTAGAACAACTTTATGCAATCCTCTATTACTTTGGCAAATAAAATCATCTTTTATAACTTAATTGTTTTTTTTTTTAATAAACCAATTCCAATGTTGAGGACAACATTATTCCAAGGGGGGAGAATGTGGCATTCCATATATTTATACGATATACATATACATACTATGACACGTCACCATGATATAAGTAGACCCTTATGGGTCAATAGGGGATAACTTGGCCTAACCTAAAAGGGTTTTTATTAGCTATGCTAAACTATTAGTGAGTAAATAACCTAATTAGGTTATTAATTAGTAAAAGTCAGCCAATTAGGCGGTGCCACCTGGTCCAAGTCGATTGGCCAGGGAGAACTTGCTAAGTTTGGAGGGAAAATTGGAGCCCTACCCCCAATTCTGCCCCAAATCAATTTGGGGAGAGTGGAGGAAGGACTACCAACTCCTGCAACCAGACTTGAAGAATGGAAGCCTTTCGTGACAATGGTTCTAGCCAAGAGATCGGGCAGTCCCTAGATAGTCTGTGCTTCAGCTAACCCTTCTCTGATTAGATAGAATGGTTAATTTCTCTTTTATGTATTACTAAGATAATGATGTGCCTATATGGACATCCTGGTCTCGATGTATGCGCCGA
This sequence comes from Isoetes taiwanensis, assembly GCA_021234155.1. NCBI lineage: Eukaryota > Viridiplantae > Streptophyta > Lycopodiopsida > Isoetales > Isoetaceae > Isoetes > Isoetes taiwanensis. The sequence continues at coordinate 3,902,117 of JAJEKV010000057.1, read as the reverse complement.
GGCAGCCCATGGATTTTGGAGGCTTCAAGTTGGGTACAGATGCGGGGGTCGCTAAGGAGGCATGCATTCTCTAGTACACTTAGGGATCCATTGTGGCTGGGAAGGGGACGCCTCCCTGACCTGCCTCATTGGACTGGGGAGATGTAACCCGGAGTAGTCTCATAGGGTGATCCCATGAGATTGTGTCTCTGGAAGGCCACAATCACGCCATAGCATGTTTCAGCCTATCTACAGAGTGTGCACATGAGGGACGGATGAAGTGGACTACCCTAGCCATTGTTCTATGTCAGCCAACGCCATGTTATACCTCTATCTGGTGTTATCTTCAGGCCCTGACCGTTAGTCTACCCCATGGAGTCTGAGCCCAGGTAGAGCCCTTATTTATGGTATATTGTTTATGTATCTTGTACTTGTGTTACCATGTAGATGATGATGATGGATGGACCACCCCTCGTGATGCTATATTATTTTGAGCATGACAGCTATGTGCTAACATGTGTGCATGCTTCCGCAGTATATGATTCCCATAGAGGACGTGGGACGAATGACATCTTCATGTTCCTCACCTGAACACTTGGCTATCCCAAGTGGTCTGAGTTAGATGGAGGGCCTTTCCATGGTGATGTAGTTGCCACGGAGGGGAATTCCCCGTATTTGTACGATGGGAGCATCGTACAGATTCAGGAAACGTCTCACGCATGATTATATCTAAGGTAGTACACAAAAGAGCCCAAAGGCAAGGGCCCTGCATCTGCCTAACAAACAGCCACGACCACATCACTTGAGAAGAAGAGACCACATGAATCCATAGCATAAAGAATCCAGGACTACGAACCATAAACCTTGGAGTGTGATTCTCATGCAGCACGAATCACATCAATTATGACTTCAGATATTACGGTTTGAACTGTCAGCAGAGATTTTGGGGTTAGATAAGATCTGAAATGGTAGTCTTTTTGTTATTTTGGGCCCAAGGCCATTATATTATATATATATATATCAGAAGCTTACTATATATATCAGAAGCTTTCGTTCATTTGTTTTCTTCTGTTCGATCTAAATAGTGTCCTGTGTAAAACGTTTCCTAAGAAGCTTATTAACAGGGATGACTTCGAAGAAGTCCCTCTAGAATCGAATATTAAGTGGATCTATCCTCACCCACACTTAGAAGATATGATGAATGAGGCATTCAAATTGTTTCGAATTGCCATCTGATCCTCAATGGAACACAGAAATATTGATGAAGTTCTTAGGGTGTTACCAGGAATGAATCGAGACTTTATGATGATTTGAGACCAAACTAAGTGTATAAAGTTTTCACATCCAAGAGATCCGGATGGCAAGCCGGTCTTCGTTAAACATCTTGGTACTATGATGGATCAACTTGGCATTAAAAAGAAAGAGGACATTATAATAGTAGATGATGATGCTCTTAAGTGCTTTTCAGTTGTTACTCTATGCAGATGACATAGTAATTATGGCAAGTAAGCAATCTGTTTTGCAAATGCATCTTGATAAACTGGGAGAATTTTGCACAGCAAGACGGATGTCTGTCAATGTTGCTAAGACAAAGACTATGGTCTTTGGTACAAGAGATCGGCCAAAATTTGTCTATAATGGACACGAGCTTGAAAATGTGGAAAATTTTAAGTATCTGGGCATAGATTTTGCATCCAATTATAATTGGAAAGAGTGCATAAGGAGACGAATCAGCGGGGGGAAAGCAGCACTATACGCAATGCTATCCAAATGCTCTAAGTTATTTTTGGATGACTGGACCATAAAGACGCTCCTGTACAAAACATTAGTCAGAACAATTGCTCTATATGGATCTCCTATTTGGGGGCCCGGCTTGTCTGTAAAATTGTGGAGGCAGCTAGAATCAATTCAGAGACTAAATATATGCAGTGAACTCGGTATCAAAAACAGTATACCATACCCAATTAGGTTGGCTGAAACAGGGCTTTTCCCTCTTGAATTAGAAGCACTATACCAGATGATTAATTTTGTTAATAGAGTCAAAGGGCAACAACCAAGCAGATTGCCACATCAAGCAATGCAAATATCAGCCAACCATGGATGGTACAAGGAAGTGAAGGAGTGGGCAAACCATCGGGGAGTGACAGAATCGAACTTGCCGGAGGATAGAGCTCAGACATGAGCTTTGTTGGAGCAGCAAGCTATCAGACTGTTATGGGAGAATAAAGGTAGTCGGATGGTCCATTACATGGAGACAGTAAATACGCAATACGGGGCTCAAAAGTACTTGGTAGCTAATATGTACAGGAAGTTAAAACAAAGAATAGCTAGATATCGAGTAAGCTCTCACCATTTAGAATATGAAACCCGGTGGTATAAGGTTCCGGCCGAGGATCGAAAGTGTAAACTATGTGATTTGAATGCAGTTGAAGATGAAGATCACGTACTTTACGAGCTGTTTTGCATACAAAGAAATCAGGGACAAATTAGGCATCCAAGTAGATAATTTCCATGCTTTGTTCAGTCTAAATCCAGTACAGGTCTATATATTAAAACAGTGGAAGATCACCGTTTAGCACTCTTGAAAACGAGAGGGATGTAAATATGTGTAATTACGCTCTATGGCCTTTAAGGCCCTAAAGGGCTCATCAATAATAATAATAATAATAATAATAATAATAATAATAATAATAATAATAATAATAATAATAATAATAATAATAATAATAATAATAATAATAATAATAATAATAATAATAATAATAATAATAATAATAATAATAATCAAGGTCAGGCTCTAAATCCACCAAGTTATACTCCACTAGATTACTCAACAGATGAGTTTCTAGTACTATTCATGTCCATCATGAGTGGCTTGGCTGCTGGTAAAACAGTATCAGATGTTGTCCAAACGCATCCAGAACTAGATCGGACTAAGGAGATGGATCCCTATCTTGAGAGTTATTTGACAAAGAAAGGACTAGTCCCTCCATGATGTAATCTTCATATCAAGTGAATACAATGTAAAAAGTGTTCTGTGTATATTGATGTATTGTTATCTACAAATGCTAACCAAACACCACATTCTTCTCACTAAAACAAGATAATGTTAAACCACCCACTAGTATAATGTAAAAATTTGCAACCTTGCAAAACATCATGACACACACCACAATACTATATTGAAACAAGGGTATGCAAAAGTGGCATGCTTTTGGAACAGACAAATCCAATTTAAATGAGTGATAGTTCTATTACTTCAGCAAATAAAATCATCTTATATTATAATGTTTTGATGTAAGTGTGTAGTGCATCGAGCCCTAGATCCAACGAACAAGAATGACATGACCAAAATCCGCCCTAGATCGGACGGCCAAAGTTTAATTGACGTAATTGAACGATGGTTAGAGCCCTAGATCCAACGGACAAGAATGACATGACCAGAATCCGCCCTAGATCGGACGGCCAAAGTTTAATTGACGTAATTGAACGATGGTTATTCAATGAAAAAGAGGAATGTTTTTTTTACCCTATCTCGAGCATACGATAGCAGAGGTTATCATAGCAGAGCACTGCCGCCCGTTCTGATGCCTACCCTAGCTGCAGAGGTGGATATGGATCGTTTTGCTTTTCTTTGCTCGAATTTCTCAATGTCTAGCCACGGTCGTAAGGAGAAACAGGGGCCTAAGGATAGTGAGCTTAATATGCATCCAAATCTATGAAGCCAGAAGGCTAGCTCCAGAAAAGATAGAAAGTTTTATAATCGTTTGGCTGGTGGTTATGGCGATTCTCTAAGACATGCTGGATGCTTTTCTTCCTTCGTTAAGCTTCAAACAATGTCTAGGTTCTTCTTTGGAGGTACACAGAAGTTAGGCGAAGCTACAATGCCACCGGAATTGTCAAAGCAGAGGAGGCGTTGTAGCAACTTGGAAGAAGCTTCATTACAAGCAAAGGTTACAAAAAAGTGCTACTATGACATTGAAATTGGGGGGAAGCCTGCAGGAAGGATTGTTATTGGATTATATGGCGATGATGTTCCTAAAACAGTAGAAAATTTTCGTGCCCTTTGTACAGGTATGTCAGGCTATATTTTTAGTAATCATTACTTTGGCAAGGTAATGTATACCATGCATAACAGACTGCGTGATGGCAGAGCTTAAAAAGCTTGGGCAAAAATATCGTGTGGCATTGAAGTAATATCTGAATAAATTTTTGTTAGAAGCAGTTTGCTAAGTCCTATATGCAGGTAGGTGATTTTGGCTTATCACGAATTAAACATGCCACTCTTCTAGCAACAAAGTGGGAAGGGGAACAATATATATGAAGTCAGTGTTTTCAATGCATATGCAAAATGAATTTTCTTATGATCGTCTTTTGCAGCAGAAATAATGTGAAATGAACTCTGATGAAAAGTAAGTTAAGAATCTCTGCTTACATGCTTACAGAGAAATTTATTGGCTCTATGGGTTATTTTTTCCAAACAAAACAATAGGAGCGAAAAGATCTACTGCTCGATTTCCTGTTTCAGTTATATGACAAAATAAAAGTGCTTTTCTAGGTTGTTGATACTAAAGGCTTCAACTATGAACTACCTTGCGCAAGGCGCATGGACTTGATTCAACTTTTAGATTCCAAGTTAATGACAACTACTCCTGTTTCCACGATAATATTTTGTTTCAGATGTTCACTCAGCATCATAAATATGAGCGCATGGCAGATTTATTCACAAGGGTAAAAGTTCCAACCCTAGGTTTGATTATTAGATCCTATTTCAATTATATGGCAAAACATAAGCGCTTTGCCAGGTTGTTGATACTAAGGGCTTCAACTGTCTTGCGCATGGACTTGATTAATCTTTTAGATTCTACGGAAATGACAAGTACGCATATTTCCACAATAAGATATTGTGTTTCAGATGTTCATTCAAAATTGTAATTATGAATGCATGGCACATAAAAGTCAATTCCACCTTTGATTATTAGATAGGTTTATTTGTGAAACACTAGCACTCTTGCTTACTGGGTAGAGCTAACTCTGAAGATGTAGCTAACTTTGTAATTATGATGCTAATTAGCATGCTCTCAAGTTCTGTTTATGGTCACGCTTGAGAATGATGATGTTGTCATGTATCAGATGAGTAGATCCTTAGGATGTGGTGCTGGTCATATATGTAAATGTGATATTGGTATTATTCGATAACAATATCATACCTTAAATTACAAGCAGTTGTATGATATTCTGGATTTGCCATCTTGAGACACCATAAATAAGGTTCCATTTCCAAATACTTGCTCCATTGTCAAACACTAACTTCTACAACATCAAAACCTGTATAAACCAACTCAGAACAATGGTCGCAAATAATTTGTTAATCAAAACAACCTTAGTTTCAAAGGATATAACAAATAATTGGCCATAAATAGTTTGTTAACCAAAACAAAGCTGTATGTATAATGCCATAGGTAATAATCGAAGCAAAGCATATATGGTGAAGCATCCACTTATAGAGGACACATGAATACGAAGTACATAGGTAATAATAGAAGCAAAGCATATATGGTGAAGCATCCACTAATAGAGGACACATGAATACAAAGTACATTCGATGGATACACCAAGCCAATAAGATCTAAACTCTACCACGTGTGGTTATTGCTAATATTATATGTATACTATGAATAACTGTTCTTCATTGGAAGGCACTAGGTATTAATGATAACCATGTGCGAGTTGGGTTTTGTATATGCATCCTCAATGAAGAGGATGTCTTAATTATTGTTGCATATACATTTCATGTATTAAAACAATTGGACGTGATTTAAACCTTTCCACAGTGTCTTTTTCCTTTCTTACGCAAACATGAAGTTCCTATAAAACTTGCAGGGTAAACATGAATCTATTAAAACATAGACACGAGGTAGTCCCTATGAAAATTGCAGGCTATGTGGATTGAATCGAATAAGTTCGTTGACAAGGTCCCAACATTAGCCCAGCAACGCTGGGCATTATTACTATTCTTCTTAAAAGTTTACAAGTTTTGAACTAATCCCTAGCAACGCTAGGCACTATTACTATGATAGGTACCTTCCTTATATAATAAAAGGTTAGTACACACTTTTTCATTGCAGTGAAACCATTTATAGACTCTCAACTTATGCCCAACAACGCTGGGCACTGTTACTAGTCTTTTATAACTTAATTGCTTTTTTTTCAATAAACTAATTCCAATGCTGAGGACAAAGATTATTGGGGAGAATGTGACATTCCATATATTTATACGATATACATATACATACTATGACACGTCCCCAGGACTTGACCTAACCTAAAAGGGTTTTTATTAGCTATGCTAAAATATTAGTGAGTAAATAACCTAATTAGGCTAATTAGGTTATTAATTAATAAAAGTCAGCCAATTAGGCAGTGCCACCAGGCCCAAATCGATTGGCCAGGGAGAACTTGCTGAGTTTGGAGAGAAAATTAGAGCCCTACCCCCAATACTGCCCCAAGTCGATTTGAGGAGAGTGGAGGAAGGACTACCAGCTACTGCAACCAGACTTGAAGAATGGAAGCCTTTCGTGACAATGGTTCTAGCCAAGAGACCGGATAGTCCCTAGATAGTCTGTGCTTCAACTAACCCTTCTCTGATTAGATGGAATGGTTAATTTCTCTTTTTTGTGTTACTAAGATGATGATGGATACTTTGATTATGAATGTGTTCTCTCTTTCTGTTTCTCCTGTGTGTCTCGGGTTAAGGGAGGGTAGAGACCTGAAAGCTTCCTAGAAGTAGAGATGTCTCTAGCTAGAACCCTTAAGACCCAGTAATTGCGGCCTGTGCACAAGAGCCCACCTGGCTGTGGATGCTCTATCGTGATTCAACATCAGATAACGGCTACAATGGTGAAACGGGAGTGGGGTCTTGCCTAGCATGGCTACATGACTCCTACAGTGTGCTAGGCTTATAGTTGGTCCTTGCGGGGCCGAGTATGGGTCCGACACCTCTTGGGTCGCAGGAAACGTGCCGATATGGACATCTTGGTCTCGATGGATGCGCCGAGGCGGCCCATGGATTTTGGAGGGTTCAAGTCGGGTACAGATGCGGGGGTCGCTAAGGAGGCACGCATTCTCTAGTACACCCAGGGATCCATTGTGGCCGTGAAGGGGATGCCTCCCTGACCTGTCTCATCGGACCGGGGAGATGTAACCCGGAGTAGTCTCATAGGGTGATCCCATGAGATTGCGTCTCTGGAAGGCCACAATCACGCCATAGCATGTTTCAGCCTATCTACAGAGTGTGCACAGGAGGGGCGGATGAAGTGGACTACCCTAGCCATTGTTCTATGTCAGCCAACGCCATGTTATACCTCTATCTGCTGTTATCTTGAGGCCCTGACCATCAGTCGACCCCATGGAGTCTGAGCCCAGGTAGAGCCCTTATTTATGGTATATTGCTTATGTATCTTGTACTTGTGTTGCCATGTAGATGATGATGATGGATGGACCACCCCTCGTGATGGTATATTATTTTGAGCATGATTGCTATGTGCTAACATGTATGTACGCTTCCACTGTATAGGATTCCCATAGAGGAGGTGGGACGAATGACATCTCCGTGTTCCTCACCTAGACACTTGGCTATCCCAAGTGGTCTGAGTTAGATGGAGGGCCTTTCCATGGTGATGTAGCTGCCACGGGAGGGGAATTCCCCGTATTTGTGCGATAGGAGCATCATATAGATTCAGGGAACGTCTCACACACGATTATTTCTAAGGTAGTACACAAAAGAGCCCAAAGGCAAGGGCCCTGCATCCGCGTAACAAGGAGCCAAGACCACGCCACTTAAGAAGAAGAGACCACATGAATCCATAGCATAAAGAATCCACGACCACGAAGCGTGAACCTTGGAGTGTGATTCGCATGCAGCACGAATCACGGCAATTATGACTTCAGATATTATGGTAGATTTTCTTGCACTGTAATAGAGATTTTGGGATTAGACAAGATCTGAAATGGCAGCCTTTTTGCTATTTTGGGCCCAAGGCCATTATACTACATATATCAGAAGCTTAGACAAATCTTGGTATTTTTCTAGTTATCTCATCTCCATGCTCTGGAGATCTCTTGTATTTTCCTTGATCATTTCAAAGATTTTCATCTTGACATATTGTTTCTCTGTTTCTTTCCTATTGTTCTTGGTTTCTAGTTTCTTCCTTCAGCAAAATCCCGCGTGACAGTCTATTACTGAAGATTTGCTTCAATCATCATACAAGAACTATTCCATTTAGTACATTTGAAAGTAATAATTTTGTGCTCCAATTGTTTATATCATGAGTTTGAAAATAATTATATAGCATTTGACAATGAAATCTGCTCAATGAAAAAAGCATGATTTCATTAATTGGATAAAATAACGCAATTTTGAGAATTTTGAGCACACCTTATTTGCTCAAGCACGAATACTTTTACCTAGTTCTCGAGCCCAACAAACATGAGGTAATTAACATACACATATACATACAAATTTTGTGTTATACTTGTACGTGTACATGACACTCGTATAAGCTCAATAATGGCCCTACATTGTACGCCAATAATTCACATCAATAATTTTACTTCACTATAAAAACGGCTTCACGAGGGGGTAGAGGCCATTCATCTTCCATGGCTTCCTCGATGCCTCGTCCAGAGCACATCCGCTCTTTCAAGTGTTACTTGAGCTACAACGATCCGGGGCGAATCGCTAGAAATGGCGTTAAGCTTGATCCATGGCTCTTATCTAAAGCTGATGGACTGCTAGTGCTTGCGGGAAGCTCACTCAGCGTTAAAGTCCATATTCTTGGCTTCCCGATCGGAGATCTATGAAATTTGAATGGCATCCACGAGCTTTGATGTTGATGGCGAGTGAATCGCACCGCTAATAATGTAATAATGACATGGGTACCTAATAACTAAGTAAGGATGTAATAGCATTCTGATTAAGGATGTAATATCACGTACCTTAACTGAGTATATTGTAACGATGTGCTATCCCACCTCCACTTATTCTCCAAGCTGTCATTGAATTCAATCATAGCTAAATTCGTCAAGCAAACATGTTTTCAAACATACGCATATTAGTATGAAATAAGTATTATTCTTATGCGTATACAACGATCGATACGTTCGGACTTTTGGTGGTGTAGTATACCCCAATAATTCACCTCAATCATTCCACTTCACTATAAAGGCTTCTCACTTCGGGGCTTAATTTCATTCATCCCCCATGGATTTTTCGCTTCTTCAGTTCACCACATTGAGGCGATCAAGTGCTCAATGAGCCACTCAGATCTTGTTGGTTGCCTGGACAGGCATCTTCTTCTTGATCCCTACCTGCGAAGAAAAGCTTTGGGCGCTGAGATTCATTGCCCTGCGTCAATTCGTGTTACGATCGATCTGATCTGGCTTCCTGAGCGAATGAGCTATGAGATATCAGGGATCACTACTACAGATCCTGAAGATGAATGAATCACTTGTTTAGCATTGTATAGTGTAAGAGCTATGTAAGGAAATAATACCACAATGAATATTGTTTGATGTATCATACCTGAATGTAGTGTAAGGGTGTGCTATATCTGCGAGCAGTTCCTAATTTCAACCACACCTGAATTACTCAAGCACATGTTTTAAAAGCATACATATATCCATACGAAAGATGTATTATACTTGTATTTATACAACGGTCTTATACACGAGCAATAATGGCGCCGAAGTCAAGCCCAATAATTCACCTCAATCATTCTACTTTACTATAAAAGCTTCTCACTTCGGGGCTAAAGTTCACTCTTCTCCCATGGATTTTTCGCCTTCATCAGTTCACCACATCGAGGCGATCAAGTGCTCAATGAGCCACTCTGATCTTGTTGGTTGCCTAGACAGGCATCTTCTTCTTGATCCCTACTGCGAAGAAAAGCTTTGGCCGAGATTCGTTGCCCTAGCGTCAATTCGTGTAATGATCCATCTGATTTGGCTTCCGGCGAATGAGCTATGAGATATCGGGGATCACTACTACAGATCCGAAGATGAATGAATCACCGTTTAGCATTGTATAGTGTAAGAGCTCTTGTGTTGAGATGAAAACGCAGAGGCGTAATAAATAATAACTAGTCTATTGTAACTTTCATGTTATGAATGATATAGTAATTATGTAAAAGAGCATTGCATACCTCAAGAGTTCTCATCATCGTCCTTAGCTTCTTTAGCCACTAATTCTTGCAACCGAGCCCGAACACTCTTTGGGGATCACCACCGACAATGGCTGGGTCTCTGGCCCAACCATAGTCTATTGTTTTCAAAGGTTGGTAGCGTGGCGGGTCATTAGGATTGGGTCTCCAATTCTTGCTCCGGCAATCCCTATCTTGCATTGCATATGAGGTTCCCTTTCTGGCAACAGGTTCAAACCAAGAGACAAACACCTCTTCGTAATGTGGGAGATTAGGGTCCTCTATTGGGTCCTCTTCGGCAAAAGCCATCCATGTCGGGCAGTTATCATGTGGTGTGATTAGCAAGAGCATTCCCTTCTTGACATCTTGGTAGGGGTCGAATATTTCAACTGGGTTCTTGGGTCTGCAGAAAGGCCCAACGTAATGAGATGCTTCAATGTGCTCATCCACAAACACTCTTTCGGGTTCTTCCAATGCACTTTGCAGTCTTTGGGCCGAAATCTGAATGACGACTCTCACCGGCTGCACGTCACCAAGCACTTTCGCAACAAGGTGGACCAGTAGTCAATAACTTCATTCATATATGTGTTGGACCATGACTTATCGCCAGCTCTAGAAATAGCTGCCCAGTGCATCATGTACTTGGCAATAGAAGCTCTTAATGCACCTATATCTTTCAAGCTCCCATATGGTCTGCGGGGACCTTAGGTGACCCTCTCGGAATCATAGGTAAACCTTGGGCATCCTCCTTCCACATTCTCGATTCCCTTTTCAGGGACCACTCCCTATGCCCTGGCCTCATCTTGTAGAACATTAGTGGCCATCCATCCTTCATGCAAAACTTGAAGAGTAGAGGTTCCAAGTGACCACATAAACGGTCCTTCTTATCAGGGATAAAACCTTTCACGAATTCCTTCCAATCAGGAACCTCTGTCACAAGGTAAGGTGAAGGAGCCTTTGAACTACACTGCCTGAAGAGTTGCATAAGCTCCGGAATAGTCAATGCATCTGATCTTCTCATTAGAGTAGAGTAGTTTCCAAATAGGGCATCTATGTCATCGTGGGTGTGTCCAACCATCATGAATCCCAGTACGCACTTGATCAAATACACCTAACCAAACCAAGTATGACAAGTAAGAGAAAAGATATCTATTCTTATTCTGACCTGAGCAATTATCTAGCTGCAAGTAAAGCCTCCTAAGGTTATCTGTGTCCTAAGGTTATCTCGTGGTTTAAAATTGCCGTTTTTAAACCCCACCGCTTTCGGGACGATCAAGATTATCTCTCAAATGGCCCCAATTATCCTCGATTTATTCTCCGGTGTCTTCAAGGTATGATTCAAGGATCCCACATGAAAATTAGAATCATCGGGCGGAGGTCCAGTGAGAAGTGGCCCAAGGCACCTATACCATGGCCGTGCATGAGAGCACAGAATAATCGACCTTGATCGTTCACCCCTCCATACGAGACTTTGCTAGCTTCTCTAGGCGAGGGACCATGGTCTTATTCTGATCCATCTTATCATGTATAATGGTTAAAGCGTGCTCAGGAGATCTATGCGACAAAGCTCTCCAGGACCAGTAAAGGCTCCTGCATGAAATCTGGGCCGTCATATGCGATTTTCTCTCTATTGCAAGTACCCTTCTTTCGTTTAGATCTCTGGTCTTAGCAAGCTTTTCCTTTATGACAATACAGGTGTTACACTTGGAAAATGCTATCCTCTTAGCTATTGCTACCTCTGAATGATTCTCTTTCCAAGCAGACAGAAATGACGAAGGAGAAATATGCTTGCCTGTCATCTCTGTAACGGAAATATCTACTTCTTGGTGTATATCCTTCTTAGTCAAGACTGAAGGTAGCCTCTTAACATTTTGTGCGCTACCCCCTCTTCGTAATTTTCGAGCGGTGTGGCATCGTCTCTGCGTTTTCATCTATGAACATGGATAGCACAGCATTGCCAGCCAAAGTATGAGACCTTGGCTTCTTAGACCCAGTATTTCCGTGCTCAGCAATTCTGTGGCCGTCATTGAAGAGCTTCTTCCACTTGTAAAAAGTGGAAATGGGAATGCCATAGGCTTTATGCCATGCTTTCACGCACACCTGTTTGTTATTCAACATCAGTTTGCGGACTACACCATTTTCAGAGCAAAGATCTAGCATGTTATATGCAAAAGTTGTGCGCTCCGAGGACTTCATGTTCCAGTAAAAGGTTCTCATGCAAGCTATCTCACGGGATGTAAAATTTGCACGGCATCATTTCATGCAAAGACGGTGATGACTGAAGTCTAGAATAGCCTCAAGACTAGTTTTTTTCTTTCACATTTAGTCCGTCTTTGGCGTGTTCGGGTCTCAGATTGACCATCTTTGTAAGGTCTCTTTTTGGTGATGCCAATTTCAGGTCTAATGGAGTAAGGTTCATTCTCCACATCCTTCTCCTTCACCGCAACCACAAGAGTAGAAACTGGAATGTTATCAACGAGCACGAGGGCTATGGGCCATCTCACAAGGTCATGTAGTTGGGGCATTTACGCACGGGCGGCAAACAAGATAGAGATCTTTTTTCGGGCATTGGAAAAATGTTCATGATAGTAGCGAGCTATCGAGCCTTCCCCTAACTTCTTCGTCGGACCACGGCATGGTTTGGATCGGCAAAAACGATAACACCATAGGCATAAGCCATGTGGCAGCATTCATGCATGAGTGTGCACGCCTTCTCAACTAACTCATCTCTAGAAAGCCCTTGCACATGATTCGTCTCTCATTCTTGGCTAACCCCTCATTCCCTCCGTCCCCGCCGGTCTATGCGTTTTATCTGACCTGGTGGGGTGCAAGCTTCCTCATGTCTATCAAGTTGAGCAGCAATGTCCTTCTTGTACCACAACACAAAAGTCCCCACAGCTTCACCCATTTTTTCTATTTCCATTTCAGGAATTGGTAGCGTAAATTGTCCATCGAACATTCACAATTGAAGCGACAACCATACCCTGCGGGGACGGTCCGAATTGTGATGGCGCTCGAAATTGTGGACTCTTCCTTACGCCACCTTTTTCCCAATAGACATCTGGCGGAATTACATCAGCCATCCCGCAAATAAGAGGTCGTGAATAGCGGCCGCGATCCTCGTAAAGCGTAAAAGCATCGTGATCATAAACCACTACAAAAATAGCAACGAAAAATAAAAATGGTCGGGACTTTTCGCCACCGCGATCTTATCGAGCATGGGCAAGAACGCGGCGGTCGGCTTTTTTGCAAGCATTCACACTAGCTGTTTCGATAAGAACTCGTGCAAATCACATTTCGAGGCTAGCTAGTGGTTTCAACTCAAAGTTATCGATAGCTGGGAGTTCTTTGGTCAATAGCAAGTGTAGATGGTTGAAGGTATCGCGACCGCGATCTCGTGGAGCACCAAAGTGAAACGATTGACTTACAGAATAAAGCATTACTCATACCTCACAGAATACGGTGTAGTCAACGTCAACTTGTAGCCGAGGACCCGTCAGAAGCTGCAGTGTCATGAAAACAGTGTTTAGTTTCATCCACATGGAGAAAGAAAGCATATTCTTGAAACATGTTTACATTGTATAATAAACACAACAGAGTGCACAGTTTTGCTTAGAACATCTATTTTTACATAGTTGCAACAAAGTATCAGGAGGTATCTTATCAATCCATGCAATACATAGTGATGTTAGTGCAGAGACTCGGAGGTTGTAGTTATAATTGAAATTCAGTGCAACATAAACGTTGAGTTCACTTCAGTGAGGGATATGCATCAGAATAGGCCTTTTACCTCGCCCGAAACCCTGAATTCGATGCAGTTGCAGAATTCCGAATGTGTAGTGGCGGATTGCAAGCGGATTATCAGCGCCCTCGTTAGCGCCTTCAATGGATGCGGAATTCTGCAGCAAATCCTTGCCCGAACTTGGCCCAGCTTAGGCGCAGCTCCAGCGCCTCGAAGATCTTGCAAAACAATGAAATTTGAATTGGCTTTTCCCGCTTTCTCGAATTGGTTTGTTCTCGAATTCAAATTTTACAGTCGCTGTCCGTCCGTAAACCGGATTCTTTTGGGGCATTTATGGCTGCATAATGTGTCAGGTCCTTAATTACGGCCCGAAATTGAACGCGGACGTCCAAGTGGATAAAGACCTTTCGTACGGATTACTTGCCTTTTCGGACGGGTATATTCGCACGGCCGCATTTATGTCAGGGAATAAATACGGCCGGCCGGCCGGTAATTATTACTGCCGGCGTACGACGCCATTATGGCTGGCACGTTTTTTCACGCGCCATTATGAGGGGCGGGCAATTAATTTCCGCGGCCGCGTTCTATAAATTGAAACTCAAAACATTTAAAAACAAATTTCGACTCCGCGATTTCTTTCAGCGCCTAGCGCCTTCGCCCTCCGAGCGCCTTCTCGAGCCACTCCAAAAGGACTCGTATTTCGTACTCAGCCAGCGCCCGCGATCCCATGGCACCTAAGGACTCCCTCAGAGAAGGTAATTTCTAACATTTCAGCTCAGCAACATCGCGGCCGCGATCTTGCCTACTAGAACTTCTATTGTTTTCATAAGTATAGCTGCTCAGCAAGATCGCGGCCGCGGTCTTGCTTGCTAGGTTTTGTAATTTCTAGATAGCGGTCTTCATAAGTGTAGCTGCTCAACAAGATCGCGGCCGCGGTCTGGCTGAGCATAGATTTTCTTTCTTGCGATGTTCATGAGTACTAGTGTAGTAGATCATTAGGTTCGCGGATCGCGTTTCTCGATGTTTTTTCTTGTGCTTAAGTGCTACACAAACGCCACTTGCTCTCTTCGCGATAGTGTGGAGTTCTATTTTAGCCGCTTGGCGGGATCAGAAAGGCGTCGCGCGTTTCTCTGAACAAGTAGTTTATACCTTTTCGTTGCACCACATTATGCATAAGAATCCTACCGGGCACTCACCAACAAGGCTTTTGTTTACATAACTTTTGACTTGCTCTCTTCCGAGGACCGGATGTCGATATATGGTCCGATGTATTATAACCCCTTCCAATGAAAGGAAATGGTGTATTGAGATTATCATTAGGCTATACCGCACATTAAGGGTGATCGCAAAAAGAAAGGACCCGTGTTGCCTGTTTCTGCGGACCGGAACTCTTCCGAGGGCGTTGAACAAGTTGGCATAGTGGTGGCAATGTGGGAAGGCACTAAGAACAATGTGCAAGATGCTATCATATGCAGCATTGAGGACACACAAGCATTGCAGTTTCTGGAGTACATTTTGAAATGGCGCAATTATGACCCGTCTCGATGACCCGAGCAAAATGAACAAGCCAGCCACAGGGAAAAACGTCCCCACGTCAGCTAAGGGTTATGGCTGGTTGTTGCCATCCTATGAATCTCTCTCTTTGTCAGGAATAAAGGGAAACAGAGACATATTGCTCGGGTTCTCGGCATGCAGAAATGGTTTGTCTACAGACAAGAAGCCTCCGAGCTGTGCCTTAAAAGCAGTTCGGGACGAGAAGATGCCCTCCGTGATGGACACCAATTGGCTAAGAGACGTGGCCAAGAAAAAGAGTGTGAAGCCTATTGCTACTTTGGGAGAGACATCAGCACCAAAAGAGGTTGTTCAAGAACCACAATCCACGATAAACCCCTCCGGTATTGTTAACCCTACTCTTCCTCTTGCTATGAAGGCCCCAGATAGCACTGCATCTGGTGGATTTATTCCAAAAAAGCTCCCTCCTTTCAAAATTAGCCTCAGGAATCTGACACCTACTGAAGATAGCCCGCAGCCCAGCAGTTCTCAAACCCCCCCCTTAGTTACGGATGCCTCCTCTAGACTAGCATTGATATGGCCCCACGCACCTGCCATTCCAGTCGAGTTGAAGTTCAATCCCGAAGAGGAACGCAAGATGGCAGAGCAAACCACTTTCGAAGCTTGAGCGGTTCAAAGGTTCTACCCTTAGGGGTTAATTGGTTTACAAAGATTTCTATTTTTGATTGTGAACCTGCACCAGCAAACTTGACACACAGAATGCGATCAAATGACCATGTTCAAACTCTGGTTAAAAGCTTCAAGACATACCCGACAGAGGTCCTCACCCCTGCTGACGTCGTTCCGTTTGACCTTATTACCAAGTAACTAATTCTTTATCTTTTGGACACTGGTTATGTAGATTTGACCTGACAGTTGTCTATCTTTCAGGAGGAGGATGACATGGAGCAATCCAGAAGATTTGAAGGGCAAGAAATTTTATATTATTTCGGCAACCACGAAGATTCTTTTTGCACAACTCCTTTGTTCGATTAATTCGGCATGAGTTCGAGCAACAGAACGAGAATTTGCCAAAGTATATGCTAGAAGAAGATCGAGGGTGCTCAACGGAAATCTTACAGACAAGGAATATATAGAGTTGAGTATTCAATACAACGAAGTAATTGCAAACACCGGTAGGTGTCAGAGAGCCACCGATTGAAAAGCGCAACAACCGTCATCGGCACAAGGCTTATGGTTGCCCTCCACAAGGACCTATAGGGACGACTAAAACTTCAGCTTGGAAGGTATTTATTTGTTTTCTACTCGCCAAGTTCGCGGCGCGATCTTGATGACCTTGAAATTGCTTGCGCAGGATTTCCATGAAATTGCAGCGACCACCTTGAAAGTGCAAGAGCTTAAGGATGAAAAACAATTCATTTTTATGGATGAGAAGGTTTTCAAGAAGTTAATGGAAGTTGCGGTATGTGGGTGAGTCGTAAACTAAGTGGCGACCATGGTGACTTTCGGACAAGCCATCGAAAGACTTCTTTAACAAGACACGGCTCCGGTTGCTACGAGGTATGTCGAATCGAGAGGTGTCCGGTACCTTTCGATGAGATTATAGAAGGCAAGACCTATTTAAAGGTGCAGCCCGAGGGTTATAGCGGGAGATTTGATTGCAAACAACGGTTGGCCCGACATCAGAACCCTCACTTTTATGAGGCGAGAAATTTTATCTTATGCCATTAATTTCTTTGCAAAAGGATTTCTATATATTTGGGACGAATTGCTTCGGGCTTTTCCCGATTTGGTGAGCAGAGAAGAATCTTGGATATATCGGATCTTGTCTGAGAATACGTGAAGGCTAACTATAACAAGGATCATACACTTGGTAACCTACCTGTAGCCTTTCTGGAGCCAGTCAGGAATATTCTAAAGCCAGAGGAGGCTAGAAAAAGAAAGGAAAAGAGAAATATTGTCATAGCAGTGACAAAGGATGGCATCCCTACTTCCTCCCAAGTGTCAGAGAATGCGACATTGATATTTATTGACATCCGAGGGATAAACAAGGTATGGGATTGCAAGAAATACACAGATCTATTTACAAGGATAGCTACCATGACGAATGCCAAAGTTTATCACTTGGTCATTATCATGCATTTCAGTGGAATTTGCCCAATTGCTTATGCGGTCGGGAAGCAAATTGAGGCGGTGGCTACCTATCTTTAGGTTCCTATGAAGAAATGGGATGGGAGAGCAAGCGAAGGGTGAAAGAACATCATTACTTTATTAGTCATATGTGCATTAACGGGGAGTGATGTTCGTGTAGCACCGTGCAACCGAGTTGGAGCTTCACCTATCTCGACACGGCAAGGCTCCTAAGTCAACACCATTGCCTCCAATGCCGCTAACGGGTAATGAGGATGCCGGCGAGAAGATAAAAAAAAAATATCGGACTCTTTTTTACGGGCAAACCAAGATTCAAATGGGGGCAATGGAAGGAGATCTTGTATTGAAATGCCGGTGAAAACCTCCTATGCCTACCATATTGTTGAGCGGTGGTGCCGTGATGGTTGCGTTCGGATTTCTTTTTTTTTTGGGACGACTTCGTGTTGCTCTTATGCAAGGCAAAAAGAGCGTGGCTTCGAAAGTTGGGTAAAGTGTGCGGTTTTCGAGGGCGTTCTTTGAAAAGCTTGATAAAATGGCCAATCAAGTGCCGATGGGTTTGAGGAAGAGCCGAAGCGAGAGAATGTTGAGCGATCCAGCTCAACCCGACATCGATATCACCCAAAACACGGATCTATCAAAGTTGGATTCCATTTTGGAAAACCTCGATGCTAAGTCCTACGAAGAGAGAATGCAAGAAACAAAGCGCTTGCTTGAAGAGACGGAAAAAGGTATAGAAGCCCTGGAGCCCACTTTTCAAAAATTGAGTGCACTTAATGAGAAGCTTGATGGGTACATGCCTTTCTTGACAGGCGAACATAAGTTTGAATACGTGGGCGTAGAACACATGGAAACAGACCACCAGCACATCATGGAATAAATTACTACTCCTATATTTTGGTGTAGCCAAAATAGGTTTAGCTAAACTACCTTCAAATTGGGGCTAGAAGTTTCTAACATTTGGCTAAACTAAATGGTTTTTCTCCATCACAATTTCTTGCTTTTGGCTAAACTTTCACAAAATGGAAAGGCAAATATTAGCCATCACGCGATAGTAATTTAAAAAAAATCCAAGCATTTTGGCAAAGGTATTGAATTTATTGTAAATACATAAATCAAGATACAAACATACATGAACATGTTCAAAAACCTAAAAAAAAGGGACTACATTGTTCCTTTTCCTCCATTGCTTCAACTTTGTACTTGGAATAAGAAAGAAAGTGGGAAAAAAAAGGAAAAATATAAACCCCATTTGAAATTTCTTAAAGTTAGTACATACATTGGTGTTGAATTTCGGGCTAATCTATCCTTGTTTCCAAGCCCACTCTATCTTAGGTTTAGCTAATCGATGTTCTGATGGATATGTCTGGAAGTAAAGGTTTGGCTCTTCAACCTAAAAATTCACTTGGGTGGCAAAAATATTGGGCTAAAATTTTCTTTTTTTTGGGCATTATTTCCATTTACTTTAGCCGTTTTTCTTGGTAAAACTGCTACAAAATAGCCATTTGGCTAACCTTAGCCGTTATTTTATTCCATGCAGCACATGGAAGCAGACCAACAGCACATGGAGATTGACCAAGATGAGGTTCTTGGGACACAAGAGCATCAGGTACACAGCAAGAAGCAGAAGCTCTCTCATCCACAGCAGAATGCTACTGCATCGGAGAAGGAACTTATAGGCGGGAGCAGTGCAGTGGACAGTGAAGAATGGGAGCCTGATTCACATCTGCAGCGCATCGCAAAGGCCATGGGTGTTGTACTTCCAGAGGTCACAGGTTATTCAGAGATGGACACAACACAAGCTATGGAATTGGGTAGAGAGCATGTCACCCGCATGGCCAATGAAATGGGTGTGATACCTGATCAAGTATCTGAAACACAATCAGAATAATTATTTCCTTCAATCAGTAATTATGTTGTATATTACTTCCTTCAATGGAAATTTTTGTTTCGGGAATTTTGGTTTTGTCTTTACCCATATCTTTTACCATATGTTTAATGCTAAAAATAATCGCGACCGCGATCCTCTGTAGCAATTATATGGCTTTAAATACTGAATTTTGTGTGATATCCTTGCTCCTCGGTACCTTCTTTTAACACAATGCTCTCATATGGTTTTAATAAAAGGCACATTATTTTGTCTCCTTTCAGCTGCGAAACATCGCGTTCGCGCTTCTTGCGAGAAGTTTTAACACTCCCTCCTACTACGTTCTACTCGCGGCGAACCTTTGCATTAGCAGTAAAAACTATATTTCCGAATAACACTGAAGCATTTGCAGAATTTGTGCAAAAAAACGCCAACTTTTACTCAATTGGTAGTAGTTTTTGCACTATATGGCTACCCGCTAACCTATTTCATGCTAAACGAGAATTCCAAATTTCTCTAATTAATGAATTCATGCTTAAAAGCATATGACAAGTAAATACGTTAATGGTTTAGCTCTATAAAACCCTCCCTTCAACCATATCGTGTGACAATGAAAGCTCAGACATTCTTGTCATAAAATGAATGTATACACTATCACATGTACAAGTTTGCACTAATCCTTGTATAATAGATCTTATAGGGATTAATTGACCATATAAGGATAATAGATTTGATGTTTGACAGAGGTGAGAAGAAGAAATTCTGTAATGTTAGTTGCCAATAAACAATGCACGCAATTGGATTCATATTTTAAATCATGATACTTTCAGCAATCCAATTGATAGTATAAATGATAAGTAAAAGGATAAGTAAAAGATATATTTGTTCTATAACTATGATGTTCTATATAGCAAGGCATAAAAAACAAACCCTATAAGTCAAAGGTGGGTAACATATATTGTAGTCTCGATAGGCGACCAAATGATCAAATATATAGTAACTTCAGGCCATGAAGTTTTGCATTTGAGCTCCCATATGGATGACTCCAGAACAAATACCGGCATGCAAAAATTAAGAAACTTGTTCATCAGATATATTACAAAAATTTAAGGTGGTAAAAGCTTGTTTAACTTCTAAAAAAGAAATAAAAAGGGTGAATAGTAAATGATATAGATGTGCAAAAATGCCACAAAATCTGTCATTTGTGCACATTTATGCCATTTATCCTCCGTCTCCCATTTAGACATATAACAAATGTAGAATCATGATTGTTGAACTTGCTATATTTCTTTCAAGTGTGAAAGAATTGCAATATTAAAATGGTTATGTAGTACACTTCACTATTCTATTCTATTCTATTCTTTCAAAAATAAATATTACAAATAATACTTGCTTTAAAAAAAAATTAACAAATGTAGAATCATGATTGTTGAACTTGCTATATTTCTTTCAATTGTGAAAGAATTGCAATATTAAAATGGTTATGTAGTACACTTCACTTTCGAAAATAAATATTACAAATAATACTTTTGTACCAATGTTACAAATGATGAATCATAAATGTTGAACTTGCTAGATTCTTTCAATTGTGAAAGAATTACAATATTAGAATGGTTATATCATACACGCCACTTTTAATTATTTTTTTTACAAATGATGAACCAGATTATTTAACTTGCTACATTTCTTTCAATTGTGAAAGAATTGGAGTATTAGAATGATTATATAGTATGCTTCACTTTCAAAACAAGAGCCCATGATTATTGTCAGAGCCACAATCAAGAGAGAGTTGGCTACTAGAAAGATAACTGAGTCATTAAAGCTATACTGCAAATAACTTAGTTTGGTCATTTGGAACATGCAATTGCCATATGAGGAACATAATAGCACCCTTATCAAACATGTTACTAATGAAGATGAATTATGGTACATATAATAGTTATGAGAAGCCTACTTCTTACAATATTGAAATTGCCATGGACCCTAAATAAAACCTCCACTCTTCTGACCTATGAGTTCGTCTTCAATTGCCATTACAACGACTTCAAAGTAACATCTTATGATATGAACCTCATAGGCCACATCAAACATCAGCTCCAAAAGAAACCCACAGACAAAATAAAGGGCACCCGATGACCACATGCCATACATCCACAATTGACATTAATTAGAATCCCCTTTTACCTTTTGTTGAGATGCATATTTGTACCAGTCATCCACCAATTGGCTCAAACAATTGGATGGGGGTTAGAATGGTCCAAAGTGTCAGAGTGTGTGACCCTTGAAAGTACACAAAATGGTTGTTGTTGATGCATGCGCAATGTTTTGTTGTATGTACATACATATGAGAAGTCTCGGGTTCATGATCCTGGGTCCTAGACTTACTAGACTATTTGTGGCAAATAGCTTCTTTGCATAAGTGATTATTTTAAATGACAGGTATATTCTGATTGGTCCTCAATGTAGTGTTACTAGTAAACAAAAAACAAGTAATATAAATAGAAAGAAAAAATTTATATGATGCCGAAAACCCAACAACACATCTTGTTAAGGTGTTGAGAAGAAGAAGTTTGTTTACTTAGTGAAACTATGATTCTTGTGAGCCTTATAATAAATGAATTAAATTTTGGATACGCTCGAAAGTATTACTTAAGCATATTATATAACAACCTAGACCACAATGTCTATCATCTTAATGTTAGAGAGTGGATTTGATTGTCTTGTGCCCCAACACCCCATTCAAGGTGGAGCTAACCATGACCCTCCCCAAGTAACCCCTCAGGATTGTGATAAGAAAAAATAACAAATCTTTCACAAGGGTGCTTCAGAAGCCCAATCACGTAGCATGGAATAAATTAAGGGCTAAACATAGCTCGCAAGTTTTTAGCACATTTTCAAAAAATGTTGGGTAAAGTCAATGGGAAAAAATAGGGAAAAAATAATAATCTTAGTCTAACTTGTTTCACACTTGCACCAACATTCAAGCTTGTTAGCCCAATGCTAGAAAGTAAGAAAGTGAAAATCTGTAACATTTAGCTAAACTATAGAAGACTTTGAAATGCGTTTTTGACTAGTTTAACTAAGATACTTGTAGTTGATGAGAAATATACGATTAGTAATTTATTTTCTAATGAGGCCTAAACTTAGTTGACATCTTTTTAGCATGTTTCCACAAAGAATATGACTGAAGTAAATGGAAACAGTTGAGAATTAGTTCTACATTTTTCGTGCCCACCACTCCAGAGAAATTTTTGGGATTTAATTCGGGTTAATTTAGCTAAACGCTAGAAAGTGAAAATCTGTAACATTTAGCTAAACTATAGAAGACTTTGAAATGCGTTTTTGACTAGTTTAACTAAGATACTTGTAGTTGATGAGAAATATACGATTAGTAATTTATTTTCTAATGAGGCCTAAACTTAGTTGACATCTTTTTAGCATGTTTCCACAAAGAATATGACTGAAGTAAATGGAAACAGTTGAGAATTAGTTCTACATTTTTCGTGCCCACCACTCCAGAGAAATTTTTGGGATTTAATTCGGGTTAATTTAGCTAAACGCTAGAAAGTATGAGAGTAGAGTTTAGCTAAATCACAAAAAAGTTTTAGGATTAGTTTCGGGCAAGTTTAGCTAAAGTCATTATGGTTAACAAAAAATATAAATGATTATTCCCTATAGTCTGCTGCCCATTTGAGATGGGACGACCATGACCTTGACCTATCTTGTCTTGTTGATATGATCTAGTCAGTTGATGAACGCATATATGCATGCTGCTATACAAGTAATAGTGGCACTAGTGCTCCAGGATTTGCTTTAGTGCTGCATTAGAAAACAACAAAAACCAAATCTTTCTTAAGAAGAAGAAGAAGAAGAGATTTTAACGTCACGCCACAAGGCAGCGTCCTATCGGACATGTGACACTTTACAACACACCCAGATGGGTCCTGCCCCCACCACTTTACATTGCTGAAGTGGGTCCTTCCCCCACCAACTTTACATTGCATGGCCACTTTCACAACGAGGCGTTGAACCCTTAAGGGGTGCTTGAGCCTGATCACCAAGTCCTTTCCATTTGAGATGGGGTCACCCCAGAGATAATGTAATATACCAATGTTACATTATCTAGAATTGAGCGAGCTATTTAGATCTAAACAATCCCAAAGGAAAAAAATTCCCTTAATACACTATCGGCAAGAAACTATCATGGCTAACTGGCTTAGAACACCACAAAATACTCAAAGAATGTGGTTCAAGAGAATTGAATGGGAAATGGCAAAAAGTTATGGAAGGGATCAAAATGGAGGGATTAAAAAGAGAGTTCGGGCCAAAAATAGCTCCCAGGAAGAAGAAGAAGAAGAAGAGAGAGAGGAAAAAAAAAAAATCTACGCCAATAACTAAAGACTAACCTTGAAAAAAATATTTGATGGGCATAGAATTGCGTCAAGGGACTGTAATCTAACCTGCAAAATGTAGCCAGATTGGACGCGATGACAGACACATGCGGTAACCTACTCTACTAGAACCTAACTCTATCATGCTGCAGATTCGACAATGACGTAGTCGAAGGCAAAGGTAAATAAGATTAAAGGAAAAAGGATCAGATGTCAGATTTAAAAATCACAGCTCCATTTTGGACACATGTCGTATGAACAGGAGAATTTGAGTCGTCTGAATGTTGCACATTGAAATTAGAATTCCTTGACTACTCTTGTCAAATGCCCTGGAAAATTTGGAAACTGTGACGTTCCACGTATTTATACGGTCTACTATACGGGACACGTACAAATACAAGCACGTCATTCCCTAAAGGTACACTACCATGGGGGTATGGGAACTTAATTGCAACCTAGGGGGTTACCTTACAAAGGATTAAATTAGCTATGCTAATTTAACACATTAATAATAATAACCTATAACCTAGGAAATTAGGATAATTACCAATTAGGAAGGCGCCACCGCCCCAATCGAATGGCAAAGCATGGGGGTTGCCAAGTTTGGATGCCAACTTGACCCCTATCCCGGGATTGACTCTCAAGATCGACCAAGGAAGGCCGGGAGCCGGCG
This sequence comes from Isoetes taiwanensis, assembly GCA_021234155.1. Classification (NCBI taxonomy): domain Eukaryota; kingdom Viridiplantae; phylum Streptophyta; class Lycopodiopsida; order Isoetales; family Isoetaceae; genus Isoetes; species Isoetes taiwanensis. Next base: position 3,877,606 of record JAJEKV010000057.1, on the reverse strand, counting down.
CCATCAACCACTGCAGAGAACCACCATACCGGCCGTCCCCGCGGAAGCCACATTTGAATCTTCAACCGCCAGAGATGGAGGCGCCCCATGGGAATGAGTCCAGCCGTAATTCGTAGGTGGCTATGTGAATTCTAGTTAACACTTGGTCGTGTCCGCTCTTTCTCTGTTCTCTTTGTAATTCAATCATAGAGACTAACCCTTGATTGTACAAACAAGTTCTCTTTATATTCAATTTTGATTCTTACTCGAAAGGATGGATTGTTAACTTCTTTGTTTGATCGACTCAAAACGGGGGGATTACGGGGGTAGAGGCCTCAACCGCGGTATGCGATGGTATGCTCCTAGATAGCCAGTAAAGTCCCATTAGTTTGCGGCTCAGGCACAAGAACCCACCGGTCCTAGATGCTATGGTCCGGCTTAGCACCAGACAAGGAACACGGTGGTGACATGAGGGGTGGGGTCTTGCATGAGCATACAAGGCTCCCGAGACTCCCTACGGTGGGCTAGGGCTCGATAGCCGGCCACGAGAGGGCCGGGTATGGGTCCGACACTCCCCTCGGGTGGGAAGGTGTGATCCGTATGGAGCACCTTGCACTTTGAGTAGATTTAGGGTGAGTAAGTCCTGCACGGATGCGGGGTCGCTGATGCGCACGTATTCTCTAGCTCACCCATGGAACCATTTGTGATTCTCGGAAGGGGACGCTTCCCGGCCTGCCTCATCGGACCAGCGCCATGAACCCGGAGTAGGCTCGGAGGGTGATGCCCTCGAAGTTTTGCGTCTCCGGGAAGGCTATAGCAAAGCCATAGCATGATTTGACCCATCCGCAAAGTGTGCATGAGGAGGGGCGGATGGAGTGGACAACCCTAGCCAATGTTCTATGCCCATAACGCCATGCCAAGACTTCGGTCCTGGCTGATCTCTTGAGGCCGTCGCCACCGATCCCCACGGGAGTCCGAGCCGGGGGTAGAACCCGGGGTTTGGGTGTTTTCTTAGGATTAGATGCATATTCTATGCCGTTGGTATTTGATGGATCGCCACCCTTCGTGGTGGTTATTTATGTATATTCGTCTTTGTGTGCTAACCCTTGTATTCATGCTTCCGCGACGTAGGAGTCCCATTGAAGGCGTGGGCGAATGACCCCTTTCAGTGTCCTTCTTGGGCCTCATTTCATAGATGGCCCGAAATAGACGGAGGGCCCCGCTCATGGTGAGATGATCGCCATGGGAGGGAAAGTCCCGCATGTATACGCCCGGAGGGTCGATATATATTCGGGAGCGTCCACGATGGTATCGAGCCGTGATTTCGGTTGTTCGAAATCATAGCACTGGCCAAACACTAACTCGTAGCACGGTAGTTAGGAGGAGGCTAAGTCAATGTGTCGTTAGTTCTCTTTGTTGTTTGGTTTGGTGTTAGGTTAAGTTAAGAAATTGTAGCTTTGAAGTGGAGGGGCCAAGATTGGAGGCCTAGCAGGTGCCAGTGGGTAACTCAAATGACAAAGATGATGGCTCCATTGGATTGGGCGTACTCGAATTACCCTAAAACAGTCAACTCCAGGCGAAAAATAGTCAAGGGCAGGCCCAAAAACGAATTCGGGCGCCGCTTGCTTTTTGTCGCTTTGCAGTCAAGTTGGAAGCGCCCGAAATGCTGTCGGCGCCCGACCCGTCAGACTCGAGTCAACGCGGACCCGCCAGGTCAACTCGGGCGCCGCTTGCATTTCGACGACACCCAGTCGAGGCAGAAACCCGTATAATGCCATCGGCGCCCGACCGTATGTGGCGCGTATTTCCGCCGTATATTTTTTTTAATAATAAAATTTTGAAGTTAATAAGGAAAAAATTTTGAAATTTTAAAAGTTAATTGGCCGTTTAGCAAACCATTTTCTGTCATTTGCTTTTGCTTCTTCGCCTCCAACCGCCTGAGCCGCCCTCCGCCATCGCCACCAGACCGGACCTTGATCCTGCGCCCTTGTGCCTTGTGCATCTCAGCGCCCCCTTTGCCATCCTCTTCGCTGCCAGCGCCTCACTATTCCCTATGGCCATCACCAAGAGCGCTCCAGATCCAACCACCATGAGCATCGTGGAGATCTACGCCATGATTGCTAAGCACATGGCCAGCTCTTGACCCGGCCTTCATCGACATCTTGTTGGATGAGCTGGTCAATAGGTTTGAGAACAACGATAGGATTCCATATCTGTCTATCACTTCTCGAGCCATTCCTCATCAAATTTGAACCCTCGCCCGACTCCCATATACCCTTGTTGAGCAACCGACATGGTGATGATGCTCATCAAATTTTATCCTCCGAACAGAAGGCCATACGGAGGAAGAAGATGTGGGGCCGGAGGAGGCCTAATCGGATTAGGGGTTTTGCGGGGGAAGACCACCACCGGGAATTGGGCTGGCCCGGACAAGAGCCACCGGTAGGGAGCCCGGTACCTCTGGAGACGCTTTTTGTGGCCATCGATGGCGTATTATTGAGGTTCCCCCCATACCACCGCATGAGGGTTCCAACAGCCTTTGTCCGGGAGAGATCCCCGACATTAGCATAGACTATCGACCACTATTCGTGATAGATATGGGTCAAGGGCCACAAAGGTACCACGCTGAACTTAATGCGTCGCCAGCCCAACTTTTGCTCGGATCCAAGAAGACCTAAGGAGAGCTCGGGAAGAGCGAGAAGTTGGAGCAAGAGGAGCGGGACCGACAAGATCAGCGGGACCAATGGGGAGGTGCATCCGGGAGTGGCTCGAACCCAAAACCGACGATCCGGACCGTTAAGCTCCGGCGAAGGGAGTTGCCCATAAGGCCGTGATACCAATACAAGGATAAGTTAAAGATCGCCGGGGCTTTTGGGAAGAAGACCAGCTCCGACCGGGAGGCGCAGAGTGGATAACTCCGCGGTTCTTTGGGGCTAAGACGGTACCAACATCGTCGGGGCCTCGGCCGCAATGAAGCCTCATCGATTCCGACCGGTGCCGTGGCATTGCGGGAGATCCGCCAAATTCTCAGAAGTCCACGGACCTTCGATCGTGAAGCCGCCTTTTCGAGGGGGTGCGGAGATCGCACGCCAATTTAAGACCGATCTCGCTTTCCAAACCTTTGCAATTTTGGCGCCCAAGAGGTCGGCGGAAGCCTACTTGGTAGCACTTTTGGTGATGCCAACCTTTGGCGCTATCCACACAAAGAGGGTCACCATAATGCCTAAGGATTTGGCCCTCACCGTAGGATCGGGGAGCAACCTTAGCCTACTTGCGGGGATCCGCGAATTGTACATATTTTTTTTTTTTTTGTGTGATAATTAATAAAGAAGCTTTCATTTTGAATTAAAAGTTTAATGTTTTTCCATGTTAAATTTAAAATAAAATCTTGACGTCGGCTTTTATTAAGAGGGTTTAAAAGGGGACTGTAGGGTTATTTTAAACGCTTCTTTTCCTCTCTCCTCCCTTCTAGCGCCATGGTGCCGCCACCTAAACCTTGCTGCCGGGTACCTTGATGGAGAGAAATGGGATCCACGGGGTTCCTTCGACTGCCTTGCGACCTTTACTATGCCAACGATAGACCTCCTTGTTAACATGCGTGGCATCCGGACTATGCCGGATTCCTTGACTTTACATGGAGGAAATGCTTCCTCTGTGGTATTCCTCTAGGGATCCTCCCCACTTGTATTTGGATTTGGGGAGATAGTTCGGCCAGATGCTAGGCGGGGACACACATGCCTATGACGTCTTGAAGGGGAAACTCCGATGGGGTAAACACCTATCGGGTGGTCCAAAGATCGTGGGCAGCGAGATCCGGAAGCTACTTTCGCTCTAGCCATCCTCATGGACCAATACGTTGAGGATGAAACCTTGTTTACAGAGAAGGGCAAGTTTGCGAGAATCCTCCGAGGAGGGGGATGACGAGCATATAGGGATGGGCGACTTTGCCCGTTGGAAAGAGCTAGCAGAGGAGCTACCACCGCGCCGTGACCAATCTATAGGCTTGTCAGGGTTAGACGGCCTTCCAGTTATTTATCACCAGGGGCAGGAATACCTTCTCTTGGATGATATTATCTGGACGTATCACGTAGTGGCCGGATTTAGACGCAAGCGCAAAGACCATGTACTTTATGAGCTTGCGGAGTATTGTATGGATGATTTCATCGACTTCACTTCTACCGAGCTTCCTCCGGAGGTGCACCAGCTGCTGCAGTTCCGTCAGGAGACCCTAGAGCCGGCGGAGACTCTATTACGTCTTCGCGACTTTGTGATGCAGGAACCAGCTTCGCAACCTGCACCAGATGCCTTCACGGCTATGGGACCTCACGTCCCAAACATCAATATGGTTGAGGTTCCCTCCGGCTCAGATGATGAGGGTGAAGATTTATATCATAACCCTGCGCATAAGAAGGAGGAGCAACAGGAGCTCAAGGAGGAAGAAGTCCCCATGGACTTGGATAAGGAAGTGGCCGCATCTGAAACTCCGCAAGGGAAGGTGCTCGGTAACCACCTCACCCGTTTCTTTTTGTCGGCCTTCAAATACGGGCAGGTTCTCTTCATAGCCCGGGACTTAGGGCCGAGGTGAAGCTTCATGGTGGGCCCTCCGGTGCACTTTCTACACTCGCCCGGCCACAAGAAGCTTCCCTATCGTGATTTTTACGTATGTACTCGCACGACGGATCTTGCCCCACGGCCTTGGGCCAAGATATTGCGCCTTGGATGGGCATGAAGCTCCTCACGGCAGCCCCATTGGCCGTTGCCTATCCACCGGAGGTTGCATCTGTTATGGGCGGCCCACAAGTGGACCACAGGGTAGCTCTGGCTGCGACACCGACCGCCTCCCCACCTCCTAGGGCTAAGGATAAAGAGGGGGGCCTAGTTCCTGAACTAAGAGTACTATATATATATACATGTATTTATGAGATTTTGGATTGGCAATTGTTTAAACCATATTGGAAAATGTGTACCTTATCTACTTATTAAATACAAAGTTTTCTTGATGAGTATAACTAAATTGTTTTTTTTATGACATCCTCTTCCAAAGCATTAAAGTTTAGGGTATAGTGGAATTACAAAATGTTCTCTATTCACTCCAATTATGTTGCAGAGGAAACCATTTGGGAGTATGAGGAAAGAATCACCGACATGGTTAGGAGAGACGATCCCGGCCCGCCAGACCAGGACTATGGCCAGAGATATGGTGAATATCCAGAGTGGGAGGAAGGCTATGAAACCGAACCACCGCCACCAGGGGAACTCTATGACCCTGACAAAGGGCTAGAGATAGTTAACATCCTCAGGGATCGAGCTTTCGAGGATCTGAAGATGACCCTGTGTCGTACCTGGGACTATTGGAATATGACCAGGCACGAAGCCTTCGAGGACGCCAACGACCATCTTTGGCAACTCTTTTATGCGATGCGAAGGCTCTTTAACCTTCTGATTATCAGCCCAACATGGGAGTACCAAGCAATCATTGTCCAAGCCTGGGCACGCTATAAACTTGTCCGAAGCCATGCGGAGAGTACCTTCACGCGATCCTCGTACCTTCGCCAACCCCTAAGCTTGGTCTCTTCCGTTATGTTTTTCGTTGTTGTAATTTTTTGTGTGCGAGTAGAACTTTAAAAGTTCCCATTGTATCATACCTACTTTTGTCTCAATCCATGTATCAATCAACCCGTTGTTATAATCAACTTGAATGAAATACAAATATTGTCTTCTGTTTGTATATACTTTTGTTCAATTAACTTAAAAAGGGATTGCACATTAATGTAAATCTGCTTATATATTCATGAATGACTCCTAGAGTTGCACGTAACTTGGCTTTGGCAAACACCCTCCAACGCCAGTAGGCTCACCCCTGAACAGGAATTGATGTTAATGAAAAGGCAACTTCGATGGAGTTACAAGCTTATGTGTTGCATACCAATCCCACCGCCACATACCGGGAGGACGGACCCGGAATTACCTCCGCGACCATTGAGTCCACCCACACAACAAACCATCTCCTCCCGAGCTAGCCCCTGCACTGCATGGAGGAGGACTCATGCTAAGCGTCATCGAAGTTCCTCTAAGGATAGCGCCGCTTCCTCACATTCAACCACTTCGGGTTCTTCGGGTTCCTCGCTATCGGACAGTGACCATTCAAGGCGTAAGGATAAGGAATACCGAAAAACTGTTGATACAGCTATCACTAGTATATGGAAGAACCGGAAGTTGGCTCAGTTTGATGGGAAATCCAGAGGAGGCTTGAATGCGGAATCTTGGTTGGACGAAATGAAGGAATTCGGGAAGTCCTATGGAATGACGGAGAAGGATACAGGGAAGGTCGCCACCACGAACCCACCCGGAGTCGCCTCATTTGGTGGAAGGGTTACGCCAGAGCTAAACACCTGGATAGGAGCAGATGCAAGTTCAGGAAGTTTGCTAAGGCTTTTAAATCGCATTACGTGCCTCGTGCGCACAAATGCCAACAGATTCAGACCTTCTACAGGTTGGAACAGAAGGGCATGTCCGTGCAGGCCTACACTGACGAATTCATGCGTTTGAGGTTGTATGTGCCAGGAATGAATGAGAAAAGAGCAGTAGAGGGCTACATTGAAGGGTTGGCCCCATCTATTAAACGAATGGTCAAGGCTATCGACCCAAAGTCAGTAGCAGAGGCGGAAGCTAAGGCATTAAGCCTTGAGGAAGATACCAAGGAGCAAGATCCGCGACCGCTCCTTACTCGCGCGAGCCACGGCCGTCCACACCTTACAAACCCCGTTCGCCAAGTCAGGGGCCCTCTCAAGACAATTCCTATGGACGCCTTGGAGAAGAAAGTTGCTTTTAGCACGCCGGATAAGCGTAACAATTTGGTAAGGAAATTCGGGGCCTCTTACGGTCCATTCCTAAAGAGGCGGAGAACAGCTCCGCCGGGATAAGGCATGCTGAGGTGCATGAGGCCCTGGACACTTCATGCACTGTTCGTAAATGCGTCCGCCAGATCGCTCAACTGGCCATGGCCGACTGGATTGGGAAGATTTGGAGTCCAACCTTCTTTGCGGAAGACGAGGCTCCCGAGTACATTCATGGTGCGTCTCATATTCTTGCCGCTATAGAAACAGTAACGCCGAAAAGTCAGCCTTACGTTATTTCTACAATAGGCCAAGTAGGCATTAAGCCCTTCATAATTTTGATGGACACGGGTAGTACACATAATTTTGCTTCTCCTAGAATGGCCTGTGTAATCTTTTGGAAACGTTGAAATCCAGGACCTAAGCCGGTCCACATTAGCTAGCGGTAAGATCGGACACACTCATGGCGCCGTATTAACCTTTAAAATCACGGTTGCCGGTGCACCCGGTTGCCTTGGGTGCCGAGCTAATGGACATTGGCAAATATGATCTTATTGTGGGAATGGAGTTTTTAGCGTCGCGGGGGCCCACATAGATCGCGAGAAGCGGAGGTCACCTTCAACGCCGCTAATGGAGCACGTGTGACGATAAAAGGTGATTCATTACACTGGTCATGCAATCAATGTCAATAAAAGCAGCTAGGAAAAGCTATGCTGAGGAATGAACTTCTTTGCCTCATTAAACTTGCTTCCATTGAGTGGGACTCCAAAAGCAGCTAAAGTAATCGACGCTTTACCATCGGACATTGCTACCCTTCTTGAGAATTTAGCGATCTTTTTCCGGATGAGATCCACAAGCTTCCTCCTTTTAGAGGGGTGGAATGTGAGATAACTCTTGAACCGGTACTAAGCCTACCAAAGAAAGCCCCGTCATAGAATGAGTCCTCCAGGAGTTAGCGAGCTTAAGAAACTTGACTACAAGAGTTCTTGAATGTGGGGTTTATTCGCCCAATGTTTCACCCTTTGGTGCTCCTATTCTTTTGTCAAGAAGAAAGATGGCTCCTTAAGGATGTGTATTGATTATAGGCAACTTAATAAGCATACCATCAAGAATCGCTATGCTTTGCCTAGGCGGATGATCTTATGGACCGATTACAAGGAGCAAAATATTTCTCAAAGATTGATTTGCGCTCGGGTACCATCAGATAAGGATTAAGGAACAGGACATCCATAAGTCCGCTTTTAGGTACGGATATGGGCATTACGAATTCATTTGTCATGCCTTTTGGATTGACCAGCGCCCCGCAACGTTTATGCGGTTGATGAATGACATCTTCCGCCAATACTTGGATGACTTTGTTGTCATTTTCTTTGATGACATTCTCATCTATAGTAAAACCTTGCAGCAACATGAACAACATCTTGATTAGCTTTGCAAAAGCTAAGGCGCCATCGACTCTTTGCCAAGTTCTCTAAATGCAAGTTAAGCCACTCAGAGGGTAGACTATTTGGGGCATATTATCTCGCCAGGGAAGGAATTGCTACAGATCCGACTAAGATAGAAGCGGTAAAGGATTGGCCCATTCCATTAATGTTTGAGGTCAGGAGTTTCTTGGGACTCGCAGGATATTATCGGAAATTTGTCAAGGACTTTGCAACAATTGCCGCACCTCTTACTAATCTCACAAGGCATGAGAAAGTAAAGGATTGGATGGAACATTGGAAAACAAAAGTCCAAGTCGGCTTCAGAAACTCAAGGATGCTTTAACATACGCACCAGTCCTTACCTTGCCCGATCAGGAAAAGGATAAATCGGTAGCCACCGATGCGAGTAAGATAGCTACAGGTGGTGTCTTAATGCAGGAGGGAGAGTTGTTGCTTACGATTCAAAGAAGATGAAGCGATGCAGAGCAGCGATATCCTACCCATGATCGGGGAGTTGCTAGCTAGCGGTTATGCGTGCTCTCGTATTTGGAGACACTACCTTCTTGGTAGAAGATTTCAGCTGGATACGGATCATCGAGTCTCCGCTATCTATCCACCCACCAAATTTGAATCTCCGTCGGCCCGAAGATGGATGGAATTCCTCGAGGAATATGACTTGAGATTGTATACAAGTCGGGGAAAGCACAATGTGGTTGCGGATGCTTTGTCACGTCATCCCTTCATAACCCGCACCCATTGTAATGCCATTTCCACACTCACCGAGTTTGGGAAGCGGATAGAGCGAGACCTTGGCCCACAGATCCCGAATTACGTAATATTTGGGAAAGTTTGGGTAGGGAAGCCCGTCTGGAGATAGAGAACGTGAGGCATTCCGTTCATATAAGAAGGAGGGCAATTTATTATATTACAAAGATAAGTTGTGTGTTCAAGTGACTTGAGGGGGTGCGAAGTCGATTCTCCATGACACACACAACAGCCCTATAGCAGGACATGCGGGTTTTATGAAAACTTACTTTAAGATCCGCTCCAGCTATTTTTGGCCTTCCATGAAGAAGGATATTGCTAGGTACATCAAACAGTGTCAGGTTTGTCAGCAAACCAAGGCGGAGCAATTAAGAGTTCCTGGGGAGTTGCAACCTTTGGATGTGCCCAACGCCAAGTGGGAAGTCATAACCATGGATTTCATTGTGGGGCTTCCACGTACTCTCCGTGGGTATGATGCCTTAATGGTCGTGGTCGACAAATTATCAAAGATGGCTCACTTCCTGCCCTGTCGCACCACGGACACCGCCTTCGACACCGCCTTGCTCTTTGCAAAGGAAATTTTCAGGTTGCCGCGGGATGCCGAGAGTAATTGTATCCGGCTGGGGATCCTAAGTTTATCGGTGCATTACGGAAGGATTTCTTCGCCACCATCGGACCAAGCTTGCCATGAGTATGACCTACCATCCTCGGGCGGATGGTCGACGAACGTGTCAATCGTATTATCGAAGATATGCTAAGAAGCTATGTATGGAGTAAAATAAATACAATGGGATAGGATTATATTTACTTAGTAGAATAAGCCTACAAAGATAAAAGCGGTGAGTCTTCTAGAATGTCTCCCTTCATGATAAATTATGGCTATCAATGTCTTACTCCAGACACATGGCATAATCCTGTTTCTAAAGTGGAGGTCTCTCAACAACTCCTTTTAGAAATGCGGGGCCTTGGTGGAAGAAGTTGGGGGTTACTTATTGGCCGTGACGCAGTCGTCGAAGAGTCTAGCGGATAAGCACCGAACCCCATGAATCTTCAGTGGGTGAGTCAGTTTGGCTTAAGATCAAAGTAAAACAAGCCAAGCTTAAAATTGGTAACTGTAAGAAGTTGGCACCCGGATGGGCTGGGCCGTTCATGATTTCTTGAAGCGTGTGGGAGAAGCATATCGCTTGGACTTGCCACCCGGCTTGAAGATCCACCAGGTCTTTCACGTGAGTCTTCCGAAGCAACACACCCCTCGATCCGAGGAGGTTTTGGATACCCCTACCCTCCTAGAAATGATCAAGAGCATTTGGAAATAGTGCCCAAGCTCTTCTTGATCGAGCTTACAAAGCGGACCGGAAGGACTCAAATGTTGCAATACTTGGTCAAGTGGAAGCACTTACGGTTGAAGATGCTACGGGTGATGAAGATAGACCTTGAGAAGCACTATCCGGACTTCATGCGGGAATCTCAAGGCCGCACCATCAACGATGCTATCAACCCCGCTCCCGGCGGTAAGCTTGAAGGCTTGATTGACCGAGAATCATGTTTTAGAGGGGTAGACGCATCGTATATGATAGTAATAACCGATGATGAGATCACCTTCGTGTTCTCTAGGACGTGGTGTTTTGTTGATGTTGACATGACCGCGAATTGCTAAGAAGGCATCTAGTAAATAGACTGCGTTCATTCCGGCTATACGAGGAACTGAACCATTCCTCATGCCACAATGAATTGCAAGCCGTCCCGGGGGATTCACCTATATACAATATGGATATGCCATCTGCGTTACTAGGGTAGCAAGAAAACCCATAGTATACGGTCCAAAAGAACTAGAAAAATACCCATATCGAAAATGTACAGGCTTAAAATATTGCAAAATGTGATAAAAACCACCCCTTTCCATATATTTTCGTACGAAAGCTCTCCAAAAATAACCCATTTCTTATAACTCAGATGGTTCATACGGGATTTCAGGGTGAACCCCCCTTGCAAGCCGTACACATGATAGATTCCCTTCTAGATACTTTTTCTTTTATTTGCAGGGGGTGGTCCCTTCAACCACAACTTAATCATATTATTAACCTACGGGTATATGCTTCTGTGCAGGCCAATGAACAAGTCGTCACCTGCCTTGTATAGAGGGTTGCTGATGACCCAACTTGTCCCGTATTGGTTTTGTCTACATGTATGAATTTTGTTGTCAGAATGTTTTAAATCGGACTCCGGTCCTAAACTCCTTTGATCATAAGTTTGTATCGAGCGTGCTTGTACTTTGATATTTTAACTTCAATGTATTACTATCCAAATTACTATAATCTCAACGTATTGATGTTATATTCTTAACTTCATTCTCTAATTCAGTGCTTTACGTATATGTATTCAATTAGCTAATCCTAATGCTGAGGACAGCATTATTTTTAAGGAGGGGAGAATGTGACGTTCCACGTATTTATACGGTCTACTATACGGGACACGTACAAATACAAGCACGTCATTCCCTAAAGGTACACTACCATGGGGGTATGGGAACTTAATTGCAACCTAGGGGGTTACCTTACAAAGGATTAAATTAGCTATGCTAATTTAACACATTAATAATAATAACCTATAACCTAGGAAATTAGGATAATTACCAATTAGGAAGGCGCCACCGCCCCAATCGATTAACAAGACATGGGGGTTGCCAAGTTTGGATGCCAACTTGACCCCTATCCCCGGGATTGACTCCTCAAGATCGACCAAGGAAGGCCCGAGCCGAGCCATCAACCACTGGCAGAGAACCACCATACCGGTCGTCCCCGTGAAGCCCAAATTTGAATCTTCAACCGCCGAGGAGATGGAGGCGCCCCATGGGAATGAGTCCGGCCGAGTAATTCGTGTAGGTGGCTATGTGAATTCTAGTTAACACTTGGTCGTGTCCGTCTTTTCTCTGTTCTCTTTGTAATTCAATCATAGAGACTAACCCTTGATTGTACAAACAAGTTCTCTTTATATTCAATTTTGATTCTTACCGAAAGGATGGATTGTTAATTCTTTGTTTGATCTCGACCAAAGGGGGGGATTACGGGGGTAGAGGCCTACGAACCGCAGGTATACGATGGTATGCTCCTAGATAGCGCCTGTAAAGTCCCATTAGTTTGCTACTGCGTGCACAAGAACCCACCGGGTCCTAGATGCTATGGTCCGCTTAGCACCGGACAAGGAACACAGTGGTGACATGAGGGGTGGGGTCTTGCATGAGCATACAAGGCTCCCGAGACTCCTACAGTGGGCTAGGCGATAGCCGGGCCACGTGAGGGCCCGGGTATGGGTCCGACACTCCCCGGGTGGGAAGGTGTGATCCGTATGGAGCACCTTGCCCTTTGAGTAGATTTAGGGGTGAGTAAGTCTGCACGGATGCGGGGTCACTGAGCGCGCAGACGATTCTCTAGCTCACCCATGGAACCTTGTGGATTTCGAAGGGGACGCTTCCCGACCTGCGCGCCTCATCGGACCAAAGGCCATGAACCTCGAGTAGGCTCGTGAGGGTGATGCCCCGAAGTTTGCGTCTCCCAGGAAGGCTATAGCAAAGCCATAGCATGATTTGACCCATCCGCAAAGTGTGCATGTGGAGGGGCGGATGGAGTGGACAACCCTAGCCAATGTTCTATGCCCCCAACGCCATGCCAAGACTTCGGCCTCGGCCGATCTCTTGAGGCCCGGCCGTGCCACCGATCCCCACCGGAGTCCGAGCGGGGTAGAACCTGGGGTTTGGGTGTTTTCTTAGGATTAGATGCATATTCTATGCCGTTGGTATTTTGATGGATGCGCCACCCTTCGTGGTGGTTATTTATGTATATTCGTGCTGTGTGCTAACCCTTGTATTCATGCTTCCGCGACGTAGGAGTCCCATTGAAGGCGTGGGCCGAATGACCCCTTCGTGTCCTTCTTCGGGCCTCATTTCATAGATGGCCCGAAATAGACGGAGGGCCCTGCTCATGGTGAGATGATCGCCATGGGAGGGGAAAGTCCCCGTATGTATACGTCCGAGGGTCGTATATATTCTGGGAGCGTCACAGAAACTCCTGGCAACCAATAATGTGTATTTATATTCTTGCAACACCTTCTGTTAAGATACAAGCAACGAATGGGATTGGTGTTTGGCAAGGTAATTGCCAGATAAAGGGATGTGTATGAAGAATCGAGATGTTGCTCCTGATCTTGTTGCTTACAAATTTTGACCTATAAACCCAAAATGCAAATTTCAACAAGAAAAGCAAGTCAAATCCAATATACTAAATGTCTAAAGCTCATATAAAAAAAACTAGCAGAACTGCAGGGTTGAGAAGAAGGCTAGGCAGGTGGGTTTGCGTTGGAATTTAATCGTGGTAATTTGAATTTCAGCGGCAACCTTCTTAAGGTCTTTTTTTGTTATGTCAGGGCGTACCAGTATGCCTGCGAAGGCTTGAATTCCATTGAGCATTACAACACATACCGTAGGCCCTGGAATATGTGATCCAAATCCACTTATGGCTTATCCACGTGATGATGGATGAAGGGCAAAACAAATCTTCAAAGACATGATCTATTGATGCCAAGAACAGATTTAACAATGTTAGCAAGGTATCACGATTTAACAATGTTAGCAATGCGTGTTGCTTTCTAAGCTTTTATCTTCGGTCAATGCAAGTCATGGAAATCCCCTCTAGAAAAATACATCTCTTGTGCTACTTCCTACTCAATGGTTGTGGCTATTGCTTCAATCATGCCGCAAATTACACCGTGATCGATGAGCCGCCATGCACCAAGCGTGCCTTACGAGAGTGCATGTTTTCTTTGTATGTTGGATTGAACGTTGTGCTTTTTTCAATTTATGCCCGTAAATAAAACTCAATACTCGACTTTTTAGCACAAGGAGGCAAGAAAGAAAAAAAAGTCACCTTTAGTATCAAGATCCCGAAAAGTATATGCACAAGTATTTCTACATGCAAAGCATGGAATTGTTACTATTCAAAATTGTTAGCTAATTCTAGATGTTAAGTTGATTATTTAATTCGCATGCTCAAGTGCTTAGGAAGTGGAATTGTTACTATTCAAAATTGTTAGCTAATTCTAGATATTAAGTTAATTATTTAATTCGCATGAGCAAGTGCTTAGGAAGTAGACTTGTTGGCTAACTGTCACACGAAAGAATTGGGAACATGTCCAGATTTGGAATAATCATTAAGTGAAAGTGGCATAGTGGATTAGTTGGAACATGCATAGACATGCAGCCATAAATATGCCCCTCTAGGCCATTGCATGTGACCTTGCAATTTGCATTTAGAAGCTTAATACATGTGCAAATAAGGAATATAGAAATTGGTCTCGTTTGCTGCATTAAGGGGATGTATTATTGATGTTATGAACCGCATGAACTTTGATGCATATTTCAATGAATTTGGAAACATGGTGGCATATAAGAGATGTTAAGTAATGTGCTTAGCAAGTATATGCAGATAAATGCATTATTGAATTAAAAGTTTTGTAAGCTAGAAAACTTTAACACCAGATCTAGAGATTTGTTTGCATCGTTTTATGGAATCTGCAGTGCTTGCTAATTTGTTGTGCATGTTGCTAGAATGAACTTGTGAAGCAAATATGCTTTTGAAGTGACAGATGCTGCATCGTATGGCTCAGGGCAGAATCAAAACTAAAACTATACATAGATTGGACTAAGCTGCAAGTGAGTTTTGCATTTTAAGGTCTAAAAATGCAGACCCATGCACTTACAGATCTGCCACTCATAGTTTTAACATGTCAGTATTTATGAAGGTAATTGAAAATATCATGCAAACAATTAAATGATGAATAAGTGGATTACAGGGTCCTCAAACTTATCCTAATGGAGAGAAATGCAAACCTATTAATAGATGGTGAACCTTTTGGAGTGGTAGATCTGTTCATAGATGAGCAAAGGCACAAGGCACACTTGGAACAAAGCTCATGGCCACACCCTGCAGAAAGGAGAAAAAGTGAACGCATTAGAAATGGAGAAGTTAAATAGCACATGACTGAGAGAAATGTTATAGACCTAACACAGTAGAAGGAAGTTCAAGCCAGTTAGATTCCTTACCTTAACCAGAAACTTCAGATCTAAATGGAGGAAAAAATTGTCATAAGGATATAACCTGTCTGTGCCTGCAGAACACAAATTTGTTGCTTGCTCAGCCATGTCTTGGGATGTTGCCAGAGGGCTCTCCTTTTGAGGTCCACGCTGCAAGAATTTGCCATGGTGAACTTCTGCACTATCTGCTGAGCCTGCACCCGTTGGTTCTTGATCAGCTGACATCCTATGTCCGTCTGTATGGAGAGAATGGAATATCATTTAGGTTACACGGTTTGAAGGGACTCATTCTATTGAAATATGAAGGACAGATTCATTTTCTATAAAGGGCATTTGGACCTGCATTACGAGTTTTTCCCATGACCTACATTGTAAGAAACAGCAGATCCAGTGTGATGCAGACCAAGCAAAGCCCTGATCAACAACGGAAATTTTACCTTTTCATTCCACGCCAGAGCATGACCGAATCTAGAAACACTTCAGTCGAGAAACTCCGCTATGGCATTCTTGAACCCGTTTCTAGTCTAATACTTGAAAACTGTAGAAAGATGCCCCTCAATCTTGCTTCCATTTCCTGTGTGCTAGACCCAATGCATTCAGCAATTCATAACATGCCCAAAGATCTGAAACGCCAGATTGCAAATTTGTTTCTCACGAAAACAATCCGGATAAAATATAAAGGCAACCCCGAAAGAAGAAAGGGAAAGACTTCATCAAAGCGCTTCAGAGGATCTGCACATGTGGGCGCACTGTCTTGCCAATAAAAAAAAAACAGACGCTATAGCTCAAAGTAGTAAGGCAGTGACCTCCATAGCCGGCAGGGACGGGCCACCATAGCCAAGGCGAGCGCCAAGATGAGATCGAGCGCCAAACTCCGGCAGAGAATTTCTTCGATTTTCTAATTTCCCTGGCCCTACGATCTGAAATTATAGAATTGGACGGCTCAAATTGATTTTTGGTGACGTGGCACGACACGTGGCATAGCTAGAATTGCAGCCTTTTGTGCAGGGGGGGTTAGGCAACCCTGCTAAACACATGCACGTAATAAAGTGAGGATAAAAAGGCTACCTACCACAAAAGTACTGAGAGGCCCAAGGAGAAGAATGAGCATAAGGATTTAGCTGAGTACAAAAGCTATCTTGAACCCTGCCACAGGCAAAGTCGTATGGAAAAGGGATATGGTTCAAGGGAAAGATACAATGGAAAAGCTAAGGATAGGACTCAGATTAAGAGGAAGGAAACTTGGAGCGAACTACTGTAAGAAAGAACATTGAATGAAAGAAGTTTGAGACACGATTAATATATACTGCGCAAGTAAACCCTAACCAATCATCTAGTAAAAAATAATGATGATGTCTTTGCATATATATCCCGTATTGAATTTTTGCACATGTCAATTTCCTAAGTTTTTTCAAAGTGGTTTTTAAAGACAATTGTAATACAAAGCTTGGTTGATTCTACAACTTGCATTTGTGATCCTACCAAAGAAACCATAGTTCCATTTAGTACCAAATTTAAAAATTAGTGCAAAGTTGTGATGCAATTGCACCTAAAACGAGGGTTACAACTTGATTATGACATGCACGACATCCTAAGTTAAATGTTCATTTTTACGGCATGGTCACATGTTAAATAGTGAACCATGGAATATTTTGCAGTAGATACTAAGATGATTACAAATGAGGACCTAACCCTCATTTGGCCGTGGTATCTTCCAGGCATAATCTCTAGATGAAAATCACAGTCAAATGTCTTAGATCTCAATGTTTATCCTAATCAAGATAGAGGAATGGCTATTGCCACATCAAAGTGCATCTCAATAGTGACAATTGGGTAGTTTGATGGACATAAGCAACAGTAAAAGCACAAAATGGGTCGTTCTAGTAGTAGTTTGGCAGTCATGGTCCATTCCAAAAATGCCAGGCATACGACTCGGACATGGTGAATGCATATTTTTCTTAGTGCAATGTTATATTGGGGGAAGTTCCAATACTAGCCATTTGATTTTCTTCTATGTGGCAGGAGTTTTTGTTGTATTCAATAGATATGAAGCTGTATAGGAATTTTCTATTGAAAAAATAAAATCAGTTAGGCTAGCAACTTGAACCGAGAAGAACATCAAGAGATTTTCCGAAATAGGGTGTAAAAAGTTGCAAAGAAGACTTGGATGTTAATGAAAGTGATGATTCCACAAATGAGGCCCATGAACCAAGGCAAGGACCTTTGAAGGCGACCATGATACGATGGCCACGTAAATCAAATATAGCGCACCATTTTCAACAAGCTATCATAATAAAAGCAAGTTCCAATGAACGGCTCAACGGCCAAGATTTGACTTTAAAACACAAAATTGCACAGCATGCTGCATGGGCCAACGACAACGATGTCTGTCTGATAAATGGAGGGGCTTTTGAATGAAGCAGCAGCAAGCAATGCATCTTATATCTTAGATATCTACAAAGAAGAGAGGATTTTTAGAAAGGGCGCTGGGAGAAATT
The DNA here is from genome assembly GCA_021234155.1 of Isoetes taiwanensis. Classification (NCBI taxonomy): domain Eukaryota; kingdom Viridiplantae; phylum Streptophyta; class Lycopodiopsida; order Isoetales; family Isoetaceae; genus Isoetes; species Isoetes taiwanensis. The sequence goes on along the minus strand of JAJEKV010000057.1, from coordinate 3,860,019 downwards.
AGTTTACATGGTTAGTAAAAATGGTGCGAATAGATTCAGGAAATACAAGCGCCTCTGTGGATCATGGTAAAGATTTGCTGAACAGCGGAAGCCATTTCGTCCACACTTAGACGGCACTCCACCCCAATCTGCATTACAACGCACAGCGCTTAAGTACAAAAGGAATCTAAAAATAAGACAAAACCCAAATGTGCAATGCAAAAAAACGCAACAGATTAACCTAAGTAGCCGTGGATGCGAAGCATTAAGTTAAGATATAAGAAAATGGCAGATTAGATCCTTGCCTTGAGATTGAAGGAATATAGCACAGTCTGTTCTATGGTGGTGACGTTTGTGTGGAGCACAGAAAGATAGAGGCTTTCAAGCGCGGCTATGGCTTTTAGAAGCTGACCCGGTCTTTTCTGAGATAATATTTTTACCAACGCTTCGGATCCTAGCATTTTCACCTCCACATCTGCGATTTCAGACTTGATTTCTGCTACGCATTCCTTCATGTCTAAACAATTGTCTGTTATGTATTTGGCTTCTGCGCAAACTGCTGAAGAAATGCTTGACGAAACCGCTGAAGAAACAGGATTATTTGCCGTTTGTTTTGGGCTGAAAGCTTCAGCGTACATTCTTCGTCTTTTTTGAGCTTGCAAACACTGAAGAAGCTGTTCAAGCTCTTTAACAAATTCAATAGCGCCACCGATGATGGAAGCCTGATCACCCTGTACATAAAAAAAAAAAGCAAAACCCAAAAAAAGGATGAATCAGGCATTTTTACGCTGAGGTAGAATGGTAAGAATTGAAAGTAAGAATGGAGCGGATGGGAGAAGACATTCCAACAAAAAGGACTAGGACTAGAGCTACTTAGCTTAGATTAGACTGCAGAGGAAAAAAAAAAAACAAAGGAAAAAAAGTACCCTACCCTCTGAACGTAAGAGCCGGGCATAAGGGACCTCAAGACATTAAGATGCTCGTTCATTTGTTTTCTTCTGTTTCGTTCCACAGCAATGTGGGTCTGTCTTTGGCTTTCAACTTCTTCGCTATTTTTCGAAGATTTGGCCCTTTTTCTTTTCGGCCTTTGATTGTTCTCGTTTCCAGAACTGCACTGCGAAATCGGCGGATTATCACAGATCAAAACTTGCTCTGTTACGCCGGAATTGGCCGGCTCCTCTGCCTTCTTCTCCGAGATTACAATACTCACATTTTTGCCCTCTTCTGCACTCGGTTCGGATTTGCAGGGTTTAACCGAGCCCTTTTGATCCGGCTGCTCTTCCAAAACCGGTAGTTTTAAGTAAAACGGATCATACCCAATGCATTCTTCCCTTCCTCCTTCGCCCCCTTCCAGCATTTGCAAAAATGAAACTTTTGCTCCCTGATCTGGAAATTGTAGTAAATCTGGAACCCCGAATTTTTCTTGCCCAATCCTTCGGTTTGATCCATACAAAAACTGATTGCTGAACATATCGCTCAGTATATTTCCCATCATAGATGTTTCTGGATTATCCAGTTCGAAATCTCTGCTTAAAACCGGAGACGCTGTCTCAAATGGGTAGTAAGAATCCATCGCCGGCAGTATTCCTCGAATCTATGAAACCCAAACGAAAAAAACAGATTAATTCAACCGAAGAGACAAACTGTGTTCGAATTGAAGCTAGCAGGATTGAAACACGAATTGGTCGGAACAAAAAAAAACAAATACTCACGGAACCCATTGCTTCCTTGTCCATAGAAGTGTCTCTTCAGCTTGTACTCTTGAAACCTCGCCGCTGCAGCACGATTTGTAAGCTAGCGAACGCGGTTTTTGAGCTCGCAAAAGATTCAAACTCCAAAAACGTTACCTGGGTCCACGAACCAAAACCAAATTCGAGAAGCTCGCACCGAATTGAAGACTGTTTGGGCTGCATTATTGTGAGAATGGAGCAAAATGGTGCGGATACAACATACACGCTTGGGAGGGTCCTCGAAGATGCGATTTGGCAAGAAATGAGGTAATCCAGAGAGGATTTGGCAGCTACCGGAGCTCCAAACAAGCTAATCAGCCTGCTTCCATCCTATGCTGCAGGATGAAAGCAAAGGAAGCATTTTTAAATGGGTTGTCGTATGCAAATTTTGCAAAGCGGGTTTTGGGCGGAAGGATCTGGACGTGGGCAAAATCAAAGTACCGATTGAATGGTATGGCGGAAGAGGACAAGCGAGAAATTCAGGTGCACAGGGTTTCAATCTGAGTGGTAAACAAATCGGTCAATCTCAAAAGCTTGCTGCAGAGGAAGTATAACGAAAAAACCAAAACGGGCTTCTGCATTCAAGCGAGCGCCGGCTATGGCAGATCGAGAAGAAGACAGACGTAAAGGCAAAAGGCCCAAGCAGATCCGATGCTCGAACCCTAAAGCTGCCAAAAGAAAAATTTTGCTGTCTTTGACTCGGCGAAAAAAAAATAGGTGGCGGTTCTGTGGCGGAAAATCAACCTGAGGATATTATACGTTATAAGGTAGGTAGGTGGTGTTTCTTTTATGGAAAGTCCAACCTGGGGGTATAAAGAATTCTACAATTATGCGGGTTTGGAAATAATCCAAAGGGTAACGTTAATTAAGTACTTGGTGGACAGGCATGCAAGGCGGCCGCGAATGGCGGCATGGCATGCACTACTAGAAGGCTTGGTGGAAACGAGAAGCGCACCAAGCTGGAGTACTGTACTAAGAGTACCTGGCAAGGGCGTAGTGGAAAGGTAGGTGCGCCATGGAAAATGAAGAGTTTCAATTCTACGAAGGTGACACAGACAGACAGAGTGATAGCTATCTTTCTGAAATTTTGTATCTAGCCTCTACTACTTTCGTCTGTCTGCGCATCTGCTTTTCGCACTGTCCTTGTGTGTATTTTTGTGTTTGCGCCTGTCCGCATATGTCCCAGCCTTTTTCTTTTGTTTCTTTTACCTCGTAGCTTGCGTGCATGCAAATTGGTACCCTTCCCCCATGTTCACAAATCCCAACATTTAGTCTCTCAGTTCAGTACCTCCCCCCTTAGCCAGTCACCTTGTATATTACTCACATTCCATGTCCCATCCTGTCTTTATTCCCCCAACAATTTATTGCTATTATATACCCCCATTATTCCCCATATATGACCCTTGGCTGGTACACTTTCATCCATACTCCATCAACTTGTATTTCTTTTTTAATCTCTTGTCGTATCCGACGCCCCGAATCACCCCTCATCCAATTGATTTTCCCTGTTGCTGATTCGTTCCCTCTTGCATTTCACAGTTGGCCAGTCATATTTCCTCACTGCATGATGCTCGCCAATGTCGATTACTGCAACAGGGTCTTGGATATGATCAGTGTATTTTGTCTTAGATTGTTGCTCTGCCCCATGTAGCCTATCCCTAGTGGAATTTCCTCACATACACTATGTCCCGATGCCCTTCACCTAGGCTTCCTTATTTTCTCTATATACTATGTCCCGATGCCCTTCCCCTAGGCTTCCTTATTTGCCCTATATACTGAATCCTTCAAAGATCTTGAGTTGGTCATATTGGGCATCAAGCGCAAGAAGGCAACATCCTGTTCTCATATATTGGCGTATTGCGTAGATACCCACATGCCAAGTTGACCAACTTGATGTTTGGACAACACTGATGACATTCCATGTCTTCTAGGCTTTTTAAGTAACATTCTTGTGCCCATGAGATTTCGTTGTGGTGTAACGACTTTTATATGATATCAATGCAGTGGATGATATCCAAATCTAATTTGTCAGCACACAATACACCCTACATGTCAAGCAAGCATCTATATAATTTGTGAATGTCAATTTTATATTGAAATGTTATGCCCACAATTTAATTTATTCACACTTGTGTATGTTTTTGGGCTTATATAAACAGTCGTTAGTTGGAAGGTAAATAAATAACTGTGCCGTGGCCCTAATGTGAAAATTTGCACTTAGAAACTTTTGGTAGATATCTGGTAGCACTTTTCTGCATGACGCCAAGAAGGGGCTTGTCGGATGGAACTTGTGCAACCACATATGAACTGTAAATGTCCATATTAACTATTATAGAGCAAAAAAAACACAAAGACATGTGGGCGTGATGTGGCAAGAAACCGAAAGCGAAAAACAGCAGAACAAGTGCCTAGCTTATTTGGGGAGGTCAAATCAAGTGCACGAATAAACATAAAGTGTGTGTAAGTACTTCTCAGGTTGTGGGCTACATAGAATGATAATACTAGGTGGAGTTGGACGGATGGAAGACAGCTGCCCGTCCATGCTTATGCTTCTGGATCGCCTGCAAATATTCAGCTTTAAAAGCAACCGCTGATCCTATCTCCTGCCCTACCTAATACGTTACTGCTACGATGGTATACGCCAACTATGGTGTCGGTATTGTCCTTTGCTTGCACTTTTATTACAAAGACGCAAACTTTTAGATTTTCACAATAAGGGTTGGTTCCCGGTGCTTCGATCGGCTCCCGAAATTGAGTTCGGGAGCCAGCCGGGTTCGCCCAAGCGAACCCAGGAAATTCGCTTAAGCGAACCCAGGGATTCGCCCAGGCGAACCCAATATGTGGACGTGGCGGTGAGGTGGCGCTACCCACCGGGTTCGCCCAAGCGAACCCGAACCAGGGTTAACACAAAGCCCCCAAAATTGAACCATTATGACTTTTTTTTAATGGTTTGTTGGTAAAAACCAAATCCATTAATCAATACATGTTAGTGGGTTCAAAAGTTTACAAACCATGTCTAGTTATCTAATATGGTTCAATAACATATTTTTCCAAGATGATAAAGACAACATTGTTTTATGACATGGTATTAAAAGATGGCAATTTTAATTGGTCTCCGTAACGGCTTGAACTATATGATATTCTCATGTGGTTCATCAATATATTTCTCAAAAGTGATAAGACAACATTGTTTTATGACATAGTATTGAAACATGGCAATTTTAATTGATCTCTATAACAACTTAAACTATATGATATGTACTATTCTTTTAATATGTCAACTTTTTAGACTGGTATTTGATCGCATTTATTTTCTTCAATATATTGACATGGTAATTTTAAGCGCATAATTATCATGATGCTTTACAGTGATTAATTACCAATACACAATGTGGTAAACGATCTTAATTTAGATATACTAATATGCCTTTTTTTGCCCTATTTTTCTCCATGGTACTAAAATATAATTAATTCTATTAATTTTTCTAATAACTTAAAGTGTCTCATACAAATTAATGCTTAGTATTTCAAGTTTAATAGACTGGTATTTGATCACATCTATTTTCCTCGATATATTGACTTGACAAATTGTTCGAATTGTGGCAATTAATGGACAACATATAAAGTGATTTTTGTCTAGATTTGTTAAAAATTACGTGTAGTTTCTTTTTCGTCTCATGCATTTTTTTCAGACGTAGTGTTTTCCACATGCAATTTTTTATTTTTATTTTTCCCACATGTTATAGTTCAAAGATAGATTTTTAAAATAGGTAGTGTTTTCAAGCGTTGATTTTCTCATAAAAGATATGTTGAGCCTTTATATAGTTATGGTTTTTAAGGACTTTAAAAATGTTATAATGAAAATAGACTTGCTTTCTAAATAGATCATATAATTCGTTGTTGTGTTGTTCTGCTTTTATGCGTGCAATGTACCCTTCACATGTTTGCAATTTATAATTTGGCATTTTCTTCAAAGGAAACAGAAACTTTATTTATATAACTAGTTAAAACACACAAACAAATTTATGCATGTGTTTTTAACTATGGGATGTTTTTGAAGGATGTTTGGCAGGAATAACCAGTCTGAGAGAAGCAGAGCCCCAGCTGTGTGTAACCCCTGAGGTTGCTATACCTTCTGCCGTGATCTGGCTGCCCTTTGCGGGCCCAGCAAGTCCTGAAAGAACCAGTAAAAAACAAAAAGCACATAAAAGCCCAAGATCTGTCCAAAGCCGAAAGGAAACCAAAACTAGGAAATGGTGCCAAAACAGACCTGTACAAGAAGTCATCCTTTGCAGGAGTTCCCAAAATCCGCTGGAAAGCTCATCCTTCCTTTTCCTTCTGCCGCTGAAAAACCCCAACCTCTTCATTTATGCCATTTGCGGAGCTTAAAGAGTTGGCGGCCCATTTCTGGCTGAAATGGCTGTAAAAATTCATTCTTCGCCTTATTGTTTCGTCTCTTGCTAAGCTACAACAGAGGCTAAGATGCTTGGAATGCAAACAAACTTCAAACCTCCAATGTTCAGATGGCAAGCACCCTGATGCTGATCAGGGGCTTATCTTAGATCAGAGGCGACATCTTCTGAGCAGTAGTTTGCTCCAAAAGAGCAGAAGTTTGCTTGCCTTAGGCGGCAGATCGGACGCATTGACATGGCGCAGAGGCGGCGAGCAGATGGCGGAGACATGATCCGGTTGCCTAAAACAGGCAACCTAAAACAGGCGGAGGAAGATGGAGGCGCCTAAAACAGGCGGGCTAAAATCTCGGCCGTTAACTTATGGCCAATCGCATCAGAGGACCTGGATCGAGTCTCAACTGCCCATCTTGGCCGTTGAATGTGATACAGTCATCTAAACCACACATTTAAATATGCGATGATCACATTCTCGTGCTCTTTCTACATTTGGGCAGAAATATCATGTGGGATAGACTCAATTCAGCTTGCACTTCAAGTTCCTACATGTTTAGGGTAGCTAGACTTTAGCGCTTCACATATTCGTTTATTGACCCTTAACGTCCTTGGCCTCAGCATTTAGCTGTAGGTTTCAATCTCGGCCGTCGATCTTGAAGTGTTATTTCCAGTAACAATTTTTGTTATGTCCATAACACGAATGTTATGTCCATACCATTTCTTATGCTGCCACGTGAACTTTTTTTCTTTATTTTTTTGCCCCTCCGCCATAGCCGGATAGCCGTGGTCGAATCCCTGCGCCATAGCCACCATAGCCAGGCCTTCAGGTAAGTTTTAAGGGGTTTCAATTCGGTTTATCGAATCCGGTTCCAAATCCGGCTTATTAGATTAGGGCTGCTCAGATCCGGCATCTCTGTTTTAGATTAGATCCGGCTTATTAGATTAGGGCATCTCTGTTTTAGACTTCTAATAGCCGGAGCTCTGCATCAAGCAACTACCGTAGTTGGAGGCTCTAACAAGGACGAAATGCCCAGACTGGAAGGAATTTTTCTTCCATTCAAAATCTGTGCTGCTGCAAATCCTTCAAAATCCGTGCTGCTTCAAAATCCTTCAAATCTTACTGTTGTTGCTGTGCATGAGCCACAAACAGGCATGCGGAAGCTATCTTAGATTGATTCTATGAAGCTGAAGTGCATAAACTGGGCTGCTGTGATGCTAGAATACAGTGCAAGCTCCCGAAGCTAGGCCAAGCTTTTGACTATGGCTGCCACTGCGCTAAATGCCTCGGCCAAAGACGTTAAGGCCAATAACGTCCTCCCCTTGGTTATGGGCCAGGAAAATGGCCTCGTGGCCATGTGGCACGGCCTAATTTCGTGGCCACATGGCCACTCGGCCATTTTCCTGGCCCATAACTCCTCGGGAGAGGACGTTATCTACCCCTTGTTGCAATAGGTTATGAGCATAAAAGCAATAGGATGTCATTTAAAATCACACAAGCATTATTCACAACATGAAATTTTTTTATAATAATAATCCCACGAATATACTGGCAACCAACGGCTCAAAGTCGACGTCACGTAAAAAAACCCATAAGGAATGATAAGTAATGAATAAATGGTATTCCGATAATGAACCTTTATCAATGGGCTTAGAGCGAATCCCCATTAGCATCACACACGTGTTTAATACCCGCGCCATGTAGGCAATTACATGCTGAGCAAATGCAGACCATTCCCATTTTCAAATGCATAACATACCTTTTCCATTATGGTGACGGAGCAGCAAATGCCCAAGAAGCTTTAAGATAGCCAGTTTGAAAATGCAGCAGAACTGAATGCTGGTTTGGATATGCCCTAAACGATAAACTCTAGGGCAGCTTTAGTTTTTCAAATACAGTGATGGTGCATCTGAGAATTCTACCGCATGCAGTGCAATGTGCTTGGTGAACGGGCTGTTTTTATTAAGTTTTTGTACTACGCCCTATATGTTCATGCACCTACGATTTTATGTGAGACAGTTGAAAGAGCTCTAGATGGTTGTTTATGCTTATATAGTGGGTTGAAGTCACAAATGGAGCTTTATAAGAAAACAAAATAAGTTGATGCACCATTCTCATCATCACATGGAATTACAAATGCCGTTGAGAGCAAGTTAAATCAAATAGCATGATAAAATCTTAGCTTTTTTTTTTTTTGGGGATTTTAAGTAGTTAAATTGCTTGGTGAACGGCATTTTTGTTTTATATTGAAGTACTTGAGTCAAGTGAAAGGCATTTCTTGATCTACTTTATTTAGAAAATAGTTTATAACTTATGTAGTATATGTATTCTATGATCTAGCTATACTCTTCTACACAAGAAGATCATCGCTTATCGGCACCGTCATCCATGAATTGAAGGAATGGTGAAGGTTCTCCTCAACCTAGGTGCAACACAATCTCCTTCCAGCAAGTGAATAAAATTTGACTCTCAGGATTTTATTAGGGTTATATTAAAAACTGTATTAGACGTCGCACCTAAAACATTTCTGACACCTCATCTTCCACACGACGTCACTTGTGCGGTGTTGGGTGTTTCAACAATCAACATGGCACATTGCAACTACGGGGTATGCCATTGTGACGTCTACTCAGACATCTCCCTGGCCTTACCTTGTGGAAGCCTACCTTCAACATCGTGTGAGTAGAACATCGTACGCGAGAACATTTTGCGACATTGATGTAAGCTATATATCGTAAACCAATGTCACTAATAGCTCGTCCTCTGTTTATGTGAGAATGAACTTGAATGTGTTACAGCAGAAGCTACACAACAACCAACTGAGCACAACCAATCTTTGAAACATGCTCAAGATAGAATTGAGAAATAAAAGGTGAGATTGGACAAGTCAATGAAAGCTTTTCAACACCTCTTAATCAAACTGAAGAAAAGCTTACCCTATTGCAAGAGGAACTCTCTAATGCTAAGGCCATTGTAAAGCTTGCATCAAATCTGGAGAAAGAAAGATTTGCATGGAGAAAATTTCAGTTGTGGACAGCCATTCGTACATGATCATTTTAAAAACCACTATAATAGGTGGCTTTTATTGAGGAAAAATAAGTTTGCATAAAAAAAAAAACACTATCGTAGTGGTTATGTATACATGATAGTTAAATTTTTTGATGCCTTGTAATTACTTTGAGAGTTTGTTACCTCCAGAGTGTGAACTATGCACTTGCAGTTAGCTTTGAGACATGTTAATCAAAATGTGTTTTCCACTGGTATACTTCATGCAAAGTCTCAACCCATAGCTATTGACCTATGGGAATTGTGATGCTCATTGCACTTACGACAGCCCACCCTATATTTTGAAGGACCTTCCATCCAACGGCAACCCATCGCATGGGCCCTCCATCTAACCCGTATCTGGGATGGCCAGACAAATGAGCAGAGGACATGAATGCGCCATTCTAGCCCGTTCTCTATAGGCTCCTATATCAACGGAAGCAAACAACAAGACGACCTCGAAGGGTAGTGATAATCCATCCCATCACAATATATCGGATACATCAAATACATCATGTGAGGCTCCTACCTCGGCTCAACTCAAGGGGGAGTTGATTGACAACTGGGATTCGCCAGATAGATCAGATCGAGGTATGGCAATGACTTGGACTGACAATAGACAATGGCTAGGGTTGACCACTCCATCCGCCCCTCCTGTGCATACTTTACAAGCTCTATGGTAACCCTTTGGCGCGGGAGTTTTTTAATCCTGACAGTAATACATTTGCTGTGCTCTTTTGATTGGGTATCATAGGCTAATCTTTTTGCGTGGACGATAAAAATCTATTTAATTCAATTCAATTCATCCTTCAAATAGACATTGCATTTATTACATTCTAAATTGCTATGAAGTTACAAGTTAGATACAGATTCATTACAAGGTTTCTTTCATTACCCGTGGATAGGCTATGTCTAAGAATTCTCAGTGGCACCATATTATCATTAGCATTATCGTTATTATTTTTATCTGTTATTATCTTTTTGTAATTTTGGGCTCACGCCCCATAATGTACTCGTCCCATGGCCCATCGTGGTCTCCGTGGACGTAAAAATTTCTATCTTATTATTTTATCTCATTGCTAAGCAACAATTTGATTTAAATCTATATCATTTGAGACAAATCATTTTTTTTTCTTTTGTAAAATTTATTGATAAGGTTCATTGTGTGCTTCCTCCATACTTAAAAGTTTCGCATCTTTACGGAGGTCCAAAAACATTTGCATTTGGAAAAATACAAAACTAATTAATGCACTAATAAACTATTAACAAGCATAGTGAATAACCACATCGAAAAACCTTAGCGTCTTTGCAAAACTTAACATGATTCTCGAACTAATTAGAAAAACTGTATAGAATACAAAATTTATAAGCCTAGCATGTAAAGGCATCCAAAATTATGACATTAAAGAATTACATAGAAAAACCATTCTGTAAATTAATGATGATTTTCAAAGACCATCGTTAAATCTTGAATCCGTATAACTAAATATATTAGTGACTAGCAATGGTCTTGCAAAATCAGTATATACTTAAAACACATCTTTCAAACTATTGATAATTTCAAAAAACTATTGTACAATTGTAAAATTCATGTAATTAAACATGATATGAACTAGCAATGATTTTGCTAAACCAATGTACACTTTAAAACAACCTTACAAACTAATGATGATTTCTAGAAACTAGCGTAAAATTTCGAATTAGTACAAAAAATATGATATGGACCACTATTGGTTTTGCAAAACCAAGAAGGTTACATGGGTTGTATAAAAAAACTATATATATACTGGTTCTCATGCTAATTTTTTATACAAGTTCATTTTTGGGGGCCTTGTGTAAGCCGGAGGCAGGTCGGATCGGCAGGTGCAGGGTGGCAGGTGCAGGGTGGCGCGCTGAACGAGGCCGGGTTCGCTTAAGCGAACCCACGTTAGCTTCCCCTTTCTGGGTTCTGCAGCAGAGAAAATCCCCCGCTTAAGATCCACTTTCTTCCGAGTACCTACTCAACAAAAATGCTTGAAAAAAAAATCCCGACGAAGAACATACTTCCAGAGACACTGGATTAAAACCCCAAAGTCATAGTCGAAAGGAAAAAATGTGAGCATTCTAACTATGGCAAGCAAACCGGAGCATCTGGAGCGAAAAAAAGACAATGCAGGCGGATTTGCGAGCAAAACAGACCTTCGGAAGAATACTCATTTCTGGGTTCATTTCCGCTTAAGATCCACTTTCTGGGTTCTCAGGCGACAGCTCTTGCCGCAACGTTGAAGCCCTGGAATGCATCATCACTTCAGCCACAAATTACACACAATTCAACAAATTACTCACAATTGGACCAATGCAATTAACCCACAAATTATTCACAATTAGAGATCAACGCAAACCAAATCACCCACAAATTACTCAAATTGGACCAAAGCATAATGAAAGGAAGCCAGGATTCGTTTTGGTCGTGCCCGCTACACAAGAATCGGCGCTGAAAAGACGTCAAGGGGTTCGCCTAAGCGAACCCGGCGGGGCCGCCTCGTCCCGCGCGCCTGCCACCCTGCCCCCGCTGACGCCAGCACCTTAACCCAGGTTTGGGTTCGCCCGGGCGAACCCGGGGAAATTCGCCACGTCCGCCGCCACGTCCCCTGCGGGTTCGCCTGGGCGAATCCGCCGGGTTCGCCTGAGCGAATCTTCGGGGTTCGCCTGAGCGAACCCGCTTGGCAGTTTGACCCGATTTCGGGAGCCAATAAAGTGGGCGGTTGGTTCCTTAACACCCTGCTCCTTGGGTTTTTATGGCTAAAGCAGTCATAATGCCCTAGGGTGTTATCACAAAGGCTCATAACGCTCTAGGGGGTTATCACGAAGGCTCATAACATCCTCGGAGCAGGGTGTTAAGGAACGCACACCCTTGCCATTTTGGCCATGGCCATATTGCCCTAGAATTTTATTCCCATAACGCCCTCTGACCAGGGCATTATCTACCCCATCTCGAGTTATTTTCTTTTAGCACTTTTGCACAAATGTTACTCCAGGTTTCCAACATTCTCAGGCTATCCACATTGCAGCCACTTGAGTTTTTTTAGGATGTGGATGATTTTTTCACCGTTTGATTCCATCCAGGGTAGGGAAATTAATGAAAATTGTAAGCGGTTATGCGCACTTTAGGAGGTGGAGCGGTGTATTCTTGACCCCTATTCACTCAATGCTAGGGTGTTCCCTCTCTAACAGCTAGGTTGTCTCTCTCTTTGCAACAGACGTGGTTCTCAAGGCCAAGATTGCTTGCTCCAGATGCCGGAACAGATTGAAAAAGCTCCTAGATCCTATCCTGTGAAGCGTCTTCAGGTTTAAAATTCATTTTCCTTAGGTTTCCATGTGGTCGTTGTTGAGGATGATCTTGCACCTCTTGGTGTGGATCGATGATGTGGCATGCCCTTTGGGCTGAATGGTCATCTCTCCAAGAGACACATCTCTATGATCAGACACACCTAGCCAAGGCTGGGGCTATTCCAGTCACTCAGATCAATATATGCTTTCGCTATTCATATCTTTTGGCATGGTATCAGAGCCTCGGGCTTGAAATCTTGGGCATACAAGAAGGAGATTCGACAAAGGAAGAAATCAAATCAGAAGAAATGTAAAAGACTCGAAATCTTCTAAACCTGGGAGGGCAATCACCCTCTGATTGCACCTGCATGAGAAATCGTTGCCCAGAGTTGCGACCAAAGAAACGCCGTTGTTCCCCTTTTCTTTCGCTGTTCCCCTTTTCTTTTGTGGTCGAAAACTTAAACGTGGCATTTCTCATGCCAATTATAAGTTTTGTTAACATTTTGATATTTTACTAAAATTATTGGTTTAATAAACCATTAAATATCATTGGAAACCATGGATACTCTATCCAAGGGTAAATATTATGTGATCGAAAAATTCAACGGCGAAAACTTCCACACTTGGCAAGTTAAGATGAAGTTCCATCTAATCGAGAAAGATTTATTTGGAGTCGTCGATGGTTTTGAGAAGAAACCAAGTGATGCTGCCGAGCTTGTGAAATGGGAATTAAAGAATAAGAAAGCTATGATTGGATTGGGATTAGGAGACTCGCAAATTCACCATGTGGATTTCTCCAAATCTGCAAGAGATATCTGGAATGCTCTTGACCAAATCTCCAGATTGTAGAACATCTTACTTTTGAGCAGATTATTGCCTCACAACCAACACATAACAACCATTGACATTAACAATCAACACATAACTACCATTGACATTAATTAACACAACCATTGGGTCCAACATATTTAAATTAAAATCCCCCTTAAACCCCCTTTGGTTTGGGTGCATATTCAGACGGGGGGTGACTCCGGGCAACGAGAGCTGTTGGATAGGCATATTCGCCCCTTATTCCTTAATCTATACCGTACATAAAGTTCCTCGTTTGTGGGGTATGCAAGTACAAAATTTGCTATACTGTATAACAAGATTCGCAAAATACTATAAGATTTCAAGCAGAATACTATATGGTGTTGATTTCGTACGTGCAAAATACAATTATGAAGGCTCTCGCTGCCCTACGTCACCCCCCGTGTGAATATGCACCCAAACAAAAGGGGGTTTAAGGGGGAATTTAATTTTAAGGCGTGTAATGTAATGGTTAAAAAATTTTTTGCCCCTTCGGGGCAAAAACAAACACAAGTCATTACATTATACAGAAATAAATTGATATTATACGAGGGATTTTTATTTAAGAATATTGAGCATAATGGTCTATGTAAATTAGTTTAATGGTTGTTACATGCTAGTTGTTACATTACAAAAAAATTGGGCCCTTCCGGCCCTAACAAAAGCAATATGTAGGCCAAGAAACAGGACAATGTATCATATTAAACAAATATGTAGGCCAAGAAACAGGACAATGTATCATATTAAACAAAAGCAATATGTAGGCCAAGAAACAGGACAATATATCATATTATGATAAAATAAGTGTCACTATTAGCTAGAAAGTAGACAAGAAAAAATATCTTTGAGATGAGAAGCAACTAGAAACAAAGGCAACTTTAGTGATGTCCCATTGTTCCAACTTGCCGATCTGTGATTGCTGCTTGAGATGTTGCAGATGCCCATAATTTATACTGCAAAGGGTTCATATCACAATAACCAGCTGATGAGTAGGAAGTTAGTAGCATGAGCATCTGTAGCATTGTCCGTGATACGCACCTCTCCAAAGATCGCCAATATATTTGCTTCTCATAGAGACATGAAGAAATGCAAAAATTGAACATTAAAAGCTTCATATCTGGACTTCAGAAGGCAGGCCACAATTTTCTGCACAAAGATGAAGATGATATTACAATAACATGATGAAAAAAAAAATGGAATTTCTTCGATATGGTAGCATGACTAAAAAAGCTTATCGCGGGGTGTATGTGAATGATGAAGCATTATTTGGAGCTGTGAGAATCTTAAAACAACCAAAAAACAAAAAACCAAAAAACAAAACCAAGGACATACACGATCCACTATTTGCTGCATGTAATATATTTTTGCAGCTACTACATGAATGCTTAACCTGATAATGACTTGAACTTCCTAGCAGATTGTAAAGGAAAGAGTTTTGTAAATTGATCAGGATCAGTGCAAAGAGCTAAAGAAACTTGGAGAAATGCGGACTTGAATTCGGGGAGTTTGTAGCTTCCAAGGCATCTAGGATAGCATAGAATATTAAAAGAAGGTATGACAAACATTTCACATTGAATCTGTTTTGGGGCAAAATATTTTACGGAGTAAAGAGATCTGCTGGATATAAAAAGAGATAGGTACTATCGGCACTACCGGATGCTGCTAGTGGAGTATTATCTACAAATGGCAATCAAAGATTACTGCTTTAGTTGCAGCACACAGATCTTTCTTTGATTAAATACTAAAGTATCTTCGTCTGCTTTGGTGTTGCCTATTGCCACTAAACAGATGCCGAATCTGAAACCCTGGAACCATAATCGTGGAAAAAAAGCAATATAAACATGTAGCATAATAAATCTGCTTGGTACGCCTTTTCTCACCGAACACAAAAAAGCATCTTGTAGCACATAGGAATTGGAACCCTAAGTTGAAGGCCCACTGGAATACCTAAATTGCTTGTAGGAGCCGATTCTGTGCAGTCGGCCTTGTTGAATTGGTTCAGAGGGAGCCGGAAGGAATTTCGCAAGGGCTGCCTTCCATGGAAAAAAAAAACCGCATGAAAACTGCCTTGCCCCTCAAGAATGGAAATCAAAGCAGATGTCAAGACAGAATAAACGTGAACAGTTCAATGCATTGTTGGTTCGTAAAACGTGGCGGATGTGGAGCTAAATAATGCTAGGGACGAATACGCACAAATGAAAAGGTCAAGAATCTTGGTCGCCAAACTTGGGATAATGAAGAAAAACAAGAAAAGCAAAATGGTGGCATTGATAGAAGAGATGATAAGCGCTCGAAGCCATTGCCAAATGGTGCAGTATTGATAGAACCCACAGGAGTTCAGAGTAAAATAAAAAGAAAACGCCGGGGTTTAGATGCTGAGAAACGGAAAGTGAAACGGGTACACCCATACCTTGGAAAAAACTTCGAAAGAAATGCTTTGGCCCCGAATGCCATGGAAACTTTGAATAGTACCGGCACATCCGGCCAGATCATCATCCTCGTGATTAAAGCACTAAGCCTTCCACTCCAAATCTGTCTGATCACAAGAACATTACTTTTTTGCAAGAATGCCCTGAAATGCTATCCACAAGGCTTGCATGTTCAGCCGCTAAATAAAAAGAGGGCTTTTGTTGTGAGCCCTTGGATGTTGGACCATTGAAAAAAAAAAGCTAAATCAACGACTAAGAAATGGTGCACTCTAGATGTACGCATTAGTACATCTATTTGAATACGCCATGAAATCTTAGGAAAACCTTTGTGAAAAGCGTACAAAAACACAAAAAAAACCCCCTGTCATTATGCTACATATTGTTACTTCCGCTACAACCATTTCTCTTTCACAATGACACCATTGTTTATCAATCCATATGATTTTGGATGCTCCATCTCTAGCTTAAAGGTAATGCATGATTCACCTTACGGTTTGATTAAAATTCCAAACCTACAATATAAATGCATTCTTGTGGCCACTGTTTGACTGATCTACGTGACATGGAAAAGGGCGTGGAATAATCCGCCTGTTGTGTGCATAAGAATCCATTTGTTGATTGAAGCTAAAGGCTGGCTACTATGAACAATCTGGCAGCCAGGAATATCCAAGAGTTGGAAGCAAACAGAGGGCCTAAACTTGAATCTGTAGCAAATCTTAGGAAGGAAACAAAAGGGGTTTTGCAAAGACCACATTGTAGAATCGGGGAAACCAATACCTTGAAAAAAAAAAAAAAACATTATGCTAACTCGAAGAAACATTAAAAAACAAATACCTTTGTAAGTGTGAGCAAAAAATCCATCTCGTGGTAGTAAAATCCACTCCGGCAATAAGAATCCAAGAGGGCAAGTACACATGCATATGCACACATGCACATACATGCACACATGCACATGCACTTGCACTTGCACTTGCACATGCACAATACACATGCACATGCACACACATGCACATGCATGTGCACATGCACATGCATACACATGCGCAGTGTTCATGCACAAACACATGCAGAGAAAGACAACAACCCTCGGATTGTTCCCACCAACGAAAATCAACGGCCCATAAATGGTGCACTCTAGAAATACTATTTAGTACACCTCAACGAATACAACAACGAAATCATAGAAAAACCATGTGAAAAAGCGTATAAAAATCTAAAAGTAACCCCCTGTTATTGTGCTACATATTTATTGGAAGAAGAGCGCAAATTGCGAAAGCAAGATCTTTCCTCTGTGGCAATG
The DNA here is from genome assembly GCA_021234155.1 of Isoetes taiwanensis. NCBI lineage: Eukaryota > Viridiplantae > Streptophyta > Lycopodiopsida > Isoetales > Isoetaceae > Isoetes > Isoetes taiwanensis. The sequence goes on along the minus strand of JAJEKV010000057.1, from coordinate 3,842,974 downwards.
TTTGCTAAAGGAAAGGATAAACAAGGAGAAAGTGAAGAACAAAATAATGGCAGTAGCAAATATGGCAGAAAGAAAACCAGGAAAATGCCGCTATTGTGGAAAAGCTTGCCATTGGGCACGAGATTGTCGAAAGAAGAAAAATGATGAATCAAAATCTAAAGAACCTGAACTCAAGAGCTTTACTGCTATAATTGAAGATGATGAAGACTTAGGTTTCTAGAACTTATCTGGTCATTGGGTCTTAAACAAAGTTTAAAATGAAACGTACTTATTTGCTCCAAACGCACTTCAAAAGGAATCTTTAAAAGATTCCTTAAAATTCCCTTTAAAAAGTCCATTTTTAAGGTTTTTTTGTGACAGGTGTGACAATTTAGGTAATTTAGGTACCCTTTTTGAGGGGTTGATTGAACATAACTTCTATGCAAAAATAGTTACTTATATAAAGTGTAGCAAAAAAGGGGCAATAAAAAAAATAGCAAGGGTAGTAGATTGACAAAGAAGTGAAATATTCAAGGTTGTGAAAATTGTACAAAATTATGAATAAAATTGTCAAAAATATAGGACATTTTGACAAACACTCATCACCTGCACTTTCTGTTCTTTACATGTTCGAGTCATCGGACAAACTTACATTTTGCAGCAATATCGGGGATGCATCTCATCCCGAGACTCATTTAATCCCCGATCACTTGAGCCTTCATCCTCGCCTTCACTCTCAAAACCGGATGTACTCGAACGATCTTCTTCCTCACCTTTGTCTACAAGTGAGTCCTCATCATCATCTTTTTGCCACCTTTCTAGGTTGTTTGTCTAATCCACATGGCTTTATTAAAGTTTGAGTGACCATACGTAACTTATTAGCAAAGACTCGTAACAAAGTCATATGCAAGAACCTTTACTTGCCTAGATCTATGACCGCAGGTGTTTGCTTTGGACTTTGCTCTCTTTCCCACTCTGCTTTTTACCATCTCCAAAGTATAACTCCCAATCGAAAGCATTGGCGATTTGTTCTCATCCAGTGCACTTTTAATTGAGTGGGAATTCCATCCTCTCTTGTTACCTCCAGTACTTTAGCTAGCCAGAATGGCTTCCCAGATTCATCATTGTCAGCTGGGACAACTATGAGCATTTCTTTCTGAATCTCTGAGACTGAACCAGATACTCGAGCAACTTGTTGTGCCGTGCGTCTAGGGCTAGTGTACATGACTCTGTCATCTTCATCTAATCTAGCCATTATCTCTACATGTACCTCTTGATTCTCAACTTGCACAGGGAGAGTTTGCCTAGATGGCCAGTTGAATGTAAATGGTCTTCGACCTTGTAATGAAGCTTGCAACATGTCACGTTGCCGAGAAAAAAACTGAGGCCACCATAAAGCATCTGCCTCTCCAAAGTGGTTAGAGCATGACTGAATACTTGTCTCAATATAATCCAATGATTTGTTTGAGTCAAATGCTCTTCCCTAGGCATTTGCTCTGCAGAGAGCATAGAACTAGTATTGGGGATGGTGCGAATGAATTGAATACCTGCTGCTGGCTGCCACTGCAAGGATGTGGCATATTTCTTTCCTTGTAAGATGGCCTTGCCATCTACAAGTGAAATTTTGATCTGATGCTGACACTACAAGAGAATGATGAAGTTTTGTCAGAAAAAGCGTCAGATGGTCTTCACAAAACAGACAACTGCCCAGACCCTACTGACTGACGAATTATCTGTCGCTTATTATCTGACGATTAAGTGTCAAAAACAGCGTCAGAAAAAGCGTCAATTCTTCTGACGCTTAAGTGTCAGAAAAAGCGTCAGTTCTTCTGACGCTTAAGTGTCAGAAAAAGCGTCTGTTCTTCTGACGATTAAGTGTCAGAAAAAACGTTAGAAAAAGCGTCAGAAAAAACGTCAAGGAACGTCAGAAAATTCGTCAAATTTTTTGTCAGCATTTTCGTCAAAGAATGCGTCAAAAATATTTTTGCTAGCATTTTTGTCAGGTTATTAGTCGCATATATTCTTTTGGATTTACTTGCACTCTTAATCGAATCTAGTTGCATTCACAATTGCATTCTTAGGATATGATGATGCTTAAATTTACATGAATATATTTTACAAATTCATAGATAAGAGTATGAAAAATTTGAGATCCTTTATTCAAGTAGTAATTGTTACATGTCAAAGTACGCACAATCTTTAAAATGCCACCAAGAAGGACTTTTGTTATATGTCAACATTAAAATGCCACCAAAGGGATTGCAACAAGGACTCAAACATATAAGCCCAAGCTTGTACATAGGAATTCAAGCACCAATTACCTGCAACCAATATAATTAGTAAGTAGCCTACGGGAATTTGCTGAATTCAAAAAATAAAAAGCAATCTCACTGTTTAGCAAAGAGGGAGTAAAGACGGATTCCACAGCTCAATAAAAGTGATTCTATTTTGTTTGATCCCTTTTTGAGACAGCTGTAAGAACAAATCAAGAGCTCCATCAATAAATCCACGACGATATTATGCACAGGCAGAGAATTTCAAGAGACTACCTTAAACATTTTTGCACCCTTGAAACTTCCACAGTTCTAAGTACCCGTCATTTCCTTCAAGGATATATATGCTGTGTAATAAAGGTTAAAGTGTAATAACTATTATTATGGGAACCCAACTAAACATTTACAATAGAAAGACCAATCAACAATAGGAGGATCTATTTCCATAGGCACAAAGTGAAACATATGCAACCTGTTAGCATTGGACATACAAGTTTCCATGTTCAAAATCAATACGTCATAGGAATTCATCATACCTCATCTTGATTAAAGGGGTTCCATTGCAAAGAGGCAAGCTTCTCACAATGGACAAAAATCTGCAATAAGTATGAATCCCTACCTGCACAAATAACCAAGTCAGAGAATATTTTAGATATATACAATAAGTCTTTTGTTGGTGGCTTGGGAATCCCAACTTGCCTGTTTTATTTGAGAATTTATTACATGAAATTGTACCAGGAATGGATGATTATAAATCATCAGGTCGGGCATTACAAAACAAGGTCTCTTATTCGTAGATTGAGCGTGTCTCGGCATTGCTTACAGCAGCCAAATAAACTCCCTGGAATACAAACAAAATGCCATTTAGTGTTTTTCAATAGATCTGTTCACTTCGATCATGCCACCACGTAACCATTTGCAATTTGAAATTCAAAATCTGAGGAAGAAATGTCCATATGCTTTATACATATCTAAACGACCCAGAAAAATCCACATGTGTGAACAGATTTACCTCCAAAAGAGCCAGGGAAAAATCACATGCCGCTGCCATTGCCCAGGAAAAACCATATGTGAAGCACAAACAGAGCTTCTGTAGGTAATGCTCATACTTTGTCCTTGAGTTTCTCATATCCAGCAAATCCAGTCTCAATCTGTTTATGCTCATGCTGGCCCTGTGTTAGTCAATAGAGACGCCCTATGTTTCTTCTATTTAGAAATTAAATTAGATATGCCTTCGTATTACCTCAGTTCAGTCTCAAACGAATAAGAAGAAACCTGGGGACTTAGCTTTCCAAATTGCTAAACATGTAGTTATGGCCATTAATTCTAGCAAATCCAGCTCAACACTTAGCTTTCCAAATTGCTAAACATGTAGTTATGGCCATTAATTCTTGCAAATCCAGCTCAACGGGAACTCGATCTATCAGCATTTACCATTATGCATTTGGCACTTTAAGAAACCATAAAAGCAGTATTTCTATTATCTCACATTCCATGAAATTCTATCATGATAATCAAAACCATTCATGTCTTAGAAGTATATTCAAATTGGCATGAAACATTACCATGAAAGTTAAACATTTTTCAACCTGAATAGAAGCATGAAAGCTTGTTCTTGCCTCATATCCAAGGACATCTGTATTTACTAGTTTAACTTAATAGGAATACTAGGAACCTTAAAATTTTACATGGCCGGAACTAAACATTACCACAGGCTAACCTGAATATATGCGCTCCACAATAATTATTAATATTGCTGCCATTAGAGCGTCCACACTGAAGAGAGTTGTAACAGAGGACTAAGTCTAGAAAAGCCAACTCCAATTTGCCACAACTATGGAATCATTTTCGGATTTGGCAGGCCCATTTTTGGATATTTGTTCAGCAGCATATAAGATCATTTTCAGAACATCTTTCAAAAGCCTTATCTCTTTTTCCAATGAAGCACATAATCTTGCAAAGGCTTCACATTCTATATCATAATTTAATTATCAACTGTTGTATAACCATAAGGACCGACCTGGTTTTTTTGCTCCAAGCTTCTAATTTTGTCATGATCTGGCACAGCCGAATAGAAGCCCAACAGCCAGCCGTTTTTGCAGAGGTCTCCATCACCTTGTTGCAAATGAACTTTTATCAAATACCTCTTATCAGATATCTTATCTGAGGCCTAAAGCCGGATTCGGGACCTGAATGCCATCAACGGATCTTTTTTAGGGCTATTAGCCTCACAAATGTCATGAACTGGTATTCGAACTGCAAGATTAAGACTTAAAATTTTAGTTTCGGCCACATGAGCCATAATCGTCTTTCCACGACATCTGTTCTGACCTTCTATCTGCCCAGACATGCTGTTGGCGCCAGAGCTCCTGTCCTCAAATCGTAGGGTTTACACGTTATTATAATGCCCTATTCACAAGGTCTAGAAAATTTCTTGAATCATAGTGGATATAGTATCCCATTAGCATTGCTTGTACAAAGCCACAATTGGCCCTTTTCAACACAGTCGGCACCACCATTTTATGGAAGCATTAGCATATAGCACATTTTATGGCTTTTTTCCTTTGCCGAAACTTGCTTTTTTGCAAAGAAACTATTATATGGAGAATTGAATTCTCGAATTCTCGAAGCATATAAAGTGTCCACAAGCTTTTGCACATTGCCGAAACATGGCTTTTGCAAACAATCTATTGAAAGGAAAGGAAAGGAAACCCCAAAATAAATTAATAGCATGATTAAATAATGTAAGAGCTTGTTTGTAGTAATATTCCACCATCTTCCAGACAAGTTTAAGCCATACGAAGTGACCTATACATGTAATTTTCGCTTAGTCCAAAGGATACCAAGTCATTTGCACAAAATCATAATAATTTCTAATATCATTCTCAAATCTATAGATATTCACCAATTAGCCCCTTAAGCCTTTAGCTACTAACAAATATGGCTAGTGCCATGCATTTTAAGCAATCTAAGAACATGGATGCCACCATGGCACATGGCATAAATTGGCCTTGATTTGGAGCATGCCATTATCCTTTTCAAGTTTTATCATTTTCTCAAAGTCAAGCCCATCAAACAAGACATTATAGCCATTTGCATATTAGGCAAATTATGCACCCAATATTTAGTTTTTTAGGCATATCACCATTTTAAACTTTATATGGTACCCACTCATTGGCTTCTACAAACTTGAGGGAAAATAAGAACCCCCTTAGAATTATAAAATCATGTGTAGCTTTTGAGCTGTGTGTAGCTCAGCAGGATTTCTAAGAGCTATGCAAAGAGCTCCAGAAAATATACAACTCTAGTATCTTGAGCATGTGATATGGGAGTTCTAGACCTCTCATAACAGCATGAGCTTCACAAGTGCTATATCTAGCCCTTGTGTCGCAGCTCAAACCTACAATACTAGCTAGAGATGGAAATTTACAGATTCAGTTAAGGATCAACAAGTTTTAGGGGAAGATAGCTTTTCAAAACATCAAATTCCATCTAAAACATACTCGTGGATGAAATGTTATGACTAAAATTGTAATAGTGTTATCTTCTGACCAATGATCTGACACAAAATCTAACGAAACATGTGACGCCTTTTCTGACGTTATTGCTGACGCTTTTCCTGACGCTTTTTCTGATGCTCTTTCTGACGCATATTCTGACGTATTTTCTGACGTTTTTTCTGACGTTACATTTCTGACGCTTTATGTGATGCATAACCTGACGTATATTTTCTGACGCTTAATCAGACGAAATATCTGACGTAAAATCGTCAGAAAAAGCATCAGAAAAATAATCGTCAGTTTAGTCGTCCGCGTAAACGTCAGGCAAAAATCTCTCTAGACAGTCTGACGCTTTTTTTGACAATAAACAGTCATTCTCTTGTAGTGTGAAATGTAATGTTTCTCAAGGGCTCAATAGCACAGTGACCCAGTTGATCTCTCCGAAAAATCGATTCCTTGAAATCATAAGTTTCTTATAATAACTCGATGTCTGGATGAGGATTGTAGGAATCTTGGATAACCTCAATCATTGCTGGTAGGCTGAGAGCTTTTTTTCGAGCAAGACGTTTAGAGAACCTACTGAACATCTGATCAATTTGATCGTGTGTATGACCAACAAGCAGGAAACCAATCTTCACCTTCTTGAAGATTTGTTTCTCAACTAGCATATCACAGTAAGCAAACAATGCCTGATTCTTATTTTCTCTTGTCGTGTTGTCTAGCTGAAGATATAGAATCGGTGGTATATGTTCTAGATTGGAAAGAAGCTTATTCAATATTGTGATAGTGAGATTTGGATCAGCATGAATGTTTGGATAGTTCAAAAATGCCTTGCAAGATAGTTTTCCATTAAATACCATAGCACCAACAACATGCAGGTGTATAAAATCTTCTTCAGGAGCATCCTTAGGCACATTGACAAAATGTGGTAGGATGGTCTTCTTCTGGTCCATTCCATCAATGACAACCGATATGTAGTTGAGTGGTTGTTCCAGTGCTTTCTTCCTATGTTTTGTCAATTTTCTCTCCGTGCATTTTGTCTCTGAGCTTTTAATTCAGAGCATGTAGCACAAACAGACATCTGGTGCTTGCTAGGAATGGACACGTGAGAAAACTCTTTTTTTCCAGAGCACAGTGAAGTAAGAGTAGCAGACATGGCATTCTCCAGCCTCAACACACATATCCTGATAATTACTGTAGACTTCACGTTTCGTGAAGTTGTCACTCAAGTGGTACATAGGGCTGTTAGGGAGTTTCTCGCATGACTCCTTAAAGAAATCTTCCATCCAAGAAACACATTGAAGGGCATGAATTCTGGATATACCTCCTGAATAGCAGTAGTCATTAATGCCTGGATTCTTGTCAAGCCTTATTCTTCAGGCGGTCAAGTCGTCTGCTGCCTAAAGCATGAATCAATTTAAAGGCTGTTTGATAGACGGTGTGGCCACCAGCTGTGTAAGTAAACCTTTCACCATAATCTGGCCTAATATTGAAGCCTAAGTAGCCCCTTTGGTCTAACAGAGTCATTGAACTGTAACTATCACGAATCAACCTCAATTCCTTTAGTCCAATCTAAGCAAACAACGTTGAGAATAACAGTGCTTTGTATGTGTTGCCCTCAAGTGAGCCTCGTCCATAAGTTTCTTTCTTCTTTGGGTTGTACATGCTTTCTTGTGTATGTTTCGCCTAAGATTCTTACTTGCAGGAGCTTTGAATTCGAACATAGAGTCTTGTGGCTTTGGTAGGTCCTCGTCTGAGAGATCAACATGAGGTGTTTCTTCGTCTGACACGGGAGCAACAGATGGTGTACTAGTACATGCTGAGAGGTTTGGTGTGGGCAAATCCTGGGGTGAGGTGCTTTCCCTCTCTCTGGGAAAAAGTAATCGAGGTTGGTGACGTAATTGACCAGCTTCTGAAGTGTCCTAGAACACAGGAGTTGCGTGGCGCTGACTGCTCCCACTTGTTATAGTACCAATTAACGAAATGGATGGAGTTGGCATGATTTGCCTCCGGGGAGGCAGCCTACGGTGGACTATGGGAGACGTACTAAAATGAACTGGAGGAGGTAGTCTGAGCTCTGTAGCCTGTGATGGAGTAAAATGCATTGGTGGGGGCAAACGACGTTCAGGAGCAGGGTGTGGTGGAGTAAATTGAATTGATGGTGTAGGCCGAGGTGGTCATGGTGGAGTAAACTGAACAGAGCTGGGGGTTTGAATATCGGAGGCAGAATTTTCGTGGCTACTTCCTGGTGTCAGTTGAGGAGGTGTGAAAGTCATTGGAGGAGGAAGCCTGCGAACAGGAGATGGAGGCTCTGCAGCTCTATTCTCTCGAGCCATACTCAGAAAGTTAGCGTCACACTGTATAAATTTATACGATAGAAGAGCAGACGGTATAAATTTATACACAGATGATATAAATTTATACAGAGAAGGGAAACTTTGAGCGGCAGACTGTATAAATTTATACAGAGATGGTATAAATTTATACAAAGGAGGGCAACATAGAACATAAACGGTATAAATTTATACGAAAACCCACAGACACTTGTATGGGAGACGTTATGGAGAAACGCTATATGGAACGACACTTAACAGAGGTACTTAAGCCCGACACCGGTCGACCTATTTTCTATATACGCTGCTCGGAGTCGAAGGCGCTAGCGCTGCGCCTTGGGTAAAAGCATGTTAGGGTGTCCCTTAAAAAGTATTATTTAGTGACCAAAAAAGTACCTAAAAAGGTACCCAGGACTGGGTACTGGGTACCTGTGTAATATCTCAATAAAAGGTACATTCTCGAACTTTTATATATATTTTGGTCTCCGGTAGCATTATCTTTATCTTAACTTTGAATATTAATGCGTCCGTGACTTTTATTTTAGACTTTTGTACTAGTTTTAATGAAAATAAAAATGAGAAAGTACCCAGTTCTAAAGTACCTAGTGTATGTACTTTTGCAGGTTCCAAAAGTGGTACACCCTAACATGCTTTTACCCCTTATATATCCCCCCCCCCCCTCCCAATCAATTTGCTTCTCTGAACAGCTATAAGCGAATCCATACGATCATGGCCACGTAAGTGTCTAATCCGTACTATTCTAGTTTCTCATCTCTTTTAATATGTTGAGTCTAAGCTCCTTCTGTATGAATTTATACCGAAATTGTTCTGCAACGGTATAGATTTATACGCCTCGAGCACGAGCGGTATAAATTTATACCGTTGCAGAACACTCGCGGTATAAATTTATACGCCTCGAGCACGAGCGGTATAAATTTGTACCGTTCCAGAACAATTTCGGTATAAATTTATACAGAAGACAACATTTATGGTTTCTATTCTCGTAAAGTGTCGAGAGTCTAAAAAAATGTCCTGAACCTTAGTAGCTGAGTAATAATGTTGTGTTTTAAGGTCAAATATGTAGCATAATAACAGGGGGTTTTTTTTGTGTTTTTGTACGCTTTTCACAATGGTTTTCCTAAGATTTCATGGCGTATTCGAATGGATGTACTAATGCGTACATCTAGAGTGCACCATTTCTTAGTCGTTGATTTAGCTTTTTTTTTTCAATGGTCCAACATCCAAGGGCTCACAACAAAAGCCCTCTTTTTATTTTAGGGGCTGAAACATGCAAGCCTCATGGATAGCATTTCAGGGCATTCTTGCAAAAAATTAGGAAACAGATTTTGGAGTGGCATTGGATGATGCGGCCGGATGCTTGCTTCAGCAGTTACTTTAGGGCAAACATCGACCTCTTATATTTTAGGGTTTAGGGCAAGACTCAACGCTAGTGAGCATTCGTGGATTAAAGCAGTCAATAACCGGATTTGTGATGCTACCATGGCGACTTTGCAATATTTGTCATCCGTCTCCTTGTAGATGCTTTTCTTTCACTATTTTGCATGGCTGTTCTTGCAGATTCGTGGGAGCCAGCTAAAGTGATTGGATCATTTCACATAGATAAGCAGCATCGGGTAGCCAGGGAAATGCTATGGGGCTCAAATCATCGGGTGGCCAGCATCGGGTAGCTATTGAATGCTTTTGCCCCGCCTCTTAGGCCTAGCTTGCCCCCGCTTGATCCGGAACCACCTATGGCATTGGGTAAAACCGAAGTTAGTGTTGAGTATGCTTACGTAAACATCCAAAGATTACAAAATGGTCTTTGGGTATTGTGGTGAAGCTCACCGTGCATCAAAATTACCTTACTCTCTCCTCTTTGCTTGCAAAAGCTGCAGTTATCATGTTTGGAGGGGGCAGAAATTATATCTCTGATGAAAGGTAATAAAGTCTTTCCTGAGCAAGAATTATCCGCATTAGGCAAAATTGCAGAAAAGCTTGGCAACTTGACTTTCGCTCTATTCATTGTTAGTAAGCTTCTGGAACTTTCAATTCTTCCTTCACGGTTGTTACAGATGATTGAGAAAGGACCAGAGGATCAATCTTGGACAGACATAATATACGGAAGCCATCCTTTTGTGTTGGCAGTTGTTGAACACTGCTTAACCTTTTGGATAAGCCACATAAAGTGAACAGGCTGGCTATAAACATGGCTTGGAGTACAGTCGGCTCCGTGTCCTATCCCCTAAACCCGTTGGCTTGTATTCTTTGCAGAGTGTGGAAGAAAATCCGCTGGTTTGAAATTAATAGAATGGTACTGCCAAGGTTGCTGTTATGCTCCTGAATATAAAAAAAAGGATATCCAAGCGGGCTTGCCCCTACCATACTTAGTGTTGCTCCATATGCAGCCCAGGTACCAGCTGCTTAGTTGTATGGCTTCAATTCCGAATGTTATGTGATGCCCTAGGGAGTACATATGTTCTTTTGTTCCAAATTTTTTGATTGAGCCTGCAACTTTTTTCTTACAGGTTCAGCTTCTACAACAGTTGAAATTTGAAGAAAATTTATTAAGTGGGCTAGAAATCAGCACAGTAGATGGGTTTCAAGGCAAAGAGAAAGAAGCAATTATTATTTCTATGGTTCGTTCAAATGCTCTACGAGAGGTGAGCAGCAAATATTTTCTGTATGTCAAGTTCTTCCAAGTTAGCACCTGCACGAGGAACATGTCTTAACTGTTGGTAATCAATGTTGCCATAGGTGGGGTTTCTTTGTGATCAACGCAGAATGAATGTTGCTATTACAAGGGCAAGAAGACAATGCTGCATCATTTGTGATACTGCAACAATGTCTCGTCAGGCCTTCCTTAAGCGGCTTATTGACTATTTTGAGAAGAATGGGGAATATCTGAATGCCATGTATATAAGAATGCATACATGCAATCATCAATTGAATCCATTTGCCATGGAAATAATTTGTTTGTCTTTGTGTTATTGTGCTTTTTAGTAATTAATATTTAGGCCCATAAAGTTTACCTATGTTTGCTTTAGTTAGGGCCCAAAGGGCCCAAAATTTTTTTTAATATAACAATCAACACACAACTACCATTAACATTATTAACATAAACCATTGTATTTAACACATTTAAGTTAAAATCCCCCTTACACCCCCTTTGGTTTGGGTGCATATTCACACGGGGGGTTACGTAGGGCAGCGAGAGCCCTTAAAATATATTCACAATACATGTACAAAATTAACACCATTAAGTACATTCTCTCAAACCTTATAGTATTTTGCAAACTTTAATATACAGTATACAAAAACTTGTACATGCATACCCCATAAACGAGGATTGTTATGTACAAATAAAGGGTTAAAATAGCGTGCATTTTAGGTCCTTTAAGCCATTTTTCTTACAGTTAAAGTGTCCAAAACAGTGGAGAAAAACTGTATTTTTGGTGTAAAAATGAGTTTTTTTGTGCCTTTTCAGCACCAAGATCAAGTTCACACAGAGAGGCCAATCATCAAAGGCAAACCCAGCAGAGCCACAAACATATGAACTCACAGAGGGCGGTAATGCATTACGTGGGAGGAGAGAGCGCGAAAACCCACCGAGGCGCACCTTTATTTGTGTAATCGGTCGGGAGGGAGTTTACCAAAGATGATTACTACCCCACCGGCGAAATGATAAGCCTCACTGCAACAGAAAATGAAGATGAGATTTTTATGAAGTGCCTAAATGGCAACGATGACGTCTTCTATATTCTGAACAGTAGAATGCTTCGTATAAGCATGTGCAGACCTAAAGACGTCCATGATTACATGGCGGAAAATTACAAGAATGGCTATGTAAGTTGTTCTTAGTGGCTTCACTAAATTTATACCATCATCTTTCTAATTTACCCTGCATTACAGGACATAGTGGACATTTTGCCATCAGTAATACTTCGTGAACAAAAGGAAATGGTCAAGGGTCTTTGGTACCCACTTCCTCAAGAAGATGTCGAGAAGGACGAGGTTTCGGAACAAGAAGAGGAAGAGGAGGAACCGGTGGTGACAAGAGGGAAGAGCAAGAGATCAGCATTGGTAACAGATACACATCCTCCCACCAAAAAAAGGTCAAGAACCACAAAGGCCTTGACCATAGAGGAGTCAGCAAAAGCTCTTCAAAAGGCTCCTGGGGCAGACATTGTTGTGCGGCCGTCTGATAAGTCAAGTGCTATTTTGAAGAGGGTTAATAAGACCAAACTCCTAAAGCAAACCATTTCATTGACACTGAGCACGATTAAGAGGCCACCAAAAAATGAAGATGGGGTGAGAGTGCTTCAGGTCCGAAAGCTGTACGCGGCACATGTGGCTATCCTCAAGCAAAGAATGAGAAGGAATCCTCATGCCCATGTGTCGCCACTAGTTGTGATGGTAGACAGAAGTCAGTGCAACCAATTAAAAGACTACAAAAAGGCAGATTTCGAAGATTACACCTATTATGTTCTTGGAGGCACACATAGTTATAAAGCAAGAAAAGAACTTTCAAAAGAAGAAAGCCGTAATGAAGTCTGGAAGAGCGTGGAAGCACATATCTACGTGGGGGTGACAGATGAAGAAGCAAAGGTCATTGCCGTGAGTCACAATCTCGACAATGACTTCAGATTAAAAATGAGCCTGATAGACAAGATCCGCTTTATGCATCGAGAGTACGTGGAATTTAAACAAGTGCATGGAGAGGACTTCAAGAAGCAAAAGAACAAGCTCCAAGAGCTTCGAGAAGCTTGTGTCACAGAGTGCTGCCTCAGTTACGATTCCGATAAGAAGCCTATAATGGCTGTAAAGCAGTACGACAATTACTTCCAGCTTGCCTTCCGAGATGGTCAAGTAAGTAAAACTTTTAATCACCTTTTAGTAGTATGTTTAATGTGGAGTGAACTGTGCAGTGGCCTCAAACTGTATAAACGTGTACCAACCTTGAAAGCAGTGCTCGGTATAAATTTATACCGAGCACTGCTTTCAAGGTTAGGCTTTCAAGTTACGCTACTCAACACTAAATTATTTGACTTCGACCATTAACAGGTTTGGGATATTCAAGAAAAAATATTTTGCATGTTCGAGGATGGTGAGCTTAAGGAACAAGCTAGCTCCATGGGAAAGAACCAAAAAAAAATATTGAAGGAAAACAAAAAACATGAGCATTGTACCCTGGACTCAGCTACAGTGACTAAAAAGCAAAGACATTTTTGTACGTCTCCTGGAGAAGGTTGTGGCCAAGGAATTCACTCTGGATGAAATGGCCAAGGAAGCTAAGACGTAAGCCTTTTGTACTATGTTCTTTATTCCTCACTTCGTCTTACAACCTCTTTCCTTTTGCAGTCAGAAAGACATTGTCACCTGCCAGTCTGAACTAATGAAGCAACTAAAATTAGAAGACTGGGAGGAGTGCAAGCTTCTTTACCCAACTTGTACGACAGACAGTACAATCAGGGAGCATGCAGTTAACTTCAGCGGCTGGGTAAGTTTTGCACAAAACATGTTTTGTCTTTGTACCTTTGTCTCACTGTTCTCTTACAGAACAAGGAGAAAGGGCTACCAACAGGATTTTTGGACCTGGTTCGTAAGGCCAAAGAGGAAAGGCAGAGACTTAAGGCCATTGAACAGGGAAAAGAAGTCGGCCCCAGCAGTTTTGATACTAGCTATGAAAGATTCACAATGTTTGATCAGGACTGCTTGTACAGGGTCATTCAGGGTGATTGCACTAAGCTGGGGACACTTTTAGACAAGCAAAATTTTACTTTGTGCATAGCAGATATTCCATATGGCTTCAAAATTAAAGATAGCGCTTTCGACGATGAAGCCTTCACGCACGTGCAAGTTCGTGCTTTTTTGGACGGGCTAAAGGATGTTACAATATCTGCAAACTGGAGGGTTATCATTTTTCATTCAGACCTTCAAACGATGTCGGTGCTCAAACCTATGGGAGCGGTCTATAACGCCGGCTTCAAAAACTACGTTTGGTAAGCTTTACATTCACTGCTTTTCTTTTTACTGTAACTCCACGGTATAAATTTATACCACAGTTGCCTTAAGGTATAAATTTATACGGCTGGAGCAACCGTGGTATGAATCTATACAGCAAGGCAACCTTCGTATAAATTCATATAGCATGGCACCGTGGTATAAATTTATACAGCAAGGCAACCGTGGTATAAATTTATACCGTCACACCACTGGGCTGACTTATTTTTATTGTTTTCTTCCTACTAATTTTTAATTGCTGTATTGTTTGGCAGGCTAAAAACGAACGTCAAGGGACATGGTGGTGGTCCACGCTTAGTGAGCTGTTTTGAGCATTTCCATATAGGTTTTTACAGCGCGGACGCCAAAAAGACCATGGCACATTTCAATACGCAGAATGAGAAGATCCCTCCCTGCAATGCTTTTCAGTACCCGGTTGTTCTGCAAAAGTTAAGGGACCCACAGAGACAAGGCGCTGTGGTGTCCCATTATCATAAACCACAGAGGCTTATTAATAACTTAATACAGTGGTTTTCTCGCCCAGGCGACTGGATTTTGGATGCTTTTTCTGGAACAGGCATCACAGCTATTTGCGCCCTTAAGCAGGGGTGCAATGTTGTCTCTGTCGACATAGACCCAGATAAAATAAGTTTCATCAGGACCAGGATAAGCTCTTGTGAATCCTTTCCTGATGAAAACGAGGAACTGGGAGCAAAGAACGGTGCTGGCTATGTTAAAGGCACTTACACAGAAATTTAGCCTCCTGTGGAGTTTGTCGACCTGGAGCCTGTGGAGCCTGTGCCAGAGAAACCGCGCCAGTATGATTGGAATCAGAAGTAGGCATCTCCGCTGTTATGTCCTCGCAAGAGCCAGATCCTAAGGGGTACGAGAGTCCTGTGGAGTGAGAAGAGCCACCTCCCCCACCTCCCGTATGAGTTTATACAGACAGAATTATAAACTACTTTCATTGTAAACTATGTGCTAAGAATTATAATATATTTTGATGAAAATTTTTAAACTGAAAGCTTTGTCTCTTCAACAATGCTTAATTAGAATAACTCTTTCTTGCTCCATGATTTCACACTCTTTGTCTTTCCTATGTTTGATTTTATTAGTACTTATATTAAGCTTGCAAAAAGACAAACTATATTTCCTTCTATTTTCAACAATAAGTACTTACTAAGTTTTCAAAATTAATGTCTCTCTCCTCAAAACAAGCATTTTTTTTTGCCCTCTTTTAAAAATGAAAAGGCTTCAAAAATGTTACTTTTTTGGGGGTATTCCGAATGCTAATTGCTCAACAATCTATTTTGCTCCCTATTTTGTCTGTTTTTTTCAAGTTTTACATTTTTATAAAGGAATCTTTCAAACGCACTTCTTAAATAAGTGCGTTTCATTTTAAACCTTGTTCTTAGATATACTATATTATAGAGATGCTAGATCATGGGAGGGTATCTTGCACCTCTTGGTGTGGATCGATGATGTGGCATGCCCTTTGGGCTGAATGGTCATCTCTCCAAGAGACACATCTCTATGATCAGACACACCTCTTCATAATCCATTCTATAAATGTACAAGCCAAGGCTGGGGCTATTCCAGTCACTCAGATCAATATATGCTTCCGCTATTCATATCTTTTGGCAGTCGTTAGGAACGTAATCTAGGTTTCATAGTTTTTATAATACTTGAACTCGTTTTGTCATAGAGTAAGATTTTTCAATGAATACTGCATAGTAAAATGATGCATTTCTGCAACAATGCTGCTCACGAAGTTGGAAAGAGCTGGTAGCGACACTTGTATTTAACATTAAGTCTTATTTGCCATCATGTTCAAGGGAAAAAGAATGTGAGAATCAGAATGTGACCTGAATGTTTTTTCTTTTTATCAAATTAAGTAGAAAAAGTGCCCAGTGTTGCTGGGCTTTTCATCGGGCATAAATTAACAAAACTATGGTGGATTTAAGTTGAGACATCTACTAGTAGGTTTGTATTGAATGAATGAATGTTAAATGATATAAAATGTACGCGCGTGTTACCTATATTGATACCACATGACATGGCAAGAATGGTGCATTCCATTGTTTGAACCACCATCTAAATGGAGATCTATAAAATTACAACGAATCTCTAAGAATTGTCAACCAAGTGCATTCAACTTCTCATAAGAAATGTTGCTCAGGAATCATAGATCAAAGAGGCCAAGGCCTTGGCATTGTTACATATAATTCACATGTTCCCTTCTGAGATCCATTAACACATATATGACGCATAGATCAAAGAGGCCAAGGCCTTGACATTGTTACATATAAATTCAAATGTTCCCTTCCGAGAGCCATTAACACCTATACGAAGCAGATAAAGTCGTTTAAAGTGTGGAAGGATAAATGCCCCATGCCTCCCATTATTAGTGAAGAAAGCACCTTGAATCTCGCTTGCATCCTTGCATTGTTTGCCACTTCGCACGCCAACATTGAATTCAATTCATTTTCCAAACATCTTCATCGCCTATTCCCTGCTTCAAATATGTCAGTCGGTTCTCCAAAGTTTTGAAAGGCCATCTATTGAGTAATTAGTGGTCTCAGTCCTATATTGGAAGTTAAAATGTTTTGAGTTCTGCAGGGCACCAGGTGAACAGAACATGCCAGAAATATTATAATTTTATTGGTAAGAGTGTATACCAAGATCTTTGCAGATTGTAGCACCTGGTGGCAGATATTGGTTGGTATGCAACTTAAATGTAAATATCTGCTATTGTTCAATTTCAAGAAAAATTGAGCTGGCAGCTTCAGAATTTTTGATGCTTCACTCTAAAGCCTGGATTAATCTCCGTATTATAAGTTCATAGAGCCCCAGCTACATAGGAGCCAAGGATCTATAAAGAGAAGCAATAATATCAGTACCTATAATGCCTACAAAACCTTGACCAGCACTGAAATAAAGTCTAAAGCATGACTACAAAACTTATGGAGCAGCATCACAATAAATCCGCTTTCACCATGTAATGAGCTTTTGCATCTTTCTAAAAGAATCTGCATATTAGTATGTAGTTCTACACTATTCTGCATTGATCATCAAGATAAGAATCAATGAAATGCCATGAATAAAACAGACCTTCACCTTTAGTTTTTCGATTTGTCTCTATCCTGGATATTGAGGAAGCATTGGAAAATAAATAAGATGCTAAAATTTTGTGCACCTTAGGCATACAGGGAAGGTCTGGTATGGCTGCTTCTTTAGCAAAGTTGCTCCTGCTAATTGAGCCTACATTCTGAGCATGACAAATGCATTTTGAGTATGGGAATGTAGGCTTAATGAGCTCGATCTCAAATTTCATTTCTTCCATGACATATACAATTGCCTCTATGGGGCACCTATGGAAAAGGTCTGTTGCATCTCTGGATGTGCAAAGAATACTTCTCGTTTAATGACCATGTCTCCAGTTCCATTATGAATCTTGCTTTCACTTGCAAACCCAAGGCCCATATGGCAGCAAAGGATTTCTTCTGCCCTTTGAACGTGTTCAAATCGGCAAAAGGGCGAACTTGACAGTCCAAACATGGCTTTCTTACCCTCTCCACTATATTATCTGGAAGTAAGCCTCCACATGGAGATCCCTATCCCAGAAGCTTAATATTTCTCTTCTTCCAGAAATGTATCTAAGGGGCCTCCTGTCCAGCAATGAGAATTGAACTTGGTTGCGTACAGTAAGCACCCCTGCAGCTACTATCTTATCTATGCTTCTATGTTCATATTTATAGTACCAATGCTAGAAATCATGCCTTTCTCCCTCAAATCAGTGAGAATTTTGGCAGTGTCCACCATGCCAGGAATGCCATAATCCCACCAATGTAACTGCTCAAGGCATAATTTGGCCGCTTTCAATACATCCATTAAACAGGGAACACCCTCCTCTATAGTGGCTAGAGTCAATTTCAACCTGGAAACAAATGTATTTCTTTATTAGATAGCATATTCAATGTTTCTATAAATTGCAAGTATTTGATGAGGCATAATGCTATAATGTTTATTAAATTACAGCGATAATATATAAGAATCCAGTCAAGCAAAATTTTGTGTGTTCACCACACAAAAGTTTGATGTTCCCAATATTATATTCAATAATAGGTGCATATCAAATTGTTCTATTGACTGATGAGATTGTATCAATCAACCCAGCCAAACATACACTTCTTTAATGAAATGTAGCATTCTTATTATACATGCAGATGCAATAGTTTCCTCAAACAAAACAACAAAGTAAATTACTCTCATGATAGAAGATACCTGAAAATATTTGACACAAACTTGGTAATTTTATGAATACCTGGAAGGTTGTCCATTTTTTGAGCTTTCCAACGTTGCCTGAAGGAACCAAGGATAGGTTCGGCTAGCTCCAAAGTGAAAAGCCTGACACAAAGCTTCGTTCTGATGAGATGAAGAGCTCTTCAAGAAGAGCTTCGATAAGCCCATGCTTCGATAAGTCTGGCCTGATGCATCGGCTCTAGTAGTCGGATCTGGGTTGTGCCATGCATTAGCCATTATCCTGCCTTAGCCTTTGCCCTTTGCCTTCGAAGTCGATGGCCCCTTGTGATCTACCAGCTAGTGTTTCGATGGCGCCATAGCTCTAAACTAAACATTGCTACTGCTGCATCAAATCTCAACCGTAGGATCAACTGATCGAATCTCAGCCCTCCAATTTATGGCGTGATTCAAGACATAACCTATAACATTATAATTATAATATAAGAAGATAAGATCCTGTAAACTCCACAAACTCCATAACACAATCATGTCAAAATAAGCCTCGTCAATGTAACTACTCCATCCCCGCCCTAACCTTCACCTCAACCCTGCATTTCTGCTAGTTTTTTTTTTTTTTTAATGATCTTATTTGTATCCAATACACTTGTTTCATATTTTGCAGTAATTACCTTTTGATGACGCATAGTTTGCAAGTTTTTTGGAGTTGTTTGCAATGAATGCAAGTTTTTGCTTTCATTTTATATTGTGTGGCAAAGTCCATAAACAATACATTTGAACTTTATCCGTGGCCTAATATTTGCCATTTTGATTTGCAGAATTTTGGTATTGTTACTCTTCCAATGGGCATGAACCCATTTGGCGTGTGAGAAGGCATTTTGATTCCTACAAATTTTTAGAGCATGATCATACTGCACAATTGTCTGGGTGGTACTTGCATAGGCTTAGGCTTGTGAGTTCTCTTGGCACCTTGTTGCTTGAGGCCGCATGGAAACATCATTCATGTCCATGGAATTCTAAAAAAAGACCTACAAAACCGTTGCCTCCTTGTTCTAGAATTACCATGACTACACAGATATATGAATTGCACTACTTGAGATAATTTGCCATGTTATTGTCATTAAGCTGCTAGATTCTCATATAGTGTCATGGAAATATCAAATATACATCCTTTTCTTCTATGTTGGATTTCTTCATCAATCCTGAATAGCAAAAAAAAGGAGGTTGAGTTGTTTGTGATGTGAGAGGACTTGCACAGAGTTGGAGGAAAAATTGAGCAACAATGATTCTCCATTTTGCCAGTCAAACCCTAGAATGCCTATAAATCAAACATTAGGAAGGAAATTGAATGGCAAATCTTGCATCTTCATACTTGTTCAAGCGAATCCAAGGTAATGCCTAAAGCATGAACATTCAACTAACTCAAATATAAATCAAAAATTCTTTTATACATACCTATACGTGTGTTCTTTTAGGCAACAACCAGTTAACCAGCCACAGTAATCTGAAAGCCAATTCTTACTGGTATACCACACTAATCCACTACAGATTAGTTGGCTTATCCTACCGCCTTATGGCAGACAAAGTGGAGGACATGTATAGGCCTAGTATACGTATAGGTATGTATAAAATGCCAACAATCAAAAATTCTTTTATACATAGCCATTCTTTTATACAATCTTCTGGATGCCTATAAAACCTACAAGATAGAAATATCCACAAAATTCATCAAATTGGCAATGCCTGCAGGTGTGTGTTGAATGAGGCTGCAGTTGCAATCTCCTCCCTCCTTGGCAATGCCCTCCCTTTGCTAACCATGTAGGCAGACCTAAGTCTCTTGAACGATGCCTTGAAAGGGGCAAAGCATGCCACATCTAGAGGTTAAAGTCTATGAGACGTGTATGCAGGCAATAAGGCAAAGTGAATGCCCTTCTCTCTTGCTGCCAGTATGAATTCTAGATCTACATGCCTGCCATGACCATCCAAAATGATAAGGTGAGGCTAATCTGGGGATACGCCACCTAGGACTCTTGCTGCCAAATGTGGCAGCCATGATTTAAACAATTCTAATGTCATTCAGACTGAAGTCTGGACAACCTGAATGGCACCCTCTTCACATCTTGCAATGTTGTCCTGCCTCATTCGACAACCTTTAAAAATGTACATGTTGAGGATCCTATATCCCTCAGCATTAACACATACCAAAATTGTAACCCACTCCCTGTTGTTCATGCGGACCTCACTCACCCAGTTTCCCCCCTTCCTAGCTATGATTTTCAGCCCTTTCACTTTCCCTGCCTAAATTCCAGTCTCATCAGCATTCCAAATCCGTGAGGCTGGGAAGGCAAACTCAGCATAAATCTACTTGAGCCCGGCGTAAAAATTGTCGATGTTCTCCTGGGTCATGGCACGGGCCCTAGCCACATCTAAAGTTTCTACACTCCTGAGAGCAACTTCGTGGTGTCTTTGCTTAAAAAGCTTCCACCACTTACTGTCTGGTACTCCAGATATCCCACAAGACCCCCCTGCTCTAGCCATCTCTGCTGCCATTTCCTTGACAGCGGAGAGGGTAACTCCCATTCCTTGCTCTCCCATGCTAAGGGCCCAATTAACTAGCTCCTCTTCTTGGAGGGTTGTCAATATTTGTGGATGGTTTGTTTGCTTATGGGTTGTTCAACCATATAGCCAATCTCGGATTGTGGATTCTGGTATACCAGACCTCCTTGATGCCTCTCTAATCGAAATGCCAAGTTCACTTACCTCTTCGAGGATGTCCAGCATTTCCTCCTCGGTCCATTGGCTTCTCCTACTCGGCCTCCTCGGCATTGGACTGGTAGCAGCACTGCCTTGTGGTGCCCTCTTCTTTGTCCTGGGCACGTAGACCCTCTTAGATGATGCCGGTCTCTTGGTACCTCTTTCACCATCGGTATCTCTTCATGCCGTCGTCGAAACCATGGCTGTCTTCATGTTCTTCGCAGCCTCTTCTCAAGAGCATATGAACTTTGAAAGGAGGGCAGGATTTTATGTCCATGGAAGCCATAGGGGGAGTCGGAGAATTGAATTCAGAAAAATGCAATCGAGTGCTAGGTTTGGACGCCAATTCAAAGCACCCACATTGAATTCGTCTTTCAAATCAGCATGCTCGGGGTATTTTCCATGGCACGGGTATGGTCATCTAGTGCACGGACATGATCATGCAGTGCACGGATATGGTTATGCAGTGCACGGTGTCTGGGACCTGCACTCACGACAGAGGCAACGACAGGCACGATTGATGGACGCTGGTGTCTCGGTTGATGGAAACCCAGTCGTCGACACCTGGCCACAATACGGCGGTCCGTAAACGGGTGGATCCATGGCAGCATGGAGTATAACCGCGAAGGGATGAGGGGTTGACTCATGCTCCGAGGTGGGGTCACGGCAAAGGGCGAATGTACCTAAAGTGAGTGGGAAGTCAAAAGTTGTGATCCGACTATACTAAGGAAATAATTGAACAAATATGGCATATTAACATAATTAAAAGAAATATGTAAAGTAACACGTGACACCGCTTCTCTTTGAGAAGGAAGGTCTAGTAAACTTATTGGGGCTTCTGGATATGATCATGACATGGAGCCCAAGGGTTCATAACAATAATCTATCAGCTAGGGAATGAGTATTTTCATAGAATGGGAAATTAACATCGTTAATGAATTTATTGGATAAATTACCTAACTAAGTGGTAATCCTTATGGGGAAATGGGTGTATCTGCATTGTATTCATGTGGCATTGCATTCATTGTGAGAAGTTGTATTCTTTATTGGGGAGGGTGGTTTCGAGAACGCACCGCCTTTAGAAAAGTACTACGGACTTTCGATATGCTCCTATTAGATGATATATCAAGAGATGCTATGTTTGGATAACAATGTAGTCACTATTGCATAAAGTTAGCATGTTCTTGTTGATTAGACATCATGATGTGGTAGGTTACATCAATACTCTATGAACAGGTGAATAAATGCCTTGAATATATTAATTTAATTCCTTGCTTATATGCCTACTCCAGCTCTATTAAACAACCACAACTACCCAACCCTTTCCCAAGTCTGCTCTACTTCTAGTTTTTTTTCCCTTACATATAAACTCCCAGCTTCAAATAGCAATGGTTAGGATGTTGCTCAATAGAGTTTTGTGTTATTTTAATAGGTATTTGAATCTTTATATTGACGTGATAGGCAACTGTTAAAAATCATAGTGATATTTTATTTCAAGTACGACCCATTCTACTACTACGTACGAGATACGTCAAACCTTAGAAAACCATTAAGAAAAATATTTATGGCAAAAAAAATCTACTATATATAGGTCGCTTCTAATGATAGCCAAAATCATCCAAAAATTGATATTCGATGGATGGACAGTACACATATGGAATGGGTTGAATATGTGGGGTTGTAGCGTGAAAGCATTGAGAAGCTATGTGCATAACATTAATGAAGGAGAAGCTTTTAAATGTGAGAGCTTTAATAGTAAATTTCTAAAACTTGACTATAGGAATGCCACTAGTAAGATATATGCTCAGTTTTCTTGATATGCCCTACTTAGATATTCTTGATCCTGCAAGAAGTTACTTTAATGTGTTCAAGTCATCAACAAACTCTTTGAGTGGATCTATACTTAATAAAAGGAGCTCATATAAGCACTTAAGATTAAGAGTGCTGAGGTATTTCATATATTTGCGAGCACTAGAATTTGTGCAGAAGAGTAAACAGGGGTCTCTAGATTTCAGGCAGCAGGAGTTTCCATGGTTGTGAAGTGGCACCATATAAGTGTATAAATCCTTGGAAACTTTTTCTTGATGCTTATTATTTAATTCTCAGTACAGGAGGACCTCTCCCCTCTTCAATTGTGTAACCGTAAGGAGGAGCTCTGCAAGGTGAGGGCAGCCCGCCTGCAAAAGAAATGGGCAGTGTACAGGGGAGGCGCAGCAATTATTCTAGATCAATGGCCTTCCAATCCTTGGACTGGCTATGTCTAGATAATTTTAGAAGCTTGGTATGAGTCTGATCATCTCATGTCATGGGAAGCATTTAGAACAAAGTTCTTGTTGTACAGATGGGACAGAGTAATCTGGAATCATATTGCCGCATTGTTGCCAAAGGATTCTCGGTCCCTGATTGAGGTAGTCATATGGGGTTGCCATCGGGATATCCGGCTGTGGCGGTTTGTGTCTTACGTGTATAAATTGCTTGTGCATTACGAAATCCTGCCTCCATCTAATAGATGGCATCTTGTGTCCCTCACCCACAATGGAAAAGTGTTTGGATATGGGTATGGGATAAGTCGCTTCACCCCAAAGTAGTAGTTTTGTGGTGGCAAGTGATCCATAGATGCCTCGTGAGTCAACAAGGTTAGTCCATAAAATGGATAATCGGATTTTTGAGCTCGCCCTTTATGCCCAACAAAGGGTTGAGAGTATTGAGCATTGTTTTTTTCTTGTGTGAGAGGCTTCGACAGGCATGGTCTTGGTTGTTGACCCTTTTGGCACGTCTCGATCTAGCCACAAATTTTGCTTGCTATCTATCCCGATGCTTGGCCCAAACAACTAAACTTGAGCTTTTCATCTCGCATGCGGCTGGCTTTTATGGCCAATCTGGAAGAGAAGGAGGTTATTTATCTTTAAGGGCATAGATACTACAGATGAGGTTGTTCTTCAGTGGGCGCAAGATAAAATTGTTATGGCTTACAATTGTTCTTCTCTTGATCAAGAGAAGAAAGTACTGATCTGGCATACTTACCTTCAGATTCATTCTTTTGCATAGGCAGGTGGTTGTGCTCAGTTGGATCGGTTTGTCCACTGGGGTTATAATCCTGTCTTTGCATTTATGTTGCTCTGGTTTCTAGTTGGTGAATAAAGCTTGACGTCCTTCAAAAAAAAAAAAAAAAAAAAAAAAAAAAAAAAAAATTTAGAAGCATAAATTTACCACTAGCATTAGCATTATCTTCTCTGATTCTTGGTAGCCTTTTAATATTTGGTTATTGTATTTGGTGATGGGGCCTAGTCCCCGGGTTTTAGATGGGTTGTTGCCCTTGCATGTGCCGTCCCATAACCCGTTGGGTTCCCGTGGACGTAAAAATTCTTATCTTATCTTATCTTACCTCTAATAGTGTTGAAGATCTTCACGTGCTATTTTTAGTATATGTCAGCATTAAACATAAAAAATGACTCTTTGTTTCATGATTCAATAGATAGCATGTGGCTTTATTTGCTTGCATAGAGGTTGCTACTTGAATGTACAACGTCAAAGTACTATGCTTTTATTTGGCTAATACTATTATTCTTATTTGTGCTATTGGTGGTAATTCGATAACATTTGTTATGTACCAAAAACTATTATCTAGAATTTTTTTCTCCTCTTTATATAATACAAACAAAACTTGAAAACATGTAGGTCCTCCAAACACTATGAATAGCGGACATGTATTGTGAAAATGAAAAGCTAAAAAAATACATCGTGGAATCATTATTCGTTCTTCAATGCCATCTATTCATGTCATGTCAACACTTTTACAACCATTGTAGCTCTTATAATCCTTTTTTTAAGACATGAAACTAACTGACTCACCAATCAGATTTATATAAAAAGTTGTGCACAATTCATAATCTCGAACTTTTTTTAGATACAATCTTTTTTTTTTTAGATACTGAAATCAAGCATAATTGGTGTTGCTAAAGATACCATGATTCCTTTTATCTTCAAACAACTAGACTTTTTATGTTCAAGTGTATTTAGATTGATAATATTTTAGAGCTTGATATGAATCTCAATGTAGTGATCTTGTTAGGGATCAAAGCTTATCAGACCCATTTACTTATGAGAAGCCATTGGGAACCATACATTGATATTATACACTGCAAAGCATTTCTTGGATCCTTAATCTTGATCCCCATCATGTTAGATTAATTTTTATAGCAATTATATTAAATACATGCTGGATGTTAATTTTGATCCCACCATATTAGCTTAATATTTATAGCAACAAACACTTGTTTTACTATTTGTAGCAACAACCATATTCTAGACTTCTACTAGTACCTGGTTTATTCATTGCTAGTGCTTGTTTGATGGACATACACTACCCACCCCAGAATAACTTTTGTCTTTGCAACTATGCGCTGACGCCTTCAAGCCTTCCCAATGGTGCAATAGCGGCCGTTGATATCTTCTCGAATTTGTGCAGAAGAGTAAACAGGGGTCTCTAGATTTCAGATAGCAGGAGTTTCTATAGTTGTGAAGTCGCACCATATCTCTAATATATAATTGTAATATGGAAGGTAAGGGGCTAGCTTAACATACGCAAGCATTTTTAGAATTTTTAAGATTAGGATTGGACACGTGTAAGATGATAAAATTAAGCCTCTTATAAATTGATATGTGTAGGGAAAGAGTAGCTTGAGGCGACAGTCCAAGACATGGCTAAGCGTTGATTTCCTTTGGATTGCGCAGTTTGTGACGTTCCGTGACGCGATACGGCCCCGGGACGATATCTTTATCATCAATCCACACGCACACCCACCGACCGACGCGGTACGCCATCGCAGTAGCCAGTGGGTAGCCCCTAGGGGGCAACTTGCCAGAAATATGTGCAACTATTAATGTGCACATTTTCCAATGTACACATTAATGTGGGCACACATTTCCATGTGGACACTTCATGCCAAGTGGGCCACACCCATAGGTGCAATTAATGTGCACATTTTCCAATGTACACATTAATGTGGGCACACATTTCCATGTGGGCACATTTGGCCACCTAGCCCTTAAAGGCAAGTGGGCCCATTTCCAATTATCCCACATGCCAAAAGGGGATAATTGGAAACCCTAGCCACCCCCCTTGTCTATATAGGGTAGGAAACCCTAACTTGCCCAATTTCGATTTTAGGGCTTTAGAACTCTATTTTAGGGAATGAGCCTCAACAAAAAAAAACCGCATCCCAAACTCTGCCTGGGAGAATTGCATCCTTAGTTTCTCTTGATTCGAGCGTTTCAGCAGGATGGTCGAGCTCAGGTCAGGAGGAGCCTCTCAAGGATCAGGTATTTGGCCAATTAGATAGTCTAAACCCTATTTCAGTCATAGAATCAGTAGGTTTAGCCTCTTAGATTGCCCATAGCAGCTCTCTAGATCTCTAGATAGCAGATTCTAACTAAAGACCCTAACTCTATGTTGTAGATTAGATCTAGTTCTTTAGTTCTCTGTGAAGTGTATGGATGATGTATCTCTATGAACTCCTTGTATTGGGAAGGGGGGTAGAGACCTAAAGCTCTGTAGTGGATGCTCCTAGAATAGCCTCTCTAGCACAATCGTAGATTCGCCTCAGGCACAAGAGCCACACAGGGATGTGGGTGAAGGGGCCGACCGGCTAAGAAGGAGGTTCATGTCCCGACTCTTGAACGATCCCTCCGGTGTGTAAAGCCTCACCGTGGATCATTGTGACTAGGTCCAATGGCTTGCCCCGCTGCGGCATGGGCAAGGCATGGGCTCGACACCCGTGAAGTGGTGTTCACTTTCAGTGGGTCATCGAATCACGGGCAAAGTGGCCCTCTAGTCACCTTGAGTCAGCATGTAGATCTCCCGGAGGGAGTGATCCCACCGCCCCATCTGAATCGGGAGGATGAGCCCGGGAGTAGCCCTTTGGCTATGCATACGGCGGGCTACGGTCCGGGTCCCGACACTTTTCATCCCACCGCAAAGTGTGCACAGGGAGGGGCGGATGGAGTGGACAACCCTATGCCATGTTCATATGCCACCAAATCCATTGCCATGAATTCTGTCGCAATGAAACGGAGACCCAAGCCGCTACCATCCCTATGAGTCCGAGCCTTGGGTAGGATTCCCTATGTGATGGGCCGATCTTTGTCGATGCAGATATGTGGAGGACCATCCCTCGAGATGGTCATATGATGTTGATGTATGTGCTAACGACATGTATGTTTACGCTTCGCGCAGCCTAGGTAGGCCCCGAGGGAGACGGGGGCAATGACCCCTTCACTCTTCCCAATCGGCACCCGGCCATGGTTGCAAAGTGTCATGTGAAGGGCCCCGATTAGCATGGAGCCGGTATGGGGATGAACTCGTTTGTATACCGGTGAGTGCAACCGTGATATGAGTAGGGGACACGGTGGTATCAGAGCTATGTTCTTGGAGACCAAGAGCAAAGCACGGCCATGTTCCCAAAAGAGCACTAACTTGATAGGATCCTTAAACCTCGAAAAATGGGAAAAAATTTTCTCATTTTTGTAGTTATGCTAAGCTAGTAACAGTTAAAATGAATAAAAATGTAAAAAGATTAAAAATTAGTGAGCCAACATCCAAAAAGTAGGGTGGTCTCACACGTCGCGCCAGGACCGAAAACAAGATTCTCGAAATCGGGCTGGGCGCAACGTGTGAGACATTCAGCTTTGACACCAAAAAGTTGTAAATTTCAGTAAAATAACTTGATAATTCTAATTTTAAGCTAAGAATAAGTAGAATTAGCATGTTACATGTTCAAAAAGTACAAAATTTAGTAGTGGGCCCCACCATGTCTTCACACGTCGCGTCAGGACCGAAAACGAGATTCTCGAAATCGGGCTGGGCGCAACGTGTGAGACCTTGCTTAATTAGATGTTTTAGATGATTTAAGTACCCCAAAAAGGTAGTTAAAAGTTGACCTAAAAAGTGGCCCTATAAATAGACCTAGACCCCCTCCCATTTTTCGTGTTCTTCCCTAGAACTTCGCTCGTGACTGCCAAGGCGATCTTCTAGCGCTTAGCTCCGATCGATGAACCAGCAAACGATGGCCCGCACCAAACAGACTGCAAGGAAGCCTAGCCGAAGCGGATCCTCCAGCGCCAGCGGCTCCGGCATCTTTCAGAGGATCCTTCGAGAACGCCTTCTCCATGAAGGCGAATCTTCTTCGAGCGACGAAGCGGGATCGGATCGGAGCGACCGTACGGAGCTCATAGAAGAAGACCGACCGGGCATCATGCACCAAATCCTCGAGGAGATCGCACAGGAGGAGGGAAGAAGCAAGGAGGAGCAGGAGCAGATGGGGCAATCAGCAAACCAGGAGCAGCCCCAGGAGGACACCCGCCCACAGGAGGAGCAGCGAGAGCAGGCGGACCAGTCAACAGCCCAGGAGCAACCCCAGGCTGAAACCCACCTGCAGGAAGAACAGGGAAGAGAAGAGCAGCAGCAGCCAACACTCAGCCCCGCGAAGGAAGCCGACCTTGCACGCTTCATCAGCAAGTATGAAGCCAAAGAGCGCCGCCGGGAGCAGAGGACGAAGAGTCGGGAGGACGACCCGACCACAGTCAGCGGGTCGAAGAAGAGGAAGGCCAAAGCCATAAAGGCAGGCAAAAGGAAAGTGGTGAAGGTCGGGAAGCGAGCAATAGGTCTCGTCATTAACGAGCCGTCAGGAGAGGAGACCCCGCCTACTACTGACGACTCGGATGAAGACTACGTGCCAGGCGCAGAGGGAGCGAGCTCTTCCAAACCCCCGGTCGTAGAGGAGGAAACCCATGAGCAGGAAGCACGGGAACAGGAGGAGGCGGGACAGTTGGCGAAGCCCCCACCGGGATAGGGTTAAAGCCCCGCGACCCCAACGGGAGGCGTATGTGATAGACCCTGTCAAGGTCTATCAGAAGAGAATTAGGGAGCACAACTCCTATATGGAGAAGTGGGAGGCATACAATGCCTACTTCCAGGAGCATCGGGTGAGGACAGTCGAAGCTGGAGTACCCCCGAAGCAGACATTGAAGCCACCGCCACCCAGGCCCAAACCTCCCCGAGCACCGGGTAAGAAGCGGAGCAAGAAGAAGAAGTTGGAGGACAGAGCCCTTAAGGAGATCCGCCACTTCCAGAAGAGTTACGGACTCTTGATTCCCCGGGCACCGTTCCAACGCTTGGTTCGTGAGGTAATGCAAGAATACAACACGGACATGCGAGTAACCGATGAAATGTTGCTGTGCCTACAGGAGGCAGCAGAAGCAAAAATAGTGCAGCACTTCGAAGATTCAACGGCCTGCACGGTGCACGCAAAGAGGGTTACCCTCATGAGGCAGGATATGTATCTTGCCAGGCACATCAAGGGAGAACGCCCTTGACATTTTGTAATTAACTGAAAAAATTTTGGTAATATAAAGAATTTTGTGTAAATAAAGTGTCAAACCTTGTTTAAATAAGTTAAGATATCGATCCCTAGCTTTTGTTTTAGTTAAATTGGAGCTTTGAGCAAAATTGAGACGATGTCTCACACGTCGCGCCAGGACCGAAAACGAGATTCTCAAAATCGGTCTGGGCGCAACGTGTGAGACCATGCCCAAAAATGCCCAAAACAGCTCCAAATCGACCAAATAAGGGGTCAATTCTGCCTAACTCGACGAGTTTAGTGGAATTACAACCTTAGATCACTTAAATTGAGTAAGCCTAGCCCAATTAGGACCCATGTCTCACACGTCGCGCCAGGACAGAAAACGAGATTCTCGAAATCGGTCTGGGCGCAACGTGTGAGACCTCGTACCATTTCTTCACTAAATGATCTCCAAATTGTACAATAGGTTCAGTAGTTGTTCTTAGCATGCTCAAACCCTAGAAATAGTCTTCAAACTTGCAATTGCATCCCTTAATAGATCAGAATTGCCTAATCTCAGTAAATTCTAGGTCATCCAAAAATTAGGGTTTTCCCCAATTCTATAAATATGTCCCCCCATTTCCCATTTAGCACCCTGCAAATTTGCTCTCCACTGCTTAGGCGATCTTCCAGCTCCCTGAGGCGCTCCTGCATCCGTCTGTTACTCCCTTCTTTGCTAGATCAATGGCCACTGCTGACTTTGGGCGATGGTACATCGCCAGTGCCCATGCTGCCGAGGCGGATGTCAACGACATCTTCCAAGTCTTTGGGAAAGAAATTGACATCCAAGCTACGCTAAATGCAACCCCAGCATATAGGCAAGTGCTAGCAGAGTTTCAGGCTAGGGTAGGACCCTCCCTTGTTCAGGTCCCCCCTTGCATAGGATATTTCGTTCCCCGGCCATCCCTTCAAGCAGCCTTGGGTGATGTTCCTAACATCGCCAAGTACTTAACCAACAAGGCGCAGAGACTACCTGACTACATGGTCCTGACAGCCAATAGGACCAAGTACTTCTCTTACACCGCCGCCCTAGCCATCTTCTTATCCCATCCAATAAAACCCGGATGGGGGCAACCTCTATCCCTCCGATGGAGGTGGACCCCATAGCAGTGCAAGAGGAAGAGCAGATGCTTTTGCAGTATCAACAGGAACAAGAAGCAAGAGAAGGAGAAGAGGGGTCGGACGACGAGGAATACACGGAGCTCGACTCAGACGAAGAACGGCGCCAAGCAGAGCAGGAGCTGATCAACTTCGAAAGCAGAGCCGCAGTGGCATCGAGTTGCTCCCCACTTCGGCCAGGGCATCACAAGCCTAGCCCCTATCATCATCAACGGAGAGGAGTATCTACTCCTCGACATCCGTAACCTTCCCAATGCGTGGAGAGGGAGCTCGAGTTGGATGAACTCGCTCCACCAACCGCCGTTAACCGACATGGATGACTTCATCGTCCGGGAGCCCTCGGACTTTCCGCTTCAAGTGAGGGAAGCCGACACCTACACAGAGAAGCTGCACTTCCGACATCCAAGCCTACAAAGAAAGATCGTGCAAATGATGGACGAAGCGGAGCCGCCAATGCAGGAGGAGTTCCTCGCCCTCCAAGAACAGATGGGGATCCGTGGGAAGACCACGAGCATCCTAATGCCCAGGTCTTCGACACCACCCCCGGCAAGAGGAGAAGGAATCGACCTCAGGAGGATCGACCGCACAATTGAAGACTACCGGGAGCTCACCGAGATAGAGGTCGACGAGTACGCCGGGCGGCACAGAACATCAGGCCAAGCAAGTGGAGAATCATCCGCGACACACAACGACAGGTCGCTCAGGTACTACTTGCCGCTGCTGCTGGATGGGAGAGTAGCGGTAATACACCGCAAGTTCAGTCCCAAAGGAGAGGAAGGGGTGTTCATGCTGATTGCACTCTCGGGCTTCGGCAGGCATGCTCGCATAGCGACAAATGTTGACTATGCTGTCCTGGTCAAGAGAGCAATGACACTCGACCTCTTCGACTTCGCCATACCCCATCGACGTCAGGCGAGATTGGCGGTGACTGCGGCCCTTACATCCGACCGCAGGGTAGAAGACTTGGTGAGAGCCTTACAGGGAGGCTCGTCGGCAAGCATCATCAGGAACTTGGGTCACTCGGTAGGGACAGCCCAAGTTAAGAAGTTTCTTGAAGACAACCCGTCTTACCGGCGATTTCAAGATTAGTTAGACTTTTGATCCCGGAAACTTTTTGTACTAAAATATTATATGATATATAAATACAATTCTGTTGCACTTTAAATGTCTTGTTGATGTATTTTTGCCCCACAATTATACCAACAAACATAAACAATGCAAGAGAACAAAGGAAACTAACAATATAGCCATGAATCACTTGTGTATGCAGCTAGAGGCCTAAGCTAGTGGGAACGCAATAAATGCGAGACCTTATAGAAGAACGGACCCACCCGCACCACCCCCCCGCAAGGAACTGTTTGAAGATATGGAACCCATGACCCCGTGAGGAGGAGATATCCCGGATGAGGACGGACCTTGAGCAGATAAAAGCCTTGCTGTCCGCACAAGCAGGAGCAGGTTCGGTGGGCAATGTTCAATTGCCACAAGCATCGGCTCGGAAAACAGGAAGGGACAAGAAGAGGAGCAAGAGAAGGAGATCCCCCAGCTCGGATTCCTCCGACTCAAGTTCAGATTCAGACTCCGACTCCGAGGAAGAAGAAGAGCAGGCCCGGGACCGAACAGATGGAAGGCAAAGGAACACCGAAGAGGGAAGGTAGAGGAATACCCCGTAGGGACGACAAAAGAGACACCGTGACCCTCGACTACCGAAGAAGAAGGTAGATTCCGCGACCGGCAATGTATGGAAGGCCCGGAAACTGGAACAGTTCTCGGGGGAGAACAGGTCAGGATTAGAAGCAGAGGCATGGCTGGATGAAATGAGTGAGTACGGCAATGCTTATGGCATGAAGGATAAAGACAAAGGAAGAGTGGCAACAGCCAACTTGAAAGGAGCCGCACGGATTTGGTGGAAGGGTTATGCAAAGGCACACGGCTTGCGAGTGGATGCTTGTAAGTTCGTGAAGTTTGCCAAAGCCTTCGCGCCATTACGCCCCAAGGGAACATAAGTCCAAAGATGATGCAAAGCAGTTCTATAGGCTCCAACAGGGAAACAAATCAGTCCAGAAATATACAGAGGAATTCATGAGGCTAAGGCTGTATGTGCCAAAGTTGGGAGAGAAGCATGCAGTTGAAAGTTATATTGAGGGGCTGAATGAGGAGATCCGCAAGCTTGTGAGGGCAATAAACCCTAAGACAGTATCAGAAGCAGAGTCCAAGGCTATAAGCTTGCGGGGACGAGACCCGGAATAGTGGGCGTATAAAGAAGATTTCCGTGGATAAAGGCAAGGCAACAGAAGCTATAGCCCCTAGGGCAGCCAAATTCAGGTCCAGCCTAGAGCCCTCGCGATGGTGGAAACCAGGGGAAACAAAGCAGGAGAAGAAGGTGTGTCCTTCAAGGACAAGCAGGAGGGGTCAAACTACTCCAAAGCAGTGCGATCCTTTTTGCAGGCGATGCCCAAGGAAAAGAGACAGGAGTGCATAGAAAAGCAGCTTTGCTTCAGGTGCTTCCAGCCAGGCCATAGGACAGCAAATTGCCCCTACGTCATGAGTGCAGCACTAGCAGAGTTGGGAGATTGGGACGCTCTGTCTGACGACGACGGCGAAGAAGCCCGCGACTACATTCAGGGTGAGTGCCATATCTTTGCCGCAATAGATACAGAGCAAGCAGAAAGCCAGTATAAGGTAATTTCCACAGTAGGAAAGGCCAAGACCAAGTCCTTCATAGTCTTGATAGACTCAGGAAGTAGCCATAACTTTGCATCCCCCAGAATGGTTCAAATGTTGAAGTTGAAACCATTGAAGTCAAAGCCAAGGCCCGTCGTCTTAGCAAGTGGTGCGGTAAGGCAGACGGCAGGCAAGAGAATTAACTTCGACATCGACTTGCCAGGGATTAATATCCAGATGGGGGCAGAAGTAATGGGCATTGGCAAGTATGACTTGATCATAGGAATGGAGTACCTTGGACCAGCAGGGGCCATTATCGATTGTGGAAAGCGGAAGGTGACCTTCCCAACACCCGACGACAAAATCATTGAGATAACAGGTAAGGAAGTTGTTCCCATCATGCAGTGTATGTCTTCTAAACGGCTGTTCAAGTGCATCAAGAGTGAGCAAGTGGCATACATCTTCAAGCTTGAGATTAGCGAGCCGGAATCGGAAGGAAGCAAAGAAGACAAGGTGCTCAGCAAGTTGCCGAAGCAAATAGCTAAGCTGATCACGGAGTTCCATGATCTCTTTCCAGATGAGATCAAGCAGCTTCCTCCGTATAGGGGAGTCGAGTGCGAGATAGCACTCGAACCGGGAACAAAGCCAACAAGCAAGGCTCCATATAGAATGACAACGCAGGAGTTGTCGGAGCTAAAGAAGCAGTTGCAGGAGCTGCTTGACCTAGGTTTCATTAGACCTAGTGTTTCGCCATTTGGAGCGCCCATTCTCTTTGTAAAGAAGAAGGATGGCAGTTTAAGGATGTGCATAGACTACAGGCAGTTGAACAAACACACCATTAAGAACAAGTATGCGCTCCCCAGATCAGATAACTTGATGGATCAGCTACAAGGAGCAAGAATCTTCTCCAAAATCGACTTAAGGTCAGGTTATCATCAGATCAGGATAAAGGAGGAAGATATCCATAAGACCGCCTTCAGAACGCGGTATGGGCACTATGAGTTCACGGTAATGCCTTTCGGCTTATCAAATGCCCCCGCGACATTCATGAGGCTCATGAACGATATCTTCAGGGAGTTCCTAGACACCTTTGTGATTGTTTTCTTTGATGATATTTTGGTGTATAGCAGATCCCTTGAAGAGCACGTACAACACCTGAGAAGAGTGCTGAAGAAGTTGAAGAGGCACCAGTTGTACGCCAAGTTGTCGAAGTGCCACTTCACAACAGAGAAGGTGGAGTATCTAGGTCATGTGATCTCAGCAGAAGGCATCTCGACGGATCCCCGCAAAGATTGAAGCCGCCATTCAAAGGGCCTACCAAGAATGTGCATGAAGTCGTAAGTTTTCTCGCCTAGTGGTGGTACTACAGAAGTTCGTGAAGAACTTTGCTGAAGATAGCGCCCCGCTAACGCATTTGACGAGGGCGGAGAAAGTAAAAGATTGGGCGGAGCATTGGCACAAGAAAGCCCAAGCAGGGTTTGAATTGTTGAAGGAAGCTTTAACAACCGCCCAGCCTTTAACCCCCGCCGGACCCGAGAAAGACAAGCTTGTAGCTTACAGACGCCGAAAGTAAGATAGCTACAGTGTGCTAGCTGATGCAAGAAGAGCTGCGGGTAGCGTATGATTCCGTGAAGATGAACGACGCCCAAACACGCTTACCCCACGCGATGATCAGGAATTGCTTGGCGGTTGTCGTGGCGTAAGAATTTGGAGGCACTACCTTTTGGGAAGGAAGTTCCAGTTGGATACAGACCACCAGAGCCTCCAATATGTATTCACGCAACCACACCTCAACCTGAGGCAGAGAAGGTGGATGGAGTTCCTGGAAGAGTATGACTTTGATATAGTCTACAAGCCAGGGAAGCTCAATGTGGTAGCGGATGCGCTTTCAAGGCATCCCCTGGCAACTAGAGTGCATTGCAATGCAATTTCGACCCTCTCCAGCGACTTTGGTAAGAAGATTGAAGAGTCCTTGCCAACGGATGTGGATTTCAAGGAAGTATGGGCAAGCCTCTCTAGGGAAGCTAGAACAATTTTAAGAAGGAAGGCAACCTGTTGTACCATAAGAACAAGTTGTGCGTACCCAAATCATCAGGTGTAAGGAAATTGATCCTCCACGACATGCACAACAACCCAATAGCTGGCCATGCGGGATTCATGAAAACATATTTCAAAGTGCGCGCAGCAGCTATTATTGGCCAGGAATGAAGAAGCAGGTAGCTCGCTACATCAAGGAATGCCAGCTATGTCAGCAGACGAAGGCAGAGCAGCTTCGAATTCCAGGAGCTTTAGAGCCATTAGCGGTGCCAAACGCTAAGTGGGAGGTGATTAGCATGGATTTTATCACAAGACTCCCAAGGACCGCAAGAGGGAAAGATGCTTTGATGGTAGTAGTCGACAAGTTGTCGAAAATGGCACATTTTGTGCCTTGTAGGACCGCAGATACATCTATGGATACAGCGAAGCTCTTCACCAAAGAGATCTTCAGGCTTCATGGCATGCCAAGGGAGATTATCTCCGACAGAGACCCGAAGTTCATGAGCGCCTTTTGGCAAGACCTCTTTGCGACAATCCAGACGAAGCTATCCATGAGCACAGCGTATCATCCTCAGACGGATGGCCAGACGGAGCGGACCAACAGGATTTTGGAAGACATGCTACGAAACTATGTCTGGAATAAGCAAGGTATGTGGGAAGAATTTATTCACTTGGTGGAGTTTGCCTATAATAGCACCAAGCAGGAATCATCCCAAATGTCGCCGTTTATGATCAATTACGGCTATCAGTGCCTAACTCCAGACACTTGGCACAACCCCGTGTCAAAGGTGGAAGTTTCGCAGCAGATGTTGGCCGATATGCAGCAGCTTGTGGAAGAAGTTCGAGGGTATCTGCTAGCAGCAAGAAGTCGACAAAAGAGCATCGCCGACAAGCATCGAACGGTAAGAGAGTTCAAAGTTAGAGATGATGTTTGGCTCAAGATCAAGGTGAAGCAGGCGAAGCTCAGGATCGGGAATTGCAAGAAGCTTGCTCCAAGGTGGGCTGGACCTTTCAGAATAGTCAAGAGAGTAGGTAATCAATCCTACAAGCTAGACTTGCCAGCACACCTAAAGATTCATAAGGTCTTCCATGAAAGTTTGTTGAAGAAGCATACTCCAAATCCAGACGAAGTCTTGGACACTCCAACGATGTTGGAAATGACGGAGGAGCAGCTGGAAATAGTTCCAGAATTGATTCTTGATAAAGCCTTCAAGAAAACGAGGAGATCAGAATTCCTCCAGTATTTGGTCAAGTGGAAACACTTACCAGTGGAAGACGCGACGTGGGTACTTAAGAAAGATTTAGTAAAGCAAAGCACCTACGCTTTATGGAGCAATGGGACGGCAAGGTCATCTCCGAAGAAATCGCTCGGGCATGTCGATTTGTGTAGATTAATTCTATGTATAGTTAAGATTAATCCCACGATGCAACCTATGCTAGGTATGGGTCGCGCGCGTGTTACCGATGATGGGACCACTACGGTGATCTCTAGGGTGGTGTAATGTCAATGTAGGCATGACCGTTTTTGGGCTGGGCGAAAGTGGAAGGTAGATTAGAAAGTCTACTGGTCCCCACGAAGTAGACGACCTCGAGAGAAAGGAGGTCATTAAGGAATGCATTGATAGGGAAAGCACCTTTAGCCCCATATATGCTTTGATAGGAGGAATCTATCCTTCACCCCCCCACGCCGAGAAGGATATCCTCCACGCCGGGCAACTAGAGGTGTAGGCATGAGCTGGCATATAGGCATATAGGCTACCGCCTCCACGGCCATAATGGAAGATTCACCCTCTTCCCACCGGGAGATTAGCCATGCATCCATGTAGATAGGTGTGGTGGTCACCATATAACCAAAAATTTTATTAATAATTAAATGATACTAACGTAGTGTCGCACTGGCAGCCAATAGAGCTCGGGAGGGCAAGGAGGTCGAAGTTATTTAAGACTTGCAACACAAATTTTGTTGGAATGTGTTGCAAGGAACGAAGAGTACCTCGGACGTTAATTTTAATTTTGATAAACTTAATTGTCATGTTAAGTGAATTTTTGAGTAACCTGTTTTAATGATGTTATGAATTGATAAGTTATTTCATAATATAATGGTGTGATAATGTCCTAAAAATATTACCTTAAGGTAATCTTAATAAATGTGTAAATACTATAGCAGTTATTGTATGTATCAGGTTGATTGCAGGTTAGGATGATCCCAAGGTGGGGAGACCCACGATGCTGCGGACAGCATCATTTCAAGGTGGGGAGAATGTGACGTTCCAGGACAGTATACGGTCCCAGGACGTATACTCTACTGCCTCGTCACGCGCACACGCCACTCCGACCGACGTGTACGCTACCGTGTAGCCAGGTGGGTAGCCCCTAGGGGGCAACTTGCCAGAAATATGTGCAACTATTAATGTGCACATTTTCCAATGTACACATTAATGTGGGCACACATTTCCATGTGGACACTTCATGCCAAGTGGGCCACACCCATAGGTGCAATTAATGTGCACATTTTATAATGTACACATTAATGTGGGCATACATTTCCATGTGGGCACATTTGGCCACCTAGCCCTTAAAGGCAAGTGGGCCCATTTCCAATTATCCCACATGCCAAAAGGGGATAATTGGAAACCCTAGCCACCCCCCTTGTCTATATAGGGTAGGAAACCCTAACTTGCCCAATTTCGATTTTAGGGCTTTAGAACTCTGTTTTGGCTGCCTCAACAGCCAAAACCGCATCGAACTACGCTGGGAGAATTGCATCCTTAGTTTCTCTTGATTCGAGCGTTTCAGCAGGATGGTTGAGCTCAGGTCAGGAGGAGCTTCTCAAGGATCAGGTATTTGGCCAATTAGATAGTCTAAACCCTATTTCAGTCATAGAATCAGTAGGTTTAGCCTCTTAGATTGCCCATAGCAGCTCTCTAGATCTCTAGATAGCAGATTCTAACTAAAGAACCTAACTCTATGTTGTAGATTAGATCTAGTTCTTTAGTTCTCTGTGAAGTGTATGGATGATGTATCTCTATGAACTCCTTGTATTGGGAAGGGGGGTAGAGACCTAAAGCTCTGTAGTGGATGCTCCTAGAATAGCCTCTCTAGCACACTGTAGATTCGGCCTGTGCACAAGAGCCACACCGGGATGTGGGTGAAGGGGCCAGACTGGCTAAGAAGGAGGTTCATGTCCTGACTCTTGAACGATCCCTCTGGTGTGTAAAGCCTACCGGGGATCATTGTGACTAGGTCCAATGGCTTGCTTTGCGTCTTGGGCAAGGCATGGGCTCACACCCGTGAAGTAATGTTCACTTTCCAGTGGGTTCAGTCGAATACGGGCAGTGGCCCTCTAGTCACCTTGAGTCAGCATGTAGATCTCTGGAGGGAGTGATCCCTACCTGCCCCATCGGAACTGGGAGGATGAGCCCAGGAGTAGCCCTTTTGGCTATGCATACGGCGGGCTGGACTCTGGTCGGTCCCGACACTTTTCAGCCCACCGCAAAGTGTGTGCACGGGGGGGCGGATGGAGTGGACAACCCTATGCCATGTTCATATGCCCGCCAAATCCATTGCCATGAATTTCTGTCCTTAATGAACTCGGAGACCCAAGCCGCCGGGTCATCCCTATGAGTCCGAGCCTTGGGTAGGATTCCCTATGTGATGTCTTGATCTTTGTCGATGCAGATATGTGGAGGACCATCCTTCGAGATGGTCATATGATGTTGATGTATGTGCTACCCGACATGTATGTTTACGCTTTCCGCTGACTAGGTAGGCCCCGAGGGAGGCGGGGTGTAATGACCCTTCACTCTTCCCACGGCACCGCCATGGTTGCAGTGTCATGTGAAGGGCCCTGTATTAGCATGGAGCTGGTATGGGGGATGAACTCCTGTTTGTATACGGTGAGTGCACCGTATATGAGTAGGGGACGTCACACAGTTGAAGGCAGCGATGATTAGTAGTAGCCTACGATTAGTGGGCGGCATCATAACCACCAGAACCACCAGTTTAGAAGTGCCTTTGGGGTGTTCAAAATTTTTGTAGGATTCAAGTATCATAGCACATAGTTGGGGTTGTGAAAAGCACTGAATGCTGTGAAATCACTCGGCCTGTGGCTTGCTTCTTCTGCAGATACTTTGGTTACCGCATCCCGTGGTCGTGGGTTTTCAATTTCGCCAGGATTCAGGTGCCATAAAACAGAGTTGGGGTTGCGAAAAGCACAAAATAACTCTGAAATCAGTCGGTTTCATCTTTTCGTTGATACAAAAGGAAGGAAGGAAGGTTCTTTTATCGTCCACGGAGACCAATCGGTCTATGGGATAATGAAACGCAGCAGTTTAATTCATTGCGGATTAAAAACCCGCCCGAAGGGTTTTCGAGGGAAAAACCGCGGGCAAAGAATCGGCCTCGGCCGACAAAGGCCCTAACATATAAAATGCGTAAAACACCCAAATATATACTGGGTCATGCACCACACCGTAGTGCCTAATCACGGAGGCGGCGGCCGGGGGCAAAAGGTGACCTCGCAGGTCCATTACCTCGAATGTGCGACCCCGTGGCACGCGTCGACCGGTGTGTTCATCAGCAAATGCAAGGGCAAGTCCGCCGCATACTAAGGGGCGATATCGGCCCGGACCGATCAACGCCGGGCAACTCTGGAAAGTGTGAGACTCATCCTCAATGGCACCCGTTTGACAAAGACCGACAGAAAGCCTGTCTGGCGGGGCTCCCAATCCACCGCCCATCTCGATCGCGAAGATGGTGGGCACCCGCGCGAATGGAGGCAATGAGTTGCGGCTTTTCGGGGGCGGTGGGAACGCAGGTAGAGCTGTGGGCCCAGGGGCTAACATGGGGTTGATGTGCTCCTTGTAATGGGCCATTTTGACGTGCTCTAGAGCCGCCGGGGGTCCCGAGCTTGCCAAGGAAACAAGCGTCTAGGTACTCCCCGCAGTTGCCACGATCGGGCCGTGCCCACCTGCGACGCATCTGCGTGCTCCTGCACATTCCATCGGTGAACCATCGATCTCTTTACCCTCCAACAGGCCCTAAGCCGCTGGGGACCCATGGCCCAGTGTAAGCCCAAAAGCGGGGCCGAGCATCACCCATAGTAACCACTTTCCGAAAATAGACGATGTGTCTATCAGGGCTGCCCGGTGGCGCAAGAATCCGATTTCGCAGCAGAGACCGATAGGGGACTGAAGGTTTCACCCCAAGTGCCCGTGCCAAAATGCCTTACACCACTGCTCCAAGTCATTCCGTGTCGCCAAAGAAACGATAGGGCCCCAAACCTCGACCCGTCATGGATGACAGGGCTCGACCGGTGCGACGGATCGCGACCGATGGCCCCAATCATAGAGCTCGCCGGGTGACCGTTGTTCTCGCGATGGCATAAAGCTTTCCAACTGCTATCACCATAAGCGGATAGACGCCTCCCGCCAGAGGCGAGGGGGGAACTCCACCCCTAGGTACTTGTAGGTGGGCTGACGTCCCAGCCGCCCCCGCAGGAGGCATGGGGTGGCGTGAAGAGGATATGAGAACCACCCGGTCTTGGCGGATTGACGCCGCGATGTCACGTAGCCCGACAAAATGTGTCTAGGGCGCCCGTGAGACTGCATAGCCGGGGTGTGGGCGCAGCCAACATCGTCGCATAGATAAAAGCTGGCGGATGACACGGTGCAAAAGGCGTATGCCATCCCCATGCTTTCGCGAAGCGGGGCTCTAACCGATCAATGTAGAGGCCAAAAAGTGTTGGCGAGAGGGGGCAACCCCGCCGGACCCCGATACTCTTGGTGAATGCTCGGCCCGTCGGTGCATCCCGCCAAAACAACTCTCATACAACTTTGTATATGGCATTCTCGCGCATGCGCAGGGGAGCCCCGATTGACGCTTGATCTAGCCCTACGGCTTTCCCTGTGGAATCAGTATCAAAAGCCTTCGCGAAGTCCACAAAGCGGCAATACAAGTCCTGCTTAGATGATTCCGGCCGGTCTTCAATCGATGCGCGGTGTAAAGATATGGTCAATCGTTGAGTGGCGGGGTCTAAAGCCCGCCTCGTGTGAGGCTTTCGCACATCTGCCGCCTACGCCCGGGTCAACCGCTGCTTCGAGAATGCCGACCAACGGTTTGGCAAATACCGAATCGACCATGATCGTCCCGTAATTGGCGGACAAAGTGTGGGTCGCCCGCCTTGTGAATGGGAACAACCCCGCTTGTGGTCCATTGTCGGGGGGAGACCTTCTGCAATGCTCGTTGAGCAGTGGTAGTGAGGACGGCACAAGCGGTGCCGCCCGCCCATTTGAGTAACTTCGGCGCATACCATCGAGGTCATTTTGCCTTCCCATTAGCCCGCCCGTTCGCGGTGCCCTCCTCAACATCCTCGGCCCACGAGAACCAATGGGGGGCCATCCCGTGGGGGTATGGGCGCACGCGTCCCCTGGGCGGGTCATAGAGCTGCCGCAGCAATCTTTTATTCCCCACCGCCCGGGTGTGATGTCCCCTCAGAGGGTGGGCTGGCCTTCAAGCACTCTCAAGGCCAAAAGGTTCGAGGATGAGTGTCCAGCAGGCCGAAGGAGGAGTAGACGTGCATCGGCTTGAAGTGGCGCGATTTTTCTCCTGAGCTAGGTCGGTAGCATCCAATCTTGGGAGATTTTTGGGTTTGAATAGGCGAGTCTTGATTATGGAAAAGGCAACAGCTCTGGACGCCCGCGACTGTGTTGGTATATTTTTGAAAGATTTGGTACCGAACTATAAAAATGAAGGAGCACTCTAAGAGAAAGGAAGAATAGGATACTAGTAGAGCGTGGAGCAAAGGAGCGGATGATAGAATATAAGAACCTAATGATTTTGCCGTAAGCTTTTATGGAGGCTCTATGCACAATCTATACAGGATTTGGTCGGTTGTTCAGAAAATATCTTGTCTTTGCTTCCTTTTTGCTTTGGCTTCGGATTGTACCCAGGTATTTGCCCTTTTTTGTGGGATTGTCTAGGGTTTTATCATCTGTGACACTTAATTGGACCAAAAAATTACTATGCAATATCTTAATATTGTTGCAGCATAATTGGAATGGTCTGCAATCATTAGCAGACTTCAGGTCAATAATCTGAAGAGCATGGTTCGATAGTTATTATTGTTAGGGGGATTGATTCACATCACATTAAGGGTTGATTCACGTTGTGAAAATGCTGGCAGGACATCAAGGGACTGTGCAGAGCTTAGTTTCAGGTAGATTTGCTTGCAGAGACTGTGAAGTCAGGCAAGATACTATATTCTATTTTCTTCACAATCTGAAGAATTAGTCTCATAAAGTTACCGTTTCTTGCCAAATTTTAGGTGAAGATGCATTTAAAGGTGGCGAAAAATTATCAAGAAGAGAAATGGAGATCCCACTTATGTAGTTGGAGTAGTTTCCTTATTGCTTGATTGAGTACTGAAAAAAATTGTACTTTCAGAATCTCTGGCTAAGTTTTGCAGCACAAGAATGAAAAATCATACTTGGGAGCGGGAGAACAAACAGGCATAATAAGCTTCTTATAGCAGAGATGCCAAACTAGATGGGCAACAGGAATGCAAAACTCTGTTAATCAAGCCTGTAGCAGAACATAGCACTTTTTATTTTCTTAATTTACAGGACTTTTTTATTTTCTTAATTTACAGGCTTTTGTTTCTCTCAAAATGCAGTAAAAGACCATATCCTTACCATCGGACATGCCGCCAAATTGCTCGAGGTAGTTTGAATTAGATAATGATAGATTTATATTCGATT
The DNA here is from genome assembly GCA_021234155.1 of Isoetes taiwanensis. Lineage (NCBI taxonomy): Eukaryota > Viridiplantae > Streptophyta > Lycopodiopsida > Isoetales > Isoetaceae > Isoetes > Isoetes taiwanensis. Next base: position 3,799,899 of record JAJEKV010000057.1, on the reverse strand, counting down.
TTTTGTGTTGCTTATGCTGGTGGGCCTGTCTGCTCTGCTCTAGATTGTGAGGGCTTTTTTTCAGTTGGTAATTACATCTGAGTTTACAGAGCAACCTAAGAGACCTTATAAATCTATAGTAGTGATTTTGCATCTTGCTGCATTCCTTCGAAGTAAGTCTCCCTTTTTTTTTTATGCAACGTTTCGTTGAATCCGGCCCTGGACCCTTTTACATTTCTTCAAGACCTTTCTCTTCCTTAACGATATGCACATCTCTTTGCAAAGCTCTGGTTTGGGGTTCGAGGGCTAAACTTACGCTTTTATTTGGGCTCCAACTTTTGCTCCTATGGCACTTCCAAGCTTGAAGAAAGCACATCACAAGAAGAAAGAAGCAATGTTCGGAATAAAGCTGAGAGCAAAAGCTAAGCACAATATGGTAGTAGGAAAGGGCCAACAGGGACCTAGATTTATTTTGCAACTGCTTGAAGGCGCATGAGCTGAAACTTTAACAACAAAATATGGCTGCCGGAACTGGTGATGGTGATATCTATGGCAAGGAAAAAATAAGGCAAGCATAAAATCTGTTTCTGTTAGATACCCTAGTGGTTTCATAAGCCCTCGCTTCAGAAACTACAACAAACACACTAGCAAAGTGAGCAGACCCTTGGTATAAGAGGCACATACCAGGGGTAAACCCTTCTCCAAGTCACGATCCCATGTAGCTGCAACATCCGACCTCAAAAACTAATATGGATAGATATAAGATGAACATTTTTTATATTGTTATTGACCAACTATAATATTATGGTGAATTTTTTTATGAGTTGTTTGTAATGCTTAATTAATTTGAAGGAAGTGTGCATGATGGAATATCAATGACTATTCCTTCTTTTTTCTTAAAGACACAAACTAAAAAGCACAACGTAGCGGCGGTGACAACCGCCGCGATAAATTCTTGTAAGTGTATAAATCCTTGGAAACTTTTTCTTGATGCTTTTTATTTACTTCTCTTTGTGCTCTTACTTCAAATAGTGTTGAAGATCTTCACGTGCTATTTTTAGTATATGTCAATACTAAACATAAAAAATGACTCTTTGTTTCATGATTCAATAGATAGCATGTGGCGTTATTTGTTTGCATAGAGGTTACTACGTGAATGTACAACATCAAAGTACTGTGCTTATATTTGACTAATACTATTATTCTTATTTGTGCTATTGGTGGTAATTTGATAACATTTGTTATATACCAAAGACTATTATCTACAAGTTTTTTCTCCTCTTTATATAATACAAGAAATTTATCGTGGCGGCCAAGGCCGCCGCGAACATTTCTTTTGCTTTACTCGTGGCAAATGAGGGTTTGTATTAAGTCGAAAGTAACTCAGTGAACCTGTGAAATTGAACTAAATGTGTCTAACTTGGAGAACTCTAACCTCCATATTGTAGATGACAAAAAAGAGGCAATGTTGCCCTAGTTGAGAACGGACCAGGAACGACAAAAGAAAAAATAGAAAAATATAATATGATTATATATATTGTAAATATAATAATATAAATGCTATCTCTATGTTTGGTCTTATTACATGGGAAACGATGTACCCATGGATAGATTACATATTCAAATCAATCTAGGCCGTCTATTTGGAGGCTAATGAGGTGGCACAGCTATGGCCTTAGGATCTACATCGGGTCACGCATGGTGGCATGCACCATGCCTCTAGACCATCGGATCAAGAGGGGAAGGCAAAATCATAGCCCTTGATCTTTTTGGAGAAATTGCAAAGAAGGTGCAATTTTTGGGGCATTTAATCTAGACCCTTCAAATTAGGGCATCTAATCTAGACCGTTATATTTACAAATCTAACCATTATTAATTTCATTAATGCACTATGACGTGGCAAATGATATTCAAAAAGATTAATGCATAGCCATAATATCTATCCACTATATATATCTCTAAAAATAAAGGGGCAAACTAACTCGGATTAAATTTCATTAATGCTCTATGCACTAAGCAAATGAGGTGGCAAGCAACATTTATGATGATGACCCAGATTTAGCCACATGCATTAAATGCCATGTCAATGACGTGTCAGTTGGGTTAGGACGACAACTTTTGAAGGTTGGAGTAAATGGAGAGATGGAAGTGAACCGACTCAGTTGAACCGACTCCTTCTTGGTTAAGCATTACCGTAACGAGATGTGGGGACAAAGGTATGTTGCTTGCTTGAGGTCTGGTGAAGCAACAGTTTGGATAGAGCGGCAATGTGACAACACGTTTAACAAACTAGAAGGTAAAGAAAACTCCGGCAGGAATTCTTTGTGCCCTTTTGTTGAATGTTTTCCCTGATCAGGCTCCTGTTTGCACCTATTTTCGCCGATCACGGATCTGATTAACAATGTGAGTAGCGATATAATCTTTGTTACTATGCTTTCTACATGCAAACGCTCTGATACACTGAAAAAAGAAGCTTGAAAAAAAACGTTGAGTAATATGGTGCCGGATCTTGCGTGTCTTTAAGCCTCGGATTCGTCAGACTGATAATCTCTTCCAAGCCAGAAATAGCCACAGAGCTTCTAAATAGTTCTGCATTTGCAGATCGACTCCTATAAAACAATTTGCTTAGCAGCTTCTGTTTGGGCGCGCGATTGAGTTTGCCCCATACGGAGATTACTGCAGTTATTTTTGCTGCATTGCTTCTACCCATTTGTTTTCTCCCTGCCCGATTCAAGCCCATGAATCGCTGAAGCAATCCGAGACCTCGATAATGATCCAGGCCATAGCTAGAACTTCACAGCAAAAATTTGATGGGTCTGATAAAATTCGACCATTTTTACAGAGGGCATCTCTAAACAACATAATGGGCAGCGTTTTTGGGCAAAGATATGCTTGAGTCTAAATCTCAAGAGGGCCAAGAGCTCCAGCTATGCTTAGAGAAGGATTCGAGCTTAATCTGTAACAGCGGACCAATTTTTGTGCCTCATACTTTCATATTTAATTTACCCTTTGCAGTTTTACCATTAAATACCAGTCTCAAGTTTTTCTTTGAATGACTCTGCCATGCTTCTTTCGGCCATAGGTTTGTACATGCATTTGGATATCTAGGAAGCTTTGCTTAAAGATCTTCCGGAATCCAAGAGGCAGATTGAAAGCCATGCTTAACTGCAGCAAAGAAGGGGAGGAAGATGCGCGCGTTCTTCCTCCACCATACTGCTCATAAATGCCTCAAATCTGAAATTAATGCAATAAATGCCTCAATGCAATGTGTCATGCTCTCCTAATTTTGAAGAAAGAAATTAGGTGCGAATAGAAATTGGATACTGCTTTATATAGAAGGACAAACAAAACTTGAAAACATGTAGGTCCTGCAAATTCTATGAATATCATGAAAAAAGCTTCCTAATGAATAGTTGTACAACCACTAAATTTTCTTGGCATACCATTTATTTTGAAAATGAAAAGCTTGGATCCTTAATCTTGATCCCCATCACGTTAGATTAATTTTTATAGCTATTATAGTAAATACATACTGGATGTTAATTTTGATCCCACCATATTAGCTTCATATTTATAGCAACAAACCCTTGTTCTACTATTTGTAGCAACAACCATACTCCAGACTTCTACTAGTACCCGGTTTATTCATTGCTAGTGCTTGTTTGATTGACATACATTGCCCATCCCATCATAACCTTTGCCATCGCGTTTGTCTTTGCAATTGTGCGCTGATGCCTTCAAGCCTTTCTAATGGTGCAATAGCGGCCGTTGATATCTTCTTGAGGATCGCAATTGCACCCTTGTCCCAAGGGTGGGCGTACTACATGAGGAGGTGGAGGAGATGGCGATGGAATCATTAAACTGTGGAGGCTGAATGGTTGGAGGCTGAGGTTCATAAAAGGATGGAGGCTAAATAGCTGGAGGTGACTCAAGGAGGTCAAACACATTGGGATGAAGATCCACCACTTTTGTAGCAGGATTCGCTCCAAAAATTCTGACAGTTGTAATTTGTGTGTTTCATTTTACCAGAGCAATCAAAAGCAATCTTTACGCATTCTTGTTCAAGAGCAATCTTTATACATTCGTCTATTCAAACTATTAGTAACCCAAATAGATTAGGCTCCGAACCCGAAAGAAAAGTGAAATCTCCAATCTTGAGATCAAGCTTGGGATAGGTCTACATCAGTGTCTCAAATTCAAGATATAAGGAATTTTCTTTTGATAACTTTTTGAAATTTCAAGTTCACATTTGACACAAAATCTACAAATCAAGTTCTCAAATGATGCCTTCAAAAAATATGTAATTCTCATCAATTCTATTTAATTTACGATAGCTCATATAAAACTATTAAAGAAGGGAAGGATAACCATATGAATCTACAAAGTGCACACTCACAATCAGATGAAAGGGCTTATCTAATAATTCACATTGTAGGGAATCTTGTTTTGCTTCATTCAATTCGCACTCCTTAAAGTATAGAGAATAAGAAAGTGAAGATGGAAATTCATCAATAGTTACTTATTATATTGGGTTCTCCATTGCAAGCAGAAACAAAAAAAATGTATACAAAACATACCAAAAAATATCAATTTAGATGGCATGTTGACTACATAATGGTTGACAACTTATTTTTAAGTATGAACCATTTTAAATGCAAATCTATACGAAAGGGAGAGGGGATTTGAATTGTAAATTAATACGAGATTGAAGAGGGGAGGGTAGGGGATTTTATTCTCCAATGTAACATTAGAATTTAAAAATTTAAAAATATAGAATATGCATAAGCTTGATTGATACTTTGTTTTCTGAAAGACACACAAAACAAGAGTTCAAAATTTATAACATAAGATAGACAACATAAATTTATAGATATTTAGGTTCTAATATTTTAGAATTGTACGTCTTCAAGAGCCATCATGGACTATACATAAGTTGATTGATGCTTTGTTTTCTCAACATTACACAAACGAGAGTTCAAGATTTATAACATAAGGTAAAAACAAAAATTTATAGATAATTAGGTTCTAAAATTTTAAAATTTTGCATCTAAAGAGCCATCATGGACTATACATAAGATTGATTGATACTTTGTTTTTCCAAGAATTACACAACAAAACTACATATATTATAAAACTACATATATTAGTAGTAGTGTCATTAAATCTGACTTATGACATTTGAGACGTGTGTTATGTATGACATATGAATGTGTCATATATATCACTACATTATATATTATTATGTCAGACCTAAATTATAACATACAAGAACTTTATCGCGGCGGCGGTCGCCGCCGCACCATAGCATCTAAAGAATATCATCCTTTCGGAAAATCTTTTCTACTATGTTTACAGTCAAATTAGCAAGACATAATTTAGCTCCTATTATAGTTGGGTACCATTTGTGTTTTCGAATGGCAAAATACTTTGTGCTTAATCTTGGATTCATGTTATATCATGCCCGTATTAGAGGCTTATTCAGTATTCCTTTGTCATGTGTATATTGAATTGGCATATTTTTTGTTGATGGATGCTTTGTGACATTGCTCTCTAGGTTTTTGAAATAATCAAGGTGCATTGTGTTAAGCACTTAATTTTGTGTTCCTCCTATGCAGCAATCCATGAGGATCAGTGAATGTAGATGCATTTAGTATATGACATAGATATTGTAACAATGATTGATGACACTAAGCGATCGAGCCGCTGAAGGAGACAAAGAGGGAGCCTATATGAGTAGAGGAGCATAGTGGATTTAAGTGAATTGGACATGAGGTTGCTCTAAAAAAATTGCTTTTATAGATAAACTGATCAACAACTTTTCAACTTTGGTTGCATTTTTCCTGAAATCTTCAACCTGCTATATCATGCATACATTCAACAATATTCATACTAACTATAATATTCAAGTAGTTTGTCCACGCCAGTTTCTGATGTCTTGGATGCTCATGTTATGTTAGCCATAACCTGGATATAAACACTAATTATAATCAAGATGCACATCTTTTACTAATACTACTCATCTTTAGATGCCATATAAGTCAAGAACCGTTATATTGCATGCCACGTTGCAAATGCTCAAGTCAGCAATTAAAGATCTATACCAATGGAGAAGTTTCCAACATGTTATTCCTGCAGTTTAGCTCTGCTAAAATTGAAAGCTCTAATATTGTACTTTATCCAATTGTCAAGCAATTTTGTTCTCAAATTGTTTACCAACTCATCTAAAATAGTTGCAGATGCCATCTTAATCATTTACTCTTGCTGGCTATAGCACCTCTCTCCCAAGCTCATCTAAAATAGATGAAGATACCATATCCATCTTTATCATTTACTCTTACTAGCTATAGCAACTCCCTCGCAGGAAAAAGAATAAAACCTAAGAAAAGGGTACAAAAAATATGTTGGCTTGCAAAAATCAACCTACTTAGGCACCTGCTAATCCATACTAATCTATGTTTAATAGCCATGTATAGCAGTTGGATACCTATTAAATCTCCTCCAATACCTTGCACAAATATTTTGATACAAACATAGTTCAAAGTTGCTTGCTTCATGTTGTGCACTGGCCGAATGGTTGCACCCTTAAAATCCTTGCCTTCTGAACAATTTAATTGGCATGATATCGCCACAGTTGTTCAGCAAAAAAAAGAAGATAAATCCTACACAAAGGAGATTAGGCAAATGAAAATACGGAAATAGCAAGAATATGTTTTGTGAAGATCGTGAAGCAACCTGACTGAAGAGAACATGCACTCCAATACATCTGATATTCTTTATTGCAAATTTCACATACGAATTTGTTCGTGGCCATAGATAGGTGCCTCTAGCAAGAATGTCAGGACAATAGTGAAATTTGTAGATAAAATTTGAAGTTCTTACCTCGCATTACAGAATGATAGATTTCTTTTCCGCTTGGCAGGATTAACACTAGAACTGGCTTTGCCAGATGTCAATTGTTAAAATAGATAGAGGCATGCTGGCGGATTCCGCCTCAAACTTGAAAGACCCACTGCCGCTGAAAGCAGTTTCAGAACTACCCTTTGCTCTTACTTCTTGACTGTGCAATTCAATATCTTACCAGAGAACTGCCATCCAGACTAAGAAGCTCTAACCATCGGGCAGTCACGTTTTAAGCTGCAAACACCAAAACCATGCTTTAGAATGGAAAGAAGATTGGAATTGACATTGAAAGATTCAAGAAGTCAAAAACACCTGCTTTACAGAACAAATTTTTGGAGATAAAAATCGTGGGCAAAGTAGAACAGAGGATTTGCAACTGGGCTGCTGCTTCGTGTTCAAGAAAATTAAAGTTACATCGTGACCTAAAGAAGTTTAATGAACCTCATAAACAGAAATCTTGGGCCGGATCTTGGAAGGAAACACAGTTTTCATTTGATCGAGAAGTTGTCTTTGCTGAGCATCTAACCCATAGTTAAAGCTGCTATAAATCCATAGACAAAGCTTAAATTGCAGACCCAAAATCTGATTCTAAAAGGTCTCGACCAAGCAACAGAGGAGCGTGTTTTTCTGCTATACCACACTGCCTTGATTGAATAGAGGAGCGAGTTTGGTGAGGGCAGAGAGATTACCTATAGAACTGGAAATATTTCCTGAGTATCTTTTGTTTGCTAGAGAAATCTGTACAACACTGCTGCCATCCACGTTTTTCCACAGTTCTCCTGCCTTTTCTGATTGACGGAATGCAGAATCGACAAAATCAAAACTCCATCTGCATGCAATTTAGAAATTGCATTCCCGACTTCCTATACGCCAAACCCTAATCGATCTGGCCCGTCGAACTGCAGAATCGAAGTGAAATAGCGTTGATCATCCACACTATTTCTTTACCAAAGGATTAGAGTTGGCCGTTGGCCGTCGGCCTCAGAAGCAAAGCCGTTTATAGGAAGAAGCGGCCAAACATAACAGAGCTTTCAGAACTTATACTTCACGGCAACGTAGCAGAGCTTAGAGCTTTGCTACCTTAACAACCCAGCTTAGCAAAGTTCAGAGCCTCCTGAAAAAAAAGAAACGCTTCCTCATTTGAGAGATTAGAATTAATACTGCATAAAATCCTAAACTCTGCTTTTCTGAAACAATTCGGCTCCACAGACCGATCACAACCTGCCATAATCTCCTGCTTCTTTCATCCGAAGACTAATCCGCCTCCGGTTACCAATCACAAATTTCCTTCAACCAATGCGTGTTGTTCCTTTTTGTACAAAATCAAAGAGGGCACTAGATCTGCCTAGAACTTGTAATCGAAGCTTCTAGAAGAAGTGAACATTCCAGAATCTCCAAATGCAATTTCTAGAAAGCCCCGAAGGCTTCTTAATTTTTTTTTTCTTCCACGTGTACAAACCTAAACATAGACATAAATTTCCACAAACAATATTTAAGCTTCCCCCTTATCTCTCCTATTACAATTATATATTAGAGATAGAGATAATATGTATGTTATACATATGACATTTGGATATGTTATATATGAGTTGAGACAAGTATATGCTGTTAGGTCTGGCATATGAGATATAAGACGTGTGTTATATATGACATATGAATATGTTATATGTGCCATTATATTATATATGATGTCAGGTCAGACTTTGACATTGAAACGTGTGTTAGATGACATATAAACTCAACCGGTTGTTTCATAATCAGTCTTTTAGCAGACACCGTATTATACTTTGCACCTGCAATATGCTCCCTAACATCTAAAATTCCAACAATATCAATAAATACCATAACTTCACTATTCCATCCATAATTCATTATCTAATCTCAATTACTACATAGATAATAAAAAACAATATAATAGAGAGTCTTCGGCAATACTTTTTGGCATCAAACAAATCCCTTGGAACAAAAGCAACATGGAATATTGTTATCTATTCGATTACATGGTCTAAACATCGTTCAACATCACGATGTCATTGAACTACGCCATGACGTCATTTAACGACGTCACGACCTCGTTGAACGACGTCTAGACATCGGTCAACTACGTCGCAATAACGACGTTATTAATGACGTCATGTCGTCGTTGAACGACACCTCGACATCACGGTCCCTTGTGGTGTTCCACAATATACAACCTACTACGATTTGAAATATTAGAGATCATGAAGATCTTAAAACCTTATCACTGGTTGAAGATGATGTAAGCCTTTAAACTTGACCTAGATTACATATGCACAAACACACCTTCTTTTTATTCCTTCGAATGCTCCAATGTTTATTCAATTGGGAACTTCTATAATAAATGGAACTCTAGGGAGTAAATAAAATTGCGACTCTTAAAAATAGCCTATATATGACATATATATGTCTCACATATGTCATAAGTATATGCCACATAATGATAATGACAAAATTTCATACTAGAAACGATAAAGCTAGGCATAAGCTGAGAACTTGTAAATGATATATTATAGTAGTGAGAGAAAAGAGCACTAATAATCCAAAGGTATTCCATTGTTAAAGAATTCGACCTCCTATCTAATCTTTGCCATTCCCCGCTTTTCTTTTTTTTTTTTGCCTTTCGATTTTCCCCAGTTTTTCTTTTTCCCATTTCCCTTTTATTTATTTTGCATTTTTTCTGTCACTTTTTTTCTCTCTTCCCCCTCTTTTTCCTCTCTCTCCCCTCCCATTTTCCCATTTTCCTTCCTCTTTACCCCTTCCAGTTCTTCCCATTTTCCTTTCCCGTTTTTTCCCTTCCCCCTTGCCCTTTCTCCCTTTGCGTTTCAATTTTTTCCTTTTTCTATTTTGCGGTTTTTCCTTTTTTCCTTACCCTCTTTCCCCTTTTCCCATTCCTTTTTTCACTGTCAGATTTAGTGAATCTCAGTCATCGACCCTTTTCTCTTCTCTATTTCCCTTTTCTTTTTGCCTTTCCAGCTTTTTCCTTCTTTCCCTTTTACCCTTCCTTTTCCTTTTTGTATTGCTCAAGGGGTATACCCTAGGATTGTTAGTGAAGGAGATGGAATATATGCGAAATATTCCAAACAAATGTTGGAGATATTGAACAGATATATTTTGAAAGCTGCGATCAATTTTGGAGAGAAGACAAAACTAAAAGATGCCATTCTCAACTTTGTTTCTATATGCAGTTTCCGTCAACTAGGCCTTTCACCTTTGACGAAATTGATGATGAGCAGTGTGAGTGCAGTAAGAGTTTTCACCTTGTAAATGAAGAGGGAGACACTTTCCCCCATAGTATGGCAAGCGATGTGAGGAATCGTACAACTTTTGATCTATCACCGCCATGATACTCGTGATCTATTACCGCCATGATAGTAATTGCAAAAGAAATCAAGGGCACAAAATGCACATAGACTATCCCCTTATTTTGCTTTTAGTATTATATATATAGATATAAAAGTAAGAAAAAAAATGAGAAGATCTACATAAGGCAAAAGCTTGTTTACCACCATTATTTCTTTCTGTATTTGAGAATACAAAAATGAACATAAAATACCCTTGGACTTACTTAGTTCAAATCCCATTGTACCTTGAATGTCATTAAGGTTTGATTTTGTTAGCATAAAATGTTGTTTTTGAACCGTACATGGTGCGAATTAGTGTAGTTCATGTAATATGAATCAGCTGTCTTTGCACCGTGGCTACGGTGCAAATTAGGAGCCATTGTCTGCTGCGAAATTATAGGTGTCCTTTGCTCTCGCTTATTAAGCCACTACTAAGGCGCTTGACTCTAAACTATCACAAAAGAATGTGTTGTTCAACAAGAATGAAAAAGAGCAGATAAGGTATGGGAGTTCTTTAGCGCATGATATAACACAATAGTTTAGAAAGAATAGGATCTTCATCAGAAGCATCCAGAATGGAGCAGCTACAAGAGCCATATGATGGCACTACTGTATACAATAATTTTTGTTTGACAGTAGACTTTATGGCAGAATTTACCAGCTCTAGAGATGCATATGGGAGCCTTCTTGGCAGCTTCATGGCTAGATCTGGACTTGACGTGATTCCGTGTCCTGTTATTAGATTGCCGTCCATGAGCGTGAAAGCTTTGCTTACGATGTTTTTGATTGAATAAAGGCTAGTAAACGTGTGCCCGGCATTGCCCGGCTAATGTCCTCGCATGTGTTTTTACCCGGTCTTTAACGTCCATATGTTCGAGTTCCGAAACAATACACTGTACCAAAAATCTTTGGAAACGTTGTGGAGCATAAGTAGGGGTGAATGTTCATCTAGGCCCTTTGTGTCGGAGATTGATCACTCTGAGTAAATGTGTGCTCGGCATTGTCACACATAAGTAGGTGCCTTGATTTAGATGGTCCTGAATTTGCTCACCACATATGTGGAGTTGCATCCGGCAATATTAAACAACTCATAGTGCATTGCAACATGTGTACCTGGCGTTTCTACACGTTGCACATGGAAGCTATATGAGCCTTCTGAAATAAATATCCTTACATAAGGTCAAGACTAAACACATATTCACCTGATACACAAAAAATGTACTTGGGGTTCCACAGATGTAGCCATATCTCAATATACGTGGGGTCCAATAGATGCTTTCGCAAGACCCTCCTATCTTTTTTATAATATACTTGGGGGGTTCTGATCGACACCAAGCCAGTAAACAAAAATGTTCACGGCGGTTGTTCAGAATACTTGGGGGTTCTAACTGACACTAAGCCAGTAAAGAGAAATGTTTACAGCGGCCTTGGCCGCCGCGATAAATTTCTTGTAAATATTAAAGAATGTTGAAGGCATGCACCAAGTTGCTAAAGTAAGTCATAGATCCTTTAGTCATGCGTCACATCTAAGAATAAGCGACGTCCAATCTATGTTTTGTAATAATAAGGTGATTTTATTGCCTTGTATAAAATGCAATATCATGAGTTTTTTGTTAACGCATGTTCCAACTCATAGGCATCCAACTTCTATAAGGATCAACATTTTACTTACAAAAATGTGATTCCCTAACAAATATTAGAATGTGGGTGTTCATTCCCTAACAAAAGTTAGAATGTGGACATCTGAGCATAATTACCTTTTGCATAATCGTTCCTCTAAGACTTAATTGTTCCTCTAAGATTTAGTCCATATTGGTGGAGATTAGAAGATGCAAGGTTGACCAAGAATCAAACTACAGAAGAACATACATAGTACAGTCAATTCTGACTCAGCATCCCTATTTCTGTCATAACTTTTTCAGACGGATGAATTTTGGGTTGATCAGATACATTCCAGAAATCTTAGTCAGAAATCTTTCAAAAAAAAAGAAAAATCATTAAAAAGGGATTTTGGGTCATCGAGATATGATGCTTCAAAGTTCGGGCTCCAAAACTGCCCAGAATTGCTTCTGCCTTTATGCTCTGCAACAATCATTTTTCCAAAGAGACAAAACCTGAACTCATGCTTCATACATTCATACATATTATACATGTATACATGCATACATAAGTACGTATATTGACCCATCAAGTGCCCAGGTCTCTTACAGATCAGCCAGACCATGCACGTCGAAGCTCACTCTTATTTCTTGCTCTCTATGTTTCCACTCATTAATCCTTCAACCTAAGTCCCTATGTGATTGTCTTAAATCCTTCCAAATGTATGTTCCATGATGAGATGAGTTTTATATGCTGAGATCTTGCATCGAATACATGGGGCATGCTTCCTGCAGACTATCGTGTTTGGCATTAAACAATTAGAACTAATATTGACCAATTGTTGGGCCTCAGTTAGCCCAAAAAATGATGTGAAAAATCTCATCTGGCAAGCAATCAAAGTGGTCACACCCTTCCATGATGCTCCAATTAACATTGTTATCTTTTGACTTGCAAGTATACAGCCTTAAAGTATTGTTGGATTCAAATAATAGAGCATGAATTGAACTTTTTATTATGCTATCCTTCTAACTAATTCTTAATTGTAGGTTCCTCATGAATATCACAAGAATGAGTATGTGTCTTTGCTTTGTGGGAAGGAAAGATTTGGTTTAGGGCTGATATAGAATAGAATAGAAATTATTGTCCCTTGTGCCTTGAGGCCTCTGGACTTATGTAGCATGGGCGAGCTCCCTAAAGGGCGCCACTAGCACATCACGCTGGTTTATTGTAGCCTTTTCTGAAGGCTTCCTTGGTTTCTATTAGTACCGGCACCCCACTTTGAATCGACATCATGGCCGTGCTGTGGTGCATCGTTATCAATCAGCTTTAAGCTGAGCATTTCTTGGGCGACTATGACTCGCCTCTTGGGCGGTTCATATTACAAGCCCTTTTTCTTTGTGCACTTCCCGGTGTCTGATCATCATCTCCTGGATTGCGTCTGCAAGATCTCTCGTTGTTTCTGCCCTTATCATCAAGGTGTGTACTGGCTGACCCCATCTTATTTTTCTATATTTGTTTCTGACGTCTCCGTACATTGGGCACTCATTGAGCAGGTGATTCTAATCCTCCACTTTCCCAATGTCACAGATTCTATATATCCGATTGTCCTTTTCTACTTTCCTCCATCTGCCCTTTTCAATTCTTAAATCATGGCTCCCCATCCTGAATTTCGCTAAGGTGTCTCTCCTTGCCTTTCCTAGCAGATTGTCTTGGTACATCTGTTGTCCTATCTGCTGTTCTGGATTGAAGACTGTCATAAGCCAAAGTGTCTTGGGTCCTGTGTGTTTTTGCAGCCATGCTCGCGTAGCCTTGTCTGCCCAGTCTTCATTCCATTTTTCCTCGTTTACTAGATCGCTTAGATTCATTCCCATCTCTCTGGTCCACATTGCCACATCCTTAAACCATCCACTGCCTGTGATGATGTGTGATTTTGTTGATTCGCTGATTGCAATACTCGACAGCTTCCCTGGTTTCCCTCCTGCATTGTGTTTTATTAGGTATCTGATAGTCTTCTCCCATGCTCTCACCAGGGTTGCCCTTAAGGCCATATCTGCATAGGCGTGATTTAGAAGGTGAGGCGAATCATAAGCTTTCTATATTAATTTTGTAGGCGATTACTTTTTGCGACTTGAACTGTTTCATAGAAACTCTGGCGAACCTTGCCAACGTTAATGTGGTAATTGAAATAAATAAATTAGATGTCAATTCACATACAACTTACAGGATTAAGGAAACCTATTATGTTTAGCAAAATTTGAGTAGTTGTTGATTTTTTTAGTATTATACTATGGTCCACTAGAGCTAGCAAACAATTACTTGATCTATAATGTTGTTAAGGGGATAATCTATGATCCTAAGCACTTAGATCCATGGAACTAGAGGCGAAACTCTAGACCTGAGCTTAAAAATGCATGGCTAATTTAAGAAAGGCGGGCGGACGAAATGGTAAAACTTTGGCGAAAGAATATAATTTATTTTCAATAGTAACCTATTCAGATTTAGTATCTCATTTTTGAAAATATTCAAAATATAGCCATTTGGCTATAAATAGCCCCTTAAGGGAAACCCTGGCTCTCACCTCCATTGGTTTCTGTCATGTCTCGTAGATCATGGCTGTTAGTGGCGTGTTTGTCTGCACCTTAAATTCCTGTTTATGCCACTGTCTGAGGATCCCTTCCTGTTTTTCCCATTTCTTATATGTTAAACCTGGTCCCCAAGCTTCAGCCCCATATAATTGCGCCGTCGCGACCACTGCATTGAACACTTTACATGATCAGATAATATTCATTTGTGCCTTTCTTCCAAATTGACGCATACCAAATACATACTTTAGTATATTCAGCCAGGGGCTGAATTAGATGCACTGCCTTGATCATAAAATTGATAATCTTGGATCATAAAAACATATAAGGAATAAAATAAAATAAAAACAAAAGATAAACAAAATTTTTTCCTTCCTTCCTCTCCTCCCTAGCATCCCATTCAACTTCCTCCCATTTGATCACCCTCTGCCCATTCATCTTCTTGGCTCCTTGCCTGTGGACGACTCTCCTATCTTTTTCTTTTTCTCCACGTTCCTCACCATGAATGCCCTGCATATGTAATCGGACGGGTTTTTTTTGCAGCAGAAGACGAAACCTTACCAAAATCCCCTACTAGAAGTTCATGCTGGTAGCAAGTAGATTTCTGGATAGCTGCGTTGATCTGAAGTCCATTGAAGCATTGCATGACCCTCTCCATGTCTTGTTTCCTAACTGTATCATTCTTGTCTGACATAACACCCATCACTTCCAGCAGGCGGAGGCTGTACCACGCATCCTTCATAGACTGTGCGCGGTGTATTCGATCACAGAATAAACAATGCACTCTGCCACAATTTATACAAGACGACAACCCCCTTTCCAGACATAGGCAATCTTGTTCACAGATACACCACGGATTGAACTCTTCTAATTCCGGGTTCCATGGCACCGTGAGGTTACCAGGAACCCCGGCTCTTGGACGCTTCCTGATTGTTTGCTTGTCAATTACTTGCTGCACCACTACCTTTTTCCCTTTATCCATATAACTTCGAGCTCCGAAGGCGGATCGAATCGGGTGTTCTGGTCGCAGCAGGGTGTGGCCGGATCTACTGAAAACCCTCAGGGCGGAGCTCAATTTCTTCTTCCTCCTAAAATACTATCTACCTATCTATCTTATTAAAAGGTATTAACTTTTAGGGTTATGATTTTATGTTCCCGCTCCTTTATTACGTCCGCCTTTATTAATTACTAGTCTTGTCTTATCCTGTCCTACTGACTTTCGTATGTGTGTATACGAAGCATCCTACTGCACCCTATACTGACATTCGTACCCTGGCCTCCCACCTCCGTAGCTGATCATTATTAATGACTACCTCCGTCCATTGATTATCATGACACGTCAGCGAGATCGTATACATTATTGTACACGCTACTATATTATTTTTATTATTTTTAATCTCCACCATTCCCCAACTATTGCAATGGCGCCTATTCGTGTTAACAATTTAATTTTAACGAGTAAGTTTAGTTACCATATTTTCTATCGTTAATTGCTAAATGGCTATTATTTTTCAAATTACCAGTCCCAGAGTTTAAGTGTCGTGAAACGATTTTCTCCATCTGGGGGGGTTCAGCGTCCCTTTTTCCGTCATCTTCCCTGTGTTATTATGATATCGCCCCTCTTCTTTGGCTCGTCGGAACAGAGTCTATACATACTAACCCATACCTGACTTATTTAATCTATGTAACATTCTTGCTGTTCCATATTTTTCATCGCCGTAATGCTATCGTGAACCTAGTCTTAAACAACGGAGCAAAACGTCCTCCAAACAACAAAGTAAACTAAAGGTAACTATCAACTGATATTCCTTATCGTGATCCCGTACTTTCACCGCATTTCATCCTATTGAACCTCATTATATTCTAATGTGCAAAATTCGGTACTTACCCGCACATCGCCATCCCGCTCATCGCTCATCGCTCATCGCTCATCACTCAAACGCAGACAAAAAATGCTACTGCTTTGGCACATGGAAAACCAATTGGCGAAGGCAATGTTTTTTTGAATATTTATTATCTTGAAATGGGTGCTGAGGAGCTGCCGATGCCATTTCCTACGAGTGAACTTGACATTCCTAGAGATCTTGGCAATGACATGAAACAATGGTTTCTGCAATGGCCAAAATCAAGGCTTCGTCATGTTCCTCAGACTGAAGCGAGGAAAGTTTTGTCTGATCTTGACTCAATGAAAGAAAACAAGTCTGGCATAGAAAATTCAGAAGATAGCAGCAGCGGTGATGATTTGCAGGTATGTGATCCTTTGATTTGGTTGTTTTCATGATAGCATTTAATATATAATGAAGCTGCCATTAAAAATCAAGTTTCTTCATTTTAGGAGTGCTGTTATGTAAATATCTTTTGAACATTTTGCATGTAATGATGCAGACTATAAACTCAAAGCAGATGAGTAGAAAAGATGTCGCCCCTCAAACACAAGACTATTTGCATAATTGCACTTGACAAGGAGAAGATTGATGATGTTGATGTTGTAGACATTCTTAAAATGAGCAGAGAATTGAAGAAGACACACATGAAGGCATTTTTTGCTCTATTGAAATCCAAGGTGAGGGGTGCGGATTTATATAAGCTCTTTGTAATGGCGTGCATGAAGTGCAATGTGAAAACGGAAAGTAGTAGTGCTTCGAACAGAAAGTAGTAGCACTTAAGAACTATTTCAAAACCATGAAAGAGACCACTACATCTAACTAGTTGGTTTCATAATGCTTGGACTGGGAAACATCTATGGCTAATAGTCTTAACCACTAGGATACATGCTAGGAAACATCTATGGTTAATAGTCTTAACCACTAGGCATACCTGCTAGGAAATCATCCATATTACAAATCATAACCACTAGGAATACATGTTAAGAATGATAACAATAAACCTCAAGAAGAGGATGCGAACACAAGAGATGACGATTCCAAGGGCAAGCACTTTAAACGTGCTCGTCGGAGGACCAAGTAAACTGTTTTTATGGAAAATAGCACTATGTTGTGACGTGCGCTATAGAGTGGTGTCATCTGAGTTATATGTTATACCATGGTTTTTTGTACCCTTCAAGAATCTTAGAATCCTCTTCGCTGCAACCCAATGAACTTTCCCTGGATTGAAACAATATCTGCTTAGTAGATTTACTGAATATGAAATGTCGGGACGTGTATTGTTGGATACATACAAGAGGCATCCAATTAATTCCCTATACGGAATCTTCTCCATCTCTTTCATCTCTTCTATTGTTTTTGGACAACTATCTGCTAAGATTTTGTTTCCCGCAATGAGTGGAGTATTCACAATATTTGCATCTCTCAAGCCAAATTTGCATATCATATTCTCAATATTCTTTTCTTGAGTCAACTTCAAGATCTTTTTCTTTTGATCTCTACAAACTTCAATTCCCAGAAACTGTCTTAGTTCACCAAGATCTGTCATTTTAAATCTCCTTTTGAGTATGTCCTTGCAGCAATTCAAGCATTCTAGATGATTAGACGCCATCACACAATCATCTACATATAGTGCTACAATACAATACTTATTTGCATTTCTGAAGATATACAAATTTCCGTCATTGCTCAGCTTTTGAAAACCTTGCTCTCTTAGATATTTGTCTATGCACAAGTACCACTCTCTAGGAGCCTGCCTCAGCCCGTAGACAGCATGTTTTAGTCTCCAGACTTTATTATCTCCCTTTTCAAAACCTTGTGCCTGCCTCATATAAATGTCTCCCTTCAATTCAGCATTTAAAAACGTTGTCTTTACGTCCATGTGATGCAATTCGAGATCCAATGCATTTGCCAAGGCTTACATCAGTCTTATGCTAGTCAACTTCACTATTGGAGAGTATGTTTCTTCATAATCAATCCCTTTTTTCTGTGAAAAACCTTTAGCAACTAGTCTACATTTGTTTTTATTCTGTATATCCATTTATTTTCCACCAAATTCTTATTCTCTGGATGGTCAGCTAGTTCATAAGTGCATGTATCTTCAAATGATCCCATTTCTTCTCTCATAGCTTGCAGCCACTCTGACGCATGTTCTGAATTTATAGCCTCTTTGTAGGTTTCTGGAATCTTTGATTCTAGCAGTGCCATAATAGATGGAAATCTAACTGGAGGATGTCCAATCCTCCTAGTCTTTCCTGTTCCATATCTGCCATAGATCTCTGGATTGTAATCAAATTGTGTGTCCTTCAGCTTCTCAAACTTCTGTACTCCTTTTCTTTGGTCTACTTTCCCTTTGTGTTTGTTGTGACTCCTGTGACTGCTGTTCATGTGGCTGCTGTTCTTCTGGCTGAACCTGTGAGATGCCTTTACCAACTGTATCATCTTCATCATCCAATCCTGTGTCAAACATGCATTCAGGTTTAATGTCACTCCTATTCCTGCTGGCCTAACCTGTGAGATGCCTTCACCAACTGTATCATCTTCATCATCCAATCCTGTGTCAAACATGCATTCAGGTTAATGTCACTCCTATTCCTGCTGGCCTCTATTATTTCTCCTTCCGTTTTCTCAAGATCGCTGATAACAGTATGCCTGTCCTTGTAAAATTTGCTTTCATCAAAAACAATATCTCTACTGACTACTATTCTTTTTGTTTCTGGTATAAATATTCTATATCCTTTGGACTCTTCGTCATAACCTACCAGATACCCAATCTCCGCACGATTGTCTAGCTTAAGTCTTTTTTCCTCTGGTACGTGGACGTATGCTAGGCATCCATATGCCTTGAAATATTCATATTCACGTCCCAACTTCCTATTTGTCCACAATTCTAGAGGAATATTCCCATCTACACTGGACAAAGGCAGTCTATTTTGAATGAAGAACGCTATTTTTACTGCCTCCTCCCAAAGGTAATTTGGTAGGCCAGCAAACTTTATCATAGACCTCAATGCATATAGAACAGTCCTGTTCTTTCTTTTCGCTACTCCATTTTGCTGAGGAGAGTACCTGCATGTAAGTTGTCTCCTGATTCCATGTTCAAAACAGAATTGTTTAAATATCCTAGACAAGTACTCTCCGCCCCTATCTGACCTGATGCATTTAAGTTTTCTTCCCGTTCTCCATTTCTACAACAAACAATTTGAAAGCCTCAAGAGCCTTATCTTTAGATGACAGTAAGTAACAACTTCCCATCCTACTATAGTCATCAATGAATGAAATAAAATACCTTTTCCTGGTCTTACCTTCTACATTTAGCGGCCCGCATAGGTTTGAGTGTACAAGATCCAGAGGACCAGGTGCTCTTCTTTTTTATTTTAAGAAAGGCAATCTAGTCAATTTGCCTAGCATGCATCCAGGGCATACATATCTTTTATCTGCGCCATCTTCACCACTTATCATTCCCTTTTTTAACATGTATTTCACATTATCCATGTGCGTGTGACCAAGTCTACTGTGCCAGAGTTTTACACCAGCTATTGACAAGGCATTTATGCGCTCAACAACATTATTTGTAAATTGAAAGAGATTTCCAACTCGCTTTGCAAAGAATTTGATTTCATTACCAAAAAACACTCTACATCCAGATTTATTAAACTTTAACTCATATCCCAAGTCTACAAGTTGACTGACAGATATAAGGTTCTTAGACAAACTCGGCACACATAAAACATTCTGTATGTCTACTATATTTCCTTGCAAATCAAACAGCTGTAGCATTCCTTTCGCAAACACCTTCTGCAAGTCCCCATTTCCTAGCTGGACGTGACTCAGCTTCTGACTGCTCGTAACTCCTGCTAGTAGATCAGTAGAGGTAACTACTGATCTTTCAGCTCCACTATCAACTAGAAAATCATGAACTAGATTATCAGCGTTGGATGCATCAGATTTAAAAGCTGAAAGTGTCAGACAATTCTTTACCTCTTGGTCATCATTTTCCCCTTCTGCAACTTCCTGAGTTACATTTATCCTGGCAGCTCCTCCTCTTCTTCCAGTATTTCTGGCTCTCCCTCTAAAAACAAAACCACCTCTTTCTGTTCTGCCCCTTCCACGACCCCTTCCATAATTTTTGGGGCTGGAACAATTTGTAGACATATGCCCAACTCCTCCACAATTAAAGCAATTAATCTCCTTATTCAGCTTAGGACACTCCGATTTTAAATGTCCTAGCTCGTGACAATAATAGCATGGCCCTACACTCCTTCCAGACGATTCTCCTTGTCTTCTTGTTCTTGTTTGTCCTGCATACAAAATTTCATTTCCTGCATCATCATCAATGCGTTTTACCTTCCTCTGCTCTAGCTCGGTCCTCACAATTCTTTTTGCGTCATCTCTATCCCTTGCCATGTTCCTTATAAAGGTAGGCAACATGGGATATTTTTTGAAAGCTTGGGATATCGCAAGAATCTGACCATCGACCGAGAGTCCAGCTCCTGCTGCATCTAAATCAGCAAATATATTGTCCATCTTGGAGAAAAAATCTGTAACGTTGTTCGTCTCTTCATACTTGAGCATTCTTAACTCTTCATTTAGGACATTGAGCTGTGAAGATGATTTCCTTTCATATTTGCTGATCAGATATAGCCATATCTGCGGAGGGCTCATTCCTCTCATCCTTAAAAGAATGCTTGATCCAACTTTGCATGAAATAATACTTTTTGCCTCTTTCATTTTTGCACTTGATACACTACTTCCAACTAATTCAGCTTTGGTCTTTTCTGTCTTTTCTGCTTCCTGCTTATCTTCTCCAGTAATTTTAAGCTTTTCAAGCTTAATCATGGCCTCTCGTAGCTCCCTTCCTTCTGGTGGTTTAACAAATTTTCAAAGCCCTTCAGTGTTTAAAACATCTTCCATTTTTTCTTTCCATACTTGAAAGCCTGGACCACCACTGTAACTTCTATTGCATTAAGCAAGGATGCTCCCAACCTGCTTGCCATAACTAAGCTCTGATACCACTGATGGTTTTCTTTAACAAAATTCAGTCACACAATTCTTTAACTAGGTAGACAAACTATCTATTTGGAAATATCTATTGCAGATCCCAGGATTACATCATGTCTGCTAAAGAAGATGTCTTCCCAGCGCAAAAACGCATCTTGATGTAGTGATTATATAGAATGCCTGACGCAACCTTTATGAGATAGAAGAATAAAGTAACGTATAGAAAGAGAATATAGGACCTCCATGCATGTAGATCCAGTGATCATATGGAACAACATATGTTCTGAGAACGGCGTTGCCTGCATTGTGATATTAGATTGTAAATATGTAGAAAGATTGAACTCCAAATGGTTTTGGATATTGGAAGCACTATACCAGAGAGATGCCTACTGTCGACAGAATGTGCTGTCTAGAACAACAAAAGCATCACATTTTGCAGCACAAACATTCAATTCCATCTTCTGCGAGCTCAATACTCTGATGGTATGCTTGAGATTGAAGGTGATTTCCAACTTGTATCACAGCCAACCTTGGGACAACTCCCCTGTCACACATACTTCTTTGGCAATATTTAGCTTAATTTCTTGAACAATCCTCCCTCCAATCTTAAATGCAGTGCATCCTGTTAAAATGTTCACTTCCATTATATAAATGCATATTTCTGTTTATAAAATAAAAAACAAAATAAGCATTGCACCTATGCTAAACAGCATGGATGCAAAATATTAGAGCCATATTAGATTAATATTTGTAGCCTTGTTGTACTATTTGTAGAAATAGCCATATTCCAGACTGTTGTGAGTACTGGGTTTATTAATTCCTAGTGCTTGTTTGATGGACATAATCCTAGGCATATCCTTTGTCGTTGCTTTTTTCTTTGCAGTTGTGTGCTTGATACCCTGAAGTCCTCCCTAATAGTGCAGTACTGACTGGCTATCGTCTTAAGGGCCACAATTGCGCCCCTGTCCGAGTGCAGACGTACTTCAGGAGGAGCTCGAGGAGACGGTGGAGGTGGCGATAGAGTTGATTTCTTCACAGGCCTACGTTCAAGTTCATAAAAGGGTGGATGATGAATGGATGGGTGCTTCCTCATCCCAATATTCGCCCCAGCCATCAGCATCCACACTTTGCTGAAATTGAACGTAGGCCTGCGAAGAAATCATGTCCATCGCCACCTCCACTGTTTCCTCTACCTCCTCCTGAAGTACGTCCGCCCTCGAACAGGGACGCAATTATGACCCTCAAGACGATAGCCGGTCGCACTTTGATGAACCTGCCGTAGATCTTCCCTAATTTTTTTGGTAGACCTCCCAACCCCCGTCTTCTTCAATGGCTGCCGGTTGATGGTCCTTTAACCATGGCGCTCGGGAGTTATTTGCAGCTGACCATCCCCCACCATTGGATATTAATTGGTTTATATCCAAGAATTTGTAAGAATATCATTTTAAAGAATATTCCACGGATTATCACAGTATTTTATTTTAAAGAACATTCCACAAATTATTGCCGTAATCTTATTCCTGTTCGAAGAACATTTCATACAACAGATATTCTGTTACGGCATCAGATCCGGCAAGCCTTGGAGAAAATTAGTACTAATCTTCCTTTGATCTGGTACTGATCAAAAGAGGGAAATTAACGGGTAGGAGCAATTTTCAAGAACAGGGTAGGAGCTTTTGCAAACTTCATGCAATCATTATGATTCAGAGGATATGATGCTATATCGGGTTCTAAGGATGGAAGATAGATTTAACTTCAGCGATCAAAGAGGAAAAACAGAGTAAATTTGGGAAAAAATAGAGCATTTCCCAGCGAAAACAGAAAAGCTCTGCAGAAACAGGGGACTTTTTGTGCCCAAACAGGTCCAATCCATTTGCAGGGAAGAACCTATAAGGCATTACAAAGGCGTTGAAAGAAGACCATCGCAAAAATGCAAAAGCTTCTATCCTGTTCTTGAAAATTGCTCCTACCGTCGGTTCTTATATACAAAAATCCTGAGAGGTGATCTTTTTGTGTTGAATATATTCGCTTATAAAACACTCAAAAATTAGGAGACGTGATCTTTTTGTGTTCGATTTGACAGCTCCTTAATCATATGGTCCGAGTAGGTTACCCGCGCACGTGGAAAATTCCATTTACTGCTTTTAGAGTTCCGATTAGGGCTTCAATTAGGGTTCTGGTTAGGCTGCGTAGAAGAAGGCGGCCATAGTTTCCTGCGGTTAGGCTGCGCAGAGGAATACAGACACAGGTTGCATCTTGTTGCTGTAAGTTCTTTGCTTGTCCAACAGACCTTTGCTGCTTGTCGGAATTAATCTATTTGCGTATATCCAATCTATTTGTGTATGTGTCCTGGCTTCACTGCAATGCCCATGACAGGAAACTATGGACATGGTGTTTAAATCGTTTAATATTTGCTTGAAATAATCTGATCATAATTTTGTGGGCAACATGCACAAGGGGATAGATCATAGATGGTGTGTTGTTTAGTTTGAGCATAATGGATCAGGAACAGCTGTAGTGTGCAGCTAAGAACGGTGCTACGCTATGAACACGTTATTTTTCTGATCACTCCAAGTGCTTGTTAAGGTCAAAAGCTGAGATTTAAGAATTTACAGCGTGCTCAGAAACAGTTAATTTGCTAAGAACAGTGCTATGGTATGAATTCATTTTATTTCTGATCAATACAAGTCCTTGTTAATTTCAAAGACTGAGATTTAAGAATTTACAGGGGGTTGGAGTAGACATAGCTACAACATCTTCTGGCCGGCTCAAGATATATATACCCTGGATTCGGGGATCCCGGAGCTAGAGATCCCGTCCTCCGGAATCCCCAGGCGTTCTCGACGGGATCCATTCGGGGACCCCCGTTTTTCCGTACTGACACATGCAGGTACATGTCAGGTCGATTCGGGCCGTCCGAAACCCTGTCGAATCTCCGCCGTCCGCAGAGATCCCCTCCTCCGGGATCACGCTCGGTGATCCCCTCCTCCGGGATCACGAGGGCCTGATCGATATCCTCTCCCGATATCGGCCGTGGTGATCCCCACCTCTGGGATCACATCCATGGCAGGGCCGTGATCCCATCCTCCGGGATCACGCCCCCCACGACCCCCCGTTATCCGCCCGCGGGTTGATACTCTGCCCTCGGATATGCCGGGGTCCGCCCATGGCCATCCTGAATTGGGTGATCAGCCCTCCGGGATCAGGTCGGGGCTGACGGCCCGATGTTGCCCGCGTGCACGGGCGTTAGCGGCGGCGGTTATCGGCCCGTAGATCCTCCTCGGGGATCGCGCTCGGTGATCCCCTCCTCAGGGATCCGCGAGGGGCACGGTCGATATCCTCTCGATATCGGCAGTGGTGATCCCCACCTCCGTGCTATTAGCCAAGGTGTTTGCCCTGTTGCCGCCAAGTTGTTCAGCCCACGGTGTCGCGAGTGATCCACGCCTCAGGGATCCCCGTCAGGTAGGCGGCGTTAACGATCAAATCGCGACCGTCGGTTATTCCGCCTTCCGGAATCATGTCCTTGCAATTACGAGCCGTCCACGTGGTAGCATCGAGCCGTCCATTCAAATTTAAGGCTGACGACTGAATTATTACGCCGTACGTTGCCAATAATGTGGTGCCACGTAGACAAGTGATTCCGGAGGAGGGAATTCCCACTCTGCCGGAGTGCAATTTTCGGATTGCTCTGCACCCGACCTCTGCGCCATTTTCTGAGAGGAGAGGGCCCGATTCAGGCGGCGCTGTAGCCGTTGTGTCTCGATACGAAGGCGCCAGAGTGTCTTTTACTTGTTTAAGGTAAAAAATCGATTGAATAGACCTCGGTCGACCTCGGTTTACTGTTTTTTAACCTTTGCTTTGTTTTTTAACGTAATCTTGCCTGTCCTTGCAGATGGAGGAATCTGTTAACCTGGAAGTTAGCTTGAATACCTCCATAAATGAGAACTGGGGGCCCGCAGATGAGGCTGCAAACTCCCTTAAGTTACCAGACTGTTTCAGAGATATAGCCGGGTTTGAATTAGATGCAGAGGTGGAATCCCCTTCCAAGGAAAAGGAAAAGCCTGATCCGACAACAGTGGTCGAGCCCCCTGCAGATAAAAATCCAACCTCTGTTGAGGCTCATTGGCAGGAGGATATTCATGGGGCTCAAGGGGATGGCGAGGTTGTTCGGGAAGATTTCTTGGAGCACCCACAGGAAGAGCCCCCAGACTACCGGTATGATCAGTCGGCCCGCAGATGGAGGTGCCAGGTAGACGTCTACGATAAGAGTTACAGCAGAAAGGTTGATTTAGAAAACCATAGGTTCAGGGCACACCAGATTTATGAGAATTTCAAGCTCCCCGATGCTCCAAGGGGTCGGATTCCTGACAGTCAGAGCAAGGGTGAATCCAAGAAGAGGGACTATGGGAAGATAGTGTTGCGCCGATCTTGTGATCCCGATTTCAAGTATCCCCATAACTTGACCAGGAAACTTCAAAGGACTAGACGAGCTGCAGCAGTATTGGCGGATCAACAGATAGATATTGGATTGCTTCTACCCGAAGGGCGAGCTGACTTCATCAATTTGCAGGTTCAGAGAAAGAAAGCACAGGAGCTCGAATCCCAGGAGAAGCAAATAAGGGAAATTCGGGCTCGAATTGCTCTGAGCCATGGCAATGGGGTCACCGAGGAGGAAATTTGGCCGCCCAGCTCTAAATTAGATGCCGAGCAGGCCCAAGTGGACGCAGATGATTGGAGTGCCGAGGTTGCTGCTGCAGATGATAATCTGAAATCTCCCCAGGTTAAAAAAAGGACACCACATCGTTCGGATGCACCATTGAAGCCGAAGCCGACTAAGGCCCGGCGAGAATCTGCTATCATGGCTCCCAATCATATTATTTCTGAAGAATCCGAGCCTGATGACGAAGAGGAGCCGGTTGATTCCAGTATAAAACCCAGCAGGATAAGATTTCATTATTTGTATTGCATAGATCCCTCCTTTTTTATTGTTGTTCTGTCCTACCAGAGAGGTCTGCAATTGGAGAGATGGACCTTTAATTTCACATTGACATATCCAATTGTTGTGGAGAGTCCGCTACTTAAGGTGGGCGGCAAATCGCAATCCGTGGAGTTCTTCATCACCGATGCAGAGGCCCAAAAATTCCAAACAATTCCAAGTGGCCTCGGAGATTTGGCATGCGAGGTGGATGCCGACTGCATTGGAGCTTCTTTACTGTGAGTGTAATTTTGCTACTACAGTTCACTTTTGTTGCTCAAACAATTGAAATTCAGTTTTAATTTGCACATCCTCTCCTCAGGGTACTTGTCCATTCGATTCCTATTCAGAAGAGATGTCACCATGTAATGGTTCACCCTGCTGCAATCGGATTATTTCTAAGTGGAAGCAAGGCAGGTTTAGGCGGGGCATATGACCAATTTGCAAAGTTGATCCCGCCATCACCGTTTGGCAAAGCTGCTCAATGGAGAATTCAGCATGTTCAGTACTACTACATTCCTGTTAATGCAAGGTAACATCTGCTTGTCAAGTTAAAAGATCCCCTTCATTTTTTATTGTCAAGTGATTAGTTTTATCGAACTGCAGTGGCCATTGGAGCCTGTTTATATTAGTTGTTGATCAATTGGCATGCCAGAAGCTGAACAAGCCCTGCCCGTGCATTTTGCACTTTGATTCTTATGATCCCCTGCATGCAGATGTTCGAGGCTTCATAACTTTGTGAGTTATTTCAGGTGTACACATATTTATGGTTTCAGCATAGGTAATTAGGTTCTTATTTTAGGGATTGAACTCGGATTACATTTCCAGGTTCTTGAGTGACCTATTCAAGAGATGGAAGCACGAGGAATCAGCACTTCACAATGCTCCTTGCATACTGATGGATGCTCCCCAGCAACATAACAGCCAAGGTTGTGGTGTATATGTCATAAATTATGTGAATAGATTTATTCGAGATGTTTGCAGCACCAAAGATCAGGTAAATCACAATTCTGAATGACTTAAGAATTGTCACTTTTCAGATTGTCATTGCTTAAGAATTGTTCTTTTTCAGGTTGTCATTACCCGGGATTGGTTCCAGAAGGAAGAGATAGACAATACCCGGCAGTGTTTCATTACAGTGTTGCAGAAATTGAGTGACTGTCTAGCCCAAGGGAAATCCACTTTCTATTTGCCTGAAGGCCCGGATCAGTTCTCTCGTCCAGTTACCCGTCTGCTGTTAAATGGCCCCTGAAAATAACAATGGATCTAATCTGTATACTGTATATCTGCACATATGAATATCTATGAATATAAGAAATGAACTTTCTGTGAAATATTGGTCAATGTGGAATATGAGACATAACATAATTATTGGTGATCCCCTCCTCCGGGATCACAACTTGTGATCCCCGCCTCCGGGATCACAACATAATTATTGGGGATCCCCTCCTCCGGGATCACAACGTGCGTGGCTGTGGATCCCCTCCTCCAGGATCACACGTCCGCGAAAAAAAGCATTATTTAATTTCAATGGTATGGTTATTATTTTCGATATTAAGGCATATTCGTTGTAGATGCCGGATGATCCCCTCCTCCGGGATCACAACATAATTAATGGGGATCCCCTCCTCCGGGATCACACGTCTGCGAAAAAAGCATTATTTAATTTCAATGGTATGGTTACTATTTTCGATATTAAGGCATATTCTTCTGTAGATGCCGTGTGATCCCCACCTCCGGGATCACACGTCCGGTTCTTAAATGTCCCAATTTAACCTCAATGGTTTGATTTCTTAAATGAGTTGCGTTGCCCCTAAGTATGTCGTATGTAGTGAGAACAATTGAAAGTAAACTCATAAATGACTTAACATGTTCTGTTCAACTGCATACTTACAATAACCCCTCCATCTCGACTTGCTTCCAGCTCTTCTTGATTTCCTTGTCCTTCCTGTTCCCAAGCTCTATCAAAGGCTTGAGCCTTGCCAAACTATTTCCACACTTCTCTTCAATTGCCAAGGTGGGGAGAGTTGTTATGGCTATCATGTTGGTGCCCCCAACATCATTCATTCTCTCTAGCCTAGTGTCGAGTTGTCTCATAAGAGAATCAGTAGCAACAAGCATGCTAGGATCTTTTTCTGCCCTTGACACCACTCTAGCAATTACTTCCTGTAAGGATGCACGAGCCTTATCCAAGTTAAACCTTCTCTCCATTTGGGAGAGAGACTCCTCTCCCAAGCATACAATGTCGGCCACATCTTCACATGGGTTTCCCTCCCCAGGAACTATCTCCTCACATGGCCTCAACTGGTCCATGTCCCCAGCAATTGTCCCATATTGGGACCCAAGCACATGTAAAAGATCCTGATCTCTGTAGTTGCCCAAAGAATTGCATAACCTTAACACGGTGTTTACACAAGTTGCCCTTGGCTCCCCAAGGGCGATCCACAAAGATGCCCAATTCTTGTGTGCCCCATTCACAAAGTAAGGACCTAGCCCTAGAGCACGTTCGCTTTGCACTTACGCCTCACCTTCCTCGGTTGGTGAATGTGACTTGTTCATCACAATCTTCCTTGCACCTCGTGTATGGCGACTCTATTATCTCCTCCTGGGATGTGTTTACTACAAAGCCTGCTTCCTTCATGGACCTACAACACAAAGGAATCATATAAACACAAAGTCTAGAGAGAAGGATTAGATGTGTAGGAACTATACCTGATGTATGTCATGTGTGTCTCCACGTTATTGGTTAGGATGTAGAGCAGCCAATCAATCCTCCTTCCTCGAAGTGCACGTTTAGAAATGCCCAGGCACCTCTTCAAGGCACAATGCCATGCCTCTATGGCAGCATTTGTCTCTTGGTTAGAGTGAGGGTACATCCTTGTAGCCAACACCCATTGACAAATGTTTTTAGTCCACTCCTTACTCATGTAGGCTGCCAGCTTAGGGTATTGAGGATATTTCCTCACTAACTCTTCCAATTTCCTGGTGGCCTACTCTTCCCCATACTCATTGTCTCCAAGAGGGCCTTCTGTCCTGTACATAATGTAACCAAGCTCCTTGAACAACTCGTTTCGATCCACCTTGTTCTTCACATTCTTACGCAACCATTTAATACATGCCCTCCTCACGTGCCAAATGCATATTTGCACGGGTACATTAGGGAAAACCTACAGAAATAACCAAGGTTAGTACATATGGAATCACAACCAAGGATTAAGTTTCAACAACTTACATTCTTTACAGCCTTTATCTCAGCATGGGCATCATCCGTAATGATGCAAGAAGGTTGCCATTCAGGATCATCTTGGCATAAGGATTCCTTTAGTGCTTGCATCCACTTTGTTATAGCTCCACTCTCTTGAGAATTGGTTAGAACGTAAGCCAATGGCAAACCATTGGAATACTCATCAAAGGCGATGAGTGTGAAAAGATGGAACCTGCACAAACATACATACCCAATAAATCAATGTACAAATTGAAGGTTCAAGAAAAATCATACCTCTTGTCATTTGTTTTGAAGGTAGAGTCCATGCAAATGGCTCCATTCTTACCAAATCTCAACATGGATTCCCTTTGGATTGGAGTCATAACTCCTAACTGAAACAAGTCTCCTTGCTCATACATGAACATCGAATCTTGGTGTTGTTGAACCCAGATATAGATGCTAGTTGGAAGATCATCATGCAGCTTCCATGTGTTACGAACAAACTCCCTTCTCAACATTGTATACAGCGTGGGGGACATCGTGGCATATCGGGCAGGTCAGCGTCTGTGGCGGATAACGGGGGGTCGTGGGGGGCGTGATCCCGGAGGATGGGATCACGGCCCTGCCATGGATGTGATCCCGGAGGTGGGGATCACCACGGCCGATATCGGGAGAGGATATCGACCAGGCCCTCGTGATCCCGGAGGAGGGGATCACCGAGCGTGATCCCAGAGAAGGGGATCTGCGGACGGCGGAGATTCGACGGGGTTTCGGACGGCCCGGATCGACCTGACAGGTACCTGCATGTGTCAGTACGGAAAAACGGGGGTCCCCGAACGGATCCCGTCGAGAACGCCTGGGGATTCCGGAGGACGGGATCTCTAGCTCCGGGATCCCCGAATCCAGGGTATATATATCTTGAGCCCTTCTGGCCAGTCTGGAGGTAAAGGTGCCAGGCTTCAACGCTTATAAAGTTTTTTGGAAGCAAATTTGAGGTATGACAGTTGTGTCAACTCTGAGGAAGCTTCTTTATTAGTACTCATATGTTAAGTACTCATACTGCAGTTTGCAGAACATTCCTGTTGTAAGGGGAACTTGGCTTTATGATTCCATGACCAAGAAAGAGATGTTGCCATGGAATAATTATGTCTATGTCAACAAGTATTTTAATTAGCTAAAAGTTGTTGTAGCTGATGTAGAGTAAATCTTGTATGCATTTTCATTAGCTATTATTGCATTTTGTGTCCATGCAGGGTTGGTCGTCATGGTTATGAACAGTGATGGATGTCCCTTTGCCCTTGTTAATGCCAATGCATCTGCAACATGTTTTGAACACCACTGCCTGGAACCTAAGAAAGAGCAAAAGGAAAGATGGTCACATTCTTGAAAAGATGGCATTTTTGTACAACTGTGCTTTCACAATCTGTGATTAAACAGCTCATTTGAATCAGTAAGTTTCTAAGGTAGGGAGCCTGCACAGAGGAGTTTGTTTACATATAATATTACAGTGTCTTTTCAGTTATGTAATTCGTCAGCAATTGGAGCATCTGAGTGGCCATTTCAATGAAATAGCAACAATGAATTGCTTGAGCCAACCAATTCAGAAGCTGAGATGGAGAGCAAATTACAAGGCTTTTAAGTCTGTTATTTGATGTAGAGTAATCTGAAAATTTAGTAATAACTCTAATGAATTGATGATTTTAAAAATTGTTGTTAAACCCGAGATTCATTTAACAAATTTGATCATGGCTGTTTCAAAAAAATTTTGTTTTTTCTTCAATTTTGCGCACTGTACTCATTGCAGCCTTCAATGGGGTGCCTCATATTCTGTGGGGATGCCACCTCAGCCTTGGGGTACCAATACCCCCCAAAAGTTGACGTCTTATAACTTAAAGCGTCTTTGTTTGCTTGGCATGGTACCAGGCTTTCTATATAGGTTATCTCGTTGGGCAACTATGAGTTTTTTATAGCCATGGAGATTCATGCGTAGCCGCCATTGGAATTCTGAGCTTAAGTGCGCAACCAATCGACACCACCACCCCCACATTCGAAAATTCTCTGTACTTTCCCCACCAAATCGGAAGCTATAATTTTGGATCGGATTGTTCCTGCATACAAAATTCATAGCTGGATCCCAAATCGCAAAGTGGAAATTAAACAATAAGAAGAAGAAGAAAAAAAAGTAGAAGCAACTAAGTACATTCCCATAAACTATTATTTTTTGCATATAAGAATGGTGCTTATGTTTTGGAGCTTTGTTATTGTCTTAGGTCCCGATCATGATGATAAAAACAAATAAAATAATAAGCTAACTTGCATCTGCTTTATAAGATTGTTATTGCGAGCTTAGCTATTTTTTCTTATCCAGCCACACAGGTGAATAACCAAAAACCACCCAATAGAATACCCATCACTAAAAAACCATCTCTGGAATATTTTGTCTCTCTCATACGTGTCAATGCTAGGATTTGGTAGAACGAAAGAGCCTCCGTTGATTTGCTTGTAAACATTGATTCTTGGCAAATCAAGAAGATCATGGATAAGCTATCTCAATTTTACAACATCAAATAGCTTCTAGTTTGCTCTACAAAATCTACAAGAAAGAAAGAGGAGAAAAAAAACTCGCCACATAATTTGCATTTCATTTCAGACCAGAACATTATCACAGGGAATTGGAGGACTTTGTTGAATAATACTGATTGTAGGAGCTTAGTGCGAGACATAGATTTAAAGCAAAATGGATATGGACGTGTCCAAAAATAGATAAACAGACGAAAAAAAGAACTAAAATAACGATCCAAAACCCTGAAAACGAAATGGCAACAATGTGGATTCATGAAATGAGAAATCGACAAAACCCAAAGAACCCAGCAGAAAATATCCCAAGGAAATGGCGTAATTGGAGTACAACTTAAAAAAAAAACCCTCTCAAATAGAGCGGACTAATAGGAGCACCCAAATGAAAAATTAAAACTAGTAACCTTTTATTAGAAGAACAAATTGCAACAGATGCATGAACCATCTAAACGAGATGGATATTCTCTATTATTGAACAAAAATTTGATCCAAGTTGAGAGTTTTTCTGTCCATCTACTACATATTTACAACAGTAATTCTACCATCACCTGTATGCTATCAAGAAAAAGAAGAGCTTACCTGGCTTTTATCCTTACACCCATCGATTCTTTGTGTAGCAGCAATCCGATTGACATGCATAGAATTTGAAATCTGTTTGTGTGAATTGAAGTAAAGTTCTGAATTTCTGAGCAAAGCAGAAGATGAAGATATGCTACGCTCTTCTCCGATTCTCGATCAGTAACGTAGAGAAAAGAAAAAATCCTTAAAATGAAAATGGAAAATTCTTTCCCTCCATCGAATACACTTTGATTTTAGTGCATTTAATTCTAGCCACCCACATGACGATTTTGAATAGGGCATACTGCATACATGTCTGATGCATCTGACATGCCCTGTGTCGACAGTTATAAGTTCCGGTTCTTAGGGCCTTCGACATATAAGTTCCGGTTCTTAGGGCCTTTTCACACGATATCTTATAAAAGGGCTGTCCCATTTCATATAAGACATCATTTGTAACTCCAAAGCAAAACAAGATGCTGTGCACGAGGGGTTGCCCTTCGATGCCCAGAGAATTATATGTTCATGGTTTCTGTTTTGCTATTTCATGCTAGATGTTTTTTGGATTGTGTGAAACCATGTAATTACTATTAACATAGGGTGTTGTTTTCTTAATGCCATGTCTGTAGCAATCTGCCTTGCGATCTCTGAAGCATGCGTTGTTAGAGGAATAGGGAAGGCAAGCTTATCACATACGCAATTAGAAGACATTTTAAGCCCAATTAGTGCAATATCACATACACTAGACTTCACATTGTTTGGAATCCACTCTACAAAGTATGAAGAATTTTTGTTCTGCACATTAGTCATCTCTTCATCCACCTCTTTTGTGCCCATTTTGCCTCTGAACATTGCTGATGTTGTCAAGTATCTTCCATCCCTTAGATCAGCTGTACACATCATGTTTTTGGCATCCCACATTTGCTGTGTTAGTTCTGGTACTGTTAGAGCTCGATATTGTTGTGAGCCTCTTGATGTAAGAGGTGCAAACCCCACCATGAAAAAATGAAGCCTTGTAAATGGAATAAGGTTTACTGCCAGCTTCCTAAGATTGGAATTTAGGTGGCCTGGAAATCTCAAGCAACATGTAATCCCACTCAATGTTGCAGAAATGAGATGATTTAAATCTGCAAATGTAGGAGTAACCAGCTTGAGAGCTCTGAGCATAACATGCATTTGTTTGTGGCAACTGCATAGAGCATCGTAGAAACTAGAGACTGTCTTACTGACATGGCTATCATCTGTACGTGTTAGGTGTATGGATGTGGCCAATTCAAATATTTGGTGAAAAAGTTAGTACCATGATTTCGCCTTGTAAGTTACAACTCTTGGTGCATCCTCTCTTTACTGCGTGCAATCAGGACTATCTCATCAAAGCAGCAAAATAATGATGTACCTAGCAACATGAGCACATTCTTCATCATATATTGGCATCCAATCTAGGTGGTATATGGTTGGTAGGATGTGATGTTGCATAGTGCAAATATTGTGAGATGATTCTTCTTGTCATAGTTTTGAGAGATGCAGCAATGAGAACACATCGTATGAAGATGTAGCATAGTCTATATGTTGGTCTAATGTGGTTGGAATATATTACAAACTAATGTAATGGATTAGCACATTTGTGTTATGTGAAAGTGAATATAATGTTATATAGCATCACAAGTATGGTGGCAATTTATGATGCCAAATATGATGAGTTGTTTTACGGGTAGATAAGATGGCAAGTATGATGTCAAATATGGTGTGTTTAAAGATACCAAAAATGTTCGAGATAAGTGACACCATTGTCTAACTCCCATGTTACTGTGAACCTTTTCATCGCATTCGTCAACAAAGGGAGAAGTGAGCTGAACTAGCACCTTCTCATACAATTATTTTACAATATGCTTGTATTGCTCCAGCAGATTGTGTCAAAGACTTCTGTGCAATAAAAAAGCAGTGAAGGAGGCTTCTTGTCCCTTTTAATAGGGTCTATCAAATGAATTCTGCGGCCTTGTAAATGTCTTGGGCCATCTGACTTTTAAGTTTCGGCTGACCCGCGAGGAAATGCGTTTTGATGATGTATCGGAAACCATGGCATATGCTCTAATTTTTTAACGTTGTGCAAAACAAATTTTCATTGTAGCATTCACAAAGAAAGAGATTTTTGAAATTCATCGTAACATTATAAAGAAAAGATTTTTGAAATAATGAATGAGAATGAGAATGAGAATGATTTTTTATCGTCCACTGATGCCAATCGGCCTATGGGACCCATAAGGAGCGCAGCGAACTTATTACTGTCCGGGTTAAAAAACCCCTGCCCCGAAGGGTTTTCGAGGGAAAAACCATGGCAGTGATAAGAATTATATTCAACATTTCAAATGAATAAACTCGGCGTACTCAGAAACCAAAAAAAGCAGCAAACTCACTAACAAAACTTGGGCATTGGAACATATTCAATCTTCCTCCCCTTCATCTTCCCCTTCACCTTCAACAGAATCAGCTCCAACCTCTTCAAAGTCCTTCTTAAAGGCAGCTAGATCTTCACGTGCCTCCGAGAATTCGCCCTCTTCCATTCCCTCACCAACATACTAGTGCACAAATGCTCTCTTAGCATACATCAGGTCAAACTTATGATCAATTCGCGAAAAGACCTCTGCAACAGCAGTAGAATTAGAGATCATACAAACAGCATGCTGAACCTTGGCAAGATCTCCTCCAAGAACTACAGTAGGAGGCTGATAATTGATTCCACACTTGAATCCTGTGGGGCACCAGTCTACAAACTAGATTGTCCTCTTTGACTTGATTGTGCCCACTGCAGCATTCACATCCTTTGCACAACATCTCCTTTGTACATCAAACAGCATGCCATGTATTTGCCATGACGCGGATCACATTTGGCCATCATAGCTGCTGGTTCAAATGCACTGCTTGTTATTTTTGCCACTGTTAGTTTCTCATGATATGCCTTGTCTGCTGATATAACTGGGGCGTAGGATGAAAGCATGAAGTGAATGCGTGGATATGGCACTAGATTTGTCTGGAACTCTGTTATGTCCACATTAAGTGCTCCATCAAATCTTAGTGATGCTGTAAGAGATGAAATAACCTACAATTTCTTTGCGTTAGATCCATCAAAACCAACAATGACCAAAAGATTTCAAAACACCAAAACAAGAGTTAAGCACACATCATAGGAATTTAGATTTATCATGGCATGTCCTTGCTTATGCAATTCGAGCAGACTCCGGGGCACACTAAAATTCTACAAGAGTTAGGGACAGAATATTCATGACATTCAAAATTTAAGTTAGATTGAAGGAAGAAGTAGCCCAAAGTTTTATGATTATTAGCTGTAGATGGGTATTACAATAATACCTGAGACACAAGCCGGTTTAAATTGGTATAAGTAGGTCTTTCAATATCCAAATTCCTTCTACAGATATCATAAATCGCCTCATTATCCAAAAGCACTACAACATCAGTGTGTTCTAACAAAGAATGGGTGGAAAGCATGCTGTTATGTGGCTCAACAACAGCATTGGAGACTTGAGGGGATGGGTAGATAGTAAAACCAAGCTTGGACTTCTTGCCACGCTCTAGCAGCAACGAGCCAAGTCCTGATCCAGTTCCTCCTCCTACTGCGCTGAAAACTAAGAAGCCTTGCAGACCAGTACAATTGTCTGTTGAGGCAGAGATCGACAATTTCCTTTCCAACTGTGTTGCAAATTTAAGTAACACAGAAACTTTAATATATATCTTTTAGAAAATTTAGGTTAGGCAGTAGTAAATGTTCACACATTTGTTACCAGATTGTAATGACCACTAAAGAAATATTAAGGATATATAAAAGGCCAACATAACAAACCGCAATTTCCACTGAAAACAACAAGATTGAAGAATAAGGAAGAACAGCCTCTCGCAAAACTAGTTGCAGCATCTTCTTTGCCGTTGATGAGTTGCTCGGGGTGGAAAAGTTGGCGATATGTTCCGGTTCTAACCTCATCAATCACAGTTGGCTCCAAGTCTAGAAATACTGAACAGGGAACATGCTTTCCTGCACCCATTTCGCTGAAGAACGTGTTAAATGCGTCATCTCCTCCTCCCATAACCCGATTGGGTTCCGTGGACGTTAAAAATTTCTTCCTTCCTTCCTTCCTCCAACTTTCTTGTCAACTGGCATCTGGCCATCAGGCTATTTCAATGCAAAAACAAATAAGAGCTTCATCCTTAGGCCAAAAGAAGGGGAAAGAGAAAAAACCTCTCAAAATACACGACTCAAATGGGGACAAACTTCAAGCAATATTGCACAGATGGAAACCCAAACAATACACACATTTTATTTCAACTTGAATGCAAACTTACAAAAGTGAACCAAAATGCATGGCAAAAGAAAGAGAGACAAAAACATCTCAAGGAATTCAGGAAGCTTTAAGAACCTGGCATTCGTTATAATAAGAAGAATATATGATTCCTGTTCTGAGCTAAGAGTATAAACATTCTAATATTAGAGGAGCAAACCTGAATGCCATGTTCGAGGCAGTAAAAGACATCGTCCCTTACGGAAATTCTGCTGCCGCATAGGCTGCAAGAAGATTGTTGCAGCCCTTCACCATACCATGCCAGAAGTTCATAAAGTCATTTTTCTGCAGCAAACGATTTAACCTAGAAGCTTATAAGCTTATCCTTGCACTCGAACTTCATTCCGGTTAGGCGGTTCTAACAGCTCCATTCGGCAACAGGGCTGACCGCCAGTTTATTGGCAGCAGCCAGTTTGGAGCAGTCACCAGAATATCCTAGGCATATGCCAGCATATACCTGGATATTCCACAAACCCATATAAACGAGGGTTTGCCCCCCTAGGGGCAACCCAAAATAAGACACACAAATATAAGTTGTTTTCACACTACAGGGTGTCTTATGTAAATGAGACATTAGCAAATGCTAGTGTGAAAACCACTACAAAATAAGACCACCTATTATTTTGAATGTGACTGGTCAATAGAATAAAATAGAATATAATAAGTGGTGTCTTATTTTATGGCGGGGGAAGTCCCCTGGTATAAAATAAGACTCCATTGCCCTTACCGAACCTATCCAAACCTACCCGAATCTAAATAAGACATGTCTTATATGGCTCCATGTGAATCGTAAATATTGACATGGACCAATAGTATGCCTTAAAAAATAAGACACACTAGTCGTGTGAAAAGCCCCTTAAGAACAATCTCGGCTAATATCCGAAAAATCCATTTTTTTGTGCGGAAGGCATTCTGACAAGTTGCCACATTGGACAGTATATTCCCATTTAGAAACGCCAAAGTTCCTTTTTCCCCAGAGTTTCCCCAACATTGGTTAAAACTTGGTATGTGACATGTATGTGCCGGAACACAGGAACACAGGTGCAGAGGGAGAGAAATGGCATAGAATCATTTTACCCTGGATTGGTTTCCGAAGGTGTGATCCCAAAGGATGGAATATCCTCGGACGTATGATCCGAGAGAACAGGATCCCACTTTACTGCGCAGTTATTGCGCAAAACTGCGGCCATTTGCAACGAAAATCAAAGCTTTTTTGCAGTTCGTTGTTCTCCCTTGGTTCTCCACCGAATCAGATGGGATAAGTTCAGACATGGTCGGAATGGGTTGGAGAAGAGCATTAGGTAGGAGCCAAGGAGGAATCGCAGTGAGCACCGCTGCTATCAGAGATCAACCTCACATGTCAAACATCTAAAGCAACATGAGTCGTAGGATCTCGTACCAACGATCAGGATCTGAAGCAACATGAGACGTAGGATCTCTAGATCAACGACCAAGATGGACTTACATAGAATTCTTATGTATTACATAGAGATAGAATCCTCAAATCAACATGAGTCGCATGATTTTGGATTGAAGTTCCAGATGGTGTCAAATCCTCTATGTAACATGTCCTGCAATGCATGTTCCTACGGTGCAAGCTTGGGTTGACACAAGTTCGGGCCACCAGAATATTATAGAAGATCAAAGTGGGTGAATTCGAAGAACAAATCTAGTTATGTTGGCTAGATACGTGATATTCAGCCCATTAGGGTTGGATATGAGTGTATATATCTTCACATATGTTGACCGGGCTATTGTTCTAGGCTGGCAACCTAAGGATATTGCTATGGGCCCATTGGAGAACATGCAAGTTCGTCAGAACAATGTGTAGTTCTATTGGTAAACGATATGTTAGAGATGATTAAGTCTCAACATAGATGATTATGTTAGACATGCAAGTATGTAGAATTATTAAATGAATTTGCTCTTTCCAATTTGAATACAAAATTAAAGTTGCTCTGCCGTATTTGAAAAAGATTAAAAGTTTGATAATCATACAACAATGGCGAGACTAAGATTGGGCAATTAGATTGGATAATTGTGCCATGTAACAATGGCACTTTTTGGGTTAATGATAATTGTTTTTGGACATTTCCACACGTCTTCCTATTTGGACTTCAGTATAGTGTGTAATATGTGTAATGTATGTATAGTGTATATCTAGTGTGTGTAGTATATGTATGGTTTTGTTCATGTAGTGTATATGTAATATAGTGTGTGAAAGATGCCCGCGCATAATTCATTTAGAGGCATCTACAAAAGTTGTCATTAGCTTCTACACTTGGTCATGCATCTAAAGTGGCCCAATGGAAGCATGCATTTCTAGGACATTAATTCAT
This sequence comes from Isoetes taiwanensis, assembly GCA_021234155.1. Taxonomy (NCBI): domain Eukaryota; kingdom Viridiplantae; phylum Streptophyta; class Lycopodiopsida; order Isoetales; family Isoetaceae; genus Isoetes; species Isoetes taiwanensis. Next base: position 3,760,590 of record JAJEKV010000057.1, on the reverse strand, counting down.
TCTAGAATATGCTAGCATATTCTACAACTCTTAGAACATTCTAAAACCTTCTTTATTATCTTAGAACTTTCTAGAATGTTCTAGACCATCCTAAAACTTTCCAGAACATCCTAGAACTTTTTAGAACACCTTAGAGCAGTCTAGAGATTAGGCGAACACCCTAGAGATTAGATAGACCATTATCATTTCAGAGAGCCTTGACAATGATAGAGGTGTTGTGACGTTCCAGGGAAATATACGCCATAAATACGTATATTTCTAGGTTCGTCACTATACAAGGAATGGCCAATTCATTATACTTATACAAAATTATAGGTCCCTTAAAATTTTCCCTGCTCCATAGCCTTGTATACCATAGGTTAGTGGCATAGGGTGCATGTCTAAGTTATTCATATAACTTAGACACCCTTAGGGTAAGGCCAATTTCCACGTGGCCTTATCCTGTTGGGAAACTGCCACACGGCCTTATCTCATTGGAGCCACGTAGCATAACATGTGAACCCTAACCTATAAAGGCCTAAACCCTAACCCTAGGCCTCTTTTCAGGCTCCAGCAGTCTGGGAACCTTCTTCGCGCTCGAAACTCCATTTCGAGAATCGTTTGCTGTGGCATAGCCTAACACACCAGGCCCCAGAGCGTGTGTGCGTCAATAGGAGTGGGAGCTACTTCAACCACCTTGAAGACCATGGAGACGCCGGGAGTAGGAGGGAGTTCCTCAGGAGCAGGTATTTGGGTTAGATTTCTTTGTAGATCATCTGGAAGTTAGGACTCCAGATGAGTTAGCATTTCGTGTCTCTAGTAAAGCCTTCCTAGGACCCTCAGTCTAGATCTTGAACCCTTATCAATGAACCCTAACTGTAAGTTAGATGTGTATGATTAAGTTTAGATGTTATTCTCATTTATGTGGATATGTGATGTTGGTTGATCATGTTTGCTCTCTTGTATTGGGAAGGGGGGTAGAGACCTAGTAGCCATTACTTAGTGATGCTCCTAGTTTAGACCCTTTAGTTCCTATTATTATGCAGCCTGTGCATAGAAACCCACCGGGCTACGGGGGCTATGATATGACTCAGCACTACATAACAGGGCTAGAGGCGAGACGGAGGGAGGGTCCCTGCTGAGCCTGGCTACTGGGGACCCCATAGCGGGCTAGGCTTATGGCCGGTCACTTCGAGTGGGCCGGGCATGGGTCCGACACCTCCTGGGGCAATGGTGTCGCCCTGCCTCTCAAGAGCTGCAGGTGACGGCCTGGCTCTTGTTTTGGGGGGTTAAGTCGGGGAAAAATCGTGTGTCGCCACGATTCTCTAGTCGCCCATGGAACCTCTAGACCCCGGGAAGGGGAGATGGAACCCTTCCTGCCTCGACGGACCGGGGAGATGCAACCCGGAGCAGTCTCGATGGGTGATACCATGAGATTGCGTATCCGGAAGGCTAGAGTCGTATCAGAGCCCGATCTAGCCCATCTGCAACGTATGCAGAGGAGGGGCGGATGGAGTGGTCAACCCTAGCTATTGTCTATAGCCAGCCTCACCATTGTTATGACTCGGTCTGCTCTATCTTGAGGCCTAGCCGTCAGTCTACCTCCTCATGAGTCTGAGCCTTGGGTAGGAGCTCTCATGTTTTATGACATGTGTTTATCTCTATTGTATCTATGGATGTATGGATGTGCTACCCTTCTAGGTAGTTTGACTTTGATGTATTGTTATTGCTAGTTCTGACGTTGTTTATGCTTCCGCTGTTATAGGAGCCCATAGGGGGAGGGCGCACAAGACACCTTCGTGTCCCCTTCCCGCACTAGGGATACCCTGGAGTGCGGGATAGACGGAGGGCCCGTGCGGTCGAAGGACCAGATGGGGGATTTCCTACGGAGTGTACGGCCGGGTGCCGTATATTTTGTAGGGAGCGTCACAGGTGCTTATCCATAAACATCTAGAAGACTCAAGACTGGAGCAGATCCAGAATGTCCATCCACATGTGGAAGGCCTCTTTTCTGCGCGAATGCATGTGGGATATTTGTGCACGAATGGACAGCCGAGATGGGTCATATCATGCCCATAACATTCTCGAACTTTCTAAAACATTCTAGAACATGCTAGGACGTCCTAGAACATTCTACAATTTTGGAGAATATTCTAGCATGTTCTTGAGCATCCTAGAACGTTCTAGAACTTTCTAGAACATTGTAGAACTGCCTAGAAAGAAGAACACTCTAGCATATATTAGAACATCTAGAACATCCTAGAAGATAAAATTCTAGGATATACTAGCATGTTCTAGGATGTTTAAATATATTTTAGCACTTTCTAGGATTCTCTCAAACGTTCTAGGGTATGCTAGAACTTCTAGAATATCCTAGAACTACCTAACGAATTCGAGAACAATCTAGGATTGTTAGGTTGTTGTTGACCTTGTTTCTTTCAGATAGATTATATCTCAAGCCTTATTGTTTAGAACTATGGACAAAGACGAAGAATTTTGACCTTTAGTGTTGTATAGATTTAAGTGTTGTTGTTGACATTAGTTGTTTCAAGTGGATTGTGTTGTATGTTTCAAGTGGGTTGTGAATATTTATTGAGAGATATGAAATTCTAGAGAATCAAAATTTCATACAATTATCATATCATTATTGACATTCTATGTTTCAAGTGGGTTGTGGAATATTTGTTGAGGGCTATGGATTGTATAAATAACTAAGGTTCATACAATACAAAAGTTCCAAATAGAATAAACAAAGAAAACAATAAAGCAGCTAAAATGACACAACACAGAGAAGCATAGTTTCATTATATATGGACTTGGTCTAGGTCCATATGGATCCCAAATGATGATGATATCTAGAAAGTAGAGCATAATGTACCCAATAAGATGAAGAAGAACAACTTTGAGACCCTAAAATTTCACATAATTTTATTAAGACATCAGACAGTTTCAAAAGTTCCCAAATAGCAATTGAAAGTAAAGCTAATGTTTTGACAATGTTAAAGATTTAAATATTATGTGACTGCAATTCCTCATCAGTTGTGAGACTCTTCCATATTTTGGGATTAATGTTATTTTCTTGCACATATACACATATCAATGTTATTATTGTAAGAGGTTATGGAGAGCGACATACAAGTGTGAAATCGGGAGACTGCCGTATTTAAGACTAGCTTCACGTCTGATGACATTCAACAATGTCAAATTTAATGTTATGGAAGTGTGTTCCTTATAGGGGCAATATGCAGAAAGAATTCAATTAGCTAAAAAAAGGCATTGCATAACTAAATAATTAAAATTAAGTAAAAAAAATCAATTTCACATTTAAACCTAACCTAAAACTAATGGCTAACCTTAAGGAAAAGCTGCAACTTCGAGCTATGGGCAGCAACAGTTCAGGGTGTGGCCAAGCTCAGGTAATGGGGTTCAGAAGAAGAAGCCCATGGAGGAAGATATGGAAGATGGACTCCAGGTTACCTTCCTATCAATTCATGTCCTATGCTATCCTTTCTAGACTTCCTTTAAAAACATGAATTGATATGGAAATTGAGCGCAGTTTATGCCCTCTGTAGGGGACGCAGTTTCCAGCAACGGCACTTGCAGGAGATGTCTTTTGCCTGCAACTCCGACGGTTAAAATTTAAGCTTCAATTGGTTAGGGACGCCTCACATATCACCGGCAAGTTTTTGCCGGATGTCAAGCCGTTGAGACGCTCAGGTGTAAACTGCTCCAGCAGTTCCGGGATGAACGGCTCAGACGTCAAACTGGCCGTCTCAGATGAACTTTATGTGAATACTTAAAGATTTACATGTGAGGCGCCTCCTAGTCGAACAACAAAATTACTCTACATTGTTATTTGCCTTTATCTATATCTGGATCTGCATATCTCCATAGTCAGATCTGACCATTTGTTCTCTCTCCAAAATGATGTTCATTTTGAAGCATGCCCGCTTCTAAAGATCTGCATTGCCTCCCCCAAGGATGTACAAAAATGTTAAGTTCAATACCATCGATTTGATTCTTTGGTTTCTGCGAATGATGCTTTGCTCGAATGGGCCTCTCAAGAACACTGGTCTATGGGCGAATTTTCTTTTCAGTGGCATAGAATGCAAAGATCGAAGGCTGTCTTATTATGCTTAGATCTGGAAGAAAAAGATGATTTTGATTCTTGGAGGATGGTGCAGTACGTAGATGCCAACAATCACCACAATAGACGTCTTATCAGATGCATGCTTTTAAGGTGGGCTTCATTTATTTGAGATTCAAATGTTGAATACGTGTCCATCCAAAAATTTTTTTTTTTTTTTTTTTGGGGGGGGAGGGGGGGGGAGGGGGGTTGGGTATTTGAATTTGAACTTAACCCAAAATAGTCCTATATCCCTACGGTTCAAAAAGCATATGGGCGCATGCGTTTCTTCGTCTATGAGAAAGCTTTGCATGGCACAATTCTATCCCCAAGTTAGTAAGCTTTTGATGGCACAATTCTATCTCCAGGTTAGTAGAATAGAATAGTAGAATAGTAGTTTTAACGTCACGCCACTAGGCAGCATCCAACTGGACATGTGACCACACACCACACTACATTGCTCGGTTGGGCCCTACCCCCAACCACCTTACGTTGCGTCTGTTGGGATTTGACCCCCAACAGTACCGAGTGCAATTCTGGGCAGTCTCAAACTCGAGACCACATTGCTAAGGAACTAGTGTGTTATCACTAGACCAAATGCCCAGACGCAATATCCTTAGATATATGTAATCTTACACTACAAAGGCAAAATGCAATAGAAAATTCAAATCCATCCACTAGGAAAATCGAAATTCTTATCTCTTCAATTTCCAACTATTATTTCACTGCATTTTTAAGGCATGTTCAACTCGTTTTGTGTTTGTTTTGTTATATTTTCCCATTCCACTACTACTTTCATTGTATTTGCATGAGTCTTCACCTTGTTTTGAATAACTTTGTTTTGTTGCACTATCTTATGTTAAGATCTATATTGTATGCGTATGAAGAGCTCTATATTGCCATTCCTAGGGATGACCTTCAATTTGGAAATGCAAGACTTTGCATACCTCATTGATTGATGACATGTGAGACCTGTGGCATGCTTGTGAAGCACTGAAACTGAACATGAATATCTTTGTCGTCTCAGCTGAAGCACTGAAATTGGGCAATTCACATTTTTTAAGTGCCATGAATGTGTCTTTCCTGTCAACAGAGGCTCTCAAATTGGGCAGGCGCCCAATTTGAAGTGGCATGCATGTGTCTTTCCTTGTTACAGGAAGCACTGAAATTGGGCAGGCGCCCAATTGGAAGTATCATGCTTGTTTCTTTTCTTGTCATCGGCGGCACTCAAATTGGGCCGCCCAATTTGAGGCACCATACACGTGTCTTCCCTTATCACCGAAGGCACTTACAATTTGAAGTACCATGCATGTGATTTCCCTTATCACAAGAGGCCCTCAAATTGGGCAATTTGAAAATACCATCGTGCATGTGTCTTCTTTACCTTCATAAAACCTAAGAGAATCTATTAGAATCCACATAAAATCTTGGAGATTCCAGAGGATCTCATGGGAATCCAAGGGGATCTAAGAGAATCTAAGGGAATCTCACAAAATATAAGGGAATCTAGGGAAATCTCATAAAATATAAGGGAATCTAAGTGAATCTAAGATAATCTCATAAAAACTACGAGAATATAAGGGTATCTCATAAAACATAAGAGAATCTAACAAAATCTATATAAAATCTTGAAGATTCTAGAAGAATCTCAAGAGAATCTTAAAGAATCTAAGAGAATCTCATACAAAATAAGAGAATTTAACAAAATCTACATAAAATCTTCAAGATTCTAGAAGAATCTCAAGAGAATCTTAGAGAATCTAAGGCACGACGGGAGCTTGCACCGTAGGAACATGGTAAAATTGGAACATGCACCGTAGGACGTGTTAAATAACTTGCATAAATAATTAATAATAATAAAAAGATAACATGTTCTCTTGGTTATTGGATTTACTGCTGCTGCCACTGTCAATATGGCTAAAGCAAATGATTGTATTGTGTTATCCACACAAGTAATAGAAAAGAATAAATTTTTTAACATCCACAAACTTTGGGACCCATACATTTAAGGGCCCCGAACCAATGGGTTTGAATATAAGTGGTGGACACCAACAACCTGACACTCATGACGAAACTATATATAATACCTAGGGTCGCATCAGAAGAGATTAAATGTGTGGACTAAGGATAGCATAGAACATGAATTGATCATGGCAAATGGATTGCTATTTAATGAAAGAATTAAATTATAGAATTGATATGAATTTTTCTCTTTGATGAAGATCGAAAAGGCCCATGGGACCAAACAAAGAGCGACTATCACTGAAGAGGGAATGCACGATTTTATGAAAACATTGCCTTCGATTATCAACAACATCACGCAAGAGCATCACTTCAAATACAAAAAATCCAACATGAATTATGCAAATATGTTATCTTTTTATTTTCCATATTTCTTTTGCATGAGAAGGCAGCCATAATGAACCGTGTACCTATGTGTGCCAAAGAAGCCTCTATAAATTGTCAATTTTAATTTGGACACGAATCGAAGAGGAAGTTGTTCCTCCTGTAATAAAACTATGCCCTTGGTTAGTTCCAGTTACTCCTGTAATTTTTAATTCCCGAGAGGAAGCTATTAACACTTAGAGCTCTCTTTTGAAAGGTATATACATGGAGAGGCCGCTTAAATTTCTGAAGTATGTCTCCTGCTAATGGCTCCTTTATCATTTAAAGCGACATTATAACACTTAAAACTCTATTTTATGGACAAAACCCCACCATGTTCTTGAACCGTAAATGCTTTTTTATTAGATTGTTACACTAGCAAGATAGTTATAAGCCTCTTAACAAGCGACGCTTTAACTGCATGCTAACCGGATTTTGATCATAACCTGTGCAATGTACAAGCAATGTTTTAACTTTACAACAAGAGGTCTGCACGTTGACACTTTCTGTATTGATGCATTCCAAAAAAATGTACGATGTAACACATTCATGCAGACCTTAAATACATCTGCTCAAAACAGTGACTGAATCTTTGAAACGTGCTGCAATGCGAAACGTGTTGTGTCTCACCAACCTTGAAAAGAGTCGTTCAGAAACTGCCTTCTCAGATCCAATGCTTTGTAATACAAGTTGGTGTCCAGACCATCAACATTACGAGCAACTCTTGCTTGTAGTTCCATCTACATTCAATAGGTCAAGCTTAGGGGAAACGCTACAGAAACATTTTATGCGCAGAACGACACAATACCTGAAAATGGAATCTGTAAATATGCTTATGCATCGGATGGAGCAAGAGGTTATACAAAGGGACAGATCTTAGATAGAGATTACAAAATAGAGTAAATAACAGATTTAATGGTCTTTCACCATATCACACATTGCTTAGCCACAACAAAACGTTTTGTTTATAGATTATATTCTGGGATAATATGGTCCCTCAAATGTCAATTTACAAATGTTAAACAAAATCGACGAGAGGGAATTCATGGATTTTAGAAAATGTTAGAAATCTTAGTCGATCTTCATTTATGTCAGACTAGGATTTTCCAAAAGGGGTCCACACCATTGACTAATGTTTGAGTCTTACTTTAGGCTTGTGAGAAAACACACATGGAGGGCCCTGCTGTGAGTAAAAAAGGTATACAAGTGGGCACTCTTCGAATGAAGAGTGGCCATGGCATTAACATGAGACGGAAAAGTTTTAAATAATTGTTAAAATTCCATTTGAATACATTCATATCAGCTACATAAACCTGCTTTCCATGTACGACTGGAGGGATAAAAACTTCAGGTAATAATCTGACTTGCAAAGCCTAGTTAGAAACTCGTCTTCATACTGAAAAGACATCAGAATATGACTAACTGCAACATTACTTCCAATAGAGCGAATTCACCACAAGGCTGGGCAAAGGGTTCCGAGAGATCCTAGTTCAGAAAGCTGCATTCAGAGTGATGCCAGTGATACATGGAGGATGAAACCCATCACCAAGACTTATCTGCAGCTCCTCCACTGCTCTTGCAAGGATGGCAAAACTAAGATTAAATCATCTAGCAGAATGGTGGTGTAACTTTGAGGTAATTCCCAAATGGATATTTCTAATCATGATTGGCTTGGACACGACATTTCCTCCAGGTTGATCAAGCTTGGAGCCACTCTAGCCCCAGGTTTGGTGTCAATATGTGAAGGTGTCAGTACTAGAGCACAGTCTCTGGAAGTCTTGGAAACTACAGCTGCTGCTGGGGCTCTTACTGCTGCTGCTCCTGCTCGATGAAAAACGGACCACATCCATGACATGTTTATCCATTCTTGTGAGAAATACTTTCATCCATGTTCACTTAACATGTTATGGGAAAGTATGTAAATATAACATCATCTTTTATGTTCTCAAGTGCGACCACATCATATCATTTTAGCTTACCTTTTTTTTGCCCAGCCAGCATGTGCATTTGAATATATTCTTAACTGGTGCATTTAAATACTGGTCATTAAGAATGGGAAGAAGCAACGGCTTTCATGTCATTCATTTGGCCTATTTTTTCTACCTGCTCTATGAGCATGTTATGTCTGATAATGAGCATAAATAGAAGATAAGTCTACAAACAAGCCAAGAACTCTGCTGCATGCTGGAAATAGAATAAAGCTTAATCACAATGTATTAAACCTCGCTTTCAGAGCCAAGCTTCAGTTCTCCAATAAATTGGTAAAGTGAACCTTCACGAAAATGTATCTCCCGCAAAAACTTTGTATCAATTTGCAGCTGACAGCCTTCATGCTCAATAAGAGCAATGCCATTGCTCACATCATAATTTACCAGCCTACACGTTTCAATGCAATCTTTATGTAATTGAAGCACATGTAAGGGACATTAAATTAAAGAAAATAAGAAAGAAATACAACTAATAGAACCAGGAATCTGCACGAGTGAAGTAAAAGAACCATCTTGTTATCCAATTAGCAAACAAATATTGTAAAGATTCTTCGAACCTATATATTTGTTATTTCTCTAAAGAGTAGCATTTCTGTTGAGAGAGCAACAATAACTGGATCATTGCCATCATTTTGAACAAATTATCTGAAGTCAAGAAGATGTGCGTTGGGCACCGTATGAATGTCAGGATTTTAGTGGATATGAGATTTCCGAAACGTACATGTCATTGGAAAATTATACCGATGTAAACTGCAAAACAAGATTAAGGTAACTTACTTGCCCATGACACGGAGAGGTGCGAAGGGAGCCCGAAATGGGGATGAGGGATGTTGAAGCTCCTGGAGCTTCACTATGTTCCCCGGCTTCAACGTATTCGACATTTACACCAATGTTCAAATGTACAATGAAACGGGATTTCCGCTAAATTTTTGGGCCAGGCTACCGCAGGGAAAGGTCTACTCGCACCCACGGAAGTTTAGTTTTCACTTTTAAACATGTCTAAGTTAAGTTAAGGTAAAGGTATAAAAAAATATACTAAACTTAAAGTGACCTCTATGGGGTGATTTAGCTTTTAGTGCTAATTTCTAAATTAGTTATCTTTTAGTTAATTTTGCTAATTTAACCGAACAATTTAGTTAATTTTGCTAATTTAACCGAACAAGGTGCGAAGACAAATTTAGTTAGAGTTTTTGATTAAAAAAGTTAACGAAATTTTTAACTAAAGTATATGCTAACTTAACTAGCAGTGCTAATGTAAAGTTCGTTAAAAATCCTTAACGCCCTGGTTCTCGTGTTTACAGGCTCAGATCATATCTCAGCCGTTCATCAGAGTGTTGTTACCTGTTAATAACACTCCACCGGCCCAAGTTTTTTGCTGCCTCTCGCATAACGTCCTAGGGTATTACAGTGAATGCCTATAATATCCTAGAGTATTCTGGTGATAGTATCAGATGACTCGCCAGACTCGCCAGAAGAGCCCCTGCTTCCAACCATAGCCCATGCTTAGGCCACGGTTTATTCTCGACCCTTTGCTTCTAGCCATAAGATTAATCCAAGCGGCATTACGCATGGTTGGAGCCGGGCTTCTTCAAGCGACCACCGCAAGAAAAGCGAAACGAAAGCTCGCAAAGGTTAATCCAAATGACATTACGCAAAGCATCATACGCAAAACTCTTCTTCATTTCATGACCCTGCTTCAGGACGACTCCATTCCGGCGTCCCTGCTTTTGGCCTTGGCGGAAGAACCCCTGTTTAGCAAACCCTCGAACCAGGGCGTTAAGGGCGATAACGCCCTGGCCCTCGGGCGTTACATGAAAAAAAAATTTCGGGCCATGGCCACATGGCCCTCAAATTTTTTTCCAGTAACGCCCTCAGGCCAGGGCGTTATCTACACCATAATTTAACTTAACTTAATCACAGGTGCGAATGTATCCTTAGTTAATTTTAATTTTTTTTTTCGCACGTTTGCACAAATAGTTTTTTTTTTTTTTTTTTTTGGAAGGACTTACTTATAACTTATATTAAATACTCAAAGAAGTTACAAAGCAAGATTCAGATGGGACGGAGATAAGACCCCAAAATCTCATCCTTGTCATCATCAGATAACGTGGAAACCAAATATTAATCATACATTCTATCTTTAATTTCCCGAATCACTTCGTCCGGGGCACGGGAGACATTCTTATATACTAAATGATACCGACTTTTCCAAATAACCCAGCAGGTCAGCACTCGTGTGATATAGAATGCTACTTTCTTTAGCCTTGGCCATCGTCCAAGAAGTGAACCAAGGAGAATCTATTGACTGGTGAGGTGCGACTAAAAGTGAGCTTGAATCCATGCCCATGTGGTGTGCACATTTTCACACAAGCCAAAATAGTGCTCAATAGTATCAGGCGACACCTTGCATACAGGGCAAAGTGGACTTACACGTGGCTTAAACGAGTAGACCTTCATGTTTACTCGGATTGACCGATGAGCAATTTGCCAAAGAAGCACAGTATCCAGATGCACCTCCACATGCGTTGGAGTTGTTCTTCTTGCACCGTCAGCGCCCAATGTGCAGAGGGGGGCAAGGGGGGGGGCAGATGTTAGGGCTTTGTAGCAATGTTGAACCAAATCCTTACCCAATGAAATGTCTCCATTAGTTTGACACTTTAAATTAATTTTAGAGTGCCTACGTTGAAGTCAACTAGAAGCAGCCTTCATGTGGAACAATTTTAAACCATTAGATGGACATAATTATTGATTGACGGAGGTGAAAATTCAAGGAGATGGTTAGAATGCAAAAATTTTGTTTTTTCTTTTTGCGCTCATCAAACACTCCAACCTTAAGCTGTGAACCACTGGAGTTCGCTCTGCTAACAGAAACTTTTGTGGTGTTTCTAACTATGCTTGGCGTCCATAGCACCCAGGATATAAAAGAGTGATGAATATTCGCCAAAAGGCGATTTTTTAGGGGTTAGCACAAAATCTTTGGCGAAAGTTAATATAGTCCATTTTTCCAAAAGATAAAAAAATTTGCCATTCGAAAGGGGGGAATTTCTGGGTTTTAGGGTTATTAGCCAGAGTTAACTGCTTGTTGGGCTGCCGAGTCGCCTTCCCCAGAAGTCAACTTAGCTCTCCCTAACTTCAGCAAGGAGCCATGCCGACTCAATTCTTGAGCTCCTGTGATTTACGAATCACCATTAGTTCCGACTTATTTTTTTTTTCATTGTCTATGGAGTCTCCTATGCTTGCATTGGATTCGATGCATAAGCAATAACAGGTATTGTCTCCAATTCTTCCATCCTAATTTCATTTCTTTCTTTATCAATTTGTTCACGACTTTTTTCTTCAACTCTGTAACGTGATGATCAGCTTCCAATTCATTTCGAAATTGTAATTCTTTTATGGTATTTTTCATTCTTCTACCTCAATAAAATGCACTAAAATGTTAAACGTCATAAGCAATAACAGGCTTCTTCCTCGATTTACAAATCCTTACATCTTGCTACTGATAATTTTGCAGGTCATCTCTCTATATCTTTGTCAATAGCAAGCATATATACACAACTTGTAAGTGAGATGTATTATAAAATTGCGTTGTCATTCTTCATTTATGCTGATACTTTTCCTTTTTTCTGATATGTGCTATTATGCTCCAACAGCTTCAAATGTCTAGACAAATGACCATCTTTTTTTATTCCAGTCAGTCTAAGGATGTAGCTCCCAATTGCAGCATTGCAACACCTACAACTGTTGATAAAAATACTTGTGTGGAGAAGACTCCAACTAATGTTAATGACAATGCACCATTTGTTTCGTCTTCTACTTTACGAAAGAAAAGGAAGAATACGTATGTTATTAGCCGTACTTTTAGAGAAGAATGGCTTACAGAGTTTCCTTATATTGAGCAGCCAGTTATAGCAGGAGAAGAATGGGTGAGATGCAAGGTTTGCACTTGGGCACGTTCAAGGGATGTTCGTTCTCAATGCAAATATGATAGCATAATGAAGCATCATGGCAAGGAAAGGTCTATGAGTCAGAATGAGAATGGTGAACAGCAAGAGGTCATTGATTTTGTTGATAATAAACATAGACCGTTCTTAGAAGAGTATAGAAAGCATTTGTTATTTGAAGAGAAAAAGGAAAAAAAAAGTTACATCATTACATATATCATTCTCCAGGCAAGATAAATTGAACTTTGAAGGTAAGTTATTCAGATGAGATCGATTTTTCATTTGCTAAAGAATGGTAAGCCTATGAAGGACTATCCAAAGATGCGTTGCTTCTTACTTGCCCAAAAAATCCCCTTATGTCCTGTGTATCATTGGAGTGATTCTGCTGGATGGGGATTTGCCAATGTTATGAACGAAGCCTTAAAGGTAGAGCTCCAAATAGCAATGCATTTATATACGGTGGTAAACTTTGAACGGAAGTCATCTTTTGTAGGTACTTATAAGCTTGCCCTGAGTGCTAATGCAGAGACGTTGTTTGATGTTAATGCTCATAACTTGTCAACTGTTGCTGGTTTATGTCACATGGAATGTGCAAGAAAATTGGTTTGTTTCGGCGCTGATGGTGCTGCTGTAATGCAAGGTAACAGAACTGGATTGGGTGCAAGGTTGCAAAGTAAATTTGCACCTTATTCGAATGTTATACATTGTATGAGTCATAGAACGAATCTAGCTTATAAAATAATTTCTGATTCTCCATATGTTGCTGAAGTAGAGACGATTGTTCGCACTTCTTATAAGTTCTTTTCAAAGAGTTCCCAAAGATGTGCAGCATTTCGGGCATTTTCACAGGGATTGACTGATGGTAGAAAACTTCTAAAGGATGTTACTACACGTTGGATATCGCTTAATAAGCCCGCGAAACATCTTTGTGAAGAGTATGTTTCATTGGTTGGTTCAGTAGAAGAATTAAGTTTTGATGAAGATGCTAACACCTCTCAAAAGGCGAGCGAGCTTTTAGTAATGATGACAGATTTTGAGGCTATCCTTACTTTGTTTGCATTGCAGCCTCTAAGTCTAACCAGCTTCAAGATGATTGTTTGAAGTCTTTTTAATTTTTCCATCAATTTAAGGAATCTGGGATGATCAGGAGGTCATTTCATTATAAAGAATCAGAACTTTAAAAGCCTGTGGCAGCTTTAAGAATAGTGTGGCAGCCTATTCTAATTTTATTGTTGCTTCCATCCATATATTCTATGTATATGTGGAGATTTTTATGTATCCTAGCAGCTGTGATCAGTTTACTAGATCCGAAGTCTTGAAATTCAAGTGGCGGGAGACCTTGGGTTTCATTTTCTGATGGAGGGTTTGTGGATGGATAGCTACTGAATTCTTACTTGTAAGTGAACATGATGATCTAGAGGCATCTCCAACAATGCACCATTTTTCGAATCATATTCTTAGGGCTGGGCTATGGTCTAGTTGGTATTCATTGGATTCAGATTTATGGCGAGCTAGGAGATTGCACTGCCTTTATAATGGGAATGTTCGTCTTCAGGCATAAGAGTTGGGTAATTATTTGTCTACATGTCCTTTTTTCTGTTTCCTCCAGATTTTGGTTCATGTTTTACTCCTCCAGTTTGCAAAGGATGCTGAAAATCTTTCTTGGGCTTAATCTATATGTGGCCATTAAGGGTAACAGAAGTCGCTTCTGATTGGGCTAACAAATGGATCAGTTGTTGGAAACCATGGAGAGGTTCCTATAGTAATTGGTTTTAGCAGAAGAAGGATGGTTTACCACTATAGTATGTTGAAGCCGAACAAGATGTTGAATGACTCCATTGCTAGTACTTAACTTGTCCATTTATTCTACTTTATGTTAGTAGTTTCTTATTTTTCCCTGGATCTTCTGGGTTCCCCCTAGATATTCAGGGTTTTTTATGTGCTGGAATTCTTCCAATATGATTCTTATGGAATCATGTATGTGTTGTAACTTTATATCATATGAATGAATACAAAATCTACCGTTCCTTCAAAAAAAAAAAAAAAAAAAAAATTGTATCTTGATGATGCATTGACAGGTCAGTCTTGCTTTGAGCGTCACAAAGATACATTTCTTCTATGGAATAAATTGGTAGCATTTGGAACACAAAAAAGCTTCCTGCAACATTATCCTAGTGGTATCCTTTGCATCTATGTGAAAGATAAATATATTCGGAGGTGTGTTAGAAAGAGTAGTGGAAGAGGTGGCCATTATTGGAAATGTGACTTCAAAAATTTTGATGTGCAAATATTTGTGGACAAAGTCAAGCTTCACATGGCTGAAATAAGTAAGGCTCCATATTTTAACTTAGTAGTTATTGTTTGTAAGACTTTGTTTCTAATTTTAGTTGTATTTAGGTTGCGAGTAAATTGGTCAATGAGTTGAGGTCGAGATTTCCGCCAAACAATGTTCTAGAGGCAACTGGAATAGTTTTTCCCCAATTTTGGAACAATGTACATGGCGATTCTATTGTATCAAAAAGATTTGTTGAGAAATTTGCAGTTATCAAGAAGTACTTTTGTTGTGGTAAGAATCTTGGCAGCAGCAACAACGAAAGAATTGATGGTATTTTGGATTGGGATGAACTGAAAATGCAGTCAAAGTTCTTTGGTGAAACAATGTACAAGCAATTTCAAAAACTAGAAGATCCGCTAGAATTTGGAGCAGTTAGTCGTCTTTGGCAGAAGCTAGGTTCTAACAGTGTTTTACGGATCTCTCTTTCAGAATATTTTAGACTAGCAGAATTATGTTTATGCATGATACTGGGAAGCGTGGAGGATGAGAGATGTTTTAGCACGCTGACATTTCTAAAAAACAAGTTAAGAAATAGATTGGATGGTAGCTTGGATGCCGCTTTGAGAATATATAGCTACGATTTTGATATTGATACTTTTCCTTATGAGCGAGCATTTGAGTTGTGGAAGGATGAATGTAAGCGTGGCGGAGTTTCAAAGACCCATGTAGAAGGTGAAGGCTTGAAGACAGCAACAACGACTGATGCGATGGATAATAGTGCTTGTCATGATGACAATTTATGGGCGCTTGGTCAATTCATTGATTGAAGGTATTTTTTCTTGAAGCATTATAATTGGATATTTAATGCGTGTTTTCTTTCCAGTTTTTTCAATCCTCTGGTCTGATATATTTATCAAAAAAACTTCCTGCACAGGAATATATGTGTTGTTGTCATGTAGATTGAGTTGCAGGAAACTGTGATGTAAGTGTTGGACTGTGCTGTTGATGGAGACAGATCTATTTTTATAAGATTTGCAGTATGAACAATTGGATTTCCATTATTGTGGAAGTAGCATTATGCAGCATCAACATATGTAGTAGCACTCATATGGCACTTTGAATATCTGCTTATGTTGTGCTATCTGCAGCTATGCTATGCTACATATATGTTTGTGCAAGCATTGGACGAGTATGCAACTTATTATACATGGTTTGAAATATCTGTAGCAAGTAGTTATTCTGAACAGTTGTAATACTTTTACAAAATTCTCTACTGTAGTTTGCTTCCAGAATATATGCTACAGACATATCTGGTTTCTTATCACTATATTTTGTTAAAATCATTTGTTTATGAACCTAACTGTGACTTGTCTATAAACAGATCGCAGATCTTGTTAAAGTTAGAAGAATTGCATGTACAAAAGCACCATAACCTATAAACGGATTTTTCCCTGAATGGAAGAAAACCGTTGATGAAAGTCGTCGTTGATGAAGTGCATGGTCTGAGATATTGAAAATACATATAAATATAACGATATGAAGATATTTACGGTCATTGAACATATTGAACAGTGACATAGAATAGGTGCTTTTATAGACACAGATCTAGGAGTCGGCAGAAGGCATGAACAATAGAAATGATTGGATTGATGCATTGTGGTGACTCTAAACTGCATATATGATCAAATCCGACTTGTTTGGAGATGTACAGACGGAAAAATTTGATGCATAACTTCGTGAAGTTTCCTACTGAATAAAAAATCCATTCGTGACGTTTCCTACTGAACACAAAACTCAAAGATAAACTCGAATTTAGGGATAAGATTCCACCATATGTTTTTCGATTGCCAAGGTTATTTTAATTACGATGGATAAGGCCATGCTATTCTAAATGCCAAGATCTAATTTTAGGGATTTAAATTGAGTTGTTATTGTGCATTGTTGACAATTCAGTTGGTGAATTACTCATGTTTTTCTTTTTTTCCTCTTTTTTTTGTTCTTGAACAACTCGTATATCCAATTTAGATTATATGAAGGGTCAAAGAACAATGTTTGACTAGTGCGGCTAAATAGTGTTTATTGTACATAATTGATCAAATTTTTGTGTCGAGTGGTGACCTACAAGCAAGTTTTTTATGTTGTGTGTGCCGAGTGGTGATCATAAGTATTGAGATTGCATAGACTCTTTTCTTCATTATGTTATTGTCTAAATTTGCTTAGACTTTATAAAACTACTAGGGATGTTATGGAAAGTTTTGGAAAATTGATATTTACACAAATCTAAAGACAATTTGGTAACAAATAAGTCCAAACTTCTAACAAATAAGATACATTTGAATTAGGGCAATTGGTAAAGTGCTAGCATATGTTTCAAATGCAATATTGAAAATACCTCTATAAAAATTGAAGCACACAACACAATAAATTTTTAGAAACGTGGCCTAGCCCATTGCCATCTTCTCATGATTATTGAACTAGAATAGCCGTCATGAAGGTGTAATTAGAGACAAGTAGTTAACTAGTGAAATTGATAAATCTAGTTAAGTAGGTGCACTTTAGCTACGAATAAAGGGAAATTCGCCAACAAAAGAATTTCCAAAGCATTTCAACTTTGCATTTAGCCAAGTGGAAAGATAATCGAAGGTCCTTATTTTACCAAATTTTGCCCAAAAAAAGAGCATGAAGCCTTATTTTTCATAGGTTTAGCCAACATTTATATGCCCTTAAAAATATCTAGGCCCTTAAAATTTACCCTGATGGTCTTAGGAAGTTACTGCAGAATTTATTAATTTTCTATTCTTGATCAAGGGCATAAAAGGTACAAAAAAGTGAAAGGCGATGAGCCAAGAAACATATAATGTACCTTTTGGCCCTTGCATCATTACCAAAATATTGCTAATGTTTGCTTGATTGGCTGCAGGTACAGTGTTTCTTTTCCATTTCTGCTTGTTATGTCTAGAGGTTGAGAATAGTGACTGAAAAAATCATGAAGGCCATGGAGGGAGTAGAGAGAGGATGGGAAGGGAGGAAGGAAGGAAGGAAGGTATTTTTATCGTCCACGGAGACCAATCGGTCTATGGGACCCAATACAAAAGCGCAAAGAAGTTTAATTACTACCGGATTAAAAACCCCACCAAGGGTTTTCGAGGGAAAACCGCGGGCAAAGAATCACTGGCCGACAAACCGCTCCAATATCTGAAATGCAAAACACACAAATATAACCTGACGGATATATACACTCATGTACCAGTGCAGTAGTGCCCGATCGCGGGCAGCCAAAGCGGGGAAAGGTGGGCTCGCAGATCCAAGACATCCCGAATGTAACGACCCCGTGAAAGCACGCATCGGTGTGTTGTTCATCAAGCAAATGTATGGGGCAAGTCCTACCGCATTTAAGGGAACGATTCGGCCCGGACGGATGAATGCCGGGCAACTCGAAAGTGTGAGACTCATCCTCAATGGCACTCGTTTGACAAAGACCGACAGAGCCCGCCCCGGGCGGGCTCCCCAATCCACTTGTCCGCCTCGATGCGAGATGGTGGGCACCGCGGCAAATCGAGGCAATGAGTCCGCTTTTTGGGGGTACCGGGAACGCAGTAGAGCCGCGGGCCCCTGGACCAACGCTGGGTTGATGTGCTCCTTGTAATGGGCCGCTTTGACTGGCTCTAGAGCCGGGATCCCGTGAGCTTGGCAAGGAAGCAAGCGCCCGTGTACTCCCCGTAGGGTCGCCACGATCGGGCCGCGGTCCACCCGCGACGACTGTTCCTCGCGACGCTCATCCGGGCGAACCACCGATCTCTCTTACCCCTCCAACAGCACCGAAGCCTGCTGGGCGGGCCCATTGCCATAGCGTAAGCCCTGCCCGGAGCCGAGCATCACCCATATTAACCACTTTTCGAAAATAGACGATGTGTCTATCAAAGGGGCTGCCCGGCGGCAAGAATCCAGTTTCCTGCAGCAGAACCGATGGGGGGATGAAGGTTTCACCCCAAGTGCGTGCCAAAAATGACTTCGCGACTGCCTCCAAGTCATTCTGTGTCGCCAAAGAGACGATCGGGCCCCAAGCCTCGACCCCATACAAAGGGACAGGCTTTCGACCCGGTAGCCAAACAGATGTGACCGATGGCCCCAATCATAGAGCTCGCCGGTGGGCCGCTGCTCGCATGGCATAAAGCTTTCCAGCTTCTTGTCACCCTTAAGCGGATGGGCGCTCCCAACAGAGCAGAGGAGGGGAACTCCACCCCTAGGTACTTGTAGGTGGGCGTGACCTCCACAGGCTGTCCCCGATATGTGAGTGCAGGAGGCGTGGGGTGGCGTGAAGAGGATGAGAACCACCAAAAATCGTCGACGAAATCGTCAGGGATGCGTCATAAAAATCGTCAGGAGGTTCGTCAGCAGCTGCGTCACTTTTTGTGTCAGAAAAATCGTCAGGATTTTTGTTAGTTTTTTCGTCAGGTTTTTCGTCAACAAAAACGTCACAGTTTTCGTCATTTACTTCGTCATTTCTTTAATAAATTGCCCATTTGAGATTTTTTTTTTCTTGCTATTAAAACGGGTGTTGGAGACAATATTTCTTGAGTAATATTCATACCCATGAATACTTAAGCCTCTTCATGAATGTATATCTGAAGAGAATCTATTAAGACTGGTTTGAAGTCTTGACATGTTATAATCTCATTTGTGGAACACTTCCACTATCAGCACTAATTTTATAATGGTACATTCAGCCTTATAATCCAAGATGTGATGTCAACAAGTTTTATTAGCTAAATGCCATGCTATATTTTGAACATCATATTGAAACCATACTCATAATCAGAGTAAATGATAGAGCAACTGCCTTCCACACAATCTGCTATAGTGTTATAGTTCCAGGCTGACATGACAGTTATTACTTTTAGCAAATATATAAGACATGGTCTTATCCCAAGGAAACACATATATTCGCCTACGTACATCCTGAAAATCCAAGCTTTTTATCTGGCTGCAAAATGATCATTCTGAAACATTTAAAGATCTTAGTCAGAAGTCTTTCTTTCTAAAGTAAAAAGACTCTAACATATCCAATTTATAGTATGAGTACCTGGTTGACCATGGCTTCTATTGCTGCAATGGTTGGCTGATCAAAAGATGGACTTTTATTCGACCCAACAGAATCTCACGCTGTTGGTCATCACAAGTCTCCAAAACCTTCTGCACCACATAGTTTGCAAACTGATCCTTCATCATTGCCTGCATGAAAAGAATTAGCATTATGCCACACTGTTAACTGCAATGAGGTAAGATAAAGTACAGTTGTACCTGTAAAGGCATATTCTCCTCCGTGTGGCCTAGCATTTCGTTTATAAGGATTTGCCGCTCAGTATGCCCTCCAAAC
Organism: Isoetes taiwanensis; assembly: GCA_021234155.1. Classification (NCBI taxonomy): domain Eukaryota; kingdom Viridiplantae; phylum Streptophyta; class Lycopodiopsida; order Isoetales; family Isoetaceae; genus Isoetes; species Isoetes taiwanensis. The sequence goes on along the minus strand of JAJEKV010000057.1, from coordinate 3,740,519 downwards.
TCAAGGCATTTCTCTACAACATTTGATGCAAACTTATCTTTGGCTCATTTGTACAATTTGTCCAAACAAGCTTGGTAAGTATTTCACTTCTTTCATAAGGTTTGCCATGTTCTAACACATGCCGTAAAATATTGGCAATGAGCAAGAAACAGAAGACCCGAACACATTACCAATAATGCAACAAAGGATAAAACTACTCCAACACGGATAACATAATTTCCATATTGGTCTTGAGCAAGAGAACATTTAGCTTGCAAAATCTCCTCCATTATCCTGCATCGCTTTTGTTCATCGTACAATGCTCCGGGACTCTCTCGAACCAGAAAATATGAGACTGTGTCCTTGGATAGAAAGAAATAGACTAAATTGTCACATACCGATCACTTTCGGCAGCCATATGGATGGGTGGAAAGGCTAACAACTTGGCCATAGAGAACGCAGATATTATAAAACCGAATCCTCGCCCGAGGCACACATTCAATGCATTTTCGAATGACATGGTTCCCATTACGGTCTCTTACACATCTCATAACATGTCCATCAAGCTCAAACCAATTGGCGTTTTTGCCGATCGACATCAACTACTTCTAATGCCTACAAAGTGGATAAGATCTCGATAAATAAGCTCTAGCAAAGCAACCGATAGGCTAATCTAGTTCTTATAAAAACAGACGATTACGCAGTTGTTGTAAATAATGAGATTATTAACCAACTCTGAAATATACATTACGTGACACATTACCTTCTCAGATTACACGGCAACCATACATTTGTAAGCTCAAAACAAGCATGCGGCCAACCAACCTGGGTTGCAAGCTCCCTTCGTTGTTGAGAATTTCCATGCTCAAAGAACTACCATAAAACAAAAGGAAAGTCATATCAATAAAACTACACCTAGTAATGTGCATTCGCTCCAAGAACGTCTAGCGCTCTTGGAGTTTTCGCACCTCTGGGTCAAAGGTGGGCGAGGGCCGGGGCTTTGGCCGGGTGGTGGTGGTGGTGGCCGGGATGGCGTGGGGTGGTTGAGTCGCGAGGCAGCGGTCGCGTGGTCCGGGTCCCCGGGTCACGTGTGCCATGCATACCGGGGGTTGCGGGGTGCGACCGCAGCAGCGCCCTCGGCCCCACGGGCGGAAGTCGGGAGCATACTTGCGAGGGCCCTGCCCGCCGCTTGGCCATCTCCCCGCCTACACCGGGCCGCAGCGGTGACTATGAACCTCGGTGGGGAGACCCCCGCCCTGTTCTATGGATGGCTGCGCCGCGAACCCCGGAGCTCCGTGCTCCGAGTAGCGAGGGTGTGCTTGAGCCCAAGCACACGGGCGTCGAGCGGGCTTGCTCGATCGTACTGCTCAAGAACCCGGCCGCGGTCCGGCCGCTCGCAAGAGCGGCTGCGCCCCCGTGCCATGGTGGTGGCTTCCTCAACCTCCGACCGGCCGGAGACCCGGTGACCATCGCCTCGTGCATTGCCGGCTCCCTCCCTGCGGTCATGATGTCCGAGTGATGAACACGGAGTCCAGGGCGGGCCGCATGTCGCCCGAGCTCCCGCTCGCCTTTGTTGCCGTTCGGTGTGCGGGCCAAGGCCATCTTCTACGTCTTTGTCAGCGGGTCTCGAGCTGTGATGCGGTTCTTTCGACCACCGGTTGCCTTTCGAGCACATGGGGTGCCGGGACTCCATCTCCACGCCATGCCGGCCGGGCAGACGCAAGTAGCCTCAATGCAGCGCTTGTTAGCCTCCGCCCGCCGCTTTGACGTGGCTCCAATTCTCTGCCGAGGCAGGAGTTCCTGTGTGGTCTGAGCAATCAATCCCTTTCGGCCGGGCTAGCCTTAGCCCGAGCCTCCTTCTTCATGGAGGATGACTCTCCCCTATCCATGATGGTCGTCCGGGACCGTTTTGCGTGGCCCTTTGGTTTGGTTTTCAGTGGCCCATCTTCGTGGCCATGGATGGGGTGCGGCACATCAAGCAAGGTTTAGGCTATGGCAGGGGCGTGTCAGGTCTGGCAGGGCTAGGCAGGCTATGTCAGGGTTGTGGCCAGGCTAGGCAAGGCCAAGAGGCAGTTGGTTTGGCTATGGCAATGTCAGGCAAATGTTGGAGCCTAGCTCAACATTATTGTGTGCGCTGACTTCCAAAGTTTGAGGGGTCTCTGGCTGCAAAAAGTGTGCACAGAATCCAATTTGGGGACTCAAAATTGCGGTCAGAGCACCTTTTGGGGGTTTTGGGGGTTCCAAATTTTGAGGGGTCTCTGGCTGTAAAACGTGTGCTCAAAATCCAATTTGGGGACTCAAAATCGCGGTCAGAGCACCTTTTGGGGGTTTGGAGGTTTTGGGGCTAGAGAGAGATTGTAAACCCTAGAGAGAGAAAGCCAGAAAGGGGCAAATCAAAGGGGATCCATGCAAGGGCAGTGAGGGCACTAGAGAGAGAGTGAGGGCGCTAGAGAGAGAGTGAGGAGGGCGCTGTGCACTGGGAGGGCGGAAGGCGCTGGGAAGGGCATGATGGAGAAGTTTGGGATGGAGCGCCCTAGGGTTTCTGCCGGAGGGTGCTTGACATTTTTGTTCATAGCTTGAGCTACCGACCTCGGATTCAGGTGTTTTTTGGCTCTTTGAAAAGTTGATTCAAAGTCCAATGGTGCATGTTGCCGTAATTTTCAAAATCCAGCTTATAGCCGTTTCGGCCCTTACAGTTTCGGCCCCTCTGAAAAGGAATGGCGTCAAGTTCCAAATTGCCTGCAAAATCTCCTGTATCCATGCTGGTGCAGGGGCCAAATTTGGCATTGCATGTTAACCCTCTGGCCCTTGGCAAGAGTGTCTTTCAAGAAGGTGATTTTCCTGCACTGGCACCCTGTGCTAATGCACCGAATAATACAAAGTGCTTTGAATGGCGTTAATACTTCCGTGGACGGTGCCTCACCACCACCTGGTGCCAATTCCAATAAAGATCAGCCTCATGCACTTCCTTAGAGGTCTTCAACTCTTGGAGTAAGTGCTAGCAAGGAGCATTTTAGTGAGTGGATCAAGAAGGACTTGTCGTCAACTACTTTTGTAGTTCGTGTTGCTACAGCTATTGATGTGATGATTCAATATAATAAGAAGGCCTGAAATGTGTAAGAATACTCTTCAAGCGTCTGGGTACAATGTGGTCAAGATTGATCATGATTTGCATAAAAAATGTATTGGTAATTTGATGTCATTTAGTGTGGGTGGTCAATATACTGGAGCATTTTTGGATACTAGAAAGCTTGGTTATTAGTTGACTGGCCATCTTCGGAGAATAGGGCTACCACCTTATCAAACTTTAAAGATGCTGGATAGTAAGCTCTTCTTGATTGTTTTTTATGATGCTGCTACTGTCGAGCAACTGGTGACATGTGGAGTGATTATATTTTGTATCAGCCTTACTCACCTGGTACTGGTATGGCTCATGCTCTTAAGATGCCATGTCGATTTTCTATTCCAAATCTTCCTCCTGGTCTCTTGGTGCAGGAGTTTCTTATCAGCATTGCTAATGGTCTAGGTACTCATTTGGCTCATTCTATTATTGATGGAGCTAAAATTTATGTCTCCCTTCCTTCTAGTCGTGGTCTTCCTGACTATGTGGTTGTGAGAAGTGGCCCTATCTTTCTGAAGTATTCCTTCCAATTGCTCAATGGTCCTCATCTTGCTGACTTATTTCCTCAACTTGCTCTATTTGCAAATTTTTGTGCTAAGAGAGATCGCCCTGCAATGGTCCCTTCTTCCTCTGTGCCTCCTACATCTGTTGTGTCCCCTTTACCTTCTGTTGTCCCTTCTGCTAATTACTGATACCTCTCTGTTATTGCTATTCCATCTGTTGCTAGAACCTCTACCCCACAGAAGACTGTGCATACTCCCACTTTTGATGAGAATGCTAGGGCCAAATTACAGAAGATCCAGGAGATGCAAGAGCGGCAAGAAAGTGTTCAGGAGCATCATGAAAAATGCCCAAGAGGGATGGCAAAATGTGAATTGGAAAAGAGCTGCTAATGTCACATGCCCCTAATGTCACAAATGAGTCTGATACTTTGCATGGAAGGGTGGAGTAGAGAGGAAGCTTTCCCTTGCCAGGTACCTAACAAAATAATGGGGGTAGAGCAGAGGAGGCTTTCCCTCACCAAATGAAAAACAAAACAGTGAAAGGGTGGAACAGAGAGGAGGCTCCCCCTGGCCAATTTCCAGGACGAGATGGGTTGATCTCCCTTTAGAATCTTGCGAGATGGACATGGTTGATGCTGGCTCCATTGGTATGGAGGTGGAACATAATAATTAGGGCACATGAACCTTTTGTCCTGGAATGTGAGGGGAGTGGCTTCTTCCCCAAGTAAAAGGAGTAGGTTATCTCTTTACTTGTCTAAGTTTTCTACTACCTTTTGTTGCCTTCAAGAGCATAAATATTGCCGAGGTGATGTATATAAAGTAGCTAATATGTTTGGACATGACTATAATGTCTTACTGTCTGCTGCTGATGCATCTAAGACTGGTTTGCTTAATGCGTGAAAGTCCTCTATGGATGTCACTTTTACTCAAACAGATAGGTTTGGGCAGTGGATAATAATCAAGTAGAAAGATAGGGGCCAAGAATTATGGGAATTGATAAATGTCTATGCTCATAATAGACCTCTCCAATGTGGTGCTTTATGGACAACTGTGAGGAGTAAAATTCTTCATCTTGGGCAGAATGTTGCATGGTTACTGGTTGGAGACTTTAACATGGTCGAGTTGGAAAGAGATAGAAGCGGTCGAGGTTCTAAAGTGATGCAAGAGTTCGAGCGGGAATAATGCTTACGCCTTTTACACGATTGCCAGTTTTTAGAGATTGATGGTGATCAGTCCTTCACGTGGCGTAATGGTTGGACAGGAGTTGGCAGAGCTTATGCAAGACATGACAGAGGATACTTTAATAGTTGTGCAACTGCTTTGCTAGTAGATTTTTATCGCTCGAATCTTCTGGATAGCTCCGTGTCTAATCATAATCCGCAACTCTTATCCAATGATGTGGCTAATTGTCGTAGACCTACTCGAACTTACTTCAAGGTTAATTGCAAGTACTTGGAGGAAGATGAGTTCAAGATGGATTGTAATCGAGTGTGGTCTCAGGCCTTCTCACGTCGTAGAGGCATGTCTGGGATTGTTGCAGCATTGTCGGCAGTGAAATCATTTGTAAAAGAATGGGGGAGAGTCAGAGCTGCTGAAGCTAGAGGACTCTTGACTGCATTGTACCAGGAATTAGAACAACTCCGTACTCGTGGCCCTACTAGTGGAGTTAGAAAAAATGAGTTACTATCTCAGATCAAGGCTATAGAAACTGTAAAAGCCACTGAAGCCAAGGTGAAGGCAGGGTTGTAATGGTTCAAGGATGGAAATAGATCCCGATTCTTTTTTTTTCGCTGCAAGAAGAAGGAAACTTGCCACCTCTATACATTTCTTGGTGTTGTCGGGCGGCTCTCTTATCTCTGATCATGTGCATCTTAAGCAGAATCTTCATCATCACTCTTCTATATTCTTTGTGCGATGGCCATTGCTCTGTCAAGAGGACATGCAATCAGCCGTATTGACTAAGGTGCGTCGCATTATTTCTAAAGAGAAGAGGTTGCTTAGTTCAATATTGTAAAGAAGGATTTAAAAGGAGCTATGGCTCTCTTAGAAAGGGACAAATGCCCTGGTCTAGATGGCTTCCCTATTGAATTCTTTCAAAAGCATTACGATGTGTTGGAGGATGATGTATATGATGCCTTCTGTGAACTTCAGAGATTTAGGTGCCTTGACAAGATTCTGAACACTGATTCTATCTCCTTGATTCAAAGAGCAAGAAAACCAAGACTATTTTTGACTAGCGACCTATTACATTGCTTTCCTCTGTGTATAAGATCTTTGCTAAGACATTGGCAGAAAAAGTTTGAGACATTTTGGCCGACTCTACCTCGTCAACACAATCTGGCTTTCTTCCTCGTCGTTGTATTCTCAATAATGTGGCTGCTGATACGAGGGAATTTATTGGGCCTGGTTACAGGGTCATGGAGCGGTGTGTCTTAAGCTTGATTTTGCTAAAGCTTATGATGGTGTTGATTGGGGCTTCCTGGAGAATCGAGGAATCATTTACAAGAAATGTCATGAAGCTTCATATGTCAACAAGGTCTATTGTAGTTTTTCAAGGTGAGCCATCTGATATTTCTGTAGTGGGTAGAGGAATTCGACAAGGTTGCCCCTTAGCACCCTTGCTCTTCACAATTGTGGCAGAAGTATTATCTCAACTTTTCTTGGTGGCTACCCAGGATGGCATCATTCAAGGTCTGCCAATGGACGATGGTTCTCAAGAGGTATGTAATCAATATGCTGATGACACCTTTTTTATCCTAATTTCCGAAGCTTAGAATCTTCATAATGCTAAGCTATTGTTAGACACATTCTCCTTAGCATCAGGAGTTCTTGTGGGTTGGCAAAAGTGTACCGCTTTGTGGACATTGGACAGTCCCATGCCTTCATGTATTCTGGACTATCCATGGAAGATTCTTGTACATGGCAATACCACAAAGTTGCTTGGTATCCCTGTCGGAATTCACGTCTCTGCTTCAGATGCTTGGGATAATTTGTTTTTTTAGCACACCAGCCCTACCGGGCCTACAGCCTTTCCTCAAATTTTAGCCTATCCACGTGTAATTTCCATCTCATCAAAATCTTTGATGTGGCTTATTTTGCACCATCAGATCTCTGCTTTTACAAATCTAAGGCAAGGGAAATTAGAAATTCGGTCACAAATAGGCACGGAGATGGGAAGAGTCAGGAAATAACTTATTCTTGCGTTCTTGCGTCGAGGTTGTTCTATTGATTTCATTTTGTGCCCTCCGTCTTTGTGACCTGTTTAGGGATTCAAAACTTTTCCTCAGGTAACAAAACCATCTATCCTTGCTTCCCTCTGCTCCAGATAGAGCCAAACCCTCTGCGGAGTGGACAAGCGGTAGACAAACTCTTGCTTTTGGGTAGAGCAGCTTTCATCTACAGGAATATATATCGATGAAGGTTAGGATTTTAGTTGTTGAATCGGGAGTTTTTTAGTTGGCATAATAAGTTGGCAGACGGATTTTGAAGAGGCATAGATGGAGCTGTGAAAGGCATTTTGGCTGGCTTTTGCTCCGGAATCTGACATGGCAAGGAGATTCGTTCGGCCATTTTACATTTTACCTGATCTTTCAGAGACCAAGGCAAAAGCAACCAGAAATTTTTTTAGTCTTTTGTTTGCCTTAGTTCCCATAGGCTACCTCCATCACGATCTTCCTATCCTATGTCCTCACGACCTCAGGGTTTTTGGTTCAACGGCCATGCCATGCTTCCATTCCTTTTGTAAACGGCATCAAGCTTGCTGGGATTATCTGATTATTGGGCCCAATGGAGGGCATCATATAATGAAGGCTGGCTTTGTATAACAGCCTCCTTGACAGGCAGAAAGTTTTAGTTTTGATAGCAATATGCTAGGCTCTGCTCGCCGTAGCTTGATCGTGCATGTGTTTCCTTGGTTGAATCATGCCTGAGTTCTTAATTTGTTAACAAACAAGTGGGCCAGTCGTATTTGAAGAGCCATAGTTTTGCTGGGCTGCCGAAACTTGTCGTGACAGGAGCAGCCATAATTTGAGGCATTTTTTTCCCTGTCTGAGGGTGAAGGGATGAGTTGCAATGCCATTTGATAGGTTTCAACTTCCAGCAATTCCAATATGCAGGTATGGCGGAGCTTTGTCAGACATTAAGGTAGTCAAGGTACTTTGTTGTGACTTTTGAAGGCAAAATGGTGTAAATGCTGTACTTAACATTTTTGTTCTTGACGCAGGTTGGAAACATATCATGTAAGAACTTGTGATATAAAAGTTTGATGTATTCTTTAATATTACGTTTGCAAGACGTGTCGGATTTGGAACAATTGCTTCTAAAATATCAACAATTTTGGGCAGCATCTCGGACTCTCAGACGGTATTTTCTCCTTTCCATATCTTTCATGATTAAAGTAGTTTATACTGAGATTCAGGCACTATATCTTCTAGTCTGCTCTGCTGCAGATCGTTGATGAGTTTATGTCTGCGCTTATGGAAGCCATGAAAGCCATTTTAACTGAAGATTTTGTGGCACGTCAACATGGCATTGTTCCATACATGTCTCTCTTAGTCGGGTGCTTTGTAGGGGATAAGTTTTAGTGGACTAGCATAGTTCGCTTTATTATGCATCGTGATTATGATAAAAGATGGAGTATACAGCTCGTGATCACTTTGGGCAGAATGTAAAGAGAACAGTTGGATCAAATATATACAGTATCCATTTCGCCATTAAGTAGGAATATCAGAGCTATGCTTAGTTTGTGATATGTGGAAGTTGAGACATTTTTACAGGCTTGTGTCATTCACAGCTACGATTGGAAACACACCTGCGGTAAGCTTCTTTTTCATTCATGGTACTATGTTGAACACCTGTGGCCCATTGAGACACTGTTACAATTAATGTAATTCATTTGCAGGTGATTGAAACATCAACAAAATTAGATGCACATATATCCATCAATCCATTATGAGCTGGCAAACATAATGGTAGTGCAACTGAATCTAGCACATCAGAAGGAGCTACACAAGAATGGTTCTCCACGTATGCGATGCTCACCAGTATAGCAAGTCATTTAGTGTTCATGAGTTTTTCTCGCTGATCCAGGTACAGAAATGCCTTGATGCTATAAAAGGACATCAATGACTTAGTGCACTGTTGTAATGTGAATGGGTAAGGGATTGCTTCCTTATAGTGGTGTTCCTGACAGAGTATACAGTATAGAGAATAAGGGGTTAGTTTCTTTAGTTCATGTGAAAGTCCTTCGACTCTTTTACTAGAGTTTGGCATTATAGATTATCGGACTCTCATGTTAGCATGCAGAATAACATTTTCAATGCAGAATGACATTTTAAAGTTGCGCTTTACGATTTCCATTGACTGCGATTAATACAACTGAATTTTTGAATTTCCGCTATATATTCCAGGCTATATGCATGTGTTTTGGAATCCATTTCCTATAATCCTTTTCTATGAACTAAGCAGACCATTGGTTATAGATGGAATGCATGGCCTATGGTGGAATGTTTCTGTAGCTACTTATTCTTATAACTCTATCGACACCGCAGAAACAGAACAAAATATAAGAGGTTGCTTTTATTGCTCATGTGAGTTCACAGACATGCCATGGCTCCTACTACGAGGCAAAGAAAAGAAAAGAAAACGTTTGCACAAATTAGGCCGAGGCTAATAAGTGTAGAATACCATGTTGTGCTTGGTTGTTGCAGCTAGAATATGCTAGGGAATTGTTTGATAAGAATGAGGAATAAGTTGTTATTACGTGGACTTCTATGATTGCAGTTTATGCTGGAAGAGCTAAGAATAACCTCAATGCTTTGAACTGATGCACAAGAGGAAAAAACAGAGCCGAATAAGGTTACCTTTATTGCAGTATTGGATGCATGTTGTGGTCTTAAAATTTTCCTGCTAAGGGAAAGTATATTCATGCGCATATCACATGTACAAATGATAGAATTGTGTTGTTGTAGGAGTTTCACTTGTGACTATGTATTCTAAATGTGGAGAAGCATTCTTTGTTTATTAGGATTCAAGAACATGATATTGCTGCTTTGACTTCTATGATCACAGCATATGCCCAACAGGGGCAGGGTAAGGAGGCTCGTTACATTTTTCAAGCGAGAATTGCATCCGGCAAGCCATTGAGGGATTTTTGCCATCGAAAATGGTGTAGCATGAATGAAATCAAGGTTTTTTGGAGTTTATTGTGCAGCTAGTTGCTTGATTTCTGATTGTAGACAAAGAATGTGTTTTTCTTTCATTTCTGCCATGCGGTGGTTTCAGTTGAGAGCGTGTTTCAATTTAGTTGCGTTTTGTCTTGGATCCATTTCCTTTCTTCCTACTAGAATAACTATTAGGATGTTTGCAACGCTGCTTGAAAATATGATATTATTCACTACAGGTGCAAAACGGAGAGAGTGCTCATGTTGTACAAGAATTATTGGGCAGTACTCCATTTTATTCATCTACAGTGGTAATTCCAATAAATTTATTAGAACAATCTCAACCTATGCCAGCAAGACCAAAGTTGTTTTCCTCTTGTCGGTGTAACATTGAGGGTCATAACCATCTTCACAACCAAGAGAGCTCAAGTCACTTCGCCCAAACTTCTAATTTGGAGAAGATCCAAGCACAATAGACAAACAAGTCACAGTCACTGTTTGGATCAGATTAGTCGTGAAAAACTTTATATGTTGATGTGCTACCTCCCTGTTAAGATGTGTGCCTAGACATTTTTAGAGTTTCCCCTAAGCTTTTCAATGGATACTCTTTCTTGACAAATGCATCTTGCATTTGCAAGTTATGTCCAAATATTTGCTAGCTGGTACACACATCGTGAATATGGTGGTCTCAATTGTTGGAGATTTAAAAAAGGAGGATATGAACTTATTTGCCACTCCCTTTAATATATATATCCCTGTGTTTGGTATTTAGAGTAATTACTCGAACAATAGACCTTTCGTCTTGGAGTGACCTCCATGTTTGTACTCTGTTGTAGAATTAGAACATATATACAATTGAAATTTGAAAGATATGTACCTAAACTTATTTTGAGAGCTTCCCTTAAGCTTTTCAATGGATACTCTTGCTTGAGAAATAGTTTTTTAATGTATATCCATCCATGGAAGATAGTTGCTTCACATCATTGTCATAATGCTGCTGTTGCTCCATGAAGCCACTTTGCCATTGAGCTGCTCACTTGCAGGCTTAGCCTGTCCATTTTGATAACCAGTTTAGATGTGCTCATTTCTTGAGTTACAAAGTTCTTGTGTTGTCTTAATGCATCTACCACATGATTGTGGTTGCTGTTACATAATTGTGGTTATAGAAATACGCTTTACAGGTTTTTTTAAGATGTTGCTAGGCCCCGAGCTGGTATTCTGAGGGGCAATAAATGGAGGATATACACAACGTGGTGAATATGAGTGGACTTTTAATTATTTCAAGATCATGTGGCAGGAATGCTACATCTTCAAGCACAACCAAATGGGCAAATTTGATAGTTGGTGCCATTTGCAATTTTGTTCTGATGTGCTACATCACAACACAATAATTCTTCCAACTGACATCACATTGTATCCTTTAGCCAGCAATTATAAGGCATTTGCAACTCTCACGTCTGTCATCTATGGAGCTTCTATTGATAGCTTATGCTTTAGCTGACTGGGCTTCTGGAAGGGTAATGTTGCCCAATCATGTCTGTCAAGATGTGGGCTTTCAAGAGACTCAAGCAAATGCTGCAACATTTATTGTAAATATTGACCAAGAGGATATAGAGTTGCTTCATACAACTGAAGACCATGCTATGAGTTTAAATAAAAACCAGCTGGTTCGAACCAGAAGCTACCCTAACAGGGGTAGACTTCACTCAAGCATTAGAACACTTTTTCTTAGTGCACTTTTCATGCCTTAGAGGTATATTCTTGGACTTATATTCTCAATCTTTACAAGTTGTCAAAGATGTGGACCCTATAATTATATGAGAGTACCAATTTTTTGGCCATGAGTAGGAATATTATATTTTTGGCCCCTTTTCGTGTCTTGGACTTGGAGAATCATTTATATATTCTTATCTTTATCAATTATTAATGTATCATATTTTCGGTGGATTAACATTTCAATCTAAGTGACTTACATTTTAGTCCAAATCCAAATGACAATTCACCATTTCTCATCTTATTCAGGCAAGATATCTACTGTTCAAATTGAAGATACCAAAGCATATTTTAAAACCTCGAACTCCATCCCTAGGGATTGTCCAAAAGACCTCCATATTTTTTTCTTGTAGGTTCCTAATATTTTAGCTAAATATTTTGCACCATACCCATGTTTACAATGAGATTCTTTGGATGATCTAAATAACTCTTCAACACCTATGCTTTTATCAAATGTTGTGTTGAAGCATATTAATTGCTGTTATATTAGTAGTAATGATTGTACTAGCCCATTGTATGGGTCCCATGACCTATTGGTCTCCGTGGACGTTAAAAAAACTATTCTATTCTATTCTATTCCTTACACGTGTCATACTGCCAATAATATTATTTGATTAATTGAAACTGCCTTACCTTGCTAAAGCCTTCTGGTGTGCTTTTTGTTAGTTTTTTTTTTTTTTTTTTTGGAGAGGAAAAGGAAGGATTTTATTAATCATAAATCAGAACATATAGGATAAAGGCTCAGAGCCTATATAGTAAAAAATGAGGAAAAAATCGAACAACAGAGCTGTCATCAAGGACAAATTACAACAAGTTTCCAAAATTCACAACCAAATTCCACCATCAGGGACCGGGATCTGTTCAAGGGGACTAGAGGCAGCGAGCATTGACAAGGGTAAGGTTACATATGATTGTGGCATTGCAGCATGTTTTGAGCAAAAGAGTCAAGCCCACCAGAGACAACCAACCCATAGACAGTGATCTCAATTATGTTGGTCAAATAACAGACATTATTGAAGTTAATTTTCGTTCCTTCAAAGTGAATGTTTTGAAGGCAAAGTGGTTCAAAGCATCTTATCGAGGAAGAAATTTCACAATGAGGGAACATCGTTCAGGTTTTTATGAGGTGAACTCCACTTATTTCCTGAGAGACATGGATGAGCCTTTTATTTTTCCAAGGCAAGTTGAACAGGTCTTCTTTCATAAGAACCAGAGAGATAGTGATTGGTGGATTGTGGTTCATGTGACTCCTACATCTCGTCGTATGATCGATCCATTAATTTTGCATGATGATTCTTTTCATGAAGTGAACCAGATGACTCCTTCTACACTTGAGACTAATGAAGTAACCGATGATGAGATAGACGTTCCACAACATGATATGGGTGACATGCAGAGTGCTCAATATGAAGATGATCAAGGTCCAGTTGAGGATGATGTGTTACCTTTGCGAATACAATCATCAGATCATGTTGTTATAGATTATGCCATTGACAAGAATGTTGAACAGGAAAGTGTGCCTCAACATCTACTGCATCTAGAACTTGGCGGCGATGAGTTGGAGGATATTGAAAACGATATAAGGGATGAGGAATCACCTTCTAGTTTTCTATGATAATTGTTTTTTTCAAATGGTTATATTTATATCTATTGGTTAATGATCGATTTTATATATAACTATTAATGGTGCCCAGCGTTGCTGGGCATAAGTTGGAAAGAGAAGAGCTAGACGTAAACTAACTTTGTAATCTTGATGTAACTTTGCTTGGAATATATTATTAAATTCAGAGCCTAAGTGTTATTGGACTAATTGTTTTGTGGAAAACCATCCAATTCCTCTAGTTTGCATCGATGTAATTTTATAGATTATGTTCTTACAAATGTTGGACTTATTTGTTAGTGGTGGTTTGTAATGTAATTTTTATAGATTTTCTTTGTTGGACTTATTTGTTAATGGTGGTTTGTAATGTAATTTTTACATCTTAGATACGTTGGACTTATTTTATGGCTATTACACAAATAAAAGCACTAATTGAATTTGGTTTTTAAAATGGAAAGGAGAAAGGACACTTTTTAACATGGACCAACAATGTAGATGGATGTGTAGACTATTAGAAAGCATAGTTAAACAGAAGTTTTATTTAAATTGATGTGGAAGATTTGCAATTCACACATTCAATACCGAGCAAAAGGATTTATCAGCTTAGCGAAAGGAATATTATCAAGTGCCTTGATGAGTGGTTTCGCACTTTGTTTTTTCGATAATTGGAATAAGGCAATCAATACAACATCCTTATGTGCAGCAAATTGTGGAGAGAAATAAATATCAAGCCAATATATACAGAATGGTTTGAATCTGCAATAAGTTTTGAAGGAACCAACATGGGCAAATACCAGTTGTTGCACCACTTGAAAGATCTGCATCAGAACAATGCAATCAAGCTTAATCAGAACAATGAAATCAAGCTTAATCATGAAATAGCTGTTATTGCCCTCTACATATTCATCTATTCCTAAGAACGCTTGGAAAGATTGAACACAATCACAAACCAAACTATGTTGTTATTGCAAAATTAAGGCCTAAGATTTTACCTCAAACATGTAAATATCAGACCTACAATGGATGTGGTGAAAGCCCATGCAAATTTTCCCTTATTGGGTCAAGGTTAACCAAGTTACATTGTCTCTCTTGTAACATTCTATCAATCTGATCTTCTTTGACAAATCATAACTGTATATTCCAAGTTAGAATCTAAACTTTCTTGTAGAAGGTTAGCAAGCCTGCTACTTCTAAGGCTGCAACTTCATTGATAAACATAGATTAGCTTCGAATTATTTAAGGTGAGGATTAATTTACTTCCTTCTCAGAATCGTAGCCAGTTATTCAGTGTTGAACCCACAGCATCAAACATCAAACCCCTGCTCTAGCCCTTGTGCCTGAATCTGCATCATATATCATAATTGGTCATGATTTCTTCATTATGCAAGAAGCATCTGTTGCCTGCAAATGTAGAAAAGTTGGGGCAAGAAAGAAAAAAAAGCTGACCATGGCAGAAGAATGCGAGGATCTCCAGTCAAAATCTAATGCAAGCTATCGTGAAAAACTTGGAACTAAAACTTCACCTTTGCCTGCTCTATGGAATGAAGCCATCACCCTATCTTCTGGCAGAGAAAATCATAAACATGCCCAAAAAATATGCTAGTGGAGCAAGTTTCGTGCAAAAGCGTCCATGAAGCAATTTTATGAATCGATCCTGGGCTGGGGTGTCGTGCTGAGAATAACCCAAACACAAGCTATGAGATCTACAGGCAAACAACAATATTTTTTTGGGCTCCTTATCACATATTTCCGCCATAGCTGAGCTTGGATCCCCTTGTATCAACTCTATTGTACAGATATTTTGGAGATACGCTTTCAAATCCATCAAAATCCTGTTGTATTTCGTGGTGGTTTGCAGAAGTTTTTAGCTGTGTTGGTTTGTAATTTGCATTCTATTCAATGTTGCTCTGGTTTGCCTTGCTTCAATATTGATCTTTATGGCTGGTTGCTGAAAGGACAGAAACTAGAAGGTCGTGTTTAGAAGGCAAGCAGCGCAGGTTAGGAGGCGAGCGGAGCCAAAAGATCACCATTGCGGGAGATTGCTTTACCCATGCCCATTTTGCTTTCCCAGGTTTCAATTGATTTGGGGTTATGCTTCATATTATTACTGCATTGCTTCAAATAGTCAAATTGGAAGCATTTAAACATCCATGTGCATCACTCATTATACATACGGACAACCACTATGTAATTTGTTGAGGTGTTTACCCTTTTTCATTTGTAAGCAAAAAGTGGTTTATTTTCACTATCACGATGCATATTCTTACATGGAGAGGCATGAATGTTGTAGAGTCACATTAATTCAATAGAAGTAGTCTTACCTTATAAATGTGCGCCCTATGCGTGGGAACGCCGGGCACAGGTTTATTAGTTGACTATAGGTAGTCAATAATATGCTTATATTATTGGCATTGGATAAATGGTAAAATGAAGGAGTGATCCACAAGCCCTGACGTGGGGAAATTGAGACCAAGCTCACTATAAGTTATAGTACTTTTGTTTTGAGATCACCAACAAACGTTTCCAAATTC
The DNA here is from genome assembly GCA_021234155.1 of Isoetes taiwanensis. Classification (NCBI taxonomy): domain Eukaryota; kingdom Viridiplantae; phylum Streptophyta; class Lycopodiopsida; order Isoetales; family Isoetaceae; genus Isoetes; species Isoetes taiwanensis. The sequence goes on along the minus strand of JAJEKV010000057.1, from coordinate 3,724,851 downwards.
TTGCAAGAAGATCCGGAGTCCGAGTATGCTTTCCTTGCTTCAATCTTAAACCTGCTGGCATTCTGCCTCACTTGCAACCCCTGTTCTTCTTTCATCAACTTCCCAATCAAATTTGTCACTTCATCTTTTTTGACCAGGTCCTGGTCTCTGCTCCTTGTAATTCTAAACCCAACCTTCCAAACATCTGATATGAAGAAACAGTTCATCCCCTGTTCTGCAATAAAAGGCCATCCAAGCATAGGAACTCCGCTGTACAAACTCTCCAAGGTTGAATTCCAACCACAATGTGTCAGAAATCCAGCCACAGAGGGATGATTTAGCACTTCAAACTGTGGCGCCCATGAAATAACTAATCCATTATCTTTGTTTCGAGCACAAAAATCCGACATAAATTCCTCTGTTTTCTCTGCTAAATTTTGCCTCACAACTAGCAAAAATGAGCAGCCGCTCTCTTCTAATCCTTTTGCAAGCTCTTGCAGCTGCTCCACAGATAATACCGCAGCACTGCCGAAGGAAACGTAAATCACAGAAGAAGGGGGTTTCGAATCCAACCATTTTATGCATGATTTGTCCTCTTTCCAAAAGGGCTGAACCGCTTGATCGGAGGTCGAAATTAAGGGCCCTATTGCTAGGCCCTTTGGAAAATAGGACACTATATCTCTGTCTAATTCTTCAAAGGAATTAAACAGAAGCCAATCTGCCTTTTTAGCCTGTGAAACTCTCTGCGCGGCAGAAGAAATCGTTGGCCCATCTCGTTCCCCAGTTTGAAAATCCGCTGGAAAATCCGAGATTTTGATAGGGGGAAATCCCGGCATCCAAGTGATTTCCTTATCCGCATCATCTGCAAACACAAATATCTGAATAACCCACAAATTTTAAGAGACAATTCGCCAAGTAGAAGCAGCATTTTACCTTGGGTTTTAACAGGAAGAGATCCTTCGTCAATTAGGCGAAGAAGATAATCGTGCAAAGCCAAGGACGCCGGAGAGGCAGTCCAAAATGCGGCAGAGTAAACGCCCAAATCAAGAGCCAAATCTGGCGCAAAATCTAAAAATGGGTCAAAAACTATGCAACATGGTCGATTGCTGGTTTCAAAAAGGCGATGCAACAGTTCCGACACTGAAATGCGCAAGGATTTTTTATCGGATTTGATAAAAGCGAGAACTTGGGGGTCAGAAACTGGCCCATGAAATGGATCGGCATAGCCTTCAATTTGAAAAGAAGTGCCGTATGATTGGAGCAGGCGATCCTTGAAGGATTGATTTACGGCTAATGTAATTGAAAATCCATGGCTGAGCAATTTTCGAGCAAGGGAGATCATGGGAGCTAGATGGCCCTGTGTTGGGAAACACAGAAGCAAAAGATTGAGCTTTGAACCTTCATTGCCAATTCCGGCCATCTCCAAATGGCAGAAAGTTTGGAGCAGATCCCTCAAAATCACTCCTTTGTATTTCTTTTTAAGTCTGTCTCCTTGGCTATCAACGTAAAAATTTTATTTATTTTTATTTAGAGGTTTAGAACTTGCCACTGCGAGAGGAAGTCCATATTGACGAGACTTTCTAATGGTTATAAAGAGTGATACGTCTTCAATGTAACTTGGTATATTCATGTTTACATTTCACATTATAGTAACCTTCATGACAGATTACTTGGAGGTTACAACTATTTTTAGTTTCAAGTAATTCTTGGGTGTTTTTTCTAGCGGCGGTTTAGTGGTGCCGCCAATAGAGTTGTCAAATAGTCCATCTTGAAAGGGCTCTACCATAGCTTGGCTGCATTTTCACTTCTTTGCCATAGCTTCGCCCAGATAGCTCTGTTCCGCGAAGCAGTTCTTTGCCATCCATAATTCCGGATCTCTCTGTTCCGAAGTTCTATAAGTTGTTTCATGCCATAGCCAGACTATTTTATGCCCTGAGCCATTCTATAAGTTGTTTCATGCTATAGCCGGACTATTTTATGCCTTGAGCCATAACCAGAAGCTTGCAAGCCCTACATCAACTGCCATAGCCGATCTTCGCCAAAAAAATCAAGATCGACCTAAAAATCAAGACAAGAAACAGTGGATTCAGATGGCATTCGAGCTCTGATACTAAAAAAAACAGAAAACAAGGGATGCGAGGTAATCTGTGGGTCGTGAAGGCCACGTATGGTAACCTGCGCCACCAGAAGGTTTCTGGAAGGAATCTTGCGACGACGCCACTCGCGGCAGCGCCGCCAGGTTTCTTCCAGAAACCTTCTAGTGGCGCAGGTTACCTTATACAATCTTTTCAAAGAGCAAGATGTATAGTCCAATCTACCTTTCCTAGCTGCAACCTCTTCAGAGAATGTAGCAATGAGTGCCTCAAGCCATTTCTCAAGCTGCTATGGCGATCAAATCTAGCGAGATAATTTATCTTAAAAAACTTGTGCTTTTCGATTTCGCTTCTCAATTTCATCAAGAAAACTTTGTGTTATGTTAGTACATGAATTGCTTTTTGCAAGAACCGAGTATGAATTTCACGTAAACAAGGGTTTGTGTAATGACGGGAAGAAACCGAAGGAATTGAAGTCAAGGATGTTTTCAAATGTGATTTTCTTGATGTTTGGCAGAGGTCCCTTAGAAAAGGAAAGGTCAACTTGAAATTTATTCGACCCCATGTCTCCACTCTGTTGCATGATCTTCTGGAAAGGACTTATCAGAAAAATAAGCCTACAAACAACTAGGTTAGGGTCACATTTGCTCGGACCGTTGCTTGGAGCAATATCCAATGAGCTTTCGCAAATCGTGAAGAGTTCAAAGTGCACTAGACCAGTTTTGCTGCAGATGCTTCTCAAACATCTGAGCGCCAGATTTCTAAGAGAGAAAGCAGCAGTTGTTGCTGGAATAGTAATGCCACTTAAGTAAGCTATCGGAAATGAAGAAAGAGGCAGAGGACAAGCTCTTATCAAAGCAAGAATCTTTATTGAGAAAAGAAGGTGTTGTTGTTGGCACAGCCATATCTTGTAAAGCTATATATGAGAATATCAAGTTCAAACTAAAGGCCAGGACAAGACCTTGAACGTGATTTCCCCGAGGAGCTTAATGCTATTGTAAAACTGAAGAATGATGAAAAAGTTGTTATGTGTGAACTTTTGGAAACAACCATTCAACAGATGATTCTAAAGGGAAGAGGTGATTCGTGCTAAAATCAATAAGCTGAAGGATGAAATAACATCCTGTGGAATAGCCATGACATAGTGGCATGCAAAGGCAAAGCATATTTCATACATGCCGCAAGAAAGTGATAGTACCAAATCTCGAATGGAGCTGGGGGTATAGGTGTTTATTGTTTACCTTTACTAACTAGTGATGTCTATCAGGATATGGCCTTTGTTTTCATGAAGATTATGAGCTGCATGTTAAAATTAGCAAAGGTGGACATAAATACCATGTGTTTTATTTCTCTGCTATGCTGAAAACTATGCATCGCATGGTTCCCTATTGTAAACAGGAGGTTCCAAATAGTATATTGCAGGAATTGGGATTCGAAGAATATACTGTCAATGAAGATGATTCTAACTATGATGATGAAGAAGAAATTGAAGTGTTTGATAGTGTTCAAATTAAGAAAGTGTGCAAAGTGACCAACAAAAAAATGAAGATAATAACAACATAATTTTGTACGATAAATCAGCAAACAGTGACTTCAAAACTGAAAGGACTGCAAAATTCAAGAAAAGGAAAATAAGGTCGACTACAAAGAAGACAAAAATTTGTGGTTCACATAGGTATTATTGTTAATTATAACTTCTAATACTTCATATTTTTTGTTTGTTGCTAACTTCAATTCTCTTTGTCCCCAAGGATTCTTGTATGCTTTTTCTATAGCATGCTTTGTTCTAGTGCATTTTAAAATATAAAAGTCTATCTTCTCCTTGTTGTTAGGCTCAAAATTCACAGCAAAGTTGTCTCCACAAACAATGATATCTAATCTCTACTCGCGATCTCCATAAAAAAATGGGGCCTTCAACTGTTAGAATATAGGTTATGATGATCATATAGATCAAGGATTGATGACATGGCGCGAGCCATGTGACCACGCTGAGGTGGCAATCCCAGTAAGATGAAGAGTCGTGTCCTTAGGTGTAAAGGTGTGTCTATATATGTTTTGTATACCACGTTTGGCTCATACACATTATTCAATCTCATCTACCTATTCTTCACCATTCTGGAACTTAACATGGTATCAAAGCCTGAGCTCTGAATCGATCTTGGAAGAAGACTTAAACATTAAGCAATGCAATCAGATAGAAGTAAGGGATTTGAAGAATTAGATTGTTTGACTATGGAAGGAGAAGAATTTTGGAAGAGCTCTTTCTTTGATGAAATTATCAGGGAGGAAGAAGAGCTTCTTGAAGAATGCAAGATTCTGCAGATAAAGACAGAAGAATGCACGGCTGGAGGATTATTTTCTAAATCAAGAAGAACCAAGCAGAGTTTTAGTTGCTGAAGCAGGAAGTTATAGGGCCGAGATAGAAGGCAAAGTTCTTGAAGACTTCGTTGTCCAGAGGGAAGGGGCCCAGATTAATGCTCCCGTTAGCCATGAAGGAGAGATGCAGATGCCCACATCAGACCAGATTAGGCCAATGCAGATGCCCACATCAGGCCGGATTAGGCTAGTGGCAGAAAATTCTGTTGCCCTTGAAGAGGCTGCTGAAAAATTACAAGCAAAATCTGGCTTTAATGGGTACACGGTTGAAGCCCACAGGACTAAGAAAAATGATGGGGTTAAAGAATCCCTTTGGATACCTGGCGGCTGCTAAAGGTTTGGATGGAATTGTGATGCTGAATTGTAAACCATTGCCAGAAGACTTTGTTGAGCATCAAGATGGAGCAGAAAGCATCCAATTTGAAGATAGAATCCCTAGCAATGATCAGACGGATCCACAAGAAGAAAAGGCAGAGAAAGATGTCGTTGTGGAAAGGTACTCCTTACAAGGAAAAGAATAATGAATACCCATTCTAATTTGTTCCCTATGAAGGTAGATTCAATGCCATCGTCAGGTGGAGCGGCAGAAGAAGCTATAGAAACTGTTAAGCAGGGCTAATTGAAGCCCATATATGCCGGAAGAGATGCTAAATTAAGAGGAGCGGAGCAAGCAGTTTCAAAAGCTCCAGAAATTGAGCACATGGAAAATTTGATTGTGGTTAGTTCTTTGTTGTTGGAGAAATCTAGTTCAGTTATGGCAGATCATGCTACCATGAATCCGGGTGCCCTCTAAATTATGATGCTCTCTTTGCTAACTCTCTAGTATCAGCTTAAGTGAAGCCTTAAGCATGCTCTGGGCTGCTCCTTGCTAGAGCAGTGCTAGTCCATATCTACTACTGAGCATTGGCCTCTACTTATTCTCCGGTAAGGGTAAGTGTGTGCTTCCCCTATTGGATTATCTTGTGAGTGCTGGTGCGGTAGATAGATGATGTCGGTATGGGACGATGTCATGTATCTATCAATAGTCCAGTGAAGGCAAGTTATCCATGGTGGAGCTATGCTCCACGATTACAGTATCTTAGTGATACTGGGATTAGCAGTAAGTGCTACCCAAGGGAGTTTTGTGCATGGCATAGTTATAGATAAGCATGGCTTGTCGGAATAGGGTCATAGGTACTTGTGAGGTAAAGCCGGTCGCTGGTATGGGACAGTGGCAGGTGGAACCAACAGTCTGGTAGCCTGGGTCCTTATGATGCCTGCAGTTTCTCCTTGACATTAGATCCACCAGCGCGGGGGTTCTAGACGAGGTACTATCTATATATGGTGGGGTGTGTATGCTTAGCAGATACTATGGTGCATGTGGTGGATTCCATATGTGTCTTCTTGCAGTCCGTCAGTCATTGCTTCATGTTGACACTACTGGATAACTCTTATGAATGTTACTAACACATGGAAGCTTGTGCAGGCTGTTTGATAGCTGGCGGGCATACATGTGTGTGTAATTATCTTATGTTGTCATCTTGTTATCTGTATACGTGGCTTTCATGTATTAAGATACGAGGTTATATCCACAGGGTTGGAGGCTTGTCCTAGGCTTGGCAGGTTGACTTCTTCCTAGGTGGTCTATCTAGTGTTGCTCTCAAGAAGCAGATAATTGGGTTGAAGCCCAAGGATTTTGAGAGGGCAACAATGTTGGCTCGAGGAAGAGAATGAGTCCTTTAAGAGGACGTCTCGGAAGTTCTCAAAGAAGAAAAACAGGTTTTTCAAGAAGAAAAAGTCTGAGCAGCCTAAGTCTAAGTCTGCAGGTGGAGAGTGCAACAAGCGTAAGGCGGACTCTAAGTCCAGTGGTCCCAAAAAGGGAATTTTCTGCTATAGGTGTGGGGAGCCTGGGCACATTAGTTGTGAATGCTCTCAGCCACAGAACAAGAAAGCTGATAACAAGAAAGCAAACGTGACTGAAAAGGCTGAAGAAATATTGGAATCTAAGACGGTTTCAGCCATTGCCATGGAAGAGCTGTGCGCGCTGGATAAGCCTGCAAGCAAGGACGTCATGGACATGTTTGCTGGACGGGTGATTAGATTCTTGGGCAGAATCACGGGCCGAAACGTTGTGGTATTATTGGATTGTGGCTCTTCTAAGTTGGTGGAAGAACTGCACCTACCTTGTGTAAAGACTAATAAGTACAAGGCAGATGGTCCTTTTGTGAACGATTCTCAGATGGAGGATCGTAAAACTGTTGGGGGGCCCTTGTGTATTCAAGACTACCAGGAAAAGCTCGATTTTGACCTCTTGGATGTTGGCCGATATGATGTGGTGTTGGGGATAACATGGTTGCAGCGGGTTAAGCCTACCGCAATAGATTGGAACACTCACCAGGTGACGCTGAAGCACGATGGACGTGAGATTTATCTGCAAGGGAGTCCTTTCACAGAAGCTTCCAAGATCGTGTCGTCGCTTCTGGTCAAGAAACTGGTACGTAAATCTTCCAATCAATGTTTTCTTCTATTTATTGATGAATGTTATCCTGCTTTTGAGTGCTGTCATATGAGTGCTGAGGAACTGCCTGAAGGTCTTCCCCCTAGTAGAGAGATAGAATATAAGATTGATTTAGAGCCTGGATCCAAACCCGTGTTTCTAGCCCTTATAGATTGTCCATATTGGAACAAGAGGAGGTTAAAAAACAGGTTCATGAGCTGCTAGCCAAAGGGTTTGTGAGACCTAGCAAATCCCCTTATGGTGCTCCTATCATTCTAGTCAAGAAAAAGGACGGATCAATGCGAATGTGCATTGATTATCGTGCCATCCCGATATTCTTGCACTGCGACTCGCATGAAACCAACAACATCTCGATACCAGAGAACTTCAAATACTAGATCTGAGGAGAAAAGTTGAAGATTGTCCTATGCCGGACAAAAGGGCAAAGATAGAAGAGGTTAGAAAGGATATGAAAGGTCAAGAAAGAGTAGCTCATGCAAGAAGAAGCCCCTCCTCCGCATGAGATCAAAGAATAGAAGCCATGGATACTGCTGAGAGATGAGAAAGTGCCGATGAAACGTCGATGAAGAACTCTGCAATAAATAGCGATCCCCCACCCTGATGAACGGCCTAAAAATGCATGTGATGTATGCATGCGACGCATGCAATGCATGCATGCTCGTTTTGTGCAAGAATGTCGATCCGCTACGTGAATCGATGACATTTTAGAAAACAGGCCCTGTTTTAAAAGTATGCAAATAGGTGGGCAATAACCACTTTCTAATCTCTCATTTTGATGTCAAGTTTAATCTTCTGCAGGTTCAAAAGCAATCTTCTTCAAGTTGATGATTACAATGGTGTTGATCATTCGGGTGTGGAAAACCAATTCTACACAAATTAATTTTCATAAGTTGTAATGGTTCGCCTGTCACTCAAGCTAAAATCCTTTTTTTTCTTTTCTTTTTTTTTTTTTTTTCCATATGGACAAGCTTCAATGCTCTTCAAAGCTCTGTCACATGATTAATCTGCTTGAGCCTAATCTTTAATTACAAGCAAATGAAGCAGTAGGTCTGTGTCTCTTATTAACTTAGGGTTGCCTATTTAATTTCTGCTCTGTTGATTTAGATCCATGTCCATTATTTGTTTCAATATGAAATTATAGATCTAGGATGAAATCTACAGATATTGGACGAGAAGCAATCTATTAACTAGTACAAACTTAATAAGCATGATGATATGAATTCAATCTCAGCCTGGCTCATATTTGTACTAAGGTTTTTCTATAAGCTCTTACATTGTCTTCACAATTTTGTTCTGAATATAAGTTTCATCTCCAAAACTCATTCTCCAAGGTTTTCTCCAGACTTTGTTTTCCAAGAATATACTTTCATCTCTATATTTGGTAGCACATGTCTGATAAGCCATTTTCTATATAATTATGATCAAATACATGGCCATCTACCATTTTTTATCATGCACTTGCAGAACGAGTCCATCAAATTGCTATTAATGTGGCCTATTGCATTTTTGTCAATGCTTTGTTTCCTGTTATTAAATGCATGCACCTCCACATTCCATTGCTTTTATTAACACAAGTTGCTAGAATGGAAATCCCCAACACTTCTTCTTCTTTCCCCTACTCCTATTGTCCAGTTGTTATAGTACAGAGATGGGTGGTGCATGAAGTATGTGAACATCCTGTTTCTTAGATTTTTATATGGTTGCCTTTTTTCTAGCAGGTAGAATCAGTTTTGCTGGTGTAGAATGGCTCAATTCAGATTTCATTATCATTTGGAAGATCAATAGAGAGGTAAAACATGCACTTATCCTATTTTTGTGATAATTTGCATGTGTATTAAGGTCATTTTTTACCCTAGAGGGTAGAATCCATTTACATAGTTTGCTAGCATCAAAGCAACACCCAGTTCACATCTTTTATAGGCACTTGGAAGAGCTATATAGAGGTAAGACACGCATTTGCTTATGGTCATGCATTTATTCATGTCCATAATCTCTATAATTCATGGAGTGCTCATTGTTCACAGTCATGGTCATAACAGATTTAATCCTGCAAGTGATCTATTATTTGTTGAAGAAGCAGAATGTCTTCTAGCTTTACCACCACAATGGCTGTATTTTATGTGCCATGAAACCTTCTATGTTCAAAAGGTCACGTTTGCTTCATGTTGAAGGCATTGTTTCCATCCTGCCAGCATATTATGGACACGGCAAATGCATGAGTTAAATGATGCATAATCTGTGTTATCTTTGTTGTTCGGAATGGTATTGAGTTCACATAGAGATTGCTAAATGCATGAGATAAATCATGCGAAAATTTATTGATTGCAATTTGCAATTAGTGTATTGACTAAGATGAAAGAATTATTTGAATATCTGTCATCTAATTACAGTCAAGAGCTACACTGGAACAAATTATCTGGGCAGAAATGCATGCTTTTGAAGCTAGACTTCAAAAGAGCATATGATACTATAAATTGGGAGTTTTTAAAGAAAGCCGTGAGTCACATGGGATTCTTGGACAATATATATGATCAGATATGGAGAATGAATGCCATGGCCTCATCATCAATTATTATAAATGACACTCTTACTAAATTGTTTGAATGTAGAAGGGGGGTTAGACAAGGTTGCCCCTTGGCACCTTATCTGTTCTTAATTGTTGCAGAAATGGTAACAAAATTAGCCATCCATTCTCTAGAATCTCTGGCGAGACATGATCTCCCCTTTTGCATATGCATTATAAGGGATTACAAAATCCCCACCTGTAACCCACCAAAATACGTAAACCCAGCATTGGTTCTTACCTGGGTCCTGTTGAAAAATAATAAGGATGAGAAGGATGATGTTAGAGCTGCATGCCAGATTGAATATATGCCGGGTGTAGAAGGCCACAACCATGAAGGACAAAGGAGATAAAGAATTACTTGGATTCTTTAGAATATTCATGACCGTTGGATTGAAAAATATGAAATCCGACGGCTGCAAATTATTTTGGCTTACGTGGCATGATACGTGGACACTCTAGAATTGCAATAAACGTTGCACCTGGGGTTCGCGGAGGCGTTGCTTACATGCTGGAAGTAAATGGCCTTTCTTGTAACGTAAAGTTTGGTTACGGTTCATTCTGGCCAATCCGCCAATGAGTTGCCGCCACGTGTCATCTTTTCTTTCCCGGAATCTCCTCTTAGCTTGCATTCTATGTTTTTAATCGTCATACTAAAATTTTTTACATGTACTGCATTCTGAAGTTTACTTGCATTCCCAGATTCTTACCTGCATTCTAATATTTTTACCTGCATTTTGACTCGCATTCTGCTTTCTTGTTTTAGTTTTACAAAACATTGAACATTTACTGCCCAGGGAATTGAACTCTGGTCCAAAGCACCAGCAACAGATTTCTTAACAAAAAGCTTCAGAGCACCTACAGATTCCTTCAAAGAAGACTTCAGAACGAAAGCAATCTTCAAAAGCTTCGAAAACTTCAGAAAAGAAAAGCTTTGAAAGAATAAAAGCTTCAAAAAAGCTTCGAAAAGAAAAGAAAAGAAAAGAAAAGCTTACCCATCGCCAGAGTTGCTGCACAGAAGGAAAGCTTCAAAAGCTTCGAAAAGAAAAGAAAAGCAAAGCTTAGCCATTGCCGGAGTTGCTGCACAGAAAGAACAGAGTTAGAAAGAAAAAACAGAAACTAAGAACAGAGGGAACAAAAGAGCCGCTGCACAAATCGCCATGGCCGGAGCAGGAACAGGGTGCCATCGCCGGAGCCAAAATCGGAGCAGGGCACCATCGCCGGAGCCAAAATCGGAGCAGGGCGCCATCGCCATAGTCGGAGTTGTCAGAATAAACCCTAACCTAAACTTTACGTTGCAACAATGTCCCTTTAGGGGACATTCCGGCGTGTCAGCCACGCCGCCGCGCTGACGCGCGTCGCGTGGCTTCCACGTCGGAATGTCCCCTACATGGACATTCTTGTATACGAGAAAACAGGTAGGTTGAATTATGTGAGCAGTAAATTTGTTCAAAATGAATGCTGGGTAAACTGATGGGAATGGTGGGTAAATTGTTTAGAATGCCGGGTAAACTTTCAGAATTGAGGGTAAATCTGATCTTAGATGCTGTTTGCCGCCGTCAAGAAACCTAAATTTTTGTCATATTCAGGTTTTAAAACTTTGCCACGTGGCAGTCACAGATTGGAGAACAAAGCAAACAGACTTAAAAAAGAATGCAAAGGAGTGATTTTGAGGGATCTGCTCCAAACTTTCTGCCATTTGGAGATGCCCGGAATTGGCAATGAAAGTTCAAAGTTCAATCTTTTGCTTCTGTGTTTCCCAACACAGGGCCATCTAGCTCCCATGATCTCCCTTGCTCGAAAATTGCTCAGCCATGGATTTTCAATTACCTTAGCCGTAAATCAATCCTTCAAGGATCGCCTGCTCCAATCATATGGCACTTCTTTTCAAATTGAAAGCTATGCCGATCCATTTCATGGGCCAGTTTCTGACCCCCAAGTTCTCGCATTTATCAGATCCGATAAAAAATCCTTGCGCATTTCAGTGTCGGAACTGTTGCATCGCCTTTTTGAAACCAGCAATCGACCATGTTGCATAGTTTTTGACCCATTTTTAGATTGGGCGCCGGATGTGGCTCTTGATTTGGGCGTTTACTCTGCCGCATTTTGGACTGCCTCTCCGGCGTCCTTGGCTTTGTATGACCATCTTCTTCGCCTAATTGACGAAGGGTCTCTTCCTGTTAAAACCCAAGGTAAAATGGCTGCTTCTACTTGGCGAATTGTGTCTTAAAATCTGTGGGTTATTCAGATATTTGTGTTTGCAGATGATGCGGATAAGGAAATCACTTGGATGCCAGGATTTCCCGCTATCAAAATCTCGGATTTTCCAGCGGATTTTCAAATTGGGAAACGAGATGGGCTAGCCATCTCTTCTGCCGTTCAGAGAGTTTCACAGGCTAAAAAGGCAGATTGGCTTCTGTTTAATTCCTTTGAAGAATTAGACAGAGATATAGTGTCCTATTTTCCAAAGGGCCTAGCAATAGGCCCCTTAATTTCGACCTCCGGTCAGGCGGTTCAGCCCTTTTGGAAAGAGGACAAATCATGCATAAAATGGTTGGATTCGAAACCCCCTTCTTCTGTGATTTACGTTTCCTTCGGCAGTGCTGCGGTATTATCTGCGGAGCAGCTGCAAGAGCTTGCAAAAGGATTAGAAGAGAGCGGCTGCTCATTTTTGTTAGTTGTGAGGCAAAATTTAGCAGAGAAAACAGAGGAATTTATGTCGGATTTTTGTGCTCGAAACAAAGATAATGGATTAGTTATTTCATGGGCGCCACAGTTTGAAGTGCTAAATCATCCCGCTGTGGCTGGATTTCTGACACATTGTGGTTGGAATTCAACCTTGGAGAGTTTGTACAGTGGAGTTCCTATGCTTGGATGGCCTTTTATTGCAGAACAGGGGATGAACTGTTTCTTCATATCAGATGTTTGGAAGGTTGGGTTTAGAATTACAAGGAGCAAAGACCAGGACCTGGTCAAAAAAGATGAAGTGACAAATTTGATTGGGAAATTGATGAAAGAAAAACAGGGGTTGCAAGTGAGACAGAATGCTAGCAGGTTTAAGATTGAAGCAAGGAAAGCATATTCGGACTCCGGATCTTCTTGCAAGAATTTGGAAACATTTGTTCGTGATCTCAAAACAAAAGGTCTTTAACTTACAGTGAGCTTGGTTCATTTTACCACTTATGCAATGCCAATAATAAGCCAATGGCACGCCTCCACCTCCCACACAATGTAGTCATACTGCTTATTTTCAATGGCTTGAGATGCCTCTTTTACAAAGGAATACTTGAAATCTGCAAGAAGAAAATCTTTTAAGAGCTCGGCAAACTATCTAAAACCCTGAATGAAATAACCAGAATTTTAGCTAAGGAAAGATAGTTAATGTTAGCATAGTAGCAAGGTGCCTAACGAGTTAGGCAATTTGCCAGGAGAAAATCTTAGGAGAAAATCTTCAGGTTTGAGGTATACTTGTTCATCAACCAATGCCCCGTAATCTAAAAATGAAGTAAAAAATATTATATGATCTTTAGCCAGGTGACAGTGGCCTAATGGTGCAAGTGTAGCACTAAGTAGGAGTAATATTTTTCTCTGTTGCATTTAAGATCTAGTTAACGAAATCTTGATGAAGACCATCCTATATATCAGAAAGAAAGGTTCTTTCTTATTCCTCGTTATGATGGTTTTTTGTGTTGAATTCAACCCAAGAGAGTAAACTAGAAAGGGATGCCATGTCAGCTTCTGGCATAAGGTTCGTCCACGGATTACTAATGGCGTAGCGCATCGTAATTTTTAGAAAAGCAGCCCATCTCACTAAAGCGGCAATCAACCTGAACAACGCAGATTCCTAAGAGAAAAGGAATGCAAAAACAAGCCTGCAAACAGATGTTATTCATGTCACATACAAATTCAAGAATTCGTGTATCTGCATGAGCAGCCCAAAATGCGACCTGCAGCACAAGAAATGCATACATAGACATGGCGATTCCACCTGGAATGCCATTTTCGATTCCTACAAAGGCGAGGCACAAACATAAACGTCAAGGTAAGTGGGTATTGATTCCTACGGATTCAAGAATCATTCTTATCCAGAATGAAAACTGGCATGCAGAAAACTGGGAGAATCCAGTCGGCTTGCCTTGACGTTGTGGAGCGGGAAGGGGTCCGGCATTCTTGCCAGCCCCCTAACCTGCAGAATCCGGTCGCGCCTCAACGGCGCTCCTGGATTCTGGCAGGTCAGCCCCTGGCAAGAATGCCCTCCCCCTTCCCCGGGGGATGCACTTAGTAATAAAGGGGTATGGACATCTGCGTTCGAAGGGTAGTAAAAAACATCCCTAGTATACTGATCTTTGAAAGCTGATTTAACCCCTAAAGTAGATATTTTACCCCAAATAGTGGCAAAAAAACCCCCTTAATGGTAAGTATACAAACTGAAATGGTTAAAAAAAACCCCCTTTCTTGCATGCAGATGTCCCGTACTACAAACATTACTGAATCCCCCGGGCCCCCTTCCCGTTCCACATAACGTCATGTTTGTATTGGATGGCGACATCCTACCTTTTTCAGCCCAAACATAAATGTCATGTTTGTGTTGGTCTGCGCTTGGCCAGTGGTCACCTAAAAAATTTGGCGGGCTAAAATGTTGCCATCGCTAGCCTTTTGATGTAAAGAAATAGCCAGAGCTATGTTGTTTCGCGATGAAACTACTAGTTCACCTGGCTGTTTGAACGCAAAACAACTTGCTCCTTACCAAATGTGAAGTGTGCCTACTTGCTTTTAGAATACCATTTATCTATCTATATACATGTTCCCTCTTTATTTCCTATTAAGTACTTCACATGCAACTTCTTCAATGTTCATCAACATGCCATTCAACCATATTAGCCCAATCGGAGGTGTAAGTGTAAAGTGTACTTCCTTTTGCAGTTTTAAGGTCCTCGGCATTAGAATGCTAAACATCTTTTCTTGTTAAGTCTGGGCCATATTTAGTTTGTTCGAAGTTGTGTCCAAGGGAGCAACTTGGTAGATTGCAAACCATGAAGAAATACAAGAAGGAATTAGAAGATTTGTTCTGTAGAGTATCTTGTGAAGTATGGTTAATGTTCCTTGGTATGAGTCTTCTCAATTGTTTTATACAATAAAATATTGTATTAGCTTAATTGAATGCAAAGTCATGCAATAGGTAGAGCCCTTGTTATTACATGCCAAACTTGAGGTTGAATCATAAAGGAAGTTGCCACTGATTGTGCATGGTGTCACTAGGTCTTATAAATATGTTCAAAAAGCAAGTGGAGTTGGCATGACTTTTAATGATATTAAAGACCTTCATTTTATGGTCAAATTTCATAAAATAAGAAAAGAGAACATTGATTTTTCTCAAACACTACCTCCTGTCATGAGAGCCAGTAGTTGGTGGTCTCATTTATATTGACCATGAGGAAATAAATATTTCAAAATTTAATTTTGCTGCACATGCCTTCATTTCACTTTTTTGGATTCCCCTTTGGTAAGGGGAAATTTGTTAGGGAGAGGGTTAATTTTAGAAGATTGGGGTAATTCTGGATTCTAACGATCTAACAACTACTATTTTTAGTCTTTTCTTTAGCGCTGAAAAGTTTTTCTTTTCTTTTTGTCCTTTTTGATATGATCACATGCCTAAGATTTTTGGCTTTTTGGATGACAAAAAGTTTTTAAGATCCACCAAAAAAAATATTCAAACATTCATTCTTCAATAATTTTCTAACCATCGATCTTATATTTGATATTATTTTCGTCTGGGCGTTTGGTCTAGTGGTAACACACTAGTTCCTTAGCAATGTGGTCTCGAGTTCGAGACCGCCCAGAATCGCACTCGGTACTGTTGGGGGTCAAATCCCAACAGACGCAATGTAAGGTGGTTGGGGGTAGGGCCCAACCAAGCAATGAAGTGTGGTGTGTGGTCACATGTCCAGTTGGATGCTGCCTAGTGGCGTGACGTTAAAACTACTATCTATCTATCTATCTATTTATCTATCTTCAACTCACAATTCTTCTTCCTTGATCTACATCATGAAACTCTTCTCTTATATGCATTCTAAATCTAAAATACAACATACCTTGTAGTTTAAGGGTTACATTTGTCCAGCTTTGGGTGTCAGGCTTGTGGAACTGCAATTACATGTACGTCTCATTACACAATTTCTAGTCTATTGACATGTTAGAACACTAAAAACTTCTTAAGGAGGCAAAAAAGCTTCCACGAGGAGACGAGTTTGCAGACAAATGTTGGAAGGTTTATCGGCTCTATGAAAGGGTCTTTGCTAAGTTTCCAACATTATCCAAAATTGGAAGAATGGCTTGATCATCATAGTGAGGCCCACATTTGGCACACTATATCATCAGGCAACTTATGTACGCTGATGATGTTTCGCTTATGGAACATATTGTTGCTAATATGCACCAACATTTACATGCTCTGCACAATTTTTGTGAGAACACAGGCCTGCGCATTAATCTCCAAAAGATCAAGCTCTTGGTAGTTCAATAGTCTCAGTATATTGTTCTAACTTTGCACTATGAGATCACGAAGTTGAAGTTGTAGATAGCTACAGGTATCTTGGTGTAGAATTTTGTACGAATATACTTTGGGAATAGTGTACTACCAAGCGTGTGATCGTTGGCTGCAGAGTAGTCCATGCAATGCAAAACAAATATTTTCGCGCAAAGATTCATGATTGGTCATGGAAAGCCCACTTGTTTTGGGTTTTGGTAGAACATGTTTTAAAGTATGGTTCTGAAGTGTGTTGGAGCCTACCATTAGTGCTAGCTCTTGGGAGAACTTGGAACGGGTATAGAAGTCCTGTTTTATGTACAACCTAGGAGTCAAAACTATGGTGCTTTATGCTATTCTTTTGCAGGAAATGATTTTGGCCTCTTCAATATTCTGCCATGAAGTGACATCTCCACTATATTAGAAGGTGCATCATATGGATGATGATAGGTACTCTCTTCTCGTGCTTGCCATGACTGAACCTTCTCAAGTTTGAAACAATGTTGAAAAGAGCATTGTAATACATAGTTTGCCCGCCGGTCTATGCAATAAGGACACTCCATATTGCGTTGGTTCTAATCCCGAGCTTTTGCAACAATATCTCGATGGTCGTTCTTTTCAAAAGAAAGGTGGCATGCAGTTGCCTTGGCCCAAGTTAAAACTGGTCATTATCATGCACAAATAAATCCCACTTTGGCACCAGGACCACAAGTTTATTTGCTTGCATCCTTGTATAGGAAAAGCTTGTTTCTATTGCATCAGGTCCCACAAGCTACAGATTGAGACAGATAAATGGGAGCGGCCGCAATTGCCGCGAGAAGCGAGATTATGTGCATGCTGCCCAAGTTATTGAAGATAAAAGCCATACTTTTCTAAGATATCCTGCTTTTGAGATGGTGAGGAATCACTATAACCCCAAATTTGGCTCTATGTGTAGTTTTCTGCTGTCTTTTTTGCCAAAAAATAACACTTAAAGAACACCCATAGTATTATTCCGAAAATGCTAGAAACAACGCGTACTTTTTGGCATGGCTTTTAGAAAAAAATAAATCGTAATTTTATGTTTGATTTTTACCATGGTTTTTAGACAAAAACAATGCGTAAAACACATATGTAATTTTTTGCTCAAAAGCAAAAACAATGCATAATTTTTAGGTGTGGTATTTACCCAAAAATAACGCATGCTTTTTTGGGCATAGTTTTCCTTCAATTGTCCATGTGTTATTTTCATTAGTTATAGTGCAATCACACGTTTTTCATACAATAAGACATGTTTTCCCATTGTAGTTTTAAAGAAACAATGTGTTGAATTAAGACAAAAACAACAAGTATAGAAAACTTAAAGAATAGCTCATCCTGGTTCGAGCTATTTTTAAATCCTGATTAAATTTCTCCTATTCCTAAAATGTAATTGAATATCTTGATTGCCTTTTGGGTCCATTAGGCATTACATAAAATGCTTAAACTTAAAAAATAAGGCATCAATCATAGAGTCTTCAGGAGTCTTTTTTGTTTTCATTATTGTTGTAGTCTTCTATGTTCTGATCAAATGTGTGAGCTAAAATGTTAGTGGCATAAAATATCAGCACTTCACGTCCATTTAAAACCATTTGAAGAGGTTGAACAAGATCTGCAGTTGCTAAGGTAAAATTCTGCAATGGATTCAGGTAAAAATAAAGCAACACAGATCTGCAGTACTTTGCAATGGATTCAGGTCAAAAAAATAAAGCAAAACATTAAAAGTATCTACCAAAACTTAAAACAACAAACTCTTTCTTTGTATCTTCTGTAATCAGACCAGATCCGTATCAGTTTAAATAGAAGGGATAAAATATTTGAGGCATCGTTTACCTTGTATCAACAAAATAAGGCAATGGGCGTGAATCATGTACTTCACTTGTTTACGGGCCAAAGCAACTAAACAGGGATTCTTATATGAAGCAAATTGCCTACTGCAACAAATGAAAAAAAATCATCATTAACAAAGACGCTAGAATAGAACACATTCTTTCCCTAAAACTGAATGCCCATTTGTTCCTTCCTTAAAACTAAAACATAATAGAAAAGGCCCTTTTGTTCTTTCCCTCTCGAATCTGATTCGAATGGAAGGGGAAAACGATCAATACAGAAGCTAAAGGAGAGGAGGACATAAGTGAAATGCAGCCTTCTAAAGCATTCCTTGTCACGCCCTTCAGGCCTGTCCGGCGTACGAGCATATCCGGGCTCGGTATGCTCGGTTAGTTGTGCCCCATCAGGCCTTGCATGAGCTACTGAGCACGGCCTCTGTAGGCTTGTTGGGATCGTACCTCTGGGAGGTAATGGATACGCGGACTCAGTTATGCCCCCCTGTCCGACATTAACCTCAGCTGTACTTGTGATTATGTATATAACTGTGCAATATGTCAGCATCCTTATTGCTACTAAGGTTTTTCCCCCGAAAAGTCTCCGTGGACGATAAAATCATATTCTATTCTATTCTATTCTACAAAAGATTATTTTGCCTTAAAAAAAGATTACTATGTGGCCGATATACATACCTCTCATGCTCTCCAAAGCTTTCTGGACATTCTTTTCGTATTTTGGAGTCGGCATTTCGACCACCATCTTCACAACTTGCATATCAAAAATATGAATAAGATTGTAAAGGAATGCACAAAACAGAAGCAAAATGAATGTTGGAGTAGAGTGCTATCTCAATATGCAATTTAGCAATGCCCATTTCCGAACCGAGCTTTGAGATGATAGCTAGACCGCCATTTCTTCTCTCGTAAAGTATTGGAAATATTAGTTTAAAATTTTGGCTAGTTTTCTTGGATAGATCAAAGGATCTGCAAGCTGATTGAAGAGAGTAAGAAGCAAAAATACGAATGTGATCAGTTCTACAAGAACATAATATAATCTGAATATTGTACCTATTACCCAGTTCGATTCTAAGCTTCCGCATGCAGCAAAGGCAAATGCTTTAGAAAGCCGTAGCTGGATTCCATAGTTCGGCTATGATTGGGCTTGCACATACCTCCGCCATAGCTTGGCTACGATTGAGCTTGCACAGACCTTCGCCCTATTTTGCCTCGAACAAGTTCTTCATTTCGCAGTCTAAATCCCGCCAATCAGATCATTTTTTTTGGATCGACGAGCTGGATTAATCTCCTCCATTAATTTAAATTATTTCCCGTCCGCTGGCAATTTTAATTTTTGGGTTGCCTGGGGCAACTCTTGCTAGCGGGAGTGACGTTTTATAAGGGCCTTGATTTTAATTTTAGATAATCTATTATGGAATATATTGGATTGATGGCTAGGATGGGATTTTGTGTGATATTGGCAAAGGCATTTGGAGGGCACGTGTTGTGCGTGAGGAGGCGTTAATGCCATAGTTATAAAACACGACCACAGAAAACACAACAGGTCCTTAATTTTTAGAACACGGAAATGACAACAGAACAGGGAAACGAATAACACAGGAATATTTGTGACGTTCCAGGGAAATATATGCCATAAATACGTATATTTTTGGGTCCATCACTATACAAGTCTACCTTCATAGCCTTGTATATCCTTAATTAGTGGCATTGGGTGCATGTCTAAGTTATTCATATAACTTAGATACCCCTAGGATATGGCCAATTTCCATGCGGCCTTATCCTTTGGGCAACCGCCACACGACCATACCCCATTGGAGCCACATGGCATAACATGTAAACCCTAACCTATATAGTCCTAAACCCTAACCCTAGGCCTCTTTCTTGGCTCCAACACTCTGGGAACCTTCTTCGCGCTCGAAACTCCGTTTCGAGAGTCGTTTGCTGTGGCATAGCCTAGCACAGCAGCCCCCAGAGTGTGTGCATGACCTTGGAGCGAGGACTACTTCGACCACCTTGAAGATCATGGAGACGCCGGGAGTAGGAGGGAGTTCCTCAAGAGCAGGTATTTAGATTAGAGTTCTTTGTAGATCATCTAGAAGTTAGGACTCCAGATGAGATATTAAAGCCTTCCTAGAACCCTTAGTTTAGATCTTGAACCCTAATCAATGAACCCTAACTGTAAGTTAGATATGTATGATTAGGTTTAGATGTTATTCTCATTAGTATCATGTTAGATGGATATGTGATGTTGGTTGATCATATTTGCTCCTCTTGTGTTGGGAAGGGGGGTAGAGACCTAGTAGCCATTACTTAGTGATGCTCCTAGTTAGACCCTTTAGTTCCTATTATATGCGGCCTGTGCATAGGAATCCACCGAGCTACGGGGGCTATGATATGACTCAGCACTACATAACAGGGCTAGAAGCGAGACGGAGGGAGGGTCCCTGCTGAGCGCGGCTACTGGGGACCCCATAGCGGGATAGGCTTATGGCCGGTCACTTCGAGTGGGCCGGGCATGGGTCCGACACCTCCTGGGGCAATGGTGTCGCCCTGCCTCTCAAGAGCTGCAGGTGACGACCTGCCTCTTGTTTTGGGGATGTGTCGCCACGATTCTCTAGCTGCCCGTAGAACCTCTAGACCCCGAGAAGGGGAGATGGAACCCTTCCTGCCTCGACGGACTGGGGAGATGCAACCTGGAGTAGTCTCGATGGGTGATACCATGAAATTATGTATCCGGAAGGCTAGAGTCATACCAGAGCTCAATCTAGCCCATCTGCAAAGTATACACAGGAGGGGCGGACAGCCATTATCTCGAGCCAGCCCCGCCATTGTTATGACTCGGTCTGCTCTATCTTGTGCACTAGCCGTCAGTCTACCTCCCCATGAGTCTGAGCCTTGGGTAGGAGCTCTCATGTTTTACGGCACGTGCTTATCTCTATTGTATCTATGGATATGGGGATGGGCTACCCTTTGAGGTAGTATGATGTATTGTTATTGTTAGTTCTGACGATGTTTATGCTTCCGCTGTTATAGGAGCCCATAGGGGAAGGGCGCGCAAGACACCTTCGTGTCCCCTTCCGCACTAGGGATACCCTGGGGTGCGGGATAGATGGAGGGCCCGTGCGGTCGGAGGATCGGATGGGGGATTTCCTACAGAGTGTACGGCCGGGCGCCGTATATTTTGTAGGGAGCATCACAATGGTATCAGAGCCATGTTCTTGGTTGACCAAGAACTAGCACTGACCATATCCCTAGTTAAGTAGTCTAACAGGCCTAATAGGCTGTGGGATGAAAATTCCACCATTGAACCTCAAAAATAAGGGGAAAATTTTTTTCTCCTAGGTAGCGGGTTCGTAAAGTTAGGCTAAATTGTTAGACGTGGGAAAAAGAATGAATCAAATTAATATTCTAGTAAAATTGGAGTGAAAACTATTCATCAGCATCAAAGTTCACCCAAAATGGTCGAAGAATCATCCCAATCCGAGACCCAGGTGAAAAATGGCGCAAATCCATAATTGGCACTTCAAACCATTAGGAAAATTCGAATTTCAAAGTAGCAGTAACCATACATTAATATGTATAGTGGAGTAATTAATAAGGGAGGCTAATTAATAGGGCTATTAATAGTAGGAGAATATTTCCTAGAGCATCTTTCCGTTTTAAATACCATTTTGCCACCCATTTCTCCCTATCTTTCCCTAAACCTCTCTCCTTTGATCTTCAGCTTAACCTAATCAGTTTTCTTAATCGTAAGATATGGCACGCACCAAATGCACAGCCAGGAAGTATAGCCCCAGGCGTACACCTTCTATGGCGGAAGCAGCAGCAGGTGGTGGGAAGGAAGAAGATCCTCGAGCATCTCAAGCCCAGGGGAAAGGAGGAGTCGTCGAGTTCAATAGACGACACCTTCCACGCCTCCCAAGAGAGGGAGCAGAGTTCCTCGACGGAGCCCTAATGGACGGACGAGACTGTCACCCTCAGCTGGCCGTCGGAGCAGGAGGAGCAGCAGCAGGGGGATGAGCAGGAGCAAGAGCAGCAACAGGACGAGCAAGAAGAGCAACAGCAGCAGCAGGAGGAGGAGGAAGTAGGCACCTCCAGGAAGAGGAAGGGCAAGGAGAAAGTGGCCGAATGGCCAAAAGACAGAGCCCAGAGGAAGAAGAGGGAGAGGGAGGAGGCATAAAGGAGAGAGAAGCGGTCCAAAAGGGACCACGACCGGCCAGGGGCACGGTCCATATCCAAGAACCTCGTCGGAAAGCTACCGACGAGGAGGAGGAGGAAGAGGACATCGAAGAAGCCCGGCAGGAGGAGGAAGAGCCCGAGCAAGACGCCGAGGAATCTTCAAACCTCGACGCCCGCCCACCTTACCCTAAGTGGGCCAAGCTACCTAAGGTAATAAAGAAGCAGAAGATGGGCGAGCGGGAATTCATGCTCAGGCAGGATCGTGAATTCTAGTGGCGCAAGAAGGCATACCAGGAGTACCTCCGCAGATGGAAGAGGTACAATGACTGGTATTGCAAGCAGAATGTACAAAAGTACGTTAAAGGAGGGAGGCCCAAGAACCAGCCGAAGCCGCCGCCACCGCCACGGTCGGAGCCGCCCAAGAAAGTCCACCACGGGCCAAACTCAAAGCACGCCCGTGTGTTTAGGGAGATCCGGAAGGTGCCATTCGAACGGCTCCTCCGGGAAATAATGCAGGACTTTCGGATCAACTACAGGGTTACACCCCTAACGGTCCGAGCTCTGCAGGAGGCAGCGGAAGCGGAGCTTGTCCAACTCTTCGAAAAGGGCAATCTATGCGCAATCCACGCCAACTGGATGACAGTGATGCCCAAGGACCTCCACCTGGCGAGAAGGATCCGCAAAGAGAAGCCCTAGAAGGTGTAACTCAATTCGAACATATATAAAAGTACTTTTTGTATAAATTAATTTCTTGCATGTATAAAATAATGTTCTTATATAAATTAAAATTGTTGTAGAATTCCTTCCCATTATAGTTAGAATGCTCCTAATTGTAAAATTTATGTAAGATTTCCCCTTAGAAGGTTGAAAAATGGCAACCCACTCGGGTCGATTCGTGCCAAAGGCCTCTGCATCGCGAACGCAGGCCCCTTTCGCGCGAATAGACCCGAGTCACCAGATTTCGGGCATAATTGACCCAATTTTTGTACTAAAAGATGTTAGAATGCTTAAAATTTGTCTAGAAATGCAATGTAGCACTTAATTTTAGTTAAAAACATAAGAAAGCAAGTCAAAATTGGCCCACTCCGGTCGATTCGCGCCAAAGGCCTCTGCGTCGCGAACGCAGGCCCCTTTCGCGCGAATGGACCCGAATCACAAAAATTTGCACTTTTGCATGTCATTTTAGCATAAAATAAGTTACTGCTTAGCATGTCATTTTGCTGCACTTTTGCATGTCATTTTAGTGCTTTATAACCTTTAGAAATGTTCAATTTTTAGCAAAATCAAGCCACTCCGGTCGAGTCGTGCCGAAGGCCTCTGCGTCGCGAACACAGGCCCCTTTCGCGCGAATGGACCCAAGTCGACCATGTTTGACCATGATTTGTCCAAATTTGACCCAACAAACTGCCATGTAGTGGTTCTAAGCGTGGAGTTGGGGGGCAATTTCACGCTAGATAAGCACCCATGAAGCACTAATATACCAATTTTTTTTTGTTAAAAAAAAGAAGGACGATGACGAGCCGTCATCATTTTTCGTGTCGGGCATGTCGGACCCGCTGAGCTCATCCCGTCCTCCCTTCATGATTTCCAATCATCCCTATGCCTCTTTTTCAAAAGCAGGGATGGACATGCAGATTCATAACAATTCCAGAGAAAGTTGCGGAATACTTCCTTCAGCAGAAACTTTCGATTTAAAGGTAAGCGCCAGTGTTTTTTATGCCTTTTTTTTTCCTCATTGCATGCATGCGTTTAATCGATCTGTAGGAAATGCGGATAGCATCTTCAATAGAGGAGTTTGCTGTGTATAGAGGTCTTTGTAATGAAGGCAGAGATCCATGAACATTGACTTGGAATGATCGTAATCAGAATGATTTTCTATCTGTATGGAATTGCAACCTAAAGGATAATAAGATCAAGCTGCACCAAATTCGGCCTAAGTTTCAAAAGGAACTATGATCTGGTTCAAAGGGTTTATCAGCATGGTTTGAAAAATAAGGAAGCAAGAACTCAGTTTGCTAGGGCATTTGCATGGCAGCATACAAAGAAGGCAATTGCAAATCCTGTTAATTTCAGAGTTAATTGGGCAAGATTTGCATGGAAGTCGATGCAAATTTCAATGAGGAATAACCAGACAAGGACTGTGAGAGAACAAATGGCTTATTCCAACATTGCCAATTCCATATCCCATTTGGAAGCAGATTTGAAATTGTTTAGTGAGGAAGTTTTGACTTTAGAAAATCAGTTGAAGGAAAAGCAGATGCAGCTGGTCGAAACAAAAGGTCTTCTTCGTGGATATGATGCATCAGCTGCATCTATTTGCAAAGACATCAAGGAAGTGAAGGAAAAATTGCAAGCGTTGGAAGAAATCTGTCCCGAAGAGGATGCAGCTCTGTCTAAGTTTAGAGATGAAGAAAAGTTGCTGGGACTTACTCTGCTTTCCCTCCTGAAGAACAAGGAATCTGCGAACAATACGCAGGAAATAGAAGATGCCATTAGTCACCTGAATACGTTGGTCACAATTAAAGTTGAAGCACAGGCAGACTTGCAAACTAAAATTTCAAACTTGCAGCATTTGAGAGCAAACTTTGTAACAAGTACCTTGATAATACCTACAGCTGGGAACTGGCCATTTGCAGATGGAGTCTCGGGTTGTTTGGTTTGTGGCATGACCTTCTGTATTCCTTGTACGTCCAATTATCTTGTGGTCACAAATTCATCTATTCTTCTTCCATAAGTGTATAGAGAACTTGCAATGTCACGTGTGCAAAATAGATGTAACTAAAAATCTTTATACAGAATTGGGTTATCTGGTTTTTTTTTTTTTTTTTTGAGAGTAAGGGTAGATTTTTTCATTAATTAGATAAAGCCATACAAGCCATAAACCAAGCTGCTATATAGCAGGGTTATGGTTAGAAAAAGGATACTCATTTAGAGTGAGCATCAAATAAGAAATATGAGAACAATGTAGCCATGAAACTTTAAAACATAATATCCGAAAATGTGGAGAGAGTATCAGTAGTGTCAGCTCCCATAGAAGAGAGAGATATCCAAATCCAAATTTGGAGAAGAAAACCTTTGAAGTCAAGTGTTGTATGGAGTTGAGATCCTCTTTTTCCTGCAAAAGCAAACAAAAATACTATCCATGATCCCTAACTGAATCATGAAAATCATGGGATTGACCTTCTGCAATGGACAGGAAGATGAAAGGCAGAGTAAGCAGAGGTCCAAAGCCAAGGAAAGACTAGCTATGGCTACTGTCCAGATTTCTATCGAACCACTGATTGTAATGTCTGTAAAAATCAGTTGTGGAGCCATGTGAATATCTATTTTTACCACAATCATTTTGTAACAGCAGTGAACTTAGGCTTTCCTTTCCCTTGAGCAGCAGCAAGGTACCATGTAAATCTGTGAGAAGCTTATGGCTATAATATAATTCCCTGTATTTCGATAACTGCCTCTCTGACATACTGAAATGCGTATTGAAGATGAACTCAAACATAATGTGCATTTGCATGAATTCTCTCGTGAATATCTCTGCCCAAAGAGCTTCCCTTTTTCTTGAACTTTCTACTTCCTGGATGAATTCATCAGTCATGTCACACAATTCTTTCAGGGTCAATTTCCTCTTCTTAGTTGGCTGACTCTGATGCAAAGTGATCTCATAGTTATCAATATCAGTATCCAACTTTGTAGCACCTTCCCCTCTAAGGAACATCATGTATTCTGTCAGAATCAGAGAATGGTGCATTAGAATCCACAACATTTAATTTAGAAACAAATAAGTCAAATTGGCCCCTGGAAAACCCCAATGAGTTCCAGCTGGAGTTGTAGTTGTCTCCATGTTTCCTCTTATGACATGTAGCCATTGCCTCAACATCAAATTGGAAATGCATTTTAATCCAAAAAACAGACATATGTTTAGAAGAATAAAGAATTCTATTTCTGGACTTCCATATATTCCACAAGGCAGTGTGGACCAAAGTATTGGCTATAATGTCTCCTTGTTGAATGAAATCAATGATAGTATTGATGTTTCTGTTCTTGAGATGATTGCCAAGTTTGTTAAAAAACCAAGTCCAGAAAGGGCTCAACTTAGGACAGAGAAAAATATGTTCTAAAGTTTCATCCCGGAGACAACCAGAGTGACACACAGTGGAAACAGTACATCTTTTGGAGAGTGAGACCAAATTCGTGAGGCTTTTGTGAGCTATCAACCAAATAAAAAAACAAATCTTTGGAGAGCAGTAAGATTCCCAGATATTTTTAAACAAATCCAAAGTCTGATTTTGATTCAAATTCCACTTCTCACTAGCCTTTACTGGAGAATCATTGACATTTAGCAGATTGTAAATATCTTTGACCTTATAAATCAACCTCCCATTTATAGAACAACCAATAGATCTGCTGTAGTCATTAAACTTATTGAAGTTAGCCAAAATAGATTTGAAGTGATGGTAGATATTTTTATCAGTGGAAGTTCCTTTAAGAGCAAGCTTCACAGCAGTCCAAGATAAAATAGAGTTATTATTCTTGTAAAGATCTTTGATAGTAGATATTCCAATATTAGACCATTTACTATAAATCCTTGGATGCTTTATGGGCATTACTTTAGAGTTATGATCCGAAAAAATTGGAGACCAAAACAAGCTTGTGTTCATGGTGGCAGATGAGAGATCATTTTTCTGAAGCACAGGATGGATCAGATTCCAGGCCTTAATTAAATTCCTCATTAAGGGGGAGGTATTTGGAGCAGGATGAAGCTCAACAAAGGCAGATTCAGGAAGGGAACTTTTAATAGTTGGATGCCCTGTAGGATATGAAGCTTTTAACCAATGAGTTACAAATTGAGAGGCAGGGGAGCAATCACCTCTAATTGATCTCCATATGTATTTACCTGCAAGGAAGCAAGCTTGCAGGTAGAGATTCTTGCAGCCTAGACCTCCAAAGGTCTTTGGTCTAGCAATTGACTTCCAGTTAACTAGGTGAGATCCATTCCAGATGAAGTTTCTGATAATTTTCTCCAATTCAGAGTAAATAGCTTTAGGTGCTACAAGGGCAGATGAGAAATACACATGGGAAGATGCTAGTACTGAATTTGCAATAATTGTTCTACCTGCAAAGGAAAGACAATTCCTGAAATTATTTAATTTTTTCTTTATCCTCTGCAGAATAGGATCCCAAAGACCTCTCAGATTTGTATTTAGAGAGAGAGGCATACCTAAGAGATTCGAGGCTTGATTGCAATTTAGAACAGAAATTCCACATATGGAAGAATGGTCTACATCACCAATGATTTTGCTTTTGTCAAGGTTTAAGTGGACCCCTGAGGCAGCTGAGAAATTTCTAATGAGATCCAAAAATCTACTCACATTGGCAGGATTGGAATCTAGGAAGGCAAACGTATCATCAGCATATTGAGATATAGTGAGCATGTCTAAGTTATTTGGAAGCTTGAGACCAATTAAAGATCCAGAATTTTGCATACTGACTACACATCTCGTGAGCATCTCAGCCACAATGAGGAAGATATATGGAGCTAAAGGGCAGCCTTGCCTTACTCCTTTGGCCAAAGGAAAACATTTGGAGGGAGATCCATTTATTAGAATAGCAGAATTGGACATGGAATTCAGACCATGAATAAGAGTAATGAGTTTAGGATGGAAACCCATTTTATTTAAAGCCAAGTCAATGAATTCCCAATCAACAGTGTCAAATGCTCTCTTGAAGTCCAATTTTAGAAGAATGCAAGACTGATTTGATATCCTATTCCAGTGGAGACCTTCCATTGCACTGATGTAGTTATCTAGAATAAATCTGTTGGGTAGAAAGGCAGATTGGTTGACACTGATATTTTTCTGTAAATAAGCCTGAATTCTGCTGGCAATTATTTTAGCATATAGTTTATAGGAAGAATTTGTTAAAGATATTGGCCTCCATTCAGCAAAAGATGTAGGATTATCTACTTTTGGCACTAAGGTAATGAAACCAGCAGAGATAGAAGAGTGCAAGTTACCAGAGGCCCAAAAACCATGCACAAGACCAATAATGTCGAATTTCATAATTTCCCAGAATTTTATGAAAAATTCTGGAGGAAATCCATCAGGGCCAGGAGATTTGTTAATAGAGAAACTCTGCAGAGTCTTGTAAATCTCATCTTCAGTAGGGATTGAGGTAAAGGATACATCCATGCTATCAATGGAATTTGGCAATACTGCATTTAAATCTGCCAGAAATTTATCTTTGGCTAAAATCTCATTTGCATTAAGCTCAGTCTTCTTAAAAAGAGAAGAGTAACTATCATGGAAGAAATTTTTGATCTCAGAGGTCGAAGTGAGCATAGAGCCAGAGCCATTGTTTACTTGATTTATAGAGTTTTTTAAAAGCCTGTTTTTAGCCACTCTGAAGAAAAATTTTGAGCTGCCATAGTCTAGCTCACTATTATATTTAATCTTGCATTTAATGGCAGAGAATTTGGCTTCTCTCTCTTCTATACTTTTCAGATGCCTCTCAAGGAGCTCCTCACCAACATGAAGATTAGAATTCAAAGGATCAATCTGGAGCAGAGATCTTATCTCCTTCATTTTATTCATTAGATTTTCCTTCTCTTGCACTTTAGCCATATGCTTGTTTTTAGCCCAGCTCTTAATCCATTCCTTAGATTTTTTAATCTTGTGGTAGAAGTGTTTCATGGAATGATTTGGATGCATAGACTCAATAGATTGATAGAACTGAGAGAACTTCTGTTGGAATGAGCTATTCTGCAGCAGAGTGCAATTCAACTTAAAGGGAATATTACCATCTCTTGGAGAATTCAGAAGATGCTTGGTACTGAGAAATTGAGGTTGGTGATCCGAGATGGATGTACCTTCATCACTTGTTACAAAGCAATTATCCCAGAAATCTGAATTTGGATTGGAGATATAAAATCTATCTAAAGCACAATAGACTCTATCTTGATCTTTCTGCTTATTGGACCAAGTGAATATAGAGGTGGAAGATGGAATATGAATTAGGGAGGAGTCAGCCATAAAATTATCCCAGTTCCTTTTTTCAGTTAAAGACATATTTATTTTATTCCCCAGTTTCAAGTCCCAAGCTGGAGTATTATTGAAGTCCCCTCCCATAATCCAATCTATAGATGAGTTGCTAATGATCCAAGGGCTAAGTTCAGGCCAGAGCAAGTAGAAGCATAAATATTAATAACACCAAAGGTTGAGTTATTTAATGAGAAAGTTACAGCTTGCTACATTTTGGAAATGCTATTGCAGAAGGAGATATGATGGAGATTTTTCCAGATAATACACATTCCACCTTTAGTTCCATTTGCTTCCATCCATATGGAGGAAGCCCCAGGGTAGATCTAGTCACCCAGATTAGATGCCTCGAATTTGGGGAGCTTCAGTTCTTGCAGCATTGTAATGTCAGCATTATACTGTCTGAGTTGAGCAATTGCCCTCCTTCTCTTTAGGGGCCCCTTAATCCCCCTTAAATTCCAACTAATTATCCTCATAGAGAAAGAGATAATCAGAAACAGAGAAAAGGAAAGACCACACTCACTTCTTTTTTTTAGCCCTCTTAGAGACTTGATTTTGTTTTCTACTTCTTGTATTATTAGCAGGAGTATTAGAGTCCTTTAGAATAGACAAAGGTTTAGATGGAGGTTTAGTGTTCAGATAGGTATCCCTTAACAGCTCATCATCTCCCCATTTAGCATTCTCCAAGTTCTCCTTACTAGAATCAATCTCATCTTCACTGTCAGAAATACCACCTGGGATGAACTCAAACATACTATTTGTAGGGTTATTAAACAGACATTTCTTAGAGCTATTATGAAAAGGGACTTGCCTGGAAAGTTGGGCATCTTTCTCCATGTCTTGAGTGTTGAAGACAATCTCAGGGCTGAGGCTTTGAGGGTCTGCTTTGTCACTTTGAGAACATTGTCTGTCAGGTGTATCAAGTACCACATCCTTTTCTTTCTCAATTTCTTTAATTTGGTCTGTATCAGCCTGATCTCAAGTTTGAGCTGTAAAACATTGACCTGAATTCATGTGCCATATACCTTCTTGAAGGGTAGCCAACTGCTTCTCAACATCTATAGAAATGGACTGGCAGCCATGGTTCACAGAAGGCAAATTTATGTCCAAATTAATAAGGGGTTCAAACTGGATAGTGGAATTCAGGGGAGATGATTTGGAAGAAAAGTCTGCAGGTGAGTTGGATGAGGGTTGAACAGGATGATCAATCAAATGGTCATGATTTTCAGAATTCAGTAAATTACTAGAATCATGATTAGTATTATTATCTGCAAGTACCTGGAAATGGTTGTAGCAGAGAACCTTATCCTCCTTTTCAGCTTTTTTAACATTGTCATTCTCATTGTAGCTTGTGTCCAGTTCAAAATGTGGAATTGATGTTGGCACCACTGTTTTTGGAGCAGAAGTATCGCTTAGTGAGGTCGAGGTCTTCTTGTCTTTTATAACCAATGTGTTCATATTTCTGTGGATTGAAGTATGGCCTTGTCTAAGTAATGAATCTCCCTTACTTTTTTGCTTGAGATTCAAGTGACTTGAAATTCTAGAATTATTCAGGTTTTTAGCATCCTGAATAATTCTATCCAGTGTGGAATTCAGATCCTCTGTTAATCTTGCAGCCTGGTCCATAGGAGCCTTGCCTTTATGGTTGAATTCACCATATTTTTGGACGACTTTGATTCCAGAATTATTTTGATATGGTTGCCATCCTTTTTGAGAAATTCTGTTTGATGTCAATTCTGAGATAAGCAGCCCTTGTGAACTATTTTGCTTATCCTTCTCAAGTCTATTTTTCTGAATTCTTCTTTGGGATCCATTCACTCTTTTCCAAGCAAAATTATTAGTTTTACTTGGATCTTCCAATGAGATTGGCCCTTGTAAAACTTGTGGAATGTTGCTCTTGTTTGACATCATTTCAGCAGAATTTTGCATTTTGGTTGCTACATTTGATTCCTTTGATGGATTTTCAATCTCAATGATATCTGCTTGCTTGGTAGAAGATATTTTACAATTTTCATACCACAAATGCCTGTAATCACAGTTCTGACAAAGAGGAGGTAGACCTGACCATCTTAGTGATAGGAGTGATTTCTGTCCAAAAGCATCAGAGAAGGGTAATGTGGTAGGCACAGGTTTAGTGAGATCAATTTGAATGAAGGCTCTAGGAGGTCTCTCAGGGGAGTATTCAGTGGAGATATATGTGCCAATAGAGTTAAAAAGTAATTTGAAGCAATCCTCATTCCAGTAGATTGGACTAAGCCCCTGTAAAGTGGTAGAGGCTATACACAAGGAATCTAAAGAGGATATGACTAACTTGGGATTCCATTTGAGGAAGCTTACATGAAAGCTTTCAAAAGTCAGATGACCTCGATTTAGAAGGAAATTTGCTGTTCTGGAGGTTTCACATTCAATCATTATGAATGGATAGTTTAGCCACTACATAGCTTTGATAAGAACACCTTTTTGAAGGTTTTGGCAGAAGGTCCACAATTTACCAAGATTAATTCCACATCTATTAACCTTGACAAGAACAGCTGTATCTTTCAGAGTTGACACCTTGGAATGAACAGAAGGGATATTTAAAGAAATACCATGATATAAAGCTTGTTTGTTCCCTTCACCAACTCGGGCCTCCAGCAGAGCAGCATCCAAAGCATTATCACTGTGAATATCTCTGACAGGTTTTGGTACTCCATATGGCAGTGGAATTTGAGTAGAGGGATGAAGAAATGGAAGCCGACCATGAAGATCAGGATCTTTTGAGAGGTTATCCCAAACTGGAACATGATGAGTTCTAGGATGCATGATCTGCTTGTCAGAAAGAAGATTAGAAAAATTACCAAAGAGCAGACAATTTTTTTGATTTTCTTGAAGAAGTCTTAACTGATGAAGCAAAACCGGGCGCTCAGAGTCACCTAGATGGGCAAACTCGTGGAGGAAGGCAAGGAATTTAGGGCTGAAATTGCCTTTAAAATCCATGAAAAGGGTTCAGGGAGAAAAAGCAGAGACACGTGAGAGGAAATGAAAAAATTATGGAGGGAAAAAGATTAATGAGAAGGCAAGAAGGGTGAGGGGAGACACTGGAAGGGGAATGCCAAGGGAAACTAAATCAAATCTATCACTAAGAGATCAGAGAAAACATCCTCATTGTTCAAATCCTGTTTCATTGTACAATTTCACTGTCAATTTCGTGTCTGTCCACTCACAATTTACTCGAAAAATGGCACTGGCTTCTGTATTTTTGTTCCCAATACATTCCTCTAACCAAGATTTTATAATTTCAACTTCAAATTCTTCACAGCTAGGCACAAATGTGTATTCTGAAATGAAATTTTCCTCTGGGAACAGATTTTGTGTAACCAATGCTTGCCAAAGATGTGAAGCAGATCCTTTTAGATGACCACAAGTTAATCTGCCTCTGTCTTGGAGGATGACAAAGAATTTTGTATCCATCTGTAAGTGAAATTGCAGGGATTCATGTAGCAGCAATCACGGATTGCTAGCCTCTACAGAGCTAGCAAGGAGATTAGATTGAATTGGATGCTAGATGAGCGGATTTTTCAAAAAACGGGCAAGAAGTGGAGGCAAACAGAAAAATTCACTAGAGTCCAAAAAGTCCAAGAAAATAGGCGCTTGAACATTTTTTTTGCTTATGGCATTAACTCCATCAACAATAACCTCCGTTATCTGGTTGCACCCGACATTGTTAATAATGAAGATGAAGATATTAACAATGTCAGTAAAGTAGCTTCTGCAGAGTTTCATGATGAAGATGTTGAATACACCAGTCCACATAAATTAGAAGTGAGAAGACGTCCTCAAATGCGTGTTGTTGCCAAAAGACAGTTAGGTAAAATTATCTCTCACATACCATTGATAGCACCTGCCAAAATAATTCCTTTAATTTAACTAGTATCAGGAAATAAGAGGAAGAAGCAGCAAGATAGTGGTGTTGCATGCTCAAATACGGAGGCTCCAGTTCATATTTCTGTTTTGGGTTAGTATCTAACTTATATCTTGCAATCAATGTTAAAATCCGACTTGCTTTACGTTTGGCAAAGATGGTTTGCTGGAGAAGATTGAAAAGAAACGTGTAAGTGCTACTGAATGCTCGATAGTGATGGTCGAGCTGGTAATAATAATGCAAGTAAGTTGTTGACACGTTTGTATTTTTTAAGTTCTTGATTTCTATTTGAATAATGTTCCTCTCTTGCAGCAGATGAAGATGCACATGAAGATCCAGCAGGAAATGGTCAGAGTTGTCCCAAAAGTCTGCAACAAGAGAAAGCCGAAGAACCTAAGCCTGTTAAGTTGGGAAGGAAGAGGACTCCCAAACGTTTTCTGTTTTCTGCTACATCAAAACCTAGTAAGCCAAAATATATAAAAGGCAGGGGGGGAAAATGCTGGAAAGAACATCAAGAAACTTGAGGTAGAAGAAACCACAAATCCAGCAATTTCTGAAACCCTCAAAGAAGCCGTTAAAGAAACTCAATCCGTCAAAGAAGCCGTCAAAGATACTCAATCAGGAATGGAGAGAACTTCAGGCATAGGTAATGTATTTCCTTTCTAAATATGTCTTGTAACTTAGTTAACATGTTAGGGTGAAAGCATGTTAGGGCCTACATAAAAAATTACCAAAAAGGTACTTTTCTGTGTACTTCTGTGCAAGTACATAATTGTATTTTAAAGTACCTAAACTCAAGATTGACTAAAAGAAATTGTGTTATGTTCAAGAATAGTAGTACATACATGTTGTAAGGTACTTTGTGATGCCAAGAAGATGTTAAGAACTCAAATATATCATCATCTTTGACTACCCAGAGTATTTTCCAGGTAGTTTCCAAAACATGTAGGCCCTAACATGCTCTTACCCGTTAACTTTGCAAACCAGGTATGACTTCTAGCTTCAAGGCAGAATCTTGGAACTCCAGTCAGATTCACAACCTCTGGTTTCCCGGAAACTATAACTCTGACATCCAAAGCACCTTTGGCATTTTTCAAAACACATTTGGCACTTCTCAAATCCCACATGTATTGAACTTGCCTGCTACACTGCCAAAAGTTATCGATCTTATCAAGGAAAAACATGATCCCATTTCTCAAGTTAATGCAGATGTTCATGTCCATACAGAAGTTACAACAACACAAGCTGCTGCAGATGTTCAAATTCCTGAAGTTTTACCTCAAGTTAATGCACAAGTCAGTCCAAATGGCTCGGATACAGATACAGGTGACAGTGATGACGTCATGACCTTGGCTCAGTTCACTAGATTCAAAGCTCGACTTGTACTACTTTCAGCAAAATATACTGTTAATAGCTTTAATTATGTCATGAATAGGCAGCAATTTTGTCTTCTAGATACGTGCAGCATTTTTTGTCTTGTAGATGTCCATAATGTCCTGCACATACAGAAGATACAATTCTCAGTTATCCTTTGTTTTTCTCTATGATATGGACAGTAAAACCTGCACTGGGGTTTGTATTGATAGCATCATTCTAGATTTATTCTGTATATCTTGACATTTGTTGAACTGCACTGAGACTTTGGCACTGTCTTCCACTAAATTAGCAACTACTTTGGGCATTCCTCGGACTGATTATGATAATTATGCTGCAGCAAGCAAATAATATTGCTTATCTCAAGATTGAAGAACGACCCAATAACGAGCAAAGCTAAAGAATCCCAACAGCTGCTTAGGATAAAATTTTAGTATGAGTGTGAATATTATAACGAGGGACATTGTGAATGCAGTCAACGGATTGAAAGCAATAAATATACAGATCATTCCAAAACTTAGTATCATGCCATTGACTACTTAATCTAAAAGGACAAGGTGAAAGCAAACATTATCACCCATCATTTCGTAAGTGCATCAAATTCAATAACCATTTCAACATTCTAAAGAAACTAAAATTTCTCTTTACCATCTTCCACATCTTGAGCATTATCAACCAAGTGACTTGGTAGCTCCTGGATTAGAAGATATCCATCCTGCACATCTGTCCGCAGCTTCGAACATGGTATCAGAGCCAAAATAGCTGGCCCAGTGGTTCATGGTCAGTGGATCCAGGACAGACATTAAGAAGGTATGTAGAAATATATGATGGGCATAAACTTGTCTGAAACAATTTATCAAGCCCGTCCAAACTTAGTTTAATAAATAAATAAACAAACTGTGTTTTATAAACACATTAATAAACCATGGTTTATCTGTCATATTCAAGAACAGCCAAATGCATTTACTCTGCTCCAAATTGCCATTGTCACGGCTTTCTCGATGTTTCCTCCACTCCAGACAGATAGATCACTTCAAAGCCGAGATAGATCAGAAGGCTACTATGGAGGAAAAAGAAAGAGTAAGTTGTCTTGGATGCACGGATGGAGAGGGATTCGCGTTATCTTTTGGCTCATATTGGAGGAAGAATGCAGCCCTTTGCAACATGTGACAAGGTGATTAACGCATCTCTTGTGTCTGCACCTACAATATCTACCAAAGTCTTGGGAACACCGAGCAGCACATCTGCAAATGGTTACAGGTTGAGCTGCTGCAAAATGCATTCGTCAACTTTTAAAATGTTGAAACATGAAATTAAACAATCCTCTACCAACCATTCTCAGAATCTCATTACTTGGAGATTAAATGTGTTCTTACCTACCTTCCATCACAACAACCTGCCAAGTTTGGTATATCTACAATAAGAAAACAGGCATGACAGTGATCTATGGGCCACAGTATAAGCATGACCATCATGCTGTATATGAAACATTCACAGAAATTATCCAATCCCTCCATTTCAAAGTTTTTCAGAAATCTGTTAATTTTTTCTTCAAATCCAAATGAGAAAGAAAATTCAAAAATGTTCTTTATTATTCAATGATATTGGATACAAAGATCTTCCTTCTGATACAACCTTAAACCTTTGTCTTTTTCCTTGGTTTATTCTGCTTGCAAACCTTCTGCTTGCAAACCTTCCTTGGTTTATTCTGCTTGCAAGCCTTTTTATTTCTGGCCACTACCTTCTTCCTAACTGCCCTTAGGATGTCTTGCTTCCTTCGTGTCTTCTTCTTGGCTACGCAATGGGCACTTGCCAGTGTTTCAGAATCAGGCGGTGGTAAAGAGTCAATGATATGCTCGTGTGCTTCCAAAGGTAAATGGTATACATTGTCTTCATTTGCATCAGCAATCAAATCTACCTTTGCGCTTATGACGAGGTGTGAATAACAATTAACATCAGGCATATTACTTAACAGCTCGTACTATCTTCGCCCAGGAAGTTGTAATATTTATCTGTTAGAATTACCTCTTGCCTGCTAAATTTTGAACCCCAGTAATCTTCGAATGCATTTTCCACCACGTGTTTGGGTTCTGTACACTTCACAATCCAGAATTCAACATTTTCTTCATTATTTTCTTCCGCATTTATGATAAAATTGTCACAAACTTCTACTAGTTCTGCTTTCCACTGGTTGTCCCCTTCGTATTGGACATGAGTCACAGTTGCCTCTTTTTGCATGATCTCAGGATGTATACCGATAAAGTCTCTTCGAATGCTTACACCTATTCCATAACCCCTTCCAACAGTTTGTACAAAAGCAAGTCAAAGCTCTGTGAGCCACCATAGTAGGCCTATCTCGACAAATTGGTCTGATAGAATGGATGTTTTGGGTCCCCTTCAAACTATCACAATCATATTTTATCCTCCTGC
This sequence comes from Isoetes taiwanensis, assembly GCA_021234155.1. Classification (NCBI taxonomy): domain Eukaryota; kingdom Viridiplantae; phylum Streptophyta; class Lycopodiopsida; order Isoetales; family Isoetaceae; genus Isoetes; species Isoetes taiwanensis. The sequence continues at coordinate 3,688,037 of JAJEKV010000057.1, read as the reverse complement.
AAACATCACCTACCTTTACAAGCCAAAATAACCTGCGCACACACAAAGACTACAATAGCAACATAGACAACATAGACATTTTTGTGCATCTATTATTGAACTTTAAACTGCTTTTGGCAGCTGCAAGGAATTGCATATGCTGCTGCACTCTAACAGATTATGTTCAAGTGGGCATAATAGCCTTTTGTTTACTGCGATAGCTATGCATGTAAGTAGCACTTAAGACTGTTTCTAAAAATTATGATGCGCTGCATCATTAGTAACCCGTGGACAAACCTTATGCCAGAAGCTGACATGGCATCCCTTTCTGGTTTACTCTCTTGGGTTGAATTCAGCAGAAAAAACCATCGTAACAAGGAACAAGAAAGAACCTTTCTTTCTGATATATTAGGATGGATACAAGGGTCTTCATCAAGATTCCGTTAACTAGATTTTAAATGCAACAGAGAACAATATTACTCCTACTTCCTTTATAATAGTGCTATACTTGCACCATTAGGCCACTGTCACTTGGCTAAAGATCATATAATATTTTTTACTTCACTTTTAGATTAGGGGGCATTGGTTGATGAAGAACATGTATACCTCAAAACTGAAGTTTTTCTCCTGGCAAATTGTCTAACTCGTTAGGCACCTTGCTACTATGCTAACATTAACTAACTTTCCTTAGCATTTAACTAACTTCTAGAGAACCACCAAGAGAAGCAGAAATTTTGGTTATTTCATTCAGCGTTTTAGATAGTTTGCAGAGCTCTTAAAAGTGATTTTCCGTCTTGCAGATCTCAAGTATTCCTCCACCACTATGATGATCGAGGAGGTAGTGTTTGAAAAAAATGAATGTTCTCTTTTCTCATTTTATGAAATTTGACCATAAAATGAAAGTCTTTAAGATCATTAACAGTCATGCCAACTCTACTTCCTTTTTGAATATAATTATAACACCCAATGACACCATTCACAGGCAACTCCCTTATGATTCAACCTCAAGTTTGGCATATGATAACAAGGGCTCTATCTATTGTTGCATGACTTTGCCTCCAATTAAGCTAATACAATATTTTATTGTATATATAAAACAATTGAGAAGACTCACGCCAAGGAACATTAACCATACTTCAGAAGAAACTCTATGTAACAAGTCTTCTAATTTTTTTTTGTATTTCTTCATGGTTTGCAGTTCATCAAGTTGCTCCCTTGGACACAACTTCGAACAAACTAAATATGGCCCAGACTTAACAAGAAAACATGTTTAGCATTCTAATGTTGAGGACCCTAAAACTGCAAAAAGAAGTACACTCTACACTTACACCTGCGATTGGGCTAATATGGTTGAATGACATGTTGATGAACATTGAAGAAGTTGCATGTGAAGTACTTAATAGGAAATAAAGAGGACGTTAAATGGTATTACACTTTACATTTGGTGAGGAGCTCGCGAGTTATTTTCGCGTTCATAAAAGACAAGACGGCGACATTTCGCCCTTTTTCAGCCCAGATTTAAACCTGTAATAGTTCTGTTCCGGATCACTTGAAAATCAGGTGTCTTTACTGCCGGAAAAACCAGTCGGGGTGCTAAAATGTCGCCGGAAAAACCAGTTGGGCGGGCTAAAATGTCGCCGTTCTTGTCTTTTATGTAAAAAAAAGGTCGGAGCTCACTGTTTCGCGGTGAAACAGCTGGTAAATTTTTTTGTCATGAAAATTCTTCAACGAAATTTTTAGGGAGCTTGAAATTTGGCGTTTCCGGCAGCGCCGCTGCTCACTGTTGCTCAGCAAAAATCGACAGAAGATTTCGGTGTATAAAAACGTGTTGATCTGGGCCGAAATTTCAAGGTCCCGAAAATTTCGTAAAAAAGGTCGAGACTCTTTGTTTTGGCGGTGAAGCAATTGGCTTCGCCCGCCATGCTCACCAGTATTGTTTTCATAAAAAACAGCTCGCCAGCGACCTTTTCTTATTACAAGCGGCCGGGGGGAGCGACTTAGCGGCCAAAGAACGAGCGCCGGGTTTCATTGCGAAACAACAAGCTCCGGCTATTTCTTTACATAAAAAGGTTAGCGATGGCAACATTTTAGCCCGCTAAATCTTTCAGATGACCACTGACCAAGCGCAGACCTTTTATAGGTTTTAATTTGAGCTGGAAAAGGGCAAGATGTCGCCGTCCAACGTTTATGATGGAGGAAACCGCGACCGGGAGGGGGTTTTCGAAATAAACCCCGGGCGGCCGCCATGGCGGGCGGTAACATGAAGCGCCGCCAGGGGGTTTATTTCAGGAAACCCCCGAGCCAGTGCGGTTACGCCACGTAAATGTCCACAACGTAGAATTTTTTGCTAAAAAAAAAAAAAAATATTTGGTCTTCCTTTCTTCTCTTCCGATCCTCTTTTCTTCTCTTCCGACAAGCGATGGAGACGGTGCGGTGAGCTTTTTGCTTGCAGTTGCACCAAATGATGTTTCTTTTGTCCATTTTGTGACAGATTTGGTGGCGCCAGAGCATAACCTGTTTTTTCATCCATTTTTGGTGCAAGATTCGTCTGCTGAGTGGCTATGGCGAAGTTTTCTTCTTGTATTGGACGTTGAGGTCTTGCATTATGCTTTTAGGTTATAATTTTGTGCATTTAGTAGTCCGGCAGTGCTTTGGTTCGAGTTTACAGATGGCTGATTCAAATGTTCCTTGATCCATTCAAGATCTTTTGTTATCTTAGAAGAAGAGGAGTTCTTAGGCAGAACTTGTAGCGATTTGAAGGTTGTAGGTCTTTTTTCTGGTTCCATTCACTATTCTTGCAAGCTATGGACAGTTCTTTTCATGCATCAGTATGGCGGAATTACTGTGGCGGAGCTATGGCATAGGAAGCTCTGTTTGCCGTGGAACAAACTAGTATGGCAGAGGCATGGCATCTGGAAAACACAATAAACCGAGGTTTAAACACAGTCCGACCTCTATAGCCAGAGCTTTGCAAGGCGTAACCTTCTGAAATCAGAAAATCTTCTGGAAAGCCAGAGTGATCCAACTGAAATAAAAAAAAAACCTTCTGGAGGTTTCTTGGCGGAGCTCTGGCGGCGCCGCCTGAGCTCCCGAGCAGGTTGTTTACTGTTTTAAACAAAAGCCTAAAAAACAAGAAAATTCCATGTTGTGGACGTTTACGACAGCAGAACTGGACACAAACATGACCAAGTGTTAAGTGATTTTCTGTCTTGCAGATCTCAAGTATTCCTTTGTAAAAGAGGCATCTCAAGCCATTGAAAATAAGCAGTATGACTACATTGTTGTGGGAGGTGGAGCTACAGGATGTCCTCTTGCAGCAACTTTGTCTGAAAAATTTTCAGTGCTTCTTCTTGAAAGAGGAGGTGTGCCATATGGGGTACCAAGCATAGAACATCTTTCAGGGTTTCATGAAAACCTGATTCACTTTGACAAATATACATCTCCAGCTCAAGCTTTTAGATCAGAAGATGGAGTAGGAAATCATAGAGCAAGGGTTCTAGGTGGAGGGACTGCAATAAATGGTGGTTTCTACACTAGATCCAGTCCTCAATTCTGGGCTAAGCAGGGCTGGGATGAATATCTGGTAAACCAGTCATACCAGTGGGTAGAAAACAAAATAGTTTTTGAGCCCATATTGCCGTTGTGGCAGTTTGCCTTGAAAAAGGCCCTTCTTGAGGTTGGTGAAGGCCCTGATAATGGCTTCACTTATGATGATGTTCGAGGAACCAAAATTGGAGGTACTATTTTTGACCAGAGAGGCAAAAGGCATACTGCTGCTGATTTGTTGGAGTATGCTGTACCTGGAAATATAGAGGTGCTGATTCATGCCACCACCAACAGAATCCTGTTCGAATTTAATCAAGGTATATAAAGTGTGCAAATCCTCGCAGTGTTCAATCGTTTGCATTGTTGAATCCTTCTAAGCTTGTCTTTTATATTAAACGATTCAAAGGTCTGGAGAGTTAAAAGTTATGTGCAAGGTCTGCAGTATGAGCTAGGACCTTTATAAGTTAGTCGAATTTTCTTCAGTGACATAGCCCAAATAATAAACCTAGTTTAGAATGTTCTTCATTCACTTCTATAATTTTTGATTAACTTGTGAAATTTCTTTCAGCAATTTACGCAAAACCGCGGGCATACGGAGTGGAGTTTATGGACGGCAATGGTCACATGCACACTGCACTGCTTAAGTCCAACAGGGGAGATGTAATCCTCTCTAGAGGAGCTCTGGGAAGTCCCCAATTGCTTCTGCTAAGTGGAGTTGGTCCTGCTGCAGATCTGGAATCAATGGGCATTCCTGTGGTCCTAGATTTGCCAGAAGTAGGCAAAGACATGGGAGACAATCCACAGAACGTTTTTTTAAGTCTAGGAACCATGGAGGTTCCTTATTCGCTTCTAAATGTAGTAGCCACAACCAGATTCGGCAGCTATATAGAAGAACTGAGTGGGGGATCAAACACAACAGGTATGCTAGAAGCTTTTTTCTACTTGATGAAAGATCCAACACTCATATCCATGACAGTGCTGGAAAATCTACCCCAAAATGTAAAGTATCTTCTATCAAAGCTCGTAGCTATATCCTCAAAAATAGCAGGGCCTGCAAGCAAGCAGGGGAGAGCTACATCTTGCAACGAGGGATCAAAGGGATAATCCAAGGGTGAGATATAACTACTACTCTGATTCAAGAGATTTGAACGCTTGTGTGGAGGGGATCAAGGTGATAGGCAAGGTGTTTCAGTCTAAATCTTGGAAGGAATTCAAGTATGGCAGTGTTATAAACGTCCCACACAGCATGCAGCTTTTTTTGCAGAGGTTTATGGTACCTGATAGTAGTGTGGAAGACCAAGTTTTGGGCGAGATTTGCAGGAAGTCTGTAGTGACCATATGGCACACTCAAGGTGGCTGTGTTACTGGCAGAGTGGTCACTCCCTCTGATAACCGTGTGATTGGTGTGGACTCATTAAGGGTTGTGGATATATCAACCCTGGACGAGGACCCTGGTGCCAATCCCCAGGCTACCCTAATGATGCTTGGCAGGTATCTTCTCCTTACTCCACTTCTGATTAATTTTGTTTTAAGGTGCTGGGAGAAACTTTCAAAGCCTAGTCAAAACTCTCCTAATGTTCTACATAGTATAGTTGGTGGTGGATATTTCAAGTTTCGAGGGGGAAACTTTTTTTTTTTTTTAGGAGATAAAAAATAGACTTTATTTACTTTAAGGGAACGATACACAGCCACATGGCAGGGGTGCACCCATCTACAAAACTGAGATGAGGATAGCTACATGGCTCCTTCTTGCACTACTCTCTTGGACGTCCTAGTGTAGACTTAGGTAGGTGCCCCATATTTCAACCTTTACTTCTTCGCTCTCAATCACTAGCCTGAATTTTTTTAGCCTTTCAAGTATCGTATGTAGAAGCTGATTTGGTGATATGACCTCTTGATTCTCATTGAAGACTAAGGCATTTCTCCTTTTCCATATTGACCAGATTGTCCAGGCTCTAGCTATATGGAAGGCCACCTTCTTCATGGTGCACCAATCTAGGGGAAGGATACCCAACAATAGTTCCTTGGTACCTAACGGGTATTCAAAACTGTTCAGGCTCCATGCCCATACTACTTGCAGCTTCTCACATTCCACCAGACAATGTTCAATGGATTCCTGTTCAGCCTCGCAAATGGGGCATAGTGGGCTGACTTTATTGTCCCATTTGGAGACTAGTTGATTGACCCTTGGAACCTTGAACCCTGTGTATCACTTGCCAAAGGAAAGCGTTTATCCGTGGGGGCAGATATTTCTGCCATGCATCTCTCCAGATGTTTTTAAGGTTTTCCTCTGTGATCACTAGTTCCCATTTGGTAGATATTGGAAGTACACCCTTAGTCCTCAAGGTTCTGTAACTTGATTTCACAAACTTGTTAGGCTGAATTGCGAGGTGCAGAACCCATGGATTTTGATCTCTTGTAGTTATAGTGTTTGGGAGTACTGTAGCCACACTTTCTCATATTATTTTGTCTGCGTCCTTTAAGGCAAAACAAACCTGAAATTCTGCCCAACTGACTAATTGCTCTACCTTGTACCGCTGGGCACAGGAATCAATTCCACAATTTTTCCACCTCTTTATGATCCTTGCATCAACCATACTTAAGGGGCCTTGTTTGTTGTGCAGTACCACTGGTACCCACCATGGAGGAGAAGTCTCTGCTTCGAACTTGTTGATGTCGAGTGTAAAAAGTTTTTTTATGACTTGCCAAGCTGAAATTAGACACTTTAGGAATGGAGATGCTTCTCTACATGACTTAAGATAAAAAAAGAGTGACCATGGAAGTGAGACTTTAACGGAGGGCTTACTATACTTACATGAAGCTAATAGGGCCTGGTTGATGAGGTGCATACCTGGAGACTTCACCCTTTTCTGTAGGATCATCCATATGAATTTGGCTATTAATACTTTGCTCTGTAATGATATGTCGACCATTCCAATTCCTCCTTCTGCCTTATCTCTCTTGCACTTCCACCAAGCGATTTTGACCACTGCCCCTTCTTCGTTCCCTCCCCAGACAAAGTTGCGGATTAACCCTTCTAATTCTTGTGCCTTCTCCTTTAGTAAAATTGATGACGTATAGACATGAGTATTGCTTAACACATGTTTTGCCACAGTGATCCGTCTTGCAAGTGATAGCTTTGCCACCTTCCACCAATTTAAGTGTTTCTGAAGGCCTAGCAGTATTTCGTCCCATATTTGTGCATTAGCGATATTAATGCCCACTGGAATACCTAATTGGTTGGAATGCTCACCCTCTGGGATTATTTTCCATGGTAGGATTGTCAAGCATGCAGGATGCGGGTCTTCCAAAGGCCACTGTACTGCGCATTTTTTCCAATTTATGAGACAACCTGAGGCTATTGAGGAGGCTAGTAATTTACCTGCACATGACAGGTTATCTTCCTCTGCCTCTATGAATAGAAATGTGTCGTCTGCGTATTGGTTACATATTTGTTGAGAGCCATTCAACATTTGTAGTCCCTGAATCATACCGTCTGCAGAGGCTTGCATGAATATTTGTGAAAGTGCTTCTGCTGCAATATTGAAGAGGAATGGGGCTAGGGGGCACCCTTGCCTGATGCCCCTCTTTATGTCAAATATTGGAGAGGGTTCATTTTGGAATAAGACTGAAGCTCGAGCAGATCGCATGACCCCTTCTGTAAAAATATTTCCACAACCCAACTTGAGCATCATTTTATGCAGAAAACTCCATTTGATACTGTCATAAGCTTTGGTAAAGTCTAAGCTTTGGTAAAGTCTAGCTTTAGATAGGCCACCTTTTGTCTTGTTTTTCTAGCCCAATGTAAACCTTCAAATGCTGATGCGACATTGCTCAGGATACTCCTACCTGGTAGAAAGCCAGATTGGGCCTGTGAAATGCCTTCAGCTAGAATTGGCTTGATCTTCTCTGCCATAGCCTTAGCTATGATTTTATAGAAAGCAGATAAAAGTGTGATGGGTCTCCAATCGTTGATTGTGCTTGGCTTCTTACTCTTGGGAACTAAGGAAATACATCTTGTGTTCAACCTTGGGTTTAGATTTTCAGCTCGCATTCCCAATTCCCATTTGCCCCATTCCCAATTGCTTTGATAGAATTCTATCCAAACCCGGACATTTATTTTTAGCCAGTAGAAAGGTGGCCTTTTGAAGGTCCTCTATAGAGAGAGGAAGACTTTGTATGTCTTGCTGACTAGAATCTATTATAGGTGAGACTTTTGAGACCACCAGCTCTTCGAAGGTCTCTTGAAATGGTAAATTGTGTTCTCCAAAGAAAGCTTTGAAATGGTTATATAAATACCTTTTGAGATCTCCTGGAGAATTGAGAATTGAACCATCGTTATGAGTGATGAATGATAATGTGGAGGATCTCTTCTTTTCTTTACCTGTCTTAAAGAAGAACTTTGTGCATTTATCAGCTTCTTTTAGCCAGGTCAATCCTGCTTTACATCTATTTTCAGCTATCTTGACCTCTTCTATTGTCTTTATCTGTTCTATTATCCTTTTCTCCTCCGTCCCATCATTGGGGCCCAATGCTCTAAGAGAGAGGAGTTGGCCATAAAGGATATCCAATTCTTCCCTTTCTTTTTGCATGCTTTTGGCATAATTTTTTATATTTGAAAGAGCTGTTATCATGGTTTCCATACCAGAACCCGTACTAAAAGCCGTTTGCCATATGCTTTTGCAAGACTCCACAAAATCTGGGTCTTTCAAATATCTGGTATTTAATTTGAATACTGTTTTAGAAGTGCTAAACTGGCATTTCTTAGTAGATATCACCAGTCGATTATGATCGGAGATAGCATTCTTTAATTGATTGGACCTTTGAAGGTTTGGGAGGATGGAGAGCCACGTCATTCATATAGCATCTATCGTGCCTTGCGTACGTCCTCCCTGTTCCCAGCCATCCATTGCACCATGTAAATCCCTTATCTCCGTCCATCTCCATGAAGCCTATATCCTCTACCAATTTACTCCACTGAACTTTCTCAAACCCGTGTACTATTTATGACGACACCCCTTGTCTATCCTCGACTGCCTCCACCATATTAAAATCCCCTGCTATGAGCCAAGCTACCTGACTTCCAAAGCTTTTCAATCTATGTCTGAGAGTGGCCCATAAAGCACCTCTGCCCCTGGGGTTGTTATGGGCATAAATATTCACCAAACCCCATATTCTACCTTCATGTTGCCATAGAATTATAGCCCACCTACCAAACCTGTCTACCTGTGAATCACATACTTTTATGTCCTTCCAGGCGATCAGAGTGCCTGCACTAGAGGTATCTTTTACTGCAGTGATACCCACATATTCTTTACCTATTGTGTTGAACAATTCATGTATCTTCCCCTGTTTACACTTATGCTCCTGTAGGCATATTACATCTGGATTTATCTCCTTGATTGCGTTTGATAATTTTTTTTTCTTGTATTCCGAGGATTTTACTTCCTTGATATTCCAGCTAAGGATATTCCACCTTCGTTCTCATTCGATTTTCTTTCACCTTTTCTGGCAATGCCTCCTCTAAATTCATTACTTCTTTAATGTAATGAGAGAAAGGTTTGTTTACCTCAAAGACTATTTGAGTGTTGAGAGACCTCTGAGGAGGGGATTTTGGGCGAGGCCCTCCGCGTTTTCGAGCAATATTTCTGGTTCTCCCTTTTTGCATGTCCCCTCCCACTTCCCAAGTTTGACCTTCTGTTTTTGACGAGCCCTCAGCAGTTGTAGAGATGATAGGATTCGATGTATGTCTCTTGGTTGGAGATGCCGCGTTGCTGGTGTTAGGGGTTTCTACTCCCCGACTTGGAGCACATGGGGTAATTGTTACAGGAGCAGTGGAGTGGCTCGTTGGGACCCCAGCACTTGGGTAAAAGCATGTTAGGGTGTCCCTTAAAAAGTATTATTTAGTGACCAAAAAAGTACCTAAAAAGGTACCCAGGACTGGGTACTGGGTACCTGTGTAATATCTCAATAAAAGGTACATTCTCGAACTTTTATATATATTTTGGTCTCCGGTAGCATTATCTTTATCTTAACTTTGAATATTAATGCGTCCGTGACTTTTATTTTAGACTTTTGTACTAGTTTTAATGAAAATAAAAATGAGAAAGTACCCAGTTCTAAAGTACCTAGTGTATGTACTTTTGCAGGTTCCAAAAGTGGTACACCCTAACATGCTTTTACCCACTTGTGGGGGGATCTTGGGGATTATCGTTCTGTGCTTGATGCTGAGAACACATTTCTTTTTTAGATCTTGCTGTGGGTTCTCTTCCAGCCCTTCAATTTTTAGATCTGGAAACATTCTGTATATTTCCCATTTGTTAGTCAATTTCAAGGGAAATTTGAAAGAGCAATTGCCACTCTTAACTATAGCCCCCTTGGGTATGCTTGCCTTTGCTGGAATTGCTACACAAATCCTTGGCCCTCTGGCTATGGAATGTGAGATATAAGCGCCTATTGTGTTAGCAATAACCTTTAAAAACTCAGGTATCAGCATGTCTGGAGGTAGGTGTTCGATCTCCAACCAGCATCGGATCTTGATTGCTGATATTTGATGGGGGGAGAAGCCAAGAGAATAATATTGGTATAAGATGTATTCCCCCATAAAGGTGTCCGCATCGCGAGCCACCATCTTATCTACTGTGTCTTCACTATGGAATAAGATGAGGAAGAAGTTGCCACCTAGTGCCTTTAGAGATTCATGCTGAGGCAAACCTAACCTTTTCGAGTGTGTTGACAGCCAGAATTCTAGTTTACGAAAGTCCAGGAATCCTCCTGTAAAGAATCCTATAACAGAACGTGATACCAAGTTCTCCACCACTTTTACATGCATACCATGGTCTATCTCTGCTATTGGAAAGTTAGACTCCTCATCTACTTCCATATTTCCAACGCTTTCAGTTCCTTTTTTTTTTTCAGGCTGGCCTTTATTTAATTTGCTCAGATCTTGGGCAAAACCTGCTTCTGCTGTTTTCTATATCTACTCTCAAACTCCTGGCTGTTTCTATTGGCACATTGCTCTTTATCCATTCTGAGAATCTAGGCTTGTTAACTCTTGCTATTGTGTCGTTGTTTTTCCAAGCCTCCCTTACGTTACTCCTTGTACCGCCACTAGCTGAGTCTAGATTTGCAATATTGTTATGCCCTTCTTCAGTCGCATCTTTTGTAGTGACGGTGCCTTGTGGAGATAGTATTTTAGCGCCTGTGCTTCGATGAAATAGATCCCCTTTTGCCCATCTCCCTGGATTACGATGAAGTAAATCCCCTTTTGCGAATATCTCTGCGTTTTGTTTCTCTTCATGTATGGCTTCTGCCAATATTGCAGATCTGCACTTCATCTCTGCTAATTTATTATTTGATTCCATTGCTTTCTCGGTTACAACATCTTCCCTGGTTGAGTCTGATATACTAGATTGAATGGATTTTTTTTGCCCATTCTCACTCACTCTTGTTGCTACATCTTTCATGGTTGAGTCTGATATTTCTGCATGAGTGGATTGTTTCTGCCCTTTCACACTAACTCCTGCCTCTGCTCCTAACATTGAGTTTTTCAATTTATAGATAGCTCCAAAAACACTCACGCATGCAATGGGAGCCTGATCTTCCCTTCTTTTTATCTTCCTTGCTCCATTTTTGTTTGCCCCTTTTGGGGAGTGGTCTATGCTATGTAAGACAGAGACTCTTGTAGCTAGGCTAGAACTCTTATGAAGCAAGCTAGTGGATTGATTTACCTCTTGCAGGGCAGAAGCCCCAATTTTTGGATGGGATTCGTTGGAAGCCCCTTCGACTGGTGATCGTTTACAGGGAGCCTCAATGGCCTGACGACCGGCTGTTGTCCAGCCCTGAACTGCGGTAGAAGGGTGAATCGGAGGCCCTTTGCCCCCATTGAAATCACCTGGGTCTAACCCAGGCCTGTTACCGACAGCCGCGAGCGCGGCCGCTTCACCTGCGCTTTCGTCCATTCTCTTTCCTCAAAGTTGTCTCGTTTCGAGGGGGAAACTTGTATAGCCCTTTAAGAAAACTATATGAAAAGTCGAATTTGCCACAAACAAAGCCGGGGTTCAAACCTCAGTTGCTGCCATAAAAAAAAGTCCTTTAAAGACAATAAAGACAGGCTCCAAACCTCACTAGATGCTGCCGAAAAAACAATAAAGACAGGCTCCAAACCGCACTAGCTGCTCTCCGAGAAAGACCTTAAAGACAGTAAAGGTAGGCTCCACACCTAAGGTAGCCAGGTTAGGGCATTAAAAAAAAAAAAATAGATGGTAGGTCATTAAAAAGGAAACATGAAAAAAAAAAATAGCTGGTTAATTCGTTAAAAAGGAAACATGAAAATCTACTCGATATTTTCTTGCATGCACTAGCTCAACCTAGATTTTTTAGTTTTCAATCAAAAAAAACATTCTTTAGCCCTAGAATTTTTCCAACACTAGCCTATATATGCCATCAAACTTTTTGGACTTACTTCCCAGGGTTCGAAATTAGGAGGGTTCGAAATTAGGGGGGTTCGACCCTGAAAAATCCGGCCATTTTTAAAAAATTTCGATAACAAAAAAAAAAATATAGCGCTTTTTCTGGTCATTTTTATAGAATTTTCTAAGGTTTTCCGGAAAACTACACTATAATTTCATGTATTTCCGGTAGCCTTAAATATAAGCGGGTGTTTTAACCTGTCATGGCGATTTCTAAATTCGAACCCTGTTACTTCCACACGTAAGATGTAGTAATAGCTTAAGTTTTTTTAGTTTTCAATTAAAAAAACCTTCTTTACCCAATAGTTTTCCCTACACTAGCCTGTATATGTTGTCAAACTTACTTACTTCCATATGCAATGGTTTTTTAGATAGCTTTGGAAGTTTCAGAAAATTGTTAGCCTATGTTGCTTCCGGAAGGATGCCAACCCTATGATCATGCTATTTTTTGGATGAACCATGTGGGCACCACCCATTTCTAATCACATGGTTACGTGTATTGCAAAGAACCGTCATGATACTAGGTCATCAACCCATCTAGGTGATACAAAACGAGGTCACAATGTTCAAAAATCCAATGATAAAACTAAGGCATCACATTATACCATCTATGGAGCTATGGATCCTGTGTCCCAAAGCAGAGTGACACCAACAATGGGTTATTCCAAAACCTTAAAGACTATCTTACACAATTTTCTCGTTGTTTCACTCTTGACTAAAAGTTGCAAATACCTTATATAACAAAATGGTGGCATGTGTCTCTCAATGTATGTCGGATCGCCATGTAGCAAACCAAACAAGTTTAAACATAGTCTAGATTGGATTTAGTATCCACTCTTCTCGATTAATATTTATTGGCATTCTAGTTTTGGCGTGTTTTGCTTTAGTAATTTTCACGTTTAACAAGTTCATATAATTTCTTCAATTTTTATGTCTTCCCCTTTTCTGGGGCTACCTCCAACTAACATATGTTTCCTTTGCTTTATAGATACATGGGACTCAAGATTTTAGCCTCAACTTGACATCAAAAAGAAACACAAAATATCCAACATCTCTTATATTGCATTTGGTTGGCCGCCCACCAAGGTTGGCTATAATTAGCAGAAGAAATCATTTGGCTGTAAGGCTCAGATGTTATTATTTAGCAGCCCCTTAAGGGAAGCATAAACCCATGCATAAATAAATTATGGCAAAAATATTATAGGGGCAAAATAAATTGTTCATCACAGTCATATTAAGCAATTTGGCACATATACATATTGAGGCAGGATTTTAGATAACCTATACAGTTGAATTGAATTGAATTAATGTTTTTTCATCAACGAAGACTATGACCTATGGGATTAACTAGTGAAAGAGAGCACATCAAGCCCATTATTGTCTAGGATTAAGAAACCCTCGACCCGAAGGATTTTCAGTAGAAAAGCCTTCGAGTAATAGACTCGCTGAGAAATAATCATCATTCATTTAGATTGGGATTATGCCTATTCCTAAGGTTATTATGGACTTATTCTTAGTCTATGAATGTATTATTGTAGTGTAGTTTCTTCATTTTGTATACTCATTTTGGAGCACATCGTTAAAAAGAATGAAATTGGAAGACTTTATCACTTAGACTTGGACAACATGAACAACTAGAAAATTGCAAAAATCCGCACTATGCACACATGAATACGAAATACACATATCAACAATACATGACAATTTTCTCAACGTTCCTATCTATTTGAATGAAGACAAACAGCAAAGTGGACGCCTTAAAACCAAAAACATCTATTTACTTAAAATGTTTTTGTGGGGGTGTGTCCTCTTTTTTCCGACTGCCAGTAACACCAACATCCAATTTTTCGGCCAAAAAGCGAAATTCTGAGACCGAAAAAGCTTGCTTTTTTTGGTTTTCTTGCAATATCTTGGTTTTCAGCCTCCCTCGACCTATCTAACGCTCCATTTATCATGGTAGGAGCAAGCAGAATTATGGCGCTGTTCACATTTCTCTGTTGCCAATCCGTCTGTTTTTCCTTTCTCAGTTTATAGGGACAATGCCAAGGTCGAAACACAAAAGCTTTAAACTAGAATTCCATGTATCCATTTACCAAAGCTTTTGCAGCTGGACATTTGATTTTGTCCGAGCAAAAATATTGCATGCAGCAACTTGGGTTTTGGTTTACCATGGCAGTAGCATCGGTGCCTGCTTATAGTGGACGGAAGTAGCTATTGGTGCTTGGTTATGGCAGACAGAACTTGCATACGAAAGAATCAGTCACCGTAACATAATGCCTAGCAGCTTTGTTAGAGTAAGTTTTTCTACTTCGGATATTGTATTTTCAGTTATTGAACACTGCAATATCATGAGTCTCAACCTCAAAATATTCTTGCACATATTTGTTCCACAGTTGTATAGAGAAGGCGTGTTTTAGATATCTTATGCATTTGGTCGAGTTCAATTTCTGAGGCTGGATCTCACTTTACAAAAAGTATTATTATGCAAAAAGTGAAGCTGTGCTTTAGAAGCTATTTTTGCAATAGTTGCAACAACGAAAGTAAATCTGTAACAGCACATTTGTATTACCCTTTGGAAAAGCATGATCTTCTTTGATGGATTGCTTCATGCTTTGATCTATAAAAGGCAGATAAAGATTTTGTATCTTGGCCCATGGGTGTGGAAGTGATGGACATTGGGAGACACGACCTGATAGTAGGAATGGAGTTCTTGAGACCAGCCAAAGCTATGATAGACTACGACAGGAATGAGATCTCTATGACGGCGCCAGATGGGAATCGATACATTGTAAAATGTAAGAAAGTAACTTCAGCTATGCAGTGTATCTCTATAAAGCAGTTGAGGAAAAGCATAATAAGGAATAGGGTGGATTATATCTTAAGGCTAGAGGCAGTTGAGCCCAGTCAAGCAAAAGGGAAGCGAGCCAAGCTTGAACCAGTTGCCTAGGCCAGTAGCAAGGCTCATAAAGGAGTTTCATGATGTATTCATGAATGAAATCCGTCAGCTACCACCCTATAGGGATGTGGAGTGTGAGATCACACTCGCACCAGATGCTAAGCCTACCAGCAAGGCACCCTATAGGATGAGCACTCCAGAGCTGGTTGAGCTCAAGAAGTAGTTACAAGGACTGCTTGAGCTCGGGTTCATAAGAGCAAGTGTGTCTCCTTTTAGAGCACCCATCCTTTTCGTCAAGAAGAAAGACAGAAGTCTAAAGATGTGCATTGATTATCGTCAGCTCAATAAGCAAACGATAAAGAACAAGTATGTATTGCCAAGAGCGGATGATTTAATGGACCAGCTCCAGGGAGCGAAGGTCTTTTCCAAAATTGACCTAAGGTCGGGCTATCATCAGATAAGGATCAAGGAAGAAGATATCCACAAAACCGCTTTCAGGACGCGTATGGTCATTATGAGTTCACGGTATTGCCTTTCGGTTTATCGAATGCGCCAGCAGCATTTATGTGTTTGATGAACGACATCTTCAGGGAATTCCTGGACAAATTTGTCATTGTATTCTTTGATGATATCGTAATCTATAGTAAGACTATAGAGGAGCATGTGCTGCACTTGAGGAGAGTGTTAGAAAAGCTAAGGCAGCATCGCTTATATGGCAAACTCTCAAAGTGCCACTTTGCAACAGGTAGAGTGGAATACTTGGGGCATGTGGTAACAGCCGAGGGAATCTCAACAGATCCGGTGAAGATAGAAACTATAGTAGACTGGCCAGCACCGAAGAACGTGGGAGAAGTAAGAAGCTTCCTTGGTTTGGCAGAGTACTATCGCAAGTTCGTGAAGGACTTCGCGAAGTGGGCGTTCCCTTTGTCGGACCTCACAAAGGATATGAAGGTGAAAGATTGGGCGCAGCATTGGCTCGAGAACATCCAACCCTCTTTTGAGAAGCTCAAAGAGGCACTAACCACAGCACCAGTCCTTATCCTCCCAGACCCAAGCAAGGATAATCTAGTGGCAACGGATGGCAGCAAGCTAGCGACATGAGGAGTCCTCATGCAGGAGGGAAGGGTAGTCGCGTATGATTCAAAGAAGATGAACGACGCCGAGCAGTGTTACCCGACTCACGACCAGGAGCTTTTGGCCATTGTGAGAGCCTTGAGGATCTGGAGGCACTATTTATTGGGTAGGAAGTTCCAATTGGACACAGACTACCAAAGCCCAATAGCCCATGAAGCTAATACTCCATGACACACACAATAGCCCAATAGCAGTGCATGCGGGTTTTATGAAGACCTATTTCAAGATCAGAAGTAGTTACTTCTGGCCCGGCATGAAGAAGCAGATAGCTAAGTATATTTGCGAGTGCCAACTATGCCAGCAGGAGAAGGCAAAGCAACTTCGAATCCCAGGATTGTTGGAACCATTGCCTGTGCCGGAATGCAAAATGGGAAGTGAATATGTAGCATAATAACAGGGGGTTTTTTTTATGTTTTTGTACGATTTTTACTAAGGTTTTTCTATGATTTCAGTGTTGTATTTGATGAGGTGTACTAAATAGTATTTCTAGAGTGCGCCCTTTTTGGACCCTTGATTTTTGGGGCATTTTCCAATGGTCACCTATGAATGTTGAATATTATTCCGAATTGAACATGCAAGTCTCGAATAATATATTTTAGGGTTGTTTAGTGTTCTATATGATCGGCCCCTCTTCCTCCCTCCTGTTAAAGCAAAGCTTCAAATACTTTATTAACAATGGGTTCGGTTCGGCCCTTCAAAAGATTTTATGGTAGATGTGAGGGTAAAAAAGGGCAGAAATTTGCATTCACGCCTGCAAAAACCATCACTTCATACAGACCCTTTGGTTTCCTGGTGCTAAGGCGCCACAATGGCTTGATAGTACCTTCATTGGCGACTATTGCCCCCCTTGCTCCTGGTGAGCTGCTTGCCTATTTGCAATTTTCTGAAAGATTTAGAGAATATTGAAAGATTTAGAGAATGTGGGGTCATCCATCGGAGATGGGCTATGCTTGTTGTTCTTGGTGCCTTGGCTGTGGAGACGGGAAAGTGTGTTACCTTCCAATTATTCTTATTGAAGTTTTCACGATAACATTTTCTATCGGGGTAAAACTAGCATGGCGTCTATAACTTCCTTTTGTTACATTTTCCAGTTTGCATTAATAACAAGGACATCCAAGAGTTTGCATGCAGGCTGGCAACTAGGCTATCTTGTTGCAAGCTAAGAGCTTTGCAGCGGTGACTTTGCGGTGTTCGGGATTTGGGCTTGGGCTATTTTGGACTTGAAAAGTGTGGTTGTAATGATGGATGTTTTTTAACTTGCAATCTAGTTTATACAAACTCTTGCAAGCAGCTTAGAATAGGTTGCACCATCTTCAGCTTAGGACAGGGCAACACCAACCTGTATACAGTGTGCGCACAGGAAAAGATAAAAACAGAAATATCTTCTTTTCTTCGAACTGCTTTCATTCAGTTGCTTCTTATTGTTGTTCAGCCATTGGCTCCATTGTTGGCACATTTTTCCTTGTCCTCTCCATGGTCTGTATCATTCAACTTCGATTTGGATCAGTGCATTATATGGATGTGCCCATTTCATTGGATCTGAGTGATGTAGCAGCTTTCAAGGTAACAGTAATTCGTCATAGGGCATGCTTCATTCATGCACTAGCAAATTTGATTGGCAGGGGATCTATTTTTTCTGATTAGGAATGCTTTCCGCTCCGCTGGTCCTGAAATTTATGGGACTTGCTTTCAGAAGAGATGATGCAGTAGCCATCCTATAGGATGGATTTTGGAATAACCACGGAGCATGTTATGGCACCAATGATTATTCTTTTTGCGAGGAAGAGACATACGACAAGCAAAAGACGTGCAAGCCTTCTTTTGTTGTTGTTCTTGTCAATAATGTATTTTACAAGATCCGCACCCACGATGAGCGCAAAAAATCTGGTTCTACTAGATGGAGATAGGGAAGAGCCTAGCATTCCATTATTAACAGACGCTACCGCACCAACCACCAAAGAAGGAACTCTTGCAGACATGATTGATAGAGTCCTGGAGAAAGAGTTTCCAGAGAAGGATCCACAAGAGGGTATGCAGTAGATTGTGCTTTAAACATGGTCAAACCTTGTATCTCTATCTTTTTATGCATGGCGAGGAACGGAAGGGAAGTTGGGAGCAGCTTCAATAATAGTGTGGTGAACAAAGAGGTTGCCGCAAATCTTTTTGCATTTTTAGTGCTTCTATACTTGGCCATCCAATGTACCGGCCCGATGGATGGTTATGAGACAAAGATTTCGCCGGGGTTTTTTACGCCTTGTTGTTTTGTGTCAAGTGCCTCATCTAGGTAGGGCACTTTATAATGCTAGATATTTTCATCATTGGGTTTTTTTTTTCCGTACAATTTTGTTCAAGTTAGAATAATACGTTTGTTTGTTGTTATCAACCAGAGATTGCTAAGGACCGAAAGCAACCAAGTGTGGTTGCATCGGGCAATCATGTCCTCAAAGATGATGCAGCAAGAGGGTATGCCTATACCCAAACAATAATTGTTTTGGGCCTTCTTCAAGAGTGCACAAAACTTCAAGACCGGCAGTGTACGGTTTGATGGTTTATAATTCATTAGATTCTGTTTCTCTCTTGTCAGACCATCTAATTCGATAAATTGGGGCATGTGGAAGCCTTGTTGAAACAAATCAATCATTCAGCAAGGTTTAACCCATTCTGGAGCAGAGAAAGTGCTTCAGACTTATAATGGAATGCCAATGCCAAATTGTGAATAACTTTTTTTTAGGTTGTGGGCATCTTTTGGCATAGGGGACAGCATGGTGATTCCGGTCCACATCATTCCATATTTGTTGGAGATCTTGCACCCGGATGTTATAGATTATGTGCTTAAGCTCGGAAACAACCATTAGGATTGCCCAACTTTGTTATAAAACTACCGTAACATTGCCATAATGTGGTTTTTCCAGAGAGAATTTGCAATCTTAGCATTTCGGGGATGATTTATTGATCCTATGAATATTCTTATTTGTGGATGCCAATACCGGTTATGATTGCCATTTCTTTTGTATTCATGCTCCCTCTTTGTAGAATTAAATTTGTTTTGCATATGCCATATGCTTATGAATGCATATGCTTATGAATGCTTGCCATGGTAAAACAGGATTGCATTGATACCAGCACATGTTACCATATGCACTAGCATATGCATGACAATGTGCAGTTTACAATAGAAGGGGGTATTTATTTTGATAGTTGATTTTGTTGAACTAGTGGTACTGGCTTTATTTACCTATGTTTGTGTTAGTTAGGGCCCGAAGGGCCCAAAATTTTTTTTAATATAATAATCAACACACAACTACCATTAACATTATTAACACAAACCATTGCATTTAACACATTTTAATTAAAATCCCCCTTAAACCCCCTTTGGTTTGGGTGCATATTCACACGGGGTTACGTAGGGCAGCGAGAGCTGTCGGATGGGCATATTTGGCCTTTATTCCTTGATCTGGACCGTACATAGCAATCCTCGTTTGTGGGGTATGCATGTACAAGTTTTTGTATACTGTATATTAAGATTTGTAAAATACTATAAAATTTGAGAGAATGTACTTAATGGTGTTAATTTTATACATGTATTGTAAATATATTTATATGGACTTCATTACGGGGCTCCCGAGAACTATAAGAGGCAAAGATGCCTTGATGGTGGTAGTGGATAAATTATCCAAGATGGCACACTTCGTGCCTTGTAGAACCACAGACACGGCGTTAGATACCGCCGTATTGTTCACCAAGGAGATTTTTAGACTCCACAAGAAGTCTAGAGAAATAATCTCGGATAGAGATTCAAAATTTATGAGCGCATTCTGGCAGAACTTATTCAGCACGATTCAGACAAAACTCTCTCTGGAACAAGCAATCTAAGTGGGATGATTTCATTTTGGTGGAGTTCGCCAATAATAGCAGCAAGCAAAAATCTTCCCAAATGTCTCCTTTTATGATCAATTATGGCTATCAATGCTTGACACCAGATACATGGCACAATGGGTAAAAGCATGAAAGGGTGTACGTACATCGTATTGAATTGAGGGACGAATTTGTGCTTTTTTGGGGTACATTTTAGATGTACATCAAGATACTTTGGTTTGTCGTTTTGTGTCAGGTTTGCAATGATTGCAAGATCATCCCTGACAGCGCCCCCGAAATTCTTGGTGAACCACCGAACCACCGAACCAATTCGAATGGATCCGTCCCCCCCTTTCCGAAATTCCCCCCTTTCACAGGACGAACACCGAACGAATTCCAGAAGCAAACACATACCAACTGAATCTACAAGAAATACAAATCAATTTCAATCTGTTCATGGAGGTTGAGAATTCCAATGGAAGTGGTGGTTCTAAGCACAAGTATGCCGACATTGGACAATGTTATGCCACAAAACAAATAAAGCAGCGTGTTGACAGGTCGGTGGATTGCATCCTCAGTTGCTTGCAAACGCTTCGTCCAGATCAAAGATTAGTTTTTTGTTCTCGTTTGTTGCAAAATGACAGACTTTTTTTCCTTCGAACTTGTAATTGGAAATTCTTCCGAAGTTATTGTTATGAAATCAATGATCAGAAACTTGAAAGATGGGCTTTAAGAAGTAAAGTCTGCTAATAGCAAAGATAAATTGGCTGCAAAACATTCACTGTTATCAATGATTGTTGGAAAAAAGGAGATATAAACAAGAATGTTTCTTCAAAATTGCTAAAGATACAGCCAAGAAATTTATCCAAAGCTGCAGCAAGAAGGAAGATAATGTCATTAAGTGGAGCAAATGTATGGGCTTTGGCAGGAAGGATGCCAAGATCAAATAGAATCGATGATTCAATCAAATGTCAGGTTCGTGAATTTTGGCTTGATAATACCAAAGTTTCACCAAAGATTAGAGATGTCATGAACAGGAGAACACAAGCAATACAATACCTTGATATCTCACAGGTTTGCTCTTGTAATTGAATCAATTCAGTTTTGGAGATTATGTTTTCTTCCAAAATTCTTTCATGACTTTCTTCTGTACATTCTAGTTCTGTTCCGAGTGACCTGTTAATGAATACACATGGTTTTCATGAAATGTATTGCATTTTACATTGTTTACATTGTTTACATAGTAGCAGAAATCTTGCAGTGATGTGATATTAGGTACTTTTTAGATGTACATCCATTAACACTTACATGTCCATGCAGCTGCATTTACATGTATTTGAATTTCAAAGTTACATCCGTTTACATTTAAGTATACTTTCAGGTAATGAAGCCAAACAATTCATACATATGTACATTAGATGTACTGATATTGTAGCATTCACTACAACCCCAAAATCTGCTCTATATGTAGTTTTTTGCTGTTGTTTTTGCTAAAAAACAACCCTCAAAGACCACCCATATTATTGTTCCGAAAATGCTAGAAACAACAATAGTTTTTTAAAGTGGTTTTTCGCACACAAAAAACGCGTAGTTTTTATGCATGGTTTTTAGACAAAAACAACGCGTAATTTTTATGTGTAGTTTTCACTGTAGTTTTTAAAGAAAAACAACGCATAAATCAATGCGTGGTTTTTGCTAAAAAATAAAAAACATCGCATAGTTTTTAGATGTGGTTTCACTTAGAAACAATGCATAGTCTTTATATATAGGTTTTTTTAGCATGGTTTGTTTTCATTTATCCACATATTATTTAATGTTATAACACATGTTTTCTTAGTGTAGTTTTAAATTAACAATGTGTTGAATTAAAACAAAAACAACAAATATAAAAAACTTAAAAATCGCAATTGTTTTTTGTTGTCACAAAAAAGGAATTACATTGCAATACCAAACAAGGGAATTTTTGCATTGTCTAAAAAAGATTCATTTTCAATTTGAATTTCAAAGTATACAATCACATAATGTTCAATTCTAAAGCATCATCTTATTCCCTGATAAATTCCAAATTATACAATTTCAAAACTGAGCAATGCAACAGAGTAATGTATTCTGCAATGTAGCAACTGTAATGTTGCAGATTGTAACAAAGAACAATCTGCAATATAATCCAAATTACAATAGGCTTTATGTTTTAAAAAGAGGAGACTTTATACTTTATGTTTTAAAAACAGGGGCTTACATGTCTGCAATGTAGAAACAAACAGATCAGAAAAGATATGGAAACAAAAGTACAAATAGGCTATGCTTCTAAAACAGAATAGAACAGGGAGGAAGTCCAACCGTGTATATGAGCTAATGTGTTGAAGCAGAATGTCCTCTTTCTGAGACATCAACTCTGCAATACTTTTGTTGATGTTTTTGGCAGTCTTGCACTTTGAATCATCATTATTCTGCATTGTTTTGAGTCCGTTCTTGTTGTTGTTTTCATGGCTCAAAGATACAACCTTGACGCTTTCCTTGCATACAAGAATCAATTAGGCACCTGGGATAAATGGTAAATGGGTTAATTTTAGTTATGGATGAATCCAAAAAAAAAAAAGCACAACGGCACTTTGATGCCAGAAAGGGGAACGATATGCTGAACTAGAGCTTTATGGAAACAGCAGCCACAGAAGATGGTTCCGGTGATTTTCGTCGCCAAAACACTGGTGAAACAGAGTTGAAGAAACACAAACAATGCGATTAAGAGGCAGGCATCCAAGTATCTCGCAAGGCTGTCCTGAAAATTTTATGAGTAGAAACACAAGCAACGAAAAGGAAACAGAAAAATCAGCTTACAAATCACAAGAACTCGCAAGAACAAGTGCAGTCAAGGCGCCGGAGTTGTAGCCAGGGCGCCAGAGTTGTAGCCAGGCGCTGGACTCAGGTCGACGGAGTTGTAGCCAGAGCGCCGCAGTTGCTACGTAGAATAGGGTAGAGAATATAGGGTAAAGAAAGGAAGAAAATAAAGACAATTTGATTTCAATTTTATCCCGCTCATTTAGTTGGGAGAGCGGGATAATTTGAAATTAAAGTTCTTATACAGCGTTCATGTTTTACTTGCTGACCATTGAAGAAAATAAAATACATCTCAACCATTCTAATACAACAAATACACAAAATCCACCGTACATTTGCAATGCATGATGCACGCAGCAAACATTTGAATCATCAGTAATAGGGAGGCACATCATCAAAACCCCATGCTTTGGCCCCTTGCTTCATAGAGCTTTGGAAGAATCATAACAAAAAGTATATGCTTTGGTTCTTCACAAACCACACTGCCAACAACGGATCATAAACTAACATCAGAATTTGAAGGTAGAATCAGCAGTAATAAACTCCAAGGACAAGTACAACAGACTCCTGATCCCAGACCAGAGCTTCAAGTTCATGAATCCCATTTAAGCGGCCTTATGGCTATGACCCTGCATCACATCTATAGACCAAAAGCCCCCTTTCAAGTGCCGCAAATTCCTCCTGTTCAAGAATATCTTGTTCGGCCATGGCTCTGCATTGTTCATTCAATGTTGATGCAGCCATGTTTGCCGCCGCAGCTATGTTCGTTCAATGCTGCCAAAAATGGAAGTGCATGCTTCCTAAAATTAGACCTCTACAACTACACTAAGTGAAGCCCAAAAATTAAAAAACCTCCCCTATCTTTAAAAAATTGACGAAGAATGTCTAATGCAATCTTATGTTAATGTTTATTGCTTATTAGGAGCCTCAATTTGCTTGCCCAAAATTCATTTTATTTGGGACTGCCTGCGTTGATTAACCAATGTCATGTTTGGGGTAGAGGACATTTTATGGTGTTTTTGGCGTGATTGCTTCCCCCATCGCATAATTTCCTTCTCTGCTCATAGACACACACGGGTACATTATGTTATTCAAACTTTTTTCTCTCGTCATGTGTACGGCTAGTGGCATTGCCTAATCTTATCTAGTCAAAAGATTTCAAATGCACTTCAACTGTACATGCTTTAAGTTTTGATATAGCTATACCTAAACTTTAGGTGCTTACAGTACTTGACTTATAGTACTCAAGGAAACCAATATGCGAAACAGTTGTAAAAATGTGACGTGTACCAATTGCCAAATTGTGGCCATGACATGGCAAAAGTTGCATGATGATTCCGCAAAGCATTGTTTTTGCAATTTCTACAAGATAACTAGGAAAAATAAAATTTACAAAAAGTGCATGGAATATGATAATGTGGCACTCCAAGTAGGTGACATGTCATGCCAAGTAAGCAAGACCAACCGAAAACGAAGTATAACCTTGGTCTTTCATAGGGTGGTGTGGCAATGTTTGAGCGACATGGCAAGATATAGGTGATGTGAACATGATGATTAAGCATTTTTACAAGGCATAAAACAACGTTTAACATTTCATAAGGGGTTGGCAAGGGAATTTAGGGGCACGAAAGAAAACCTACTAATCTCACTAACAAAACCTTTTTCAGACAATTGGTCTAGTCATTTCTATCTAAAGTGCATAAAATGCTTCGTCATGACATGATGTGCCACGTCATCTAAAGAAATACCATGTCACCATGAAGAAATATGCTTTTTTGAGAAGTTGCCAAATTGTCTACATACATTCTTCATTTTTTTCACTTCATATTTTGCCACCTCACCACTCATCTTTGCCACCTCACCATACTCATGCCATGTCATCTCCCATAATTCTTGCATGTAGTCATTTTCTCCCCAAAAAAAACTTCCTTGCTCTTTTCATCCCACCTCATCATTTATACCTTATATGCCACCATTCCACTCCGCATGTATAAAGCAGATTTTGACCACAACTTGCGAACACCTTAGGCAGGGTCCGTCCAGGATTTGCCACCTCACCACTCATATTTGCCACCTCACCATACTCATGGCATGTCATCTCCCATAACTTTTGCATATAGTCACCTTCTCAGAAAAAAATTTGCTTGCTCTTTTTGATGCCATCTCATCATTTATAGAGCCATGTCATTGCCATGTCACCTTGTGTGCCATTATTGCACTCTGCACTACCACTATGCACCAATGAAGCAGATTCCAACCACAACCTGCGAAAACCTAAGGCACCATGGGATTCCACTAGGATTTGGCACCGTGTCATCATGTGGGGAGGGCGCCAAGGGTGACATAGACATGATGACTAGGACTTTATGCAAGAAATATGATGACAATTGGAATTTTTGGTAGAGGAGTTTGGCAATGGATAGAATAGAGGGATCTTGCGCTGACGCCCTTCCCCAAATCGAACCAGGCCAGGACTTTGCGCGGCTTCCTCACCAGAGGGAAGAGGCCAGACCCCAGGGGACGAAGCTCAGAAAGGTTGCCGAGGCAGCCTTTCCTGCCAACGCTCCTTCGGGCGGGCAAATGCCAATGCCCCCCCTCCCGGAGCTCGATTTCTCTATCCGACTGTTGAATCCACCGTTCAAGTAACCTGCTTCGAGCAGGTTCAAAAAAATCCAAGATCCGTCCGAGGGAACTTATCAAACCGTGAAGCGTCCTGCGCTCGACCATGTAGAACCCAAGTGTTTGGTCGTTCGAGCAGTACAAAGGCTCCGGAATGGAGATTCGACTTCGCCATGTCATCCGGAATGGTGACATTACCCTAGAGACCAAGTTATACGGTCATTTTTGGCAACGAAAGAAACACGAATCCTCTACATGACAATATTTTGCAGCCATCTCTTACGCCAATTGACAAGGAACGTATTGGACATGAGCTACTTTGGCGCTTCTTGGAGAAAGGGTGGTCTTCTGCCCACGAAACTTGGTCCCGAGGGTAATCTCGACGTTTTGAGTCCATTGGCAGAGTCAGTTCACAATTTCGGAGTGGGAGAGTTGCCTGTCCGTGGCCAAGGGCCTTCGGGAGAGGACCTTTGGGGTGAACTGCTTCCGGAAGGTTTTAAGGGTCCGTCTTCTGGTGTCAATACCCTCCCTCTACGTCATGACATTATGCAAGATCCTGGTCGAATCTGATTAGGATATGGCCTCCGAAACGTAAACCCTGTGTGTTGCTAGGTTATTGAAGGGTTTACGTTTTGGAGGCCGAGTTTTATTCGGTTGCACTTGGGACATGGCCGAGAAGCTGCAATTGAAAACACGAAGCAATAGGAATTGACGGAATGGAGTTTGGATTTATCCTCCTCCCATAATGGCAAATAGAAGCCAAGGGCGCCTTTTGCAATAGCAAAATTGTTTGGGATCATTCGTGATGGCCAATAGATCCAAACCCCATTCCTTCAGTTCCTATTGCTTCGTGTTTTCAACTGCAGCTTCTTGACCATGTCCCAAGTGCAACCGACTAAATCGCGACCTCCATAACGTAAACCCTTCAATAACCTAGCAACACACAGGGTTTACGTTTCGGAGGTCATATCCTAGTCAGATTCGACCAGGATCTTGCACAATGTCATCACGTAGAGGGAGGGTGTTGAGCCAAAAGACGAACCCTTAAAAACCTTCCGGAAGAAGTTCGCCCTAAAGGTCCTCTCCCGAAGGCCCTTGGCCACGGATAGGCAACTCTCCCACTCCGGAACTATAAACTAACTCTGCCAATGGACCAAAACATCGACATTACCCTCGAGACCAAGTTTCGTGGGCGGAAGACCACCCTTTCTCCAAGAAGCGCCAAGGTAGCTCATGTCCAACACGTTCATAGTCAATTGGCCTAAGAGGTGGCTGCGGAATACTACCATGTAGAGGTTTGTGTTTCTTTTGTTGCCAAAAATGACCGTATAACTTGGTCCCTAGGGTAAATTTACCATTCTGGATGACATGGCGAAGTCAAACCATTCTGGAGCCTTTGTACTGCTCGAACGACAAGACACTTGGGTTTCTACACGGTCGATCGCAGGACACTTCGCGGTTTGATAAGTTCGCGGTTTGTTGAAGCCCGCGTGGCATGTTTGAGCCTAGGTGGATGTTGGAGCCTAGGTGGCATGTTGGACCCCACGTGGCATCTTTGAGCCACCTTGGCATGTTTGAGCCTAGGTGGCATGTTGGAGCCCGTGTGGCATGTTTGAGTCATCTTGGCATGTTTGAGCCTAGGTGGCATGTTTAAGCCACCATGACATGTTGGAGCCCATGTGGCATGTTTGAGTCACCTTGGCATGTTGGAGCCAAGGTGGCATCTTGGAGCGCGCATAGCATGTTTGAGCCGTGGCATGTTCGAACCCGTGTGGCATGTTTGAGCCACCTTTGCATGTTGGAACCTAGGTGGAATGTTGGAGCCTGCATGGCATGTTTAATGATCCACCTTGGCATGTTTGAGCCTAGGTGGCATGTTTGAGCCACCTTGGCATGATGGAGCCTAGGTGGCATGTTGGAGCCTACGTGGCATGTTTGAGCCACCTTGGCATGTTGGAGCCTCTTTGGCATGTTTGAGCCACCTTGGCATGTTTGATTCTAGGTGGCATGTTGGAGTCGAGGTGGCATGTTTGAGCCATCTTGGCATGTTGGAGACTATGTGGCACGTTGGAGCCTAGGTGGCATGTTTTAGCCACCTTGGCACGTTGGAGCCTAAGTGGCATGTTGGAGTCTAGATGGCATGTTGGAGCCCACGTGGCATATGTTGAAGCCTAGGTGGCATGTTTCAGCCACCTTGCCATGTTTGTGCCTAGGTGGCATGTTGGAGCCACCTTCATGTTGGAGCCTAGGTGGCATGTTGGAACCTAAGGTGGCATGTTTGAGCCACCTTGGCATGTTGGATCCCGCGATGGCATGTTTGATCCACCTTGGCATGTTTGGGCATAGGTGGCATGTTGGAGCTCGCATGGCATGTTTGAGTCACCTTGGCATGTTGGAGCCTAGGTGGCATCTTTGAGCCACCTTGGCATGTTGGATCCCACATGGCATGTATGATCCACCTTGGCATGTTTGGGCTTAGGTGGCATGTTGGAGCTCGCATGGCATGTTTGAGTCACCTTGGCATGTTGGAGCCTAGGTGGCATGTTTGAGCCACCGTGGCATGTATCGAGCCTAGGTGCCATGTTGGAGCAACGTTGGCATGTTTGAGCCACCTTGGCATGTCGGAGCCTAGGTGTCATGTTTGAGCCACCTTGGCATGTTTGAGTCACCTTGGCATGTTGGAGTCTAGGTGGCATGTTTGAGCCACCTTGGCATATTGATAAGCCTAGTTGCCATGTTGGAGCCACCTTGACATGTTTGAGCCACCTTGCATGTTGGAGCCTAGGTAGCATATTTGAAGTCAAATGCTAGTGAAGTGTGCCAAGCATATATAACTCTTGTATGCTGCCATTTTGTGGCAGTAATGGCATGTGGACAACTTGGTCATACACGGATTCGTAGAAAACCTTAAAAAACCACACCTCAAAAAAACACTACCTTAAAAAACAACACCTTAAAAAAAACATCCCTTCAAAAAACCATACTGCCTGCGAAAACAACACATCCTTAAATAAGAGACTACACCTCCTTAAGAAACCACCCATTCTTTAAAAAAAAAACTACATATCCTTAAGAAAAACTACAGCATATACTTGGAAAATCACACCCCCATATAACTACGTGTAGGTTTTTTTCAAATCTTCAAAAAAACAACTCGTATTTTGTTTTTACTGTTGTTTCCAGCCGTGGACCAAATGTTGGGGTGTGTGTGATTAATGTGATGTACTATATGTAGCATAATAACAGGGGGTTTTCTTTGTGTTTTTGTACACTTTTCACAAAGGTTTTCCTAAGATTTCATGGCGTATTCGAATGGATGTACTAATGCGTACATCTAGAGTGCACCATTTCTTAGTCGTTCATTTAGTTTTTTTTTTTCCAATGGTCCAACATCCAAGGGCTCACAACAAAAGCCCTCTTTTTATTTTAGAGGCTGGACATGCAAGCCTCGTGGATAGCATGATAGCATTTCAGGCATTCTTGCAAAAAATTAATGTTCTTGTTGTGATCAGAGTGGAAACAGATTTGCAGTGGAAGCGTTAGTGCTTTAGTGCAGAGGATGATGCGGCCAGATGCTTGCTTCAGCAGTTTGTGCCATACTATTCAAATTTTCCATGGCATTCCGGCGCCAAAGCATTTCTTTCGAAGGGCTTACATACATGCAACCATCGTGCATTCAAACCCTAGGGTTTCAGAATGGTTAGCAGCAACGAAGTTTTTTCAACGAATGGTTCGTGGAGCCAGAAGACAAGGGCAAGGAGCGGCAGATGGATTTGATGCAGCTTGGCTCCTTCCTGGATTTGCGGCTAGGTTTTGGTGCAGAATCATGAAGCAAATTTGTGGGCTTATCAGGGTTTGTGCAGATGTTTTTGTGCAGATTGCAGGTTCTGATTAAGTCCTCCATTTCGGCATACCATCAACAGGAATTAGCAACGGTTCACTAGATTATGATCAGGAACTTTATCACGGCCTTACAAATGCGGTAGGATCAAACACTTGGTCTTGGAGAGTTCATGTGAATATGGTTTTTCATTGCTTACCCTTATCTTGCAGGTGATTCAAGATATTACTTTCAACAGTGATAGCCATTGGGTCTCTGTCAGCTCTTCTAGGGGAAGGCACATGCTTCTGGAGCAGTGGCATCCACATTTCATGACCGTTTGAGCAAGGATATGCATCTTTGCAAGAAAAGCTATGGGTATTATGTCCCTCTGGATATATTTCCAGATATTCTTTATGTCCATATGTAGACCTCAGAAAGGTGAAGCAATCACATCAAACCCGAGATCTTTGGCATATTTGGTTGCTTTTCCTAAATGTTCTGCGGAATGAAGGCCCTTATAGCAAATTGGAGCAAGCAAAAGGTTGTAGAGAAGGAAGCTGAGACACAAAAAGAAGAAAGCTTTAACAGAGGCAAAGCAAGGGATGCCCTTGTAAGCGTAATCCATATGCAAGAACAAGTCACGTAGAAGGAGAGTATGAAACGTCGGCAAAGAGATAGAAAATGAGATCTACTTGTCCGGGAGGAAAGCTTAATCGATGCAAATCATTACAAGTAATTCTCTTTTTTGAATACATTTTCCCATTAAACATTTTGTGGAAATCGTTCTTGCCCCTCATGCGTGGGTTTTACGACTATCTATGTAATTCTTGAAGTTTTACTTACAGTGGTCATTAAAGAGGCAGAGGCAAACAAGTTCAAACCGACACCCGAAGTTTTAGAGATGAGCCCGCATCTCCATGCACTTGGATTATGGGGTCGATCATGTCCCTCGCCCAAGCATATGAATTTCTTATTGCGCTTTATCTCGTTTCACACTGCTGCGCTCGCTTGGTTTCCTTTTGTGTCAGAATTTCAAACATGGCTGCTCTTTAACCAAGCATTTAGCAGAGGATTGCAGATATCACGTATTCTCACGGGAAACAGAAAAGCAGAACGAATGTAAATCATCATGCTATGTTACCTTATCGCTCAGGCAGTGGAGCCAGCAAATTTGGCATCAGAGATAGATGGGAGCAGGGAGCTGCTTGGATAGGCTATGATGCGAAGCATTAAATAGGCCAGATTCTTACATGGCAAGGCAGTTTGAGGCATGAATATCTAGCATGATTAAGGCCAGGGCATTGGATATAACCTTATAAGGCTAAGAAGGATGGATACAGATTTGTGTTTGAATGTAGTGTTCAAGAACAAGCACGATTTTATTTAATCCAACATGTGATACCATTCCATCTGCCATGATGCTTTGTTGTGAATCTATGGTACGGTGCCATATATAATTATTTTCTTGCTTTATCAAAGGTGTTGTTGCAATGTAAAGAAATTTCATGCTTGAAGCTGAAATGCTCTTACTTTACAGCCAGAATGCAGCCGCTCTTACTCCATAATGTAGCCATACCTGTCTTGTTGTCCAGTTGTACTTTTGCAGAAAATTAACTCATCCAAGTGTGAAGTCACGTTGTTTGTTGTTTGTTCTTAGCCCCGAAGGGGCAAAATTTTTTTTTAACCTATAACAAAAACCATTACATTAAATTAAATTAAACCATTACAGTACCTTTAAATTAAATCCCCCTTCAAACCCCCTTTGGTTTGGGTGCATATTCACACGGGGGGTGACGTAGGGCAGCGAGAGCCCCTATAATTATGTTTTGCACGTACAAAATCAACACCATATAGTATATTACCTCAAATCTTATAGTATTTTGCAAATTTTGTTATACAGTATAGCAAATTCCATACTTCCATACCCCACAAACGAGGAACTTTGTATACGGTGTAGATTAAGGAATAAGGGGTGAATATGCCTATCCAACAGCTCTCGTTGCCCGGAGTCTCCCCCCGTGTGAACATTAATTAGATGTACATTAGATGTACATTAGCTGTACATTAGCTGTACATTTGTTGTACATTAAATGTACAGTAACAGATCAGTGGAACTGTTGGATGTACATTAGATGTACATTAGATGTACAGTAACAGATCAGTGGAACTGTTGGCTGGACATTTTATGTACATAGAACATACATTAAATGCACAATTGTATAGTTCAATACTCTTTTGGCATCTGGTTGCCGACATCATTTTGCTAACATGGTCTTTAATGCTTTTGTTATTGCAGTCTGAGCTTTATCAACAGTTTGTATATCAGAATCCTGATACCAAAATTTGCCTTCGATAGTTCGAGTATATGAAACCTGATTGCATAAGGAAATTGAAGGAGAGAAACACATGTTGTTGTGTCAAACATGGGCAAGCAGATCTGTACAGAAAGGCCTTCAATGATATGAGGAGATCCCTACATGTTAATTGCACTTGCTGCTGCAGTGTCTGTGCATCCCAGCAAAACAATGGAGTATGTCAAGCAAACAAGAAAACTTTTGATAATGTTAGTATCTTGTGGAGGTCAACAGTTTGCGAGAAATATGTGACGGATGAATGGCATAAATTAAAACGCATCAAAGGTGAATGTGGTGAATGTGGAGTGAAGAAATTAGACATTTGTCCAAACGAGGAAGATGGAATTCAGAATGTCGACTGGCAAGTATATTATTATTATTATTATTATTATGTCTATTGCTCACTTGGGCCTCAAGAGACCATGGAGCACATGAACAAAGTGTTTACAACTTAAGTAATAAGGAACGGTGTGCATCCACCGCCCTTAAGTAAGATCCTAAAAGCATTGGCGGCATAGATAATAAAGAATGAAAGTCGCCACCGGATGCCATATTTATCCCTCGATATGTACATATTAGAACATTGCAAGAATACATGATGTTCATCTTCGATGTTCCCTGAATTGCATACCTTACATTTCCTGTCTTCCAATGGAGTCTTTGTCCATCTTCCTGTCTCCACTTCCAACTTATGTGAACTTGTTCTGTATCTCGATATCATCTGTCTATAGCCTTTTGGTATATGTGCTTTTAAATAACTTTGGCACTCATAACTCTCCAAATGGTTGACGCTTAGCCCGGTATTGAGTCATCCTTTTCGTGTTCAGCCCATAGATGTTCTATCGCTAGCTTTTCCAAAAAACCACGGCTTCCTCGCTTATCGGTTGGCCAATTTGAACTATTCAAACCCCATCTATCAGCCCATTGCATCATGTTCTTTTTCCATCTTTGATCTGAATCCACCAAGGCACGGTGAGACAAACGATCTGAATTTTGTTCCTGGACTCGATTATAGAAATTAATTGCTTGATACAAACCTTCAAGTTCGAGAGGAAACATGCCCACTTCTGCCAACATAATAGCATACGGGATTTGGGAGCGAATGCCTAGTTCCTCCTTCAAAAACATTTTCTGAACTGCTTCCAATTGCTTCCATAATCGGGTAGAAATCTCGGCCCCCCAGATTGGTACACCATATAGTAAAACCGTTTGCACTAGAGTCTTAAACAAGATCTTTTTCAGCCCCAATCGTGAGAGATGCCTTGCAACATTTTGCCCAACATGCTATATAAGGCGGCCTTTCCTCCCGATACTCTTCTTTTCACACAATTTTTCAATTTTGTAATTGGATGCTATATCTATCCCCAAGTATTTGTAGCTGTCCACATTCTCTAGAAACGCCCTTTGTATGTAAATTTGATTCGTTCCCTAGTTCCAAATATCATGACTTTAGATTTAGCTAGATTGACACTCATACTTTTCGCATCACAAAAGGTCTCTAAACTGTTTAAATGTTCTTGAAGAATCTTTCGATTGCTTGCCAACAATACCACATCATCCGCATAAAGAAGTAATTGGATAACATACGTACCTAATTTTGTG
Source organism: Isoetes taiwanensis (assembly GCA_021234155.1). NCBI lineage: Eukaryota > Viridiplantae > Streptophyta > Lycopodiopsida > Isoetales > Isoetaceae > Isoetes > Isoetes taiwanensis. Next base: position 3,654,920 of record JAJEKV010000057.1, on the reverse strand, counting down.
CCTGCAAGAGATCTAGCCCTCAACCAGTCATCCAATTCATCTATGAAAATTCCAAAAAGTGTTGGAGATAATGGGCAGCCTTGGCGTACCCCAATGGTGCTCTTTGTGTCTGCGTCAAGATCCCAAGAAATCTTGATCAAAACTTCTGCATATAACTGTGAGACAGCCTCTCTAATATGCTGGGGAACATCAATTTGCACCATGCGGTCATAAAGCTCTTTTGCGGTAGCCTTTGTATCAAAAGCTTTTGTGAAATCTATGAAAGCGACATACAAGGAAGTATTTGGTGACTTGGCCTTTTCTATCAGAGTTCTGAGAGTGAGCACATGGTCTAAAGTATTACGATCACTCCTAAAACCTGCTTGACATTCAGATCGTACCTCGGCTTGCTCTGCCCAAGCGCTCAGTTTTCTTTCCAATAAGCTACCTAGGATTTTGGCAAACACACTACCAATTAGAATGGTTCTATAATTGCTTACCTCTTTTTTGTCTCCCCCCTTATGGATTGGATGGACACGGTTTACTCTCGGTTATATATGGCCCTTGTACGAGTCCCTTATTGGCCAGTCGGTTAGAATAGTCAACGTTCCATCACCACCCCATTTAAGAAGCTCCACGCATAAACCATCTGCATCATGTGCCTTATTGTTATTTGTTCGTGATAGACAATCTGCCACCTCTGCTTCAGAGAACATATTTGCACTGAGAGCCATTTTTGGCATACCCTCTCGTACCTTCTTTTTCATAAATATCCTTAACTAGATTAGCGAGGGCTTCGTGTCCAAGATAGTTTGCTCGATCTTTGTTCAGTGAGTCCGAAGCTTTTGGATGCTTTCTAAATTGCTCAGCTAACTCGCTTGCTTTTGTTCATAATATTCGTTTTTTTTACGTCTAATCATCTGTTTATACCATTTTGGTTTGCAAATGCGTTTTTGTGGCAGCTTGCTCCTTGCCTCCCCGGCATTGAATCCCACCATGAATTACAAGGTTTACCTTGTATCGTCTTTGGATAAACCAAAGACATGTTTGGCTGCTTTCAGAACAAAAGGTGCTGAAATTTTTGTGCATCTTCCTTGAATTGTCACGTCCATGATGTTGTTGCAATTTGCTCCTCTATGACTTGCTTGTATGCGAGGTGTTGCTTGTAACTCACTTTGAGTTTTGGATGAAAACTTAGCATCCTCATTTCTGAATTTACTTGCGGCTTAAGCACCATATGTAATGGTGTATGATCAGATTCGGAAGTTTATCTCCTACATACAAGTCTATAACGGATCCTTATTTACGGCAAGAACATAATCTATTGTCTTTGGCTCCCTGCATGATTATAGTAAGTGAGCTTTCTGATTGTTTGAATGGCATCACTCCATTAAGGATTTTCATCGGCACATGGTGCCAAGTTCCGATAACTTCTCACCCATCTCATTAGAGATTGTGTCATCGAAGTTACGCTATATGCCATGTCCTCTATTTCATCTAAACGGATGTTTGCCAAATTATCAAATGCTTTAGCTTGTTGGCTGCGTCGTCCATTAAAATCTCCTGCAATAAGGATTTCACCTTGTGAAGAATACTCCAATATATCGAGAGCATAACGTACCAAATGGGTTATCTTTATCCAGATTATGTCTATTATATATATCTTGAGTTCTCACGGGGCAAAATAGCATCTTTGCTAGGAACACTTGCTTCATGTTCTCTGTTATTTTTAACCAAATGTATTGGTTATTCTTTGTCATGTTTTAATTTGAGTCTCATGCCTTGAGTCTATTCTCGATAAACCGCAACTCCTCCAAATCCACGCCCCTGCTCCTAATACTTTTTCATTCCATACTTGTCCTAGAAGTTTAAAACCCATTATATCGGTGGAAGGCGGCATTGATGAGTCCATGTTTACGTAAACAATAACAGTCCTGCTTTGTTCCCAAATTACGAGAGTGGCATTTGCCTTTGCTGCGTTAATCCATGTGCATTCCATAGACTTACTCTCAAGACCCTTACATCCTATTTATGCTTTACGTTAGTGATAAGCGCCTTGCCTCTCCTCGATCTAAATATGCTACGTCACGAGTCTCTTCTTTGCTTTTACTTTAGCCCACTCCTTTTCCTTATTTCCATTTGGATAGGTGTTAGATCAATATCTAACCATACCTTTTCGCCTTTCGGTGCACTACATTTGTGAAGCACCACGATCTCTTGCTTCTTTACTATGGAATTTTACTAGAATGGGACGACTATTGAAGCCTGGTTTTCCCAATCTTCTTGCTGAGGCATAGTTCGGATCATGAAGGTGCATAGTTTGTAAAAGAAACGTCTTCTTGTATCTGTAATATCCTCTCCTTCAATCTCTTGAAGACCCGGATATTTTTGATTCTTAGCCCGAATTTTCGATCTCTTTGCTCACGATGAGACCTCGGCATGGTGAATTTTCATTTGTTCTTTGGTAGTTTCAGCTACCGGAGATGCTAATTTGTTTTCTAAAGCTTGAATCGTGCTTGAAAGTCGATTCTTTGGGTTTGGAAGATAATTCACGCATTTTGCACTTTAAGACTGGTGTTTTGAGCCACCAGCTCATCTAGGGTCTGACGTTCTGCAGTATGAGCTTTGGTGCTAGTGTTTTGAGCTACCAGCTCATCTAAAACCTGCCGAATCCCTTCCACCTCTGACCTAAGCCCTAAAATCTCCTGTTTCAGATCCTGTACCACTGCCAAGATATGAGCTGAATCGCCTTCATATTCAGCCAGATCCGTTCCTTTTTTCTTTGGGGGCATTCCCCTACGAAAATGTCAATGAGCCATCCAAAAAAGGTACATCCAGAAGGCTTAGATTAGTTGATCAGAATGACAAAGCATATGTTTTGTTAATGAACATGAAAAATCAGCTTGCTAAGTTTACAGATCATAACTTTACAGCACACTGGCAGAGCAAACAGTTTAAAAGATGTGTTGAGAAACTTCCGGATAATAGTGCGTTGTCTGTTGTTGACTTTGCAGAGAACTACACATTGAAACCAGGGACAGAAGTGCAATTGAAATACACCACCGGAAGAAATCACGACCCAACCATGATATTGTAGCTCATGGCATGATAAGTTCTAGCTCCGATCCCCTATTCTTGGACCGCCGTCTGGGCCATCCGTTTGGATTGCCACAGGAAGCTCCTCCGTTCCCTCTTCTTCCGGCCTCTCCACCGTTCCTTCTTTTTTTTTTTTTCCGGCCTGCCTCCTGTAACAGGCCGCCGCCCTTCTCTGGTTGCAAGCTCCTGCCCACATGGCAGGGCCACGTGGCCGCAAGGTAATCCTGCCGGTATAGATCCCGTGGAGCAGAGGTGGCATCCCCGATTTAAGAGGTGCTCACCTTTTAACGCACCATGGTTTTATAGAACTCTTGATATAATTTCCTAGTTGTAGTCATAGCATACCACGTTAGAATTTGAAATGCATTTTCTTTTCACCCTTTTCTATCCATAATGCATTTGATGCTTCGATCCATGCATTTATTTATGCCATCAATGGTTGAATTCTGCATTTTATCGACGCAGACGATTTTTAGTGCCTCATTTTCACAACCTTTGAACGGTTATGCTCATAAGCACAGAACATGTAAGAATAGTAGCCATCTTAACCGCCTCCCCTTACCTTAGCTAACTTTTTTTTCTTTTGACCCTAGCTATCTATCAGTTTTATGTGTTTTTGAAGGTTTTTCATGTTTAATGGTTTTTTCATATTATGCATTCTTCATAAAGGGCGCGTGATCCATTGTGGAATAGCGTTTTTCGACATTATTTTCCATGAGGTGATAACTTTGTTGAGTCATATTTAGTCTCGCTTTTCTAGCCATCATTTGCAATAAGATTCTACATTTGCCAATTTAATCTTGCCATGATTTTCCTTATACGCACTTGCACTCTATATTTGCGATCGGTCTTCTTGGATATTGTTGCATTCATCCTCTTTGATCTATGCCTTGTTCATGGTGTTGTTGAACTCGGTTCATTCGTATACGTGATTTTTTATGCATTTGTGTTTGCTCATCTAGTTGAGGTATATTGCCTCTACAGATATTTAGGTCTTTTTTAAAGGAGTTATTGTTCTGAGGCATTTATTTGCAAAGATTTTTGACTAGTATACCATGGGTGGCTTTTACGACCTGTATGTGTTATTTGGTTTTGCTTTCTTATCTTGCTTATCTCTTTAGATTCCACCCCGATTTGGGCCCTCCTCACCTTCATCTCCTCTTGACTCTTGGCCATAACCTCTCATTTCCCTTCGACCCCACATGTTTCGACTTCTTCATTCGAACCTGGCATCTTATCTCTTTCTATATTTGCGCTTCCTTTTTACTCAGACCCGCACTGTCTTCGGCTAGCTATTAAGATCCTCCTTGGTCTAGTACATGTTGTAGTTTTTTGACCTATGCCTTGTTCATGATGTTGTTGGGACTCGTTGTGTGTATGACAGACATTTACTTGTTTTTGCATTTGCTCCATTGTCATGAGGTCTATTGAGATTTGCACTTATCATCATTTGCTATCTAGGGTGTTATGTGGCTCAGTTCTTGTTTTCCCGGTGGTTATTTTCTTTGAACTCCATCCCATTGTTATGTTGATAATATGATATCATGGACCCGAAATTTTGCATTTTTATTCTGCATTTGAACATTTTTCATTTTTAGTTTTTATTTGCACAATGAACCATTCATGTTCTCAATTTTATTCTTGACCTTCCGCTTGATTTAGTACCCACCCAAGTAACCCGGCCACGTTCTACCCTAGTTTACTAGAGGTTGTTTCTGCACCAACCTCTACCTAGAACACGATTATTCGTTGTCGCATTCTCCATTGTTGGGCGCTCTCGGTCCTTGCCACCTCCATTCAGGTGGACCCCTCTCCCATACGTGCTCCACCTCGGTATGTCATCCCAGTTGTTTAAGATAGTGTGACTTGACTTGTGCCTGCCATCTCAGTTATTTTAGATATTGCTATATGGCTTGTGTTCCAAGTATTCTATGTGTTGGGGGTTTTTTGCTTGGGGTCAGGTAGACGGTTGTTGTTCCCACATTTACTATGGTAAGTCCCTTTGTAGCATTCTTTTACACCTATTGATTTTTAATGGTTGTTCTTATGAGTGATACCAGGGGTTCTCTTCTTGTTCTCCGCTTCTAACCTGAACCCGATCTTTACACGCTCGCTCTCATATTCTTGTTCCAAATCCTTGCACAGATCTTATGACCCTCTTTGCTAGGGGCCACCGAATCCTCTTTGGCACCTTGTCGTTTGGCGTTGTGTTCTGGCAATTGTTCTTTTCAGTTTTCGATTTTCTGGCCCTATCATTACCCGTCATTTGTATATGTGCTGTTTAGCTTTTTTGAAATGCTATGCCATTTTTCATACATGCCCTTGGCATGACTAAAAAAGTCACACATTGTTTTTGTTCTTACCATCTTTTGTGTATGAGCTTGGAACATTATGTCGCACCAAATTCTGGAAAAGTTACTCTAGAAGAATGGCCATCATTGGTTCAGGTTCTGCTTATTCTGAGATAAGCAACTAAGTTAAATGTTTAGTCCAATTTTAATTTCTTCTACATAGCCAAGAAACTGCCAATTCCATTTCTGACACTAGTTGTGAATTGACTGCTTCAGGTATCTAAATTCAGGAGAAGGGTTTAAGTTAGGTTATGCTTAGGAATTTCAAAATTTGGCATAAATATTCGCAAATACATTGGCCATTACATTAGGTATGGAATGCTGTTATCTTTTTACTATGACTTTTATTAGTATCAGTTGGATGGGCACATATTGCAATTAAGCTTTTCTTCAATTAACTATACTTATGCGCGTTTGCAATGGCTTCAGCTTTTTCCATCTCATAATATATACATGTGAGCTAAATTCTTTTTGGCGTTGCTATCGGAAATGTGTATTGTAAGCTCCGAGCTCTAATTTCTCATCTTTAATGTTTGCTTGCTACGTTTGTGTTAGTGCTCAAAAGTCTAAGGAGGTTCTGCAAACAACAGATATGGATGCTAAATGTTATTTGGTCACTGATTTATGGCAAGATCTCAGAGAGGTATGATGCATTTGTCTCCTCTTTTATTCCAATGTTATTTATGAGCGATAGTAGAGTCAATAATCACCATGCCATCACCCGAAACTTTACTGTCAAATGAAAGGACCACGTAAGTCTGATCATTAAGTTTTTCTTATATGCAAAGCTTATAGATGATTTCAACCATCTATAAATAATATTAATCACAGGACCAGTTGCTATATATGGCTATTTAGATTCTTTTGCATTTATGTTGTTGGGGAACCGAAGGTTTCATGATTTTCTATATATGAAGAAAGTTATACTTGGTCATTTGGTCTCTCTCTTTCTCAATTTGGTAATGTTCTTTCTTTGTCATTTTTTTTAAATTTCTTCCTCAAAAGTAAGGTATTCCAGAAGGAGCATCTTTTTAAAAATTATTACTTGCATAGTGAAGCTTTGCTTTGTATTTGCACCTTCATAATTTAGTAATGCGCAAAATTGACAGTTCAACTAACCTGATTATGCTTTCATGGGCTTATTCAATCTCATGAAGATCTATTTATTTGATAGGAGCTAGGTTGGATTGCAAAAAATCAATGAAGTCTTCGTGCATATATTACTTTGAAACAAAATTCTAACCCACATCATCAACATGGTTGGATACGCTAACGGTATATAAGGTTGACAGAATGTGAGATAATTTATTGGTTATGAGCATGCATGAGTGGAGGTGTAATGATAATATGCTGCATAGCATGCATTGTCTTAGTGGAAACGTCTCTTAAATATGAAGAATTATTCATGCCAGGCCAATAATAACTACTTCTTATATATATTTTAAAGTAGGTTTTCATAAACCCTGCATGGCCAGCTATTGGGCTATTGTGAGTATCATGAAGAATTAACTTCCTTACTCCTGATGATTCAGGGACAAAAAAGTTGTGTGTGTGGCAGAGAAGATTGCCATCTCTCTTATATCTTCTATAAGCTTCTCTTTCTTTATTTGTTCTGCTTCTTTGCAAAGACTAGCTCATATTTCCTTGAATTCTTTGCTTGAAGGCAAGACCTCTTCAAACTTTTTGCCGAAATCACTACACAAGTTGGAGATGGATGCACTCGAGTCTCCAATGGCCTACGAGAGAGAGCCTCAGCAACCACATTTAATTTACCTGGATTATGACTATCTTAAGGTCATACTCTTCGAGGAACTCCATCCATCGCCTTTGCCTCACATTGAGTAGTGGTCGCCTAAAAATATATTGGAGACTTTGATAGTTAGTATCCAACTGAAATTTCCTACCAAGCAGATAGTGCCTCCAAATACAAAAAGCTCTTATTATGGCCAGAAGTTTTTGATCATGCGTTGGATAACGTTGCTCGGCGTCATTCATTTTCTTAGAGTCATAGGTTACCACTCTTCCTTATTGCATGAGAACTCCACCTATTGCTAGCTTACTAGCATCAGTTGCTATAAGCTTATCCTTGCTTGAGTCTAGTAGGGTGAGCACTGGTGCTATTATCAAGCCTTCCTTGAGCTTTTCAAAAGAAGCTTGAACGTTCTCTAGCCAATGTGCCCCCAATCTTTTACCTTGACATTCTTTGTGTTCCGAGAATTTCTTCAGAGCCGGCCAATCTCCTATGGCTTCTATCTTTGACGGGTCCATCGCTATTCCTTCGGCTGCCACAACATGCCCAAGGTACTCAACCTTAGTTGTAGCGAAATGGCATTTAGAAAGCTTGCCAAACAAGCAGTGCCATCTTAGCTTCTCCAAGACTTTTCTTAAATGTGCTACGTGTTCTTCTATTGGCTTGCTATAGATGAGGATGTCGTCGAACAAGATGATGACAAACTCATCCAAGAATTCTCTGAATCGTTCATTAGCCTCATGAATGTTGCTAGGGCATTTGATAAGCCGAAAGGCATGACTGTAAATTCATAGTGCCCATATTGCATTCTAAAGGCAGTCTTATGAATGTTTTCTTCCTTGATTCTTATCTGATGATAGCCTGATCTCAAGTCTATCTTAGAAAAGACTTTTGCTCTTTGGAGTTGATCCATCAAGTTATCTGCCCTAGGCAAGGCTTATTTGTTATTTACCATCTGCTTGTTCAACTGATAGTAGTCTATACACATCCTTAGACTTCCATCCTTCTTCTTTACAAAGAGAATGGGTGCCCCAAAGGGTAGCTCCCTGGTGAATCCGAGTTCAAGCAATTCTTGCAATTGCTTCTTGGTGATCTCACACTCCACGCCCCTATAGGGTGGCAACTCATGGATTTCATCTGGAAACACATCATGGAACTCCTTGATTAGCCTTGCTACTGGCCTGGGCAACTGATTCAAGCTTGGCTCTCTTCGCTTTTTCTGTTCTGGCTCAATCGCCTCTAGTCTAAGGATATATTCCACCTTGTCCTTCATTAAGCTTTTGTGCAATTGCTTCTGCATAGCGGAAAGGACTTTCTACTACAAAGCAATTCCCGTCAGGTGCTGTGATGGAGATTTCGTGCTTGTCACAGTCAATCATGGCTTTAGCTGACTTCAAGAACTCCATTCCCACTATGAGGTCGTGTTTACCAATATCTATTACATCTACTTCCATAATCCATGGTTCCACTGAGGTCTATATCAAAGTTGATTCTCTTTCCCTTGATGTGGCGAATTGCACCACTTGCCGTACTGACTGGTTTGGGTTTGGACTTAAGGGTCTTGTTCTTCATTAAGGCGGCCAACCTGGGAGAAGCGAAGTTATGCGAGCTACCTATATCTATGAGGACTATATAGGGCTTACTATCAATGATGCCCTTTGTCAAAATAACTATGAACTGAGTTTGACATCATCTGACCCAATAGCTGCACAAATTCTGCACTCACCTTCTATATAGTCTTGTGGTTCTTGCCGGTCGTCTTCGTCGTCATCCACCTCTGTTGGTGATTCTCAATCAATGATCACTCTTCTTAGTCTACATCACTGTAAACCTTCAAACAACCGTCATCGTTATAGGGACATCCTAGAATATTCATTGCAGCATCAACCTGCATTTCTTTAGTTCTGTCATACCTAGAATACACAAAAACTAGTTAAGAAGAGTAGTCGAAAGCAAACAAAAAAGTCAAATAAAACAAAATCACTTACTTTTTATATGAATCGACATTTCAACGACCAGTTATCAGCATCCCAATTTCAGGTGGAACTCCAGCGGTTGATAACCTCGAAACCATCGTCACACGCCCACTCTTATTTGTTATTTTCACATCACTCACCAAACTGCCCATATACTGCAATCAAGTACGAATTTTGTTGATAATGTGGTACCATGCCTGCAATAACACAAATATTGAAGATTGTTATTAAAAAAAAGAAAAAGAAAAATAGAAATACAATAAAGTTAAAAAACTTACGTTATATCTTGGATTACAAATTGTTTGCAGGAAAAAAGCCTGTGGCGGATCATTATCCTTCTCCAGCAAATGTCTAATATATTGCTTGTACATCTCGACAAAGTCTGTTTCATAACTCCAAATCAACGGGCGGAAATGAGAATCATCAAACCTATTCATGTTGTTGTGCCAATTCTTTGAAACTCGCTCCTTGTACATGACAGCATCTCGATACTCATCAGTACACAATCCGACATCACAATCAAGAACTCCATGGAGCTCTGCATGCCCTCGAATCACAAACCTAGAAACCATGTAATAGGCTAGCCGTTTCTGACAACCTAAAATAAAGCATAAGTTATTAGAAACCAATTCTTACGTATACGAAAGAAACAATTCAAACTATAAAATTATATGAGTAAATTTAAAATTACCTGTATTATGTGTGTTTTGATGATCCCGGTCTGCTAGTAATTCACATTCCAGTTTAAAACTTATTTCAGCTGCCTTCTTTTTTGTTGCACCAACTTGCAGGCTCTACCAAATAACGGATGATGCAAGATGTTAAATCTTGGCCGATCAATTCCAGTTTCTTCAATTATCATATTCTGCTTTTTCCTAATTATACGGCCAATGGTTCTAAAAGATTATTCAAACTACACAAACATTAGAACATAGTTAGAATAAAACCACGAAAGCTGAAAAAAAACATAAATAAGTGCCTGCTAGCAGGAAACATCTTGCCATTATTTTTCTTGACTTGAATCATAAACATCACATGCATTTCGCCCAGCTCAAGGAATGGAATCTCTTCCATAGGAACGGAAGTATCCATCTTCTTGAACTCTCTCCAGGCATCAAATTTCTTTCTAGCCCAATTTGTTACCTTTGAAGAACCATCTCTTCTGCCATGATATACATCATGCATTATCTGATCATCAAGAGGCAGAAATCGATCATTCTCAGGTTCGTTTTCTGTCTCCTGAGCAGGAACTCTAAACTCTTCAGCAAACCATGGTTCTTTTCCCACTTCCTCCATGAACTTGGTAACGTCATCATTCACATATGCTTCCAAGAATTTTTCTACATCTAACCTCTTCCTCCAGGCTAGAGAATCAGTCAAGTTCAGGGAAAAAGATGGATTCTCCATTTCTTTACCTCTAGAAACCACCATACTAAACAGACAAATATTAGAAAACCTAACCAGGAAAAGAAGCCACAAAAGACTTGCAATTGCAACCTGCAGACAAGAAAAAAATGTTAGAATCAAACTCCTCAAACATATTAGCAACAATCTTAAAAACTACAACTTAAAACTCACCTTAAAATCTTGAGCAATCACAGAACTTGATCTTTTATAAAAATAATTCTCCACTTGCTGCATGCATGCAACTGGAAATACCTTAAGAAACATCTCACACTGAACCATCACGCTTACACCTTATTTACGTTCTTAACCCCCTTAACACTGATCTCCACTAACATCAACAAACAAATGTCGCGATCCACTCAAGATTATCTAACACCAACTCACAACCACTAAATGTCGACTCATGGCCACTAAATCTCGACTCACAACTACTAAATGCCGACTAACAACAAGCAAGAACTCGTTTACCTCGACCAAAACACCTCAAACACAAGATATCTCGACCAAACACCTGCAAACACAAGAAAAAAAGACCCTATAAGAAAGAAACAAAAGAAAAATGAAAAAAAAACTTGAGAAAAAATGCAACATTACTAAACAAACAGGACGTCGTCTTGAAGCTCGCCTCCTTCCGCCTCCAAAAATAGCGCCCAATCCAAAAATGAAGCTCCCGATCGAGCTGGCGCGACAAAAAACTAGCTCGGAGGAGCTCTGTCGGAATAGAATGCGTCAGCAAAAGGGGGATGTACAGTCACCAAAAATTATCTTTTATAGCCCTGCTGACGTGGCAGGGGTAATTTTAAGGTGGCGTTGGCCACGTCGGGACAATGCACGCCACCTGGCGGTTTCCAGCTGGAAATCCGCAGGCGGCTGCACGGATTTCCAGTTGGAAACCGCCAGGTGGCGTGCATTACCCCCTACGAAGTTAGAGATTAGATTTAGGACGAGAAATAAGTAATAAGAGTTCCATGTGACGACGTCTTTGAGAGACCCAATATAAGCTGCAGTTTTTGGCAGCACGACATTGGGCTCAGTGAGCGACAAATTTCAGGAATCATTGCAGCCTACAGCCTACATGTTGAAATCAAGAATTTCCGATATAAAAACCATAGTTACCGGGAACGCCGTTCCGAACGCGTTCCCGTTCCGGAACGCGTTCCTCAGGTTGCCACGTTCCGGGAACGCCAAGTTCCCGTTCCACACCGTTTGTTACCGGGAACGGAGTTCCAAACGACGTTCCCATAAATGGGAACGGCGTTCCCGGTAAGTTCCCTTAAAAAAAAAAAACCCAACAAAAGAAGTCAAGAACTCGTCCATTTTTTGACCAAAAAAAAAAGGCCAGTTCACTTTTTGCCCTTTCTGTCGGGCGAGAAGGGGAGAACAGCGCTGCTGCCGGTAGACAACACCGAAAAATCCGCCGTGTCTGCTGCTATGGAGCTCTATGATCATCGGCCTTGTCTCAGACGTCTCTGTGCATTGTCTGCAATCGGCTCTATGATCTCTAAAATCAGCATGTGTAAGTAATCGGCTCGCGCCTCGACCGTAGAGATTTTTGTCTGGTTTTTGCTTGTTAAGCAGCAAAGCAAGGTAAACATGAAATTTCTTTGATATTTGCATTGATGTTTTTAGTTTATTTGCAAGGTCATTATGTCATTTGATATTTTCGTTTGTTTACTCAGTTCAATAAAGCATCTTCCTGCTTCAAACGACCTCACCAAATTGGTTCAAAATGACCTGCTTCACAAAACGACCTGCTTCAGACCAGCTTCAAAACGACCTGCTCATCTGTTCATCACCAGATTGCTTTCAAACTTGTAAGTATTCTGTTCATCTGTTCAAAGTTTCCTATGCCCAGAAGCTGTTGGTGTTCAATCAATTGTAAGATTTTGTTGCAAGTCCAGAGAAGGTCGTGTTTTCCCCGTCTAATTTCTGTAATCCACTGCCAAGCAGAATTAGGTGATGTTTATGCAGCATTAGCAACAGAATCAAATCCAGGCAGGGCCCTAATCCTGACAGAGGAACTAAAAGGGATAGAAACGCTCTGCTACAAATTTAATGGAAAGTCTGAGAAATAGAGTCTCTACATTTTGAAATGGGATGTGTTCTAATGCCACAATCCACCTGTAATAGCATGCCATGCACATGCTGACATATGCCCATTAAATAAGCCTCTAGGTTTAACAGGAATTGCCTCTCTTTTGGAGAATTCATTGGTGCAGAGATATTTTATGTTCTTAAAAGGGCCAAACAGGAGGTTAAAACACATTCTAAATAATTTACTTTTAGATCTATGGTGTCAAATGAAGAGCAGAAAGACAATTGCAGAGGTATATGACTAGAATGTTTGTTGTAAGACAGATTTAGCTACTTGAAGTAATGCTTTTTAGTTGCGCTACTTCATGGCTCTGCGTTGTGGAAGAGCAAAATGAAGGTAACAATTATATTTATTCTACTATATCGTAGTTGCTTGATAGTTCTTAACTTCTTATTCTTATTTTGATATGAACTTAGAATAAGTTTTCTTCTTTTGCAGGATGATGAGTGAACAATGTCGTTGGACCTTATCTACGAAACTTATATAATATATATGTTGTTGAATGAAACTCACTCATCTATGAATCTTTTGTCTTATTACTTTATATTTCTATTGTTTTGGAAATCTAGATGTAATACTATGTTTTTATATCTTTAATATAATGTTTTATAAAAAATGAAGTATTTATGGAATGGGTTGCATGTTTTTATCTACAAAGTAGTCTTCATGTATCCTTTTTTAAATTCTAAGTGTTCTACAATGATCACGAGGCAAAGGGAACGCCAAAACTGTTTTTAAATTTTAAAAATTCGAATGTTGGCCGTTCCCGTTCCGAACCGTTCCCGTTCCCGTTCCAGATTTTAGGTCTACGTTCCCGTTCCGTTCCCGTTCCGGGTAACTATGATAAAAACAAGTTTTTTGGGTCAAAAACCATGCGCATTGTCCCCGCTGAAAACTAGGTTTTTGTATAACGTTTCCTCCTAACTTACGCCAATTACGTTTGACTCAATTGTGTGAATAAAGGATGGACTGCCTGTCTTAAAACTTAGGGTTTAGAAGGATGGGCTATGGCGAGGACGAAGCAGAAAAAAAGGCGCATGTGCTCCTCCTCTGTTTTCCATTGCAGGGTCACCTGGCTCCCATGCTCTACCTTGCTCGCCGCCTTCTAGCCTTGGGCTTCTCAATCACCATAGCCAATTCCGAGCCTTCAAATCAGCGCCTCCTTCAATCTTGGGGCTCCGCAGTTCGGCTTGAGAGCTACCCAGATCCCTTCCAGGGTGCTCCTTCTCATGCCAAAGTTGTCGGATTAATCAATTCCGACCAAGAATTTTTGCAAAAATCGACCCTGGAACTGCTTCAACGGCTTACTGATGCCGATTATCTGCCCTTTTGTGTCATTTTTGACCCTTTTATGACATGGATTGTTGATTTGGCACACAAGTTTGAATTATATGCTGTTGCATTATGGACATCTTCTGCACTATCCTTGGCATTCCATCTGGAGCTTCCTCGTCTTATTCAAGAAGGATATATTCCTATCAAGAATGATGGTAACGTTAGAATTGGATCTACCCTTTTTTTTTCCCTTCTTCTCTCTCTTTCTTTTTTGGCAAACAATTAATCGTATGTCCTTTTCGCTATGCAGATGTAGCAGAGGAAGAAATTAAAATGAATGGATTCCCTCCCATGACAGTGTGGGATTTCCCTAAAGGATTGGCGAAAGGTGATCTACATGATCCAATGTTTAATTACAGACTTAGGCGGATTGAACAAATTCAAAAAGCAGACTGCATTCTGTTCAACACATTTGAAGAACTAGAGAAAGATTCAGTCTCCAGGTTTCCCAATGGAATTTCCATAGGTCCCTTACTTTCATTTTCTGACGAATCCAAGTTTGGCGAAATCCCAGCCTTTTGGAAAGAAGATAAGTCATGCATCAGTTGGTTGGATTCCAAATCCCCAGCTTCTGTAATATATGTATCATTTGGCAGTGTGGCTATGTTGTCTGTAGAGCAGATAGAGGAGATTGCACATGGATTAGAAGCAAGTGGTTATACATTTTTGTGGGTTATTAGGCCAAATCTTTTGCTTGGCAATGGAGAGAATTTTCTTGAGGAGTTTTCTTCTAGAAATAAAAAACAGGGGATGGTTATTTCTTGGGCTCCTCAAGTAGATGTGCTTAGACACCCTTCTGTTGGTGGATTTTTAACACATTGCGGTTGGAATTCAACTATAGAATGTATTTATTTTGGAGTTCCTATGCTTGGATGGCCGTGTATGGCAGAACAGGGTCTGAATTGCAAGTTTATAGCAGATGTGTGGAAGATTGGTTTGAAGATGCCTAAGAAAGGAGAGGATTTGGTGCCAAAGGATGTGATAATGAAGATGATACAAAAGCTGATGCAAGATGAAGAGGTGAGGAAAAACGCTATTAGGATTGGTATTGCAGCTAGGAAAGCTATTGCCAAAGACGGTTCTTCTACCAAAAACTTAGAAGCATTAGCACAGAACTTGAGAAAGATGTCTGAGTTCAGAAAAAAATCCACTTAAAAGACCATGTTATATTCCCTAGCACATTAACTACAGCGGACTGTATTTTATCATATCATCATACGACTGTTTCTATTTAAAGTATGTTATTATTGCATGCCTGCATCTGACTTATAGGCAATCGAACGATGTGAAGGCAAATATAACGTGAAATGTATTGCTTCACCTCACAAAGTCATAAATCATAAAGGAGTGCACCTTTTTGCCAACTGAATATCTTTTATTTTCTCACGTGTCTTCAAGATGCAGTATGCATGATTTCTATTTTAAGTGAAGACCCTGTTCACTGTGAACCTCGAATTTAGATTTTGCACTAACCAGCAAAAATGCCGCCCTTTGAGAAAAATACCTCTAATTTGCCGGATCTAACACTATTTTTATGAAATTTCTACCGGAAATTTGCCTGCATCTACTTTAGCAAATTGAATATTTCCAACTTTAATTGGATATTCTGGGGAGGAACCCCCCTAATTTCGACCCTACTTAAGAACTTGCCCAAAGGTCCATCCCATCAAGTTCGATTTTTGGGGTTTTTGGGGGAAGATTTCCTTGAAACTACACTATACATTTACACTATAAATTCGTGTATTTCTCGTCGGACCTTCATCCCCACATAGTTTATTCAACTCTTGGATAGACCGGTCTCACACACGCAATCAGGGAATCTCACAAGATCTCAAAAGTAGTGCCAAACATGTGGGTGGACTCCATGAAACACTTCCCAATGAAAAAAACACTTCGAACATTTCTAAAGCCTCCCAAACATACAAAATGATGGCAATCAAAATCTTTCATGACCTTTTTTCATTATGCTACAATCCAAAGACACTATCTTTGACGGATCTTGAATACATTCACGGTCAATAATGATATCCACATCCTCCTCACCTTATCTAGCTTTGCATATTCCATTTGCAATTATCGTCTTGCCCTTAAGAGTGATCACACATTGAGCATTATCATCATAAAATTGAAAATTGCCCTCTTTGCACTAAGCTCTCTTCTGCTCCCATAAAAAAAATCTCTTTTGTGATACATTTCCAAAAGTGAAGCTACTTTCTAGTGAGCTTCAACATCAACCAATCTCAATTTGACTTCTACTTCCATACTTTTCTAATATGGATAGATTGAACCACTAAATCTAGCAGTAAATAGAAAAAAAATGACTAAACGTAATTTGCGAGACCAAAGGCGTTGATGGATGAAAAGGTGTGTTCTTCAGTTTGTGAGGGATAAAACCTCATCAAATTCTTCCTTGTCGCTTGCCTTGAGCTCTAGTTGTGTAGGCCTCCATCGCATTATCTTTTGCTAAAAAAGGGCTATGGATATATGATAATTAGAACCCAAGAATACAAGAAATGGCCATAGCTACCCCTAAGGGGGTCGACCCAAATCTGAGCCTCAGTGATTCCGGGGAGGGGGGGTGGGGGTGTGTTCCTCCCTAGAATTTTTGGTTAATGTTCTTAAAACCGATTTGTGGCAAAGATGCCGGAACCCTTTTCTTGATAAAATACTTGGTTAATGGCATAAATCGGATTAACATATTTTTAGTTGGAAATTTTTCATGCCTCATTATCTAAATATAAAAGTATAAATATAAACTATCCCCCCTTTTTTTCATAGATGTATACTATATTAGAGAGTATAGAGGCATTTTTAGGAGGGAAAGTTTAAAAGCTGTTCAATTTGAAGGAAAAAAATCTTGAAGGAAAAAAAAGTGATAATTTAATATATATGCTCCTGATTTTATCGGTAAATTATAATAGGTGCAGATATTTCCGATTGATATTTTCAAAATCCGGTTAGGTTACGTAAACAACGACAAAATTATGGTTAACTGAAATTCTAAATTAGTTAGAGGCCTGGACCAGTAGTGGCTTGGCCCCCAATGGTGGCTCATAAAAAACGGCTCACTTATTTAGTGAACTTTAAAATAATGCAATGTGAACTTTTATCTTTGATCCTGGCCTTCCATTGTTTAGAGATATTATCTTAGGCGTTAATACTTGATGAAGTAACCTAAAATCTCCTCCGACCGAGCATCTCCCTGTGCCCTAGGCATCCTTGCGGCAGTCTCGTGCGCTAGGGAAGTGTCTTTAAACAGGGAAGCTATGCCAAAGGGAAGTATATGCAAACAGGGAGCGGAGGTTTCTAGGCAATTTTACCATATCCAGCATCTAATTGTTTCAACTTATTTTGTTTCGTCAAAGCATGTCCAGTTGCAACTATACCTGCAACTAAATCTACTCAGGATTTCACAACAAGGAGACATGTGGGATGT
Source organism: Isoetes taiwanensis (assembly GCA_021234155.1). Taxonomy (NCBI): domain Eukaryota; kingdom Viridiplantae; phylum Streptophyta; class Lycopodiopsida; order Isoetales; family Isoetaceae; genus Isoetes; species Isoetes taiwanensis. Next base: position 3,637,495 of record JAJEKV010000057.1, on the reverse strand, counting down.
TCTCTTAATATAATGTGCTGCATTTGTTTGCGTATTTGGAGATTAACTGTCATTCCAAAAGTGTACTTATATAATCCTCTGTGCAGCAATATGGTGTCTCAATCTCACCAAAAGATTCTTGTTTTAGCACCTTAAGGAACGAGGTTGCAGTTTTGACTTAACATTATGATGTAAAGAGGTAGTCCAGAAGTTCAATTTAGAAGTTTGATAAAACGAGGCTTATAAATTTGTCATCTATGATATAAAACTGTGGAAGACCTCCTTGCATTGGTCCTTTTCTCATCTGCCATTGCGAAATTTAAAATAGCCTTTTCGAAGAGCTTGCTAATATAAGGGCCGGATTCTGGGGGCGGATAATATGGGCAAATAATGCTACATCCATATGATAAATTTGGTTGAAGCAACAAGTACCTGCGGACTTTATCTAGACGTTAAAATTTTCTTTGATGGTTGCACAATCGTTTACTTGGAATTTGGCCCACTAGTTCACTAGACTCCCCATAGTTTGTAGGAGTGACAAAATTTTCAGCTTGAGAAGAAACCTCAAGCTCCATGTTCGAAAGTGGAAGCTGAAATATGTCTGAAGCCAAAAGAACAAGGGGCATCTGCCATAAAATCAAGAGGAAAGAGTGAAGGTTTCACAACAAAATCCTAAAGTAGGCCTCTCGTTGTGTGCATATGAAGCAGAGAAGGAGGTACCATTAAATATACTAAAAACAATATATACAGGGGACGAACTCGGGTAAAAGCATTGTGCAAAAATGCCAGGAAAAAAAATGGCCTAAATCATATAAGAACCATTGTAAAAAAGCCATACAAATGTACATTTTTCACGATGAAACATTTTTTGTGATATTCTAACATAAGTGTTTTGCACTAAGATGATACAATTAGCAACTGCTCTGTTTTAGGCTGGATCACAAAATTTTCAAGTTTTTGTCAGTTGCTGTAGATCAAGTGTACATGAATATTATTTGATTGACATAGAATGCGTAAGACTTGCTCTCATTGAGAACATCTTATATCCTTTCCTTCCAACTAAATCTTACTTTTACTAAGGAAAATTACTTTTTGCAATTCGCAGCATGATATTCCAGATCTCTATTATGGAGGACAGAAGGTGGATGTCGTAAGGACCTTCAAGTATCTGGGAATCGACTTTCTCGCTAGCATGTTATGCAATGACTGTGTGGAAAAAAGGGTCCGCACGAGATGGAAAGCCTTTTATGCTATGTAGAATAGCTATTACAGAATAGACCTCTGTGACTGGTCACATAAAGCACACATGTTAGAGCGCTCGTTGAACTAGTACTGCTATATGCGATAGAGATCTGGGGTCCAATGATTAGCAAGAATAACTGGGATAAGCTGGAGAGGGTAAAAGGCTTTTTTAACATACAGTCTAGGTGTCAAGGACATGGTGCCTTATCCAATTTTGCTATATGAGACTGGTTTCCGGCCCTTGCAACAATCCGCTATGAGAAGATATCTTGCATATTTCCATAAGGTCAATAGCATGGATTCACCTCGTCTTCCCCCTAGGGCCATAACGGCTGAAGAGAGTATGGCGGGAGCATTGTAAGGGGTGATTTGTAACGTGGTCTATAGACTGCTAGCAGATTATGGCTATGACTAATGCCAAGGGACAGGATGCACATCTGAATGAGCACTTTGCTACCACTGTGGGATGCAGCCACTCTTGCGAAGCCTAAAACAGAGCACTACCACACGAAGATTAATCCAGTGCTAGAACATGGCCCACACTAGTACTTGAAAGCACATATATCTATGAAAAAACAGATGGAGAGCAGAGAATCCCCCGACATGAGAGAATATGCCAGTGTTGCCTCAAGTAAATAGTAGAGGATGAGCACAATGCTTTGCAAGAGTGTCCAGCATATACGCACATCGAGCATCACATGCTCATCTTAGATGCTCTAAGACACTGCTGCATCACTTGCTGGCATCACCAATGGTTGCATGTCTCGCGACCTACATTTTGCAAGTCTCCACTGTCAGAGTATCCCTTACAGGACAGGGATCTGAGAGCCTACTACCAGGGTTTTTCCTCCCACATGGGGTTTTTTTCATTCCAGTAGTACGGACACATTGTTTTTTTTTCTTTAATTGAAGGCTGTCAGTACGGACACATTGTACAGTAGCATTTATATTTTCAATGTGGTTTTTTATCTGCTTTGTGTATTGCATGTAATGTCTCATAGGCCGGTTTGGCCTATGTGTTTGGGGTCTGGGTTCGGGAACTCCTGCAAGACAGCCCTCTGTGAGGACCCTTGGATCTAACAGGAGAATCCGGGGGGACTATGTCACGCGGGATTTGCAAGAAAAGAACAAGAAGAAGAAAACGGAACAGAAAAGAACAATGAGAGGAAAATGATATGCTTCCTTGATATCACTGATGAACATACATGAGCTCTCGCAATTGAGAGAAGACTGAAAAGAGACAAGACTCAAAACTCATCTAGCCATCATATGCTAGCTCTACTCATATATATAGTACAATGGCCTTTGGCCCAATATAGACACTCTGACTGATCTCGGTGCCGACTTCTGGAAAGAGGCCTGATTTGGAGGAATGTTGGCGGTGCCTCTTGAAGTGCCTCGAATCACGCTGACGCTGACGCGGGCGGTGGCGGGCCATCACTTGTCTGAGCGGCGCCTCTTGTTGACGGACGCAGGCTTTGACTGCGTGGTCTGCTGCTTGGTCTTCTGCTGGGCTTTGGAAGACTGACCCGTGCCTGTCTGTGGATCCTTAAGCTTGACCTGGTCCGTCGTATGCATGAATAGTCCTGAACCAGGAGGCACAGGACTAACACTCCCCCCCACCAAACGACACTCAGAGTGAAGAAAAGGAGGAAGTGTTTCTGAGGGTGGGAAGCCATCAGTCTGAAAGTGATCCTCACGGGAATGAGGACGGGCACCATTATGGTACTGGCCAATGAGATCCTGGCGTGTTTGAAGAGCAGGAGGAGTGTTGAGTCCAAGGGGGGATCTCGCATCAAGGAGAAAACGAGATCGCACCATGTCCTCAAGGCGACATGGGCGTCGGAAGAAACAAACCGACATTCCATGAGCAGGCAAACCGGAGGCCGGAAGGCACCGACCGGCATTCGGATTGCAAAAAAAATGGGACATTTGCCGATTTAAGGAGCTGAGCAAGATGCATTTTAGAGCAGCACAAAACACGCTTGAAGGTGGATCAAGAATCCGGTGAGGTGGCTGACATGCCGCAAGAAGGTGTCAAGACCATGGAGCGATCGGTCAGGGCGTTGCCAACCACGCTCATTAGCAATATAGATCCAATTCGTGGTGTTCTCAAGAGTGGCACCCTCCTCCCAATGGGAGCGGCGAACAAAACAAGGATCCCACCGGAGATCCGTCGAGATCGGAGGTGGAGTCCATCCAGCATGGCCATCCATGACCTTTGTCCAAAAGGGGAGACGCCAATCAGAAGTCAGGAACCTGGGGCGTGGAGGAACCCCCAGGGAAGCATAGGGAGAGGGAACCATGCCCGTGGGCGTGGGTTGCTGAGCCTGCTCCCGAATTCAGCGACAAGGGCGGATCAAGAGCTTTACACCAACGATCCGACGAGGCGGAGAGTTGAGAGTTGAGAGTTGGCGAGGAGGGCTATCCCGCACTGTGTGGGGACCTGTCTTGCTATCCAGAAGAGCACGTAATTGATTGTAACCGGCGAGGTGTTGCATATAAATTTGTGCATAGGGAAGATCCTCAGGATGTCCCAGATACTTCCTTATTTGTTGCAGCACTTCCGCTTGCCAGAGAGGTAAATGATGTGCAAGCTCAGGCATGTACTCTTGATGAAGAGCGTGTGTCTGAGCATGATCAGCCAGGTAAGGGTTGTTATCCCCAAGCAACCATTGAAGGGTGGGGTCACCCTGATAGTTCTGTGGTGGCCCATCCCTAAATCGCTCCTGTGTATCACCCAGATAGAAATCATGAAAAATGTAAGCCATGGGCTGAACAACTCTGAAGGTGATGAAACCGGATCTTCATGAATGAATGAGATCAAAGACTAAAAAGGCACAGTGAGACACCTTTGTCTTCAATAGAGAGTTACGGCCAAATCAGAAGAAAATCTGCGGTCGCATGGAACATCCACGGGACCATCAGCCCCATGCCACTTCAGGGAAGAAAGAGGTGGCGGTGGGCAACCACATAATCGGATAGCGAGGAAGGAGGCGGGAAATCAACAGGCGGGTTGCTAACAATGGTGATATAGCCGCCGGTTTTGGTCGAGCCTCATCAGCCAGGTGAATAGCTTGCTGCTTGTTGTTCGAGTCCACGGATCTGTGGTCCTTTTCTAACAGAAGGCGTGGCCCGGGTCACGGACCCGTTTCGAGAAGGGTGAACTTTGGGAGGAGGATTGCCCGGGAGCATTGAGTGAAGCATGGCAATCTCAGCGTCATCAAAAGTTTGTTTCGAACCTCCGTAGGCGATCTTGGAGGGATGTGAGTGAGAAGTCTGCGTGGAGAGAGCTGAGCCGTTAAAGAGGCAATTTGAGCGTCCACGCCTGTAAGGAGTTGAACTTGAGTCTTTGTAATTGTCACAAAGCTTCGGAGTACAAAGGCGTCGAGCTTAGCAATATCTTTCTCCTTGTCACTAAGGAGGTTGGCTTTGGACTTGTTTTGCTCCAATAAGTCCACGAATTTCGGATTGAAGCTGAGCTGTTGATGCGCAAGTAGGCTGGTCGATCTGTGCATTTTTGAGATCTATGCGGGCTGTAAAGAGAGCCCGTGCTTTTCTTGAAGTTGAGCTTCCAAAGTTTGAACATGTGCGATTTGCGGCTTGAAGGTCGGTGAACCGCGATCCGAGGTCGTCGGGGGCCGTGTGAACCCCATTCATAAGAGCTTCTTGGGATTCTTGTAACTTTAGAACGGCGGCTTGAGCATCCTGGCCGACATCTTGATACAACAATTTGGCGAGGGTGCAGAGGCGGAGGGGGCCCATTGTTGCCGTGTTTGAGACGTTTGTGAGACATGATGAGAAGCGGAGGGCCTCAAGCGTTTCAGAGAGGAGGAGGGAGAGCGGTGACATGCGTGGTGTTATCTTTGGACATGACCGGAAGAAGAAGGGCGTGAAATGCCAACTTGTGGATTTTGAGGAAGGGAATGAAGGGACTGTTGAGTGGAAGCATGAGAATGAGGAGGTGAGGGAGGAAAGTAATGATGATGATGAGGGCTTGAAGATGGCCGCCTACGAAGTTTCGAGAGGTAGAAGTGGCAGCCCAAGGCGGTCCAACTTCTTGGAGAAGACAGTAAAACAACATTTGGGGCCAATCAATGTGGTGGTTGGAGCGAGTAGCGATGATCACCATAGTATAGAAAGGCTTATTGATATGGGTGTTCTTGATAAAATACCCAAAGGTACTTATACCACGAAACTTAACAAAAGTTTCATGGGGCTTGTCAATATTTGTGAGAGGCGATGCACGTTTGCGTGATAAGCGGGGAGCACCAAACTTCGGTGACATCCGGATCTGTATGGCGGACCAAGATAAACAAAGGGGGTTGCAAAGGGATATGAAATACCTCAGAAATTAGGTCTTTGGGTCGGTGAAATGGTGGTGCCATCGACCAATCGTAGTGTAGCCATTGGCTGTTGGACGATGTGAGCGATGAACCGCTTCAAACCGGTGCGGATTTGGAGCGGAAGTTCCATTTGTGAAAATTAAGTAAAAGCACGGCGTTGGCGACTTCACGATTCGGGCCAACAAGGGCTTCACGGAAAGTGGGCGTCAAGAAAGATACGGACTCGAAAAGAGCCAGTTCCCTGGGAGCAGAAACTTGAAGTGTAGGAAATTTTGGGGCAGCCATGGCGAAAAGCGTCGGAACAGAAGGAACTGTTTGAAGAAGGCGGAGAGCAGAGAACAGAAGACGAAAGCGCAGAGAGACGAAAAGGTTTAGGGCGCGCAAAGGTGGGCGAAGGGGCATGATAAGGGCGAAGCTGCAACCGTTGATGGTGCCAGGTGTCGAAAGATGCCAAGGAGGCGATTGAGAGGCAAAAATTTGGCTAAGTCCCCAAACAACAAAGGGAGAAGGAATGAACGGTGGAAATGAGGCGTGAGAGAATGATGGGATGTGACAGGTGGCCAAAGGACACACATTAATGTTCGACGGGCGTGAAAAGAAGGAAGGGCATTTAATGCTGGCAACTTGAAGTGGGATATCATTAAAAGGAATGTGTCAGAAGGTACCATGGCTAGATATCTGGGGGAGAAAAGATTCTCATTTTAGAAACGACCTTGCATTGCAAACACGTTGGCGATTTTTGTGATTGGTCCACGTCGACAAGGAGTTCCTCAGTTGGCTATATAAGACGAACCGGGAGTGAAGCGAAGGCATCCGATGGCGCTTCGGCATAGCTGGCTTCTTTGGTTTGAACGAGGGGCGCACTATGCCCCACTAACCGGGGAGTGGATTACCCGCAAGATGAATTATGCGGACCTCTGGCTGCCACAATCGTGGCGTGAGAATGGGGCGGCTGGTGTGCGGGATGTTTGAACATCCCGACCGAAGACCAACGGGATGGAGGTGGTTACGCACCTTATTTTGGGACCACGAAAGGAGAACCTCTACCACATCCTGCGCATCACCTGCGCTCGAACCGGAGTAGAGGGTTTTTCTTCTTAGGACTTAGTAGATAGGGCTCTGAGCCCGTTTTTGTATATAGGGCAGTGCCCATAGTGGAAATAGCTGGGCTGCGCCCACATTTTGTAAAAAGATTCCACCTATAATATAAATATGCCGCTGGTTTAGTCACTATCATTTGTGTGGCGTTATGCAAAGCGGCATCTGTTTGTGGATGTGCACTTTACATTTGTATGAAATGTTTTGAGGCGGAAGCCATTAACCGGTGTAGGTAATGGAGTGCCATCTAACTTCGCCCGGTTAGCTTATTTGGGTCGAACCACTTGAACAATTTGATAAGGGCCAAGCCAGCGAAACTTAAGTTTACCCGGAAAAGGTTTGTATCGAGAATCATAAAGAAGAACCAAATCTCCTTCGTTGAATGTTTTTGTCTTCAACCGTTTGTCATGTAAGGATTTTTGCAACTGTTGTCCATGAAGAACACGAATATAAGCATCTCTTCTAAGTTCATCCAACTGTTCCAATTGATAAACCCTTTCTTTGAGTGCGTGAAAGCGGATTATGGGCGTGCTTGGTTGAAAGCGGAGTGTTGGAAGTATGTATTCAAAAGCGGCATGAGAGCTTCTTGACCATAAACCAATTTGAAAGGGGTGTGACTGTAGCTATTTTGAAACAAGTATTGTAAGCCCAAAAAAAAATTGGGAAGCTTGTTTTGCCGGTCGGTCTGAGAAGCGTCACAAATTTTCTTGAGAATTGTGACCGAGTTTTGTTGGTGCTTTTCGGCCAAACCATTCCCTCGAGGATAGTAAGGTGTGCTCTTGTGATGATGTATCAGGAGATAATCCGTCGGCTCCTTGATGGTGTGATTGATAAAATGGACACCACGATCAGCGACCAGCTCAGGCGGGGCGGCGAATCAGCGTGATGATTTGTTGATAGATGACTTTGGCCGTGGCGGGCCGCGGTGTTGTCCGGAAGCGCGCAAGCTTCCGCCCATTTGGTAGCGTAGTCGGTGAGAACGAGAATGTAGCGAAGACGCGGGTGTGCCGCGGGGAGGATCGATGGGTCCCACAAAATCCATTCCCCATTCTTTGAAGGGAAGTGGCGTGGCAACGGCGTCAAAGGAAGAGCGCCACGGGGCGTGGGCGCCCCACCGCCGGCAAGCATCACCGCGTCTTGGCGTGGGCGTGGCGTCTTTGAAGAGCGTGGGCCAAAATAACCGGCAAGAAGGATTTTTGCGGCCGTGGTGTCTCCATGAAAATGACCACCAAGAGCCCTTCATGGGCTTCTCGAACAATATCCGGGACCTCATGGGAGAACACGGCGTCGAAGGATTGTATCCTTACCCTTTTTGTAAAGATGGCCTGCAACCATGATGTAGTCCGCGGACCTCGCGGAGAAATTGATGGCGGCGGGATTGTCGCTGGGTCGGAGAGAGCGTGGCGTCCTCACGGTGGAAGAGCGCACGTGAGGAGATCTTGCTGAAAGTCATGAAACCAATGAGGTGTTGCCGTGACCGTAAAGAGTTGAGCGTCGGGAAAGGCGCCCGAGACGCCGATGGAGGGATCATCGTGTGGATGCGTGAAAGATAATCCGGGACAACATGAAATTTGCGGCCTTGTGAACAATTTCAAAAGGTGCAAATTCTTGCGAAGGAGGACCCAACGAGCAATGCGGCCCGTGGGCGTGGATTTGTTGATCAAGTAAAAGAAGTGCACGGTGATCAACAAAGAATTTGATTTGTTGCCCAAAAGATAGTGACGGAAGCGTTGGGCCTTGAAAATTAAACCCAAGGCTTCGCTGCGTGGCGAGTAGTTGCGTTCAGCGTAATTGAGTTTCCTATTGGCGAAGCGGTTTGGTTTGTCGATTAATGCGCATCATATTCTTGAGAAAGAACGGCTCAATAGCAAAGGCGAGACATCGACATGGACATGAAAGGGCTTGTCCCATTGAGGAGGAACAAGAACCGGGGCTGAGTAAGCAAGAGCTTCAACTGTTGGAAAGCAAACATCCGCTGGGAATTCCAAGCCCGGTGGATTCATCACCCGTGAGTTTATGAATGGGATGCGCAATGGTGCGAGTCCGGGGAATGAAGGTGGAGTAATAATTGACCTTACCCAAGAAAGAGCGTGTTTCCTTTATATTGGCTGGTGCTTGAGCCTTGAGCACCACAAACTGATTTTGGCGAGGATCCGTGGTGATACACGCTTTGCTAACCACATGTCCCAATGAAAACACGAAGTGACGCAAAAGGTGCATTTCTCGGGATTGAGACTAATTGGGACTCATCACATTTCACGAAAGACAAGTTCCAATTTATCCAAATGGTCAGCCATGGAACTGTGAGGGGCAGAGAAGTCATCTTGAAAAATTTGCAAGAAGGGATTTTCCTTCATAAAATCATGAAAACTGAGAGCATGATACATTGAAAGCGTGGATGGAGAGTTTGATAATCCAAAAGGAACCACCTTGTAGGCAAAAAAGTGCCCCGGGGTGGTGAAGGTATTCTTGAGTTGATCAGATTCTTTGATTGAGATCTGATTGTAGCGAAAAAACCATCCATGAAGGAGTACATCTCATGTCCAACAACCTCTTCGAACTTGGTGCGTGAAGGGAAGGGGAAAATGATCACGCCCGTGGCACGATTGAGTTTTGGTAGTCCACACAAACGCCGGATCTTACCATTGTGTTTGAGTGCAATGGCGATGGGGCTCACCCACTCGAGAATGTTTGACCTCATAGATCAAAACTGCGGCAAGGAGTTTGTCAATTTACGCCTTGGACGCGATCGCGGTAATTGGGGTTGGCGATGCTTGTCGTTGCTAGGCTGGCGTGCATCGGACTTGGTAGGAATGGTGAGTTCCCCAAGGTTTTGTTGATCCCCGAAGATCTCTCTGTAGCTCCAGGCAAAAATGTGTTTGAACTTTTTGAAGAGCGTGGCAGACCTGATACGATAGGGTGTCGGAAGATTGGCGACAAAGTCCGGACGGTGATTGTTGCCTACGTCCACAATCTCGACTTCCTGAGTCCGAATATGGGGATAACTTCCGTGTCTGGACAATATGAGCAGGAGGTTGAAGCATAACGGGATCGCGTGGCACTCTGCGTGGTGAAAAAAGAGAGGTTCTTTGAGTTTCCTCAAAGCGGAGGTTGCTTCATGGCGTGTACATCGGCGGGGAGCTGCGGGAGGTTGGCGTCGAAAAGTGATCAACACGTTGGATTCGATTGCAAGGAGCCGGTAAGGGTCAACAAAGCAGCCACCGTCCCTGGTCACGATCAAGAGTCATTTCTCCCCAAGGATCGGCATATTGAGGGGTAGGATGAATGAGGCGGACTTCGCAGTGGAGCCTGAACTTGATAAATATTCTGGGCGTCCTCAGAATCGGTGTCGGAGAGAGAGGGTTCAGCATTGTCGACGGAAATGATTTTTCCTGTTTCCAAGTCCATGGTGGCATTGAGGTGACCATCAGTGGTGACCATCCGTGGCCCAGTAATGGATACTCTTGGCCTGGCGGAGAAAAGGTCTGCCAACCAACATTTCATAATCACCTGGATCTTCTCCAGCCTTCCAAACACCAAATTCCAAGGGGAATCGAAGATCACCAATGTTGATGTGAAGAAGAGGCGTGACGCCTTGAGGTCTCGCGATATGGCCATTGGCCAATTTGATGTCATATGGGGCACGATAGAGTTGTTTGATGCCCATTTGTTTGCGGAGTTTATCCGTGATGAGATTGACCGCGCTACCTCCGTCAATTTGAACATGATTGACTTGTTGAGGGCCCACCGTGGCATGTACCGTGGGAGTAGAGGTAGCAACAGCCCCCACCAAAACAGTCGGGAGTGGTAACTGGTCCTTGAGAGCAGGACAGAGTTTCAAAATTGTAGCCAAGCTTAAAGGAATTTTGATTTTGGCTAGCTCCTCTTGGAGTTCCAGAGGCACATGAGAAAAAGGATCGGCTGGATCCACAGGTGCGGGAGTGCGTGGTAAGGAAGCAGCAACTTCTTTGAGTAGGTCAACCTCCGCAGCGATATTGGGATATGTCTGAGAGCGTGGAGGTTGAGACGTGGAAGGTGCGTCTTGTCGTTGTTGAGCTCTCGTGGTGGCATGGACATTAGCCAGCGTCGCGACCTTGGCAGCTTGCATGAGGTTCAAAATGCTTTGGCGAACTTTAGGCATGACATTCGGCATGAGTTTCTCAAGTCCGGTGCAAAATGGACCTTTTGTCTTCTCGCATGAGGAATGGCGTCATTTGTAAAAGGCGGGTTGCGTGCCATTAGGAATAATGGTTAAGGGGCGTGGCATACAGTGCAGCGTGAAACCAAACCAACCCAATTTGATGGTTGGATTTGGAGGATTAAGAGCACGAAAAATTTCTTCACGTGCTTGTTGATCCATCCGAGGTTGATTGGCGGGAGCTGGTTGATAGCGTGATTGCCGAGGCGCTACGAGGTGGCTTCAAAGAACTGGGCCTTGGGCCTTGTTTGCCATTAGCAATCCGAGTTGGTAAGCCGTGAGGCGGACTGATGTGGTCCGATTGGTGCGAAGCCGCACTTTTGAACTTGGGGAGTTGAGGACACGCCGTGGTGGTATGACCCCATTCTTGTGATGATAACACCGAGCTTTGAAGGATCAAAAGGAGAAGCGTGTGTTGGGTCCCCGTTGTTGCTCCCATTGGCGATAGAGTTGATTGGGTTGCGCTGCGCAGTGGTGGGCGCTGATATGGCGATTGGTTTGAGGTGTTGTTTGCACTTGATAAACCATCTTGTTGCGGAAAGGTGTAGGATGAGTGCGAGTGCATTCTTCCGTGGCATGATTGCACATGTTGCGGCGTTTACAATGAGGCGGGCCATTGGTGGAGTTGCACTCATTCGCCAAGTGGCCTTGATATTTGCGAGATATGGCACGGATCATTGCTTGGCTGGGCAGATTGGCGTGTTGAGGTTGAGCAGCGATGCGGGGAACCATGGCCGGGTGGAATGAAAGGGAGCTCCTGAAGAGCCACGCCACGGGAGGAAACATTGACCGAGTGATTGACAAGATCGATGCTTTGCTCCAAAGTCTTGGTAGCGGAGTATTCATCATGAGTCGATAGGCTGGAGGAAGTCCTTGGAGAAACCGGACCAAGATCGGCTCTCGTGTGGGGTACTCCTTGAGTTTTTGGCGAGAATGTGAATGTGAAGACGGGCCCGCGCAAAATCCGAGGCGGAACTCCGTGGGCTCTTGTTGAAGGTCATTGAGTTGCTTGAGATGAAGTTGATCATCATCCGTGGTCCCATAGTGAGAAAGAAAAGCGGTTTTCATTTGGGACCAATCTTGTTTCAGTGGCTTTTGTTGGACATGAGCCATTGATGAGGGGAGCCACGCAATGTGGTGGAAAAGATGTGGAATTTCAGTTGAGGTTGCGCATGACCATTCGGAGACAGACAGCGAGCCTCAAATTCTTCCATGTGGGCCTGAGCACTTTGGTCTAAAGGTTTGCCTTTTCGTGTTGCCAAAGGTGGGATAAGTCGGCTTAAGGGTCCGAAGGTAGAGGTAAAAGTCTTTGGGCTGGACCGGAACATGATAGTGAGGATATTGAGGTGGAGTTGGAGGGGTATGGTCTTTGGAAAGACCCGGCTGAAGGGGTGGCTGAGGTGGGGGGGGCTTGGAGGTGCTGATCATTGGGTTTGAGGTCCGTAAGATTGTAAGCGGGAAGAGCGGTGGGAAAGGTAGGGAAGGGAAAATCACGGGGAGGAGCAAAAGAGACATGTGGATATCCCTGTCTACCCGTAGGAGATGATGGTTGTGAAGGCGAGGCGCCCCGGCGGTAAGAGTGATGGATGGAGGCATGTTGCGGGGTATGAAAGTAAGGTTGAGCGGTGGAGCGGATAGGGCTCTGATAGTGATGAGGAGACCGAGGTCGTGAGCAATGTTTGCACGCTTGAGGTGGAGAATTTGGACGAGACATGACACGAGGGGTGGGTGGCGCCGACCGAGCCCCTAGACCGAATGTGGCCTCCCTCAATGTCATAAGCAGATCCATACATGTCACGAACGACTTCCGTCGATGATGGCGCCCAATCGACGCCGCGGGAAAGAAGTTCTTCTCGGGCGTGAAGTTTGGACGCACATGGCGGCGTAAGAAGGAAAAACGAATCGCACCGGCGGCGGCGGTGTTTGGGGTGCGGGTTGGGAACTCTCTGCAAAGACAGCCCTCTGTGAGGACCCTTGATCTAACAGAGAATCCGGGGACTATGTCACGCGGGATTTGCAAGAAAAGAACAAGAAGAAGAAAACGAACAGAAAAAGAACAATGAGAGGAAAATGATATGCTTCCTTGATATCACTGATGAACATACATGAGCTCTCGCAATTGAGAGAAGACTGAAAAGAGACAAGACTCAAAACTCATCTAGCCATCATATGCTAGCTCTACTCATATATATAGTACAATGGCCTTTGGCCCAATATAGACACTCTGACTGATCTCGGTGCCGACTTCTGGAAAGAGGCCTGATTTGGAGGAATGTTGGCGGTGCCTCTTGAAGTGCCTCGAATCACGCTGACGCTGACGCGGGCGGTGGCGGGCCATCACTTGTCTGAGCGGCGCCTCTTGTTGACGGACGCAGGCTTTGACTGCGTGGTCTGCTGCTTGGTCTTCTGCTGGGCTTTGGAAGACTGACCCGTGCCTGTCTGTGGATCCTTAAGCTTGACCTGGTCCGTCGTATGCATGAATAGTCCTGAACCAGGAGGCACAGGACTAACACTATGCGGACGTTAAAATATACTTCCTTCCTTCCTTCCTTCCTTCTATATATGACCATGTGGATTTGGCATGCACTCCTTTAACAGTGTAATATTTATGTTTTTTCCATATTTTCAATTGCAGAACGTTTTTGTTTTATAATAGGATGCTAAAGTCAAACAAATTCTAGAGAATTTTAAAATAAATCCAGCAGAAATCAATTTATCATTATAGGATGTTTAGAACCTATGACTCTGCCCACTATTAGCGCAACTGGAGAGGTCCTTGAGAGATGAAATATTTTTTAGATGCTGAGGATCTGCAACCAATATCAAAAGAATTTTAAAAAGAATATATGAAAAGCTTCTCAAATGAGACTGTGTTATATGGCATTGTGGGCCTATGGCTGAATAAGACAGATTTCGTCAAGAACAGCTACAAGAATCTCACTATGCAGCCTCCTCTGCCTACCTCACCTCACTGATAACTGGGAAGTTTCAAATGTGAGTTATCGGTTTGTTTTGGCCTATGGTTTAGAACAAGAATATTCCTCCATAGCAATATCTTTTACTTTGGCAAGTTGTGCATCGGTGCTAAGAATCAACATCAGAGTTCATTCTTTAAACCCAAGTGTTAGCCCCTTTATCCAGTTTGCAAAACCACCCTTGAGTCTTTAGTGCATTGTTTCATCTTATATGATCACATCTGGTCTGTTTGGGCACTTGTTTGTGCGTCTTTCCACATCTCACAAGCCAGGAAATCCTCCTCGGCCTTCTCCCTCTTAGGTGGCCACACTTTAGAAAGTGGGCATTTAACATTTGTAGACCCTTAGTCTGTTGGATGGTATGGAAATATAGATGCCATGTGGTCTACCATGTGTGCCATTGGTCTTTGCTCTTTGCTTGGAGGTCGATTCTTTGCTTGGTGGCCGATTCTTTGCTCTTTGCAGCGCGTAAGAACATGCATTCAGAGATTTAAAAAAAAAATGCAAGCCCTGGCACAGGTTTTCTGTGCCAATTTTTTGCTCGATGCAGCCTGTCACAGCACATCTTCAATTCAGCTTCATCTTGCCACAAGAATCTGCTTCAAGGATCGGCTACAAGAATCTGCTTTCGAGCTTCAAAAGCACAAAATTCAAGTGTACCAAATCTCAAATTTCAAATTTCAAAATCTCAAATTTCAAATTTCAAATCTTGAGCATGGGTGGGAGAAAAAAAGAGAGTGTACATAAGAACAAGACAAGATATAGAGTGGCGGATGGGATATTTATCTAAGACTAATGGGATATTTATGGCCAGTGGAATATTTATTTAAGGAGATAAGTTGATAAAAGGTGGGGTTTAGGGTGGCCAATGGGATAGTTATTTAAAGAGATAAGTTAATAAACTTACGAAGGATTAAAATCTTATATAAATGGAAAAACCCTTGATAGAATTTCTTGTAACACTATGTAAGGAGTTATTTAGTGATATGGAATTCTGTGCTACATTTTACCCAAACATAATTCTTTTAACACATTAATGTACTCTGCATAGGTTTAATAGATTTAATGCATAGGTTTGCATACGTTTAATGCATTTCAATTGGCTTTAGAACTGTATTTTTGTTCTGAACCTTTAGAACTGCATTTTCAATGCCTCAGAACTGCGTTTTCCACTCCGAGTTGCCTTTCTCAAACTCGTGTTTTTACTCTAGCCCTCAGAAAGGCCCTAAAAAAGGGGGTTCCCCATTTTTTTCCTCTGAGCTACGTTTCTCGACTTCCGAGTCGAGAAAGGCTCTCAGACTTGCTTTTTTCAGAAATGGACCTTAAAACTGATTGTTTTTTTCTTTTTATTTGTACTGTATGTAGGGTCACTTCTCTAACTTGATTTTATCTCTTCCGGTCCAGATTGCGAACAGAAAGGACGTGATCGGAAGTCATGGTTTATTGAAGAAAGAGGACGAGAAGAGGCTGGTGATATGCATTGGGCAGGCCCGCGCGTTAAGATTTCTATTATCTTCAAGTTGCTTTCGTGGCTTAGAACACCTCGGACCTTTTTCCCAGTAGGCGGTTTGTGTGCGAAGATGATGTAATAGTTGTGATAGCCCAACAATCATGATCTCTTCAACCACTGTAAAATACAATGTAGTGAAATAATTTATGAATAAAAATTCTGGGTAAATTACCACTTTGTTTACAGCGAGATAGCATTTTCATTGGTATGTGCTCTTTACCTTTTCGACTCGCTAAAGACCATGTAATTTTTCTTAACATTTTTTTTCACACAGGAAAAAAGGCATCTTCTAAAGCAATAAAGGGGCTTCAAAAGTTTCGCATGTCCTTTTTGTGTAAAATAACAAGGTTCAAAAAAAAAAAAAAATGGGAATGGCATGTGACCCACTTTAATTAAATGCGACTTATGCATGGTTGCAGAATAAAAAACATGATTGGTGCTTGCCGCATACCTACCCTGGGTATTGTTTTTTTCCTTTGAAGCTGCATTTACATTCATCCCCTTTCTTTTGGGGGGTTCTTAAGGCATGGAAAGCTATGAGTTCATTAGCCTCTTTACATCCTTCCAATTGATCTCAGGCCTCCTCACCTTTCCTTAGAGTACATTTGCCTCATTTCCTTGACTCTTCAATGCTTTGTTTCCTCCATGCACCCCAAGCCACAATGCAGGTGGCTCTCAGTGGGTATAACTAGTTTTCAGGCCTAGTATCGACTCTGTTCTTAACTTTAAGGACACTTACAGTTTGACTTGGCTAAACTGTTATACACAGGAAGTAGTGGCTAACAACATCCCGTTGCGGCCTAATCTTGCTAATGATTGCATATGGAAGTTTACTGTGGATGATCAATATTTGACTTCTATGTTGCATGATGATGTTAAGAATGAGGTTTGGGGGTATCTTCACATTCCTGATCTTCTCTTTGTAATTATACATTCTTTTCAATATAGTTTCTTGTTCTTTAAAAAGAAAAACCAAATAAAGAAAGAAAGAAAGAAACTAAAGAAATGTCTAGCGTATTGTAGGAGTGAGGAAAAGAGGGAAGAAGAGAGTGATAAAGAAACTTCCACAACTGGTTGTTTGTAAACATTATGAGAAAACATCATGAACCAGTTCGTGTTGTATGATGTGAAAATTTAATAGTGATCTTACTTAACTCTGAATTAAATGCATCTTCGTTGCATGTAAACTTGATGGTATTGTTTGTCTTTTGTTGCATTATGTGGGGATTAGTCTATTTGACAATTGTTTGTTTTTTTGCATCACTAAGGGATTGCTTAAGCCAATCTCCCCCAATTTCATATTGTTTGTTGTACTAAGACTTGATCCCCCTCCACCTCTTATATGTTGATGGCGCTCTCCTCCCAAGTAGAGTTGCCTTTAGTAGCTAATATTCGCCATTTTGCTAATATTTTTGGATTTTATGAAAATTCACACTAAGGTTGGTAGGATTAAAAACAAAAATATGTTGTCAAGTTTTTATACAATACTCCTACAAAACTCTAATATTTGACTTGTATATGAAATGGGTTGATGAATTTTTGCTGGATTTCAGTATCACCCATCTATCGTGATTACCAGTCCATAACCATTTACTTGAGCTTGAGTTTTTCCTAGTGGACAAGAATAATATGAGTTGGTACACCATTTCCTTTCCAACAAAGACTTTCTTTAGGTCAAAATACAATTCAATAATCTTAGAAACTTCAAGATATACCTAAGGTAAATGCCAAGCATTATTAGAGACAACACTGAGTCTCAAGATGCCTTTTTTTTTTTTGGATTCTTTTCCTTTTTTTCTCTTCCCCAAAAAAAAAAAAAAAAAAAGAGCCAAAACTAATATTTTTTTTTTTTTTTTTTTTCCAAAACCATTTCATATGATTTAGGTGTCTTAAAAAATAAGTCAAGATTGGTTTCTCCTTATTGGAAATACACATGATCAAATTGATCAAATGTTTACTCGGTTTTCTATTATTAGAGGGAAATTTTACATTGTATGTATTCGTTGTGTGAGGGTAAGATTCCCATCGATCCGAGACATCGAATCGCCATTCTAGAATGGGGCGAGCATGCATGTCTTGCATGCATGCATGCGGCGCATGCCTTCTCTGGTTGGGAGTTCGCCATTTTAGGCGCGGTTCTGCATCAACGTCTCATCGGCGCTTCCTCTTCTCTCTCAGCAGTACCTTATTCTCTTTGAATTGAATCCAGGCAGGGGAGGGGCTTCTCCCTGCTTGGTTTGGCCAATTTGGCGTTTCTTTCATGCTGTGGCATGTCCTTTCTCGGCCTTGGCTCTTCTTTAGCCTTCATCCTGTGACCTTCATCCTCGATCCTAGTTTTGTTAAGGAAGTCCTTTGGTATTCGGGCGGTTTGTTGGTTTCATGCGAGCCCCATTCTAGAATCCCATCGATCCGAGACATCGGATCGCCATTCTAGAATGGGGCGAGCATGCATGTCTTGCATGCATGCATGCGGCGCATGCCTTCTCTGGTTGGGAGTTCGCTATTTTAGGCGCGGTTCTGCATCAACGTCTCATCGGCGCTTCCTCTTCTCTCTCAGCAGTATCTTATTCTCTTTGAACCCACCCTCCCCCCCCTTCTTTGTTTATTGTCTTTGTCGCCTGGCACGCGTGACCAGCCCCTCTATTTGACGAGGTTTTGTTTTTCTTGTCGGCGTGGGCGCGTGATCACCCCCTCCACGGGGGAGGTTTGTTTTGTTACGTTTTTTTGTGTTGGTGATGTGCAGGTACAGGTTGGCGAGCGGCATCTGTTTCGACTTCTCCATTCGTGGGTTTTGGGAGCGATTTCTCTGCCTTATGTTTGTCCAAGCCCCTTGCCGAAGGCTTATCACTAGGGTTTTTCCTCGAAAACCCGAAAGGGCGGGGTTTTTTAATCCCGGTGATAAGCTTTCGGCAGGTACACCAGCCAAACATCTATTAGCATTGTATTTTATGGCGTCCAAATTATATAATTGGATATTCCGCAGATTTTCTACAATGGTGGATAGTGGGTAGCCGCACACATGCGAACTACCCATGAAAAAATAAAGGGAATATCCAATTATATAATTTGGACCCCATAAAATACAATGCTAATAGATGTCGTGCGGTGTGTTTTCCATACTCGGCCTATGTTTTATTGCTTATGTAGCATTCTTTAATGTTGATCCTCTATGTGACACCCTATGTCTCAACCCATTAAATTAATGCATCCATTTCGTTCTTCTGGATTTCGTATGGTCTTTTTGTATTTAAAGCATATCTTTATTTTTCTATAGCTTGTGGGTTTGTATCCTCAACCTCACCGATCCAAGACATTTGGGGTTGGCAAATATTCATTTTCAACTCTAGTAGTGCTCCTTCACTGTTTTTCTACAGGTATCTCTGGATGGATGCGCGGGAGGGGTTAGCACACTTCTCCTCATTCTAGACATCATCTTGAGCTTGGGATTTCGATTTGACCTTGATTCACCTTGCTGCCGTCTTCGCGCTCTCCACTCTTCCTTCCACACAACTGTCCCGCCCATAACCATCTCCACTCTTTTGTCAACCTGGCCCACTTTGATCCCTTTCGGGCTCATCTATAGCGACATCACAGCTTTCTCGTCTCGGGTGCCTCCAAATCCATCTCTCTCTCTCTCTCTCTCTCTCTCTCTCTCTCTCTCTCTCTCTCTCTCTCTCTCTCTCTCTCTCTCTCTCTCTCTCTCTCTCTAATTAGGTCGCTACTGTAGGGCGATGGCAACTACACGAAAATCCAAGGCTGTGTCCAAGATCGATGGGGGCACATCAGGGATTGCCACAGGGGTAAAAACGGACTCCGTAGTAGAAATAGTAGGAAAATTTAAAAAGCAAAAAGGCATACCTGAGGTCGTATCTGCAGAAGTCGGGTCTGCAATAATCGCAGCTGCTATCTCTGATGCCGAATCGTCGGATGGGGAAAAGCCTGAGGCAGGGACTTCATGTAAGGGGGAAGCAGGCTCACAATCGATGCCCTTTCTAGATATGGCACAAAACATGGCACAGATTCGTCCAGCAGCAGGCCTGCCCTTTTGCCAATCTGCTGCACCTTTTGGAAATATGAGCTTTGAATTGTTTGGAACAGGGGAAACGCAGCAGCAGCAGCAGCAAATGGCAGGATC
Source organism: Isoetes taiwanensis (assembly GCA_021234155.1). Classification (NCBI taxonomy): domain Eukaryota; kingdom Viridiplantae; phylum Streptophyta; class Lycopodiopsida; order Isoetales; family Isoetaceae; genus Isoetes; species Isoetes taiwanensis. The sequence continues at coordinate 3,618,012 of JAJEKV010000057.1, read as the reverse complement.
TGGCAATAGCAATCAGATGGTAATGTTGCTATTCAATATGAATAGCATTTTGATGAAGCTGGTAGACTCTCTAGAAGCCAGCAGGAAAGAATCTGCAGTTCGTGAATCGGAATTCGTCAAAGTTCTTCAAGACATCTCTGTAACTATGAAGGAGCTGCGACAGGAAAATATTACACTGAAGGAAGAAATTGCAAAGTTACAACAGCAGCAGCAGGATGATTCTAGTAGTGAAGAGGAGGACGATGGAGAAGAAAGTTTCAGGGAAATTGTGAACAAACTAAACACGAAGATGAGCGAAGTGTTGGAACAACAAGAGAAGGAGAGGCGGGCTTCCAACTTAAGGATTGTGGGGCTGCCTGAACGTGAAGGAGAACGATGTGCAGAGCAGGTATTTCATTTGTTTAATGAGACAATGGACATTCCTGTTAAAAATTTCAGTGCATTTAGAGTAGGGAAGAAAACAGAGAGGCCAAGACATGTCATTGTTAAATTTGATTCTAAAGAGGACAGAGCAAATGTACTGAAAAAAAGAATGAATCTGAAGGGAAAGGATATCTGGATAAATGAGGACCTAACTCCTGCACAGCTTGAGAGCCGGCAAAGTGAAATTGCAAGGATGAAGGAGGCTAGAAGGAATAATCAAAAAGCATACTGGAAAAATGGCAAGGTCTTCATTGAATAGGAAATAGAGACCATCAGAGTTACATTGTGGAATATTAATGGCAAAACAACAGAGGTAGCTTTGCTAGATAATATTCTCAAATCCTGGGATATAATTTTTATGGTCGAGACGCATGAAAATGAAGAACAAGGATTACCGGAAATACCTGGCTTTACATTATTGCATTCTGTGTGGAATAGAAAAGGTTGGAGAAGGAAGGGTTTCGGAGGAGTAGCTTGCTACATAAAGAACAGTTTAAAGTCTATGGTTGGGAGTATTCAGAGGGATACATCCAAACAATTTATGTGGATAGAAGTTATGGGAGGAGAAAACAGGCTTTTTATTGCGGGATGTTATTTCCCTCCAAGGGAATCGCCTACTTATCAGGCAGAGAATATGGACAAAGATGACCCATTTCATCATCTGGAACAGGATGCTATGAACTTGGGGGAAAAAGGAGAAATTATTATCATGGGTGATTTTAATGGGAGAATAGCAAACAGACAAGCATACATTGCAGCTGAATCTGGGGAACCCATTTGGATGGAGAGAATTGATGAGGAGACAATGCAGGCAATGGGAATATCCCGGCACACAGACGATGGTTGTCTTGATGTACAGCCACAAGGTGGACATTTACTGAATATGTGTAGTGGATTGGAGTTAGTAGTGCTTAATGGTATTCAAAAATTCCCTTTATCTGGTAAATGCACATCCATAGGGTCACTGGGCAGAGGAGTTAGTGTTGTGGATGTCACTTTGACTAGTATCAATATGCTGGAGAGGATCAGGGATTACTTTGTAGAGGATACAGTAGCTACATCTGATCATTACCCCATTGTGATGGATTTGGAAGTGAAAGGCAATAAAACATATACATATACAGGTGAGAAATCAAATCAGGAAGGGAATATCAATATATGCATGAAGAAGCATAAGGAAGATATGTTTATGGACTGTTGTGAAAGCATGGCTTATGCCACTGAGTGGTCTGGAAAAGCAGAAGAGATAGATGCACAATTGACAAAAATCCTCATAGAGGCTGCAAAAATATGCTTTGTATCCCGACGAAAGCTTAAGGGGCTACCGTGCAATGGGTGGTATGACCAGGAATGCAGACTTAAGCATGCAGAATTTAAACAGGCCAGTTTGGAGTTCAAACATAACATTAGGGTGGAATATCGCAAACTGGTTAGGAGGAAAAAAAGGGCCTATTACCACTCCAAACAGGAAGAGCTAGCTTTTGAACTTTTAAAGGATCCGAAGAAGTTTTGGACAAGACTTAAACAAAAGAAGAAGCAAGAATGCATGCTGGAGGTGGATCAACTCCTTCGCTTTCGAGGTAAGTAAGTTGTATCACATACGGCAATCTTTGAGGTGATAAATAAAGGTGAGCCAACCTTGATATTGCAAGTAAGTGACGTATTTAATGGGATTAAAAAAATGTCATGTGGTAAAGCTAAAGACACTTATGGGATGGTGGCAGAAATGTTAAAATGGGCGGGAGCTAAAATCATACAAGTCATAACCAGTATGATGAATGATGCACTGATAAATGGTTTTCCAGGAACTTGGCAAGTGAATCGAGTGGTACCGATACATAAAATGGGAGACCCTCGTGACCCTAATAATTACAGGATGGTGATGGTTAGTAGTCTATTTGCTAAGTTGTTTGCGACAATATTGGAACAAAAGATAAGTTCATGGGCAGAAGAGAATGAAATCAGAGCTGAAGCCCAAGCAGGGTTCCGTCCTAATAGGTCAACATTGGACCATTTAGTTACAGTGAGGGCAGTGACAGATTCTATAAAGAAAACCAAGAAGCCACTGTTTGCGTTATTTGTAGATCTCACCAAAGCATTTGATATGTTAAAAAGGCAGAACATATGGGATCATATGCAAAATATTGGGGTACCACAGGAATTGAGAAAAGCGGTAAATACTTTGTATGAGAAGGTGATTGTACAACTCTCTTTTCCCTTGAACCAGGAAGGTCGAGAGGAAATAATTAGTGATACGGGAGTGAAACAGGGTTGCCCTTTATCTCCGACTCTATTTGGATTGTATATCGACCAACTAGAGGAATGGTTACGAAGCAATAGCGAAAGAGGTACCACGCTAGCAGGGTATGTAATCTTGCTTCTATTGTATGCTGATGATATAGTGATGTTTGCAAGATCAGCAACGGACATGCAAAAACATATAGATGCTCTGGCCTCGTTTTGTGATAAAACAGGTATGAAAGTGAACTTGACCAAAACAAAGATATTAGTATTTGGGCTGAAAAAACCGAACTTCCACTTTCTTTATAAAGGGCAAGAGATTGAAATATCTGATACATATAAGTATTTGGGACTTGTGGTAGACCACAATTATAGCTGGAATAAGGCAGTGGAACAAAGGACAGATGCAGGTGTTAAGGCCCTATATGCGTTACAGAGACAATGCAGGAAAGCGGAAATAGTGGATTGGAAAATGAAGAGGATTTTATATGATGCCTTGGTGAGAAGTGTTGTGCTTTATGGCTGCGAAGTGTGGGGTCCAGGATTATCCCAAGAAATGTGGAAAAGGGTAGAAAAAGTACAGAAGAAGTTTTTACTGACAGAGCTGGGAGTAAAAATGCAAACCCCATACCCGATGATGTTAGCTGAAGCAGGTCTAGTAAGCTTAGAGGTGGAAGCACTATATCGAACATTGAAATACCTCTTGAGGATATATGGAATGGAGGCAACCAGACTGCCTAAGCTAGCTATGATACATAGTACAATGAAAGGGTGGTATGCAGAAATTGGAAAATGGCTACAAAAATGGGGGATGTGTTTGGATGATATGCCAACAGACCAAAGAGACTTGTTTTGGTGGGTTCAGAGGCATGCTCAAAACAAAATGTGGCAAAATCCAGGAATAAAGATGCAATATTATAGGGAAAAAATCAATCCGTCATTGGGAGAAGGACCTCATCTCATAGGGAAAGGTTCATATTATCGGAGGCATCTACTCTGCAGATTGAGACTTAGTTCACATCATCTAGGAGTGGAGGTAGGCAGGTGGGGGAGGATACCTCGAGATAGACGTATATGTAAAAGTCAAGCGGTATGGATGATATAGAGGATGAGGAGCACCTAATCTGCGATGTCCATCATATCTTTTTGAGATTTCGTTTTGGTATATCAAGTGAAGTTACATTGGCAGGTTTCTTCCAACTACCAAATGCTACATCTAGTGATTACTTATTAGAGGTGATGAAGGTAAGAGAGACTTCCATTAAAAATTATAAATGTTTATTAGATATATATGAAATGGAGGAGAGTGAGCTCATTGATACTCTAACAGAGGGTACATTGGAAACGAATGATTGATGTACAAAAAAATGTAGGGGGAAAGTTGTATGTCTTCTAGACCTGATGGTCTCATAGATGTTATATATACATTTCATTTCATTTCTCTCTCTCTCTCTCTCTCTCTCTCTCTCTCTCTCTCTCTCTCTCTCTCTCTCTCTCTCTCTCTCTCTCTCTCTCTCTCTCTCTCTCTCTCTCTCTCTCTCTCTCTCTCTCTCTTGTGATCTGAATTGGCATTTTCCGGGGATCGTGTGCATGGGATGGAACATCCTAAAAAGGAGACAGATAAGATATAGGGGAAAAAGGGCTCCAAGGAGGTGGGCTCCAAGGCTGATTCTGGCTCCCTGGGGGCAAATAAATCTGTGGTAGGCAATGTCAAGAAGGTAAAAAATGAATGTAAAAGGCAGGGCAAGGAAGTTCTTCTGAAGACATCTCGGATGACACCTCGGATGGGGACTCGGTACCAGCGGAATCTCGAGGCAGAGGCAAACCGATTTGGGGCTGAAGGCTGACATATCGAGAGGGCTTGGGCCTGTCTTTGGGGCTGATTTGCAGCGAGCTATGGCGCTTTCTGGATTCTTGGGAGGAGAGATGCTAATGGGTCAATTGCTTACGGTGATGATGAAGCTACTAGAATCCATGGAGCAGTCCAGGAAGGAAGCAGAGCAGGCAAGGAAGGAGGCGGCAGCCCATCAGGCACAAATGCTTAAGCTTTTGCAAGGTATGAATGAGTCTTTGTGTTCTTTAAAGAGTGAAAATGTAGAGCTAAAGCAGCAGCTAGCAAGCGTATCGAGAGACAAAGCAGGTCATGGATCAAAATTTGAGACTTGAATAGGGGCTCAAATGATGGTTTTCAAGGAGCAATTGATGCTTTGAATGAGAAAATGGAGCACTTGGCTGATATGCATGAAAGGGAATCAAAGGCTAATAATTTCAGAATTTCTGGCCTACCAGAAAAGGAGAATGAGGACACAAGCATGGCTGTTCAAACATTTCTTGCAGAGAATATGCAGGTGCAGGTGGATATTTTGGAGGCATACCGGGTTGGAAGGAAGGGGGAAGAAACACGGAATGTATTGGTGAAGTGCGATCCAAGGAAGCGAAGGCTCGGGTTATGCGGTTTAACATTGCTTAGGGCAAATATATATGGGTCAATGACGACTTAACTAAGACCCAATTTCAAAGAGAAGAGAAGATCTTAAGAGGATGAAGGAGGCAAGAGCGGCTGGACAACGTGCTTCTTGGAGGAGGAGGAAAAGTGATTGTGGAGGATGCATAGGAAGTAGCGACCGCCGGAGTTAGTTTTTGGAATGTAAATCGTTAAAAGTAGTAAGATATGTGCTATGGATGACTTGCTAGCAAATGTAGACATAGTTTTCTTTTGGAAGCGATGTGAGCATGAGGAAAAGGCTCTTCGGATATTTCTAGTTTTACGCTATTGCATTGATTATGGAATAAGAAGGGCTGGAATCTCAAAGGTACAGTGGTATTGCATGCTATGCTCATAATGAAATTGTGCATCAAAGTGTGTGTTTTGACACATAAGGCAACTGCACAATACATTTGGATTGAATTGCCAGGTAGGGGCAACAAGATATATGTAGCTGGTTGTTATTTCCCCCAAAGGGAATCACCCGTGTATAACAAAGGAGATCTGGATAAGGATGACCCATTCTTTCACTTAGAGCAGGATATACTAGCTTTGGGTTTGGCAGGGGAAGTGCTATTGTTAGGAGACTTTAATGGGCGTACGAGAAACCATCAAGCAGCTTTGGTGGGCCTAGATGAAGAAGCAGAATGGTTGGAAATGCTGGATGATTGGATGGAGCAGAACATCAGAGGACAATGTGAAATGGCTGACACCGCAGGGGCGTCATGTCTTACATATGTGTAGTGGTTTTGAGATGGTGATCTTCAATGGCACGGATAGGTACCGAACTCGGTAAAGTTTAACTTGTAAAAATGCTAGTGTGGTGGATTATGTTATTGCCAAACCTACTTTTGCGAGAACATGTTATTAGCTTTACGATTGGAGATGAGAATGAAAGCTCGGATCATGTACCTTTGCTCATTGAACTTCGTGTACAGTGGCATCATAGGCAGCAAGAAGATACATATAAAGGTAAATGGATGTCTCTCAAGTATGATAAAGCTCATGAATATAGCGAGATATGAAAGCGAGAAAAATGGCATCTTTTGCATGGCCCACATCGATGGGGATATGAGTGAGGCGTTGTCTAGGGTTTTGCTTGAATCGGCCGAATGAATGTTTTGTATCCCACCAAAGAACGGAGGGGGCTGCCATGTAATGGATGGTTTGACATGGAATGTAAAATGAGAGGCAAAAAAATTTAGAGCAAAAGCACAAAGGCGACTAAAGTAGGAGGAAAGGAAAGTGTATACCAAGCTGGTCAAAAATAAGAAGAAGGCATATTTACATCGTAAACATAGGCGAATGGTGGAAGAACTGCTGGTTGACCCAAAGAAATTTTGGAATAGGCTTAAACCCTTGAAGCATGGGGGTAATGTGTTGCAAGCGGAGGCACTAATGGAGCATATGCATAATTTATACCATGTCCATGGAGTTGAGGATAAGATGGCGAAGAGACATGTGAGATGGATGATATGCTTACCTTTACCGGAGGATGTTCAGGTGGGACTCAAGAGACTTGCTAATGGCAAAGCGGCAGATGCTTGTGGCCTTAAGGCTGAAATGCTTAAGTGAAATTTGGAGAAGCGGTTCTGAATAGGCTGGTTGACATGTTCAATATGGCTTTGAGAGATGGGTTTCCTAGGGCTGGCGGCAGGTTAATAGGGTTGTGCCATTGCACAAGTCGGGGGATACATCGATCCGGGTAACTACCGTACCATTATGGTTGGCGCCTTTACATAAAAACTGTATGCCTCTATACTTGAGGGCAAGATAAGCAAGCTGGGGCGAGAGGGTCACAATGCTAGAGCAATAGGCCAAGCGGGCTTTAGACCTAAAAGTCTACAAGCCCGACCATTTGGTCACCCTTCGTGCTATGATGGATTGGTGGTGGGAAAAAGGAAACCTTTGTATCTTTGTATTTGTGGATTTCAAAGCAAGGCCTTTGACATGGTGAATAGGCAAAATCTGTGGCATAGGATGGTAGATTTGGGCATCCCGATGGGGCTTAGGCATGCGGTAAGTGTTCTTTATAAAAAGTACTCGTGCAACTCTCTTTCCCTTTTGTTAGAATGTGTGATGATGTAGTAGAGAGTAATATGGGAGTCAAAGCAGGGGTGTCCTTTGTCGCCTACCTTGTTTGGATTGTTCATAGATCATTTGGAGGGGTGGATAAGAGCACATGGAGGGATGGTACATCCTTGAATGCGTATGTACTTATGCTCTTGCTATATGCTGATGATATTGTGTTGCTATCTCGAGCATCTGGGGATGCAAAGACATTTGGATGTGCTTGCGGTTTTTGTGATGCTAAAAGTATGCGGTGAATTTGGAAAAGACAAAGGTCTGTTGTTTTGGAGCGAATAAAACAGATCATGTGCGGCTATTTTACAAGGGTAAGCAAGTTGAGGTCGTTGAAAGCTATAAGTATCACGGGTTTATTTGTAGACAAAAGTTCGAATTGGAATCGGTGATCGAACATAGAGTGAGTGCGGGCTTAAAGGCACTATATGCAATGCGAGAGAAGGTGTGTGAATCTTGACATTTGGAACTTGAAATGAAACGCGATGCTCTTTAAAGTATTGGTACAAACGGTTATCTTGTATGGTTGTGAAGCACGGGGGCGGGGCCTCGCTAATGATGGGTGGAAAAAGGTGGAAAAAATACAAAAGAAATTTTTTTCACAGGCTCGGGCACTAAAATGCAAACGCCATATGATATGATGTTAGGAGAGTGCGGGGGATGATACCCTTGAAGCTGAAGCTCTTTGCAAAACTTTACGTTACGCATAAGGTTTTATATGATATGCCCGATAATAGCTTGCCAAGAATTGCTGCAGCAGAGAGTAGTGACAAAGGTTGGTATCGCGGATATTAGTAGATGGCTGGTGAAATGGGGGATGGATATTCACTTTAAGTGCGGATGAATCGGGAAGATATTGAGGGATGGGTTAGGAAGAGTGTTCTCACTAAGACATGGAGCACGCCATTTGTGAAGAAAGAGTACTATCGGACTCGGATGAATCCCACATTGAAGGCGTAGCGGTATCTTAGTGAACCCATATCTATGAAGCATAGGCAAGCAATTGCGAGGATCCGGTTAAGCTCGCACCATCTTGGTGTGGAGGTAGGGAGATGGGCGGAACATCGCTCATGATCTTAGACATTGTAACTTGTGTAGTGACGGTGTGGTGGAGGATGAGGCTCATATCTTACTTTGTTGCCATGCTTATTAGGACTTAAGAGTCATACATGGGATCAGTGCTACCTCCCTTGAGGAGTTCTTTTCGGTACCCAGGGGGCATCCATTGGGGATATATTGTTGACATTCTTCAACATAGAGATGCTTGTTTGAAAAATCAGAAGGAAGGTGCAGAGATTGAGATAGAGGAGCCCGGTGTGTTACTCTCGGAAGGCCTTTGGATGACTTGTTTTATAATTTTGAATGTAACTTGTAAGCGTCTCATAGACACGGTGGTCTCAAGGCGGAATAATAGATTTCATTTCATTTCATTTCTCTCTCTCTCTCTCTCTCTCTCTCTCTCTCTCTCTCTCTCTCTCTCTCTCTCTCTCTCTCTCTCTCTCTCTCTCTCTCTCTCTCTCTCTCTCTCTCTCTCTCTCTCTCTCTCTCTCTCTCTCTCTCTCTCTCTCTCTCTCTCTCTCTCTCCTTTTAGTTCCATTTAAATTTTTTGAGTTCTTTTCTGTCCCATTAAAGTATTTTGCGACATGGTTTCCACCTCTTTGTCCTCTGTGGCTACATTTCTTATATGTATATTATATATTTGGGTTTGGACCTATACTTGGATTTGAATATTTGGGGTTGCGTTTAAGATTTTTTCTTCTTTTTTGCCATCATCATCTGGGAGCTTTAGTGTTTGTTGGTTCCTTTGTTCACTTTATTAGCGCAATTATTTTGTTGCTTCACGAAGCTGCATTCTCTGTTCTTGAACATGGGTGATGGGTGATGTTGTTGGATTTGGGAGATTCTTTGTTTTCGTTAGCTCCACTTTGTCATATTCGCAGTTGGCTTATTTTTTCCGTGAATAGCTTTGCTCACAATATGTAACATTACATACTCATTATGTTTTCATTTCCTTTAACAGGTACATTCCCTTCTATGAGGTGTTGATTATATTTGGTCTTGTTTTTCTTGTCACCGTTTTCAATAAGAGGCTACATTTGCTCACTTGTTTCTGCCATTCTTTATTTATTGATTGTGCATGAGGTATTATCTTGGGCGCATCCTAATTTTGTACAGGGTGCTAGTCCTGCCTAGTTCTAGAGCTGGTTGTTGCCATCTTTTTTCACTGTACATTGTGCTCTCATTGTGCATTGTCCATTGTGCTATCATTATACATCATTTGCCGGGGAATTCATTTATAGCTCGCTATCATTGTGCATTGTGCTACCATTATACATCCTATTTGCTATTTGGCTATATTTGGACGCAAATTTCTGTTTATCATGTTTTTTCTTCCACCTGCTGGGTGACGCTTTTCTCCACCCCCGGGTGATGCTATCCTCTCTTTTTCATGTATTGTTGATTTTTCCTCATTACTAATCGCTCATATCAATTTGAGTGCTTGTTGTTGTGCAGCTGCCGCTTCACCGTTCTGCACGTCCTTATTCTCCTTCACTGCTAATGGGTGCCTTCTACATGTTGCAATTCTTCTCACGCTCACGGTCATTGGCGCTCCTCTTCGTCTCACCCTTGTTACGTGCTTCGTGACCCGACTCAACACTTGGAGGTTTCACGGCGGCTGGGCTTATAGTTTATGAAGTTACGCCTCATTTTTTCGTTTAGGTTGTGATCCGAATTAATTTCGTCTCAGTTTCCTTCTTGACCTTCTTTTTGATCGGTGCTAGCATGTCTACGTCCTCTTCCTCAATCTCGTCCCTCGTTGCCAAAGTATGTTTTCCTATTGGGGCCTTTATTCATGGCTTTACGCATACGGTTTTATTTGTCTTCTGACATCACTATACATTTCTTCTATGCTTCTCTGCACCAGACCTTAGCATTTTCGCTCTCCTCATCTTGTTCTACCCTTTTCCCAACCTTATGAACCTCTTTGCTTTAGACTTCTTGTTGATGTCCACCTCATTTTTCTTATCATTTTTTCTTTTGGATGCTTATCTTTCTTTCGATGTGGCATATCTTGAGTTTTTGTGCTTGGGGTCTTATCTTGGGCGCATTCTAATTTTGTGCAGGGTGCTAGTCCTGCCTCTTTTTAGTTGTCTTGGGGAATTCCTTTCTAGCTGGTTGTTGACTATCAATTGTGCTATCATTGTGCGTTGTGCATTATGCTATCCTTATGCATCATTTGCCAGGCAATTCATTTCTAGCTAGCCGTTGAGCTCTTTGTTCACAGCGTATTGGGTTATCATCGTGCATTGTGCTATCATTATTTATCATAGTTGCTATTTAGCTATGTCTGGATGTGCCAAATATTGTGTTTGGCACTCCATTGCAATTTTGTGACAGGAGTTTCTCGTGGACTATTTTTTTATGGGTGGTCTTTGCGGGTGGCGTTTTTCTCCACCCTCGGGTGATCTTTGTTTATTTCCACCTCGAGGGTGACGCATATTTCTTTTTACATGATTGTTATCCACGCCCTGTGATGCTATCTCCACCGGCGGGTGATGCTGTTTATTTCCACCTCGAGGGTGACGCATATTTCTTTTTACGAAATTGTTATCCACCCGTTGGGTGATGCTATCTCCACCGGCGGGTGATACTGTTTATTTCCACCTCGAGGGTGACGCATATTTCTTTTTACGAAATTGTTTTCCACCCGTTGGGTGATGCTGTTCTCCACCCTATTGGGTGATTCTCTCTTTTTTCTGCTACATGTTGGATTGTCTTTAACCATTCACGGGTGGTTTTCGAGTTCTTTGTGTTGCTTGCAGGTTTTACGCCATCGGCTTATAGTTGAGGAAGTCGTTGGGTAGTCGGCCAGTTTGTGTCTCTTGCGAGTCCCTTCCCAGAATAGCATCGATCCGAGCCATCGGATCGTCATTCTGGGATGGGACGAGCTACTATATAAGGCCATTTCCTCTTTCAGACCGGTTATCGGCGTCTTCTCACAGCAGCTCTTCTTCTATTCTCGTTGCTTCCCTCCGTTCCCGCCCTGTTGCGTGGGGGCATAAATTTGCTTCTCTCTCACCATTCACGGGTGTTTTTTAGGGGTTCTTTGTGTTGCTTGCAGGTTTCCGCCGTCTTCTGGGGTCCTGCTATGTTTGTGTTCGCCATCAATCCACCTCCTTCTGTTCTCCAAGCAACACATTCAAGGCTTCCGCCGTCTTCTGGGGTCCTGCTATATTTGTGTTCGCTGTCCACCCATCTCCTTCGGTTTTCCAGGCAACACATTCAAGGTTGTTGGCGACCATTTCTCATTAGGGTTTTCCTCGAAAACCCGAAAGGACGGGGTTTTTTATCCCGATGAGAAGTTGTCGCCATTACCCTTCTATATTGCCTGTGCACATTTCTTTTTTTTACGGGGTAGTCCGATATTGTTTCTATGGTCGGCTACCCCTCTCGATTCTTCAAAACATTGTATCCTGCTGCTGTGCTTTTCATTCATCTCAACAGTTTTTTCTACAATGGTATAGGGTGGGTAGCTGCACATCGCAGGCTACCCAAAAAATAAAAAACATAGGGAATATCCAGTTATAACACCTGGACCCCAAATAAAATTGTGTGATACAGATGTTGGCTAGTGTACCTGCCGAGAGCTTATCGCCGGGATTAAAAAACCCCATCCTTTCGGGTTTTCGAGGAAAAACCCTAGCGATAAAATCTCGGCAAGAGGCTTGGACAACGCAGGGTTGCTAAACGTTCCCACAAAAAAACCCACGTTCCACAGAGAATACCGAAGTCGCGCATCACCCCTGGACCTGCACATCACCAACAGAAAAACTAATAGCGAAAAAACCTCGAAAAGCGAGGGGCTGGTCACGCGTGCCACGCGACAAAAAACAACATTTACACCTCGAAAAAGCGAGGGGCTGGTCACGCGTGCCACGCGACAATTATAACAAATATGAACATATACATAACAATTTTAAGGGAGGGAAGGGTGGGAGCCATGGATACTGCTGAGAGATGAGAAAGCGACGATGAAACGTCGATGAAGAACTCTGCAATAAATAGTGATCCCCCAACCTGATGAACGGCCTAAAAATGCATGCGATGCATGCATGCGACGCATGCAATGCATACATGCTCGTGGGTGAAAGCATGTTGTAGTGGAACACCCTGCGATTTTAAATGTTTGTTTGGCGCCTAGTGCATGTACTGCCCGGATTCAATCATTTCTTGAACTGCAACAACCCGATTCCTACGCCACCCGTCCCATTCCAATTTCCTACGCCATCCGTCCCATTCCAATCTCCACCTAACCGATTTCTAAACCCACGACCCACCCACGCCTTTCCTGAAGCACACGGCTATGGCGCTTAATCCGGTTGTGGATCAATCCAGTTCATACTTTGAATCATTTAATTTGGAAGCAAATCTGCCTAAAATCTCAAACCGGAGCACAGGTAAGAGAAGGAGAACTCCAGAACAAGAACGAGATCATAAAAGACGCCAAAGGAAAAGAAAAATGGAAGCTAAAGAAGAATTAGCAAAAATTGCATCAGCAGAGGGAGGATCCACCAGAACGGCCTCTACTAGGCGTCGGATGGTATTGAAATTGTTATCTTCATTTCATAGCACCACTAAAGGCTTGGGCGGTGATGATAAGAAAAGAGGTTTTACGTGATTTTCTGGAAGATGACACAATGGACAGCGTACTTGGTGAAGAGCTGAAAGATTTGCAAGCCAAGAGCATTGTGGTCAGCAACCTCAGGGCTTCCATTCAACTTGTGAAGAAGTCTAACAGCAATGACAGTTTAGCAGCCAAGAGTAGTTGCCTTGCTATGGCCGTAAGAGGAAGCATTAATACCGAAAGTGCTAATCCCAAATCGGTGCTTTCGGGGTTTTGGTAAAGCTGGCCGGGTGTTCATCCTAGGAATCTTACCAAAGCAAAATTGAAGAGGGAAGAGATAGATTGCAAAGGGGGGAAATGGGTTTTGTACAAAAGAGTTAGAAGAGCAGATGCAATTCCCAATTCTGTCATAGAACTTGTGCAGCAATTTTGGACCGAAAACAGTAGGGTCTCTCCAAATGCAAAGGATGTTAAGTTCAGAAGATTGGAACGAAATGTAAGAGAGGATCATGCCACTCACTATCTGGAAGAATCACAGGTTATTTCATTTCTTCATCTTCACCACATTTTTTATTGTTAATGTGGTATGTGGTATGTGGTTAGTGATTGCTTGTGATATGTGGTTGGTGTGGTTAGTGATTGCTCGTGGTGTGTGGTGCCTATTAATGCTGTGATATATGATATGTGCTGCCTAGTGTGGTGAGGCACGTGGTGTAAAATAAATGCTGTAAATATATGCTTTGTGGTGCCTATTGTGGTGCCTAGTGTGGTGAATAACATGGTGTAAAATAAATGCTGTAATATATTCTATGTGGTGCCTAGTGTGGTGAAAAATATGGTGTAAAATAAATGCTATGTAATATATGCTATGTGGTGCCTAGTGTGGTGAAAAATATGGTGTGCAATAAATTATGTATTATATGCTTTGTGGTGCCTAGTGTGGTGAATAACGAGGTGTAAGATGAATGTCTGTAATATATGCTATGTGGTGCCTAGTGTGGTGAAAAATATGGTGTACAATAAATTATGTATTATATGCTTTGTGGTGCCTAGTGTGGTGAATAACGAGGTGTAAGATGAATGTCTGTAATATATGCTATGTGGTGCCTAGTGTGGTGGAAAATGTAGTGTGCAATAAATATGCTGATCACCTTGTTATCTTCCTTGCAGTTGCAATTGTTCAGGAAATTCAAGACGGAACATCCTAGTGTTATGATCAAACAGAGGATGTTTGAAAAGCTGAAACCATGGTTTGTTGTAAAATTAAAGGACTTCAATAGTTGCTGCTGTATATACCATGTTAGAATGCAGATGCTAATAGATGGCTTCAATAGTATGAGAACTAAGCACCCAAAAACTGCATTTGCACTTGTCGACTTTGCTTGGTCGGACATATATGGTGAATCTGAGGCGTCCCGAATACAAAATAAGTAGCACAAGAAGTGCGTGGCAAGGGATTTTATGTGAGAAAACTAGCTTCCAACCTTACCATAAGAGGGAATGCATTACGGGTGAGTGTAAAGAGTGTGGGATTAAGAAGTTCCCTATCGCCCACATGAACAATCTAGTGATAGTGGCATGGTGAAGTGGGAATACCTAGACTATGAAAAAGCGTATTCGAGATGGCAGCAAGAAGTCTAAGCTCGTTCACCAACACAATGAAGCGCAAGTCTTCCAGCGGTGAACAAAATGTTGGAGAAGCTTCCAAAATTTCCTTTACACAACCGGATATAAGTGGCGTGGCGGGGCCGAGTACAAAGAACTCCTTGATAACTTGCACGGAGATGCTTACCTATCCGTGGTTGACTTAGCAGAGAATTATACTTTTAAGGGCAGAATGAAGTTGAGTCCATGCTTATTTGGGTCAACAACAGATAACTATATTTGTTCAAATAACATATCGGGTTGATCCACGATGAGACACCATTGAGAAGGAAACACACTACTATGTGTGGGATGATAGGGAACATGACACACTTTTTTGTTCAACATTGTTTTATGAAACATTTTGAGTACTTAAAGCGAAAAGGCAATGTCCCCAAACAATACTATGTATTTTCGGATGGTCTTTGCATCACAATTCAAAGAAGCGGATCATTTTATTTTGTTGGAAGATACGGTTGTGATCTGAGAGGTCAATATGATGTGGAACTTCTTTGGATCAAACCATGGAAAAGGTGAACATGATGGGAAGGCAGCAGAATTGAAAAGATGGATACGAGGTCTACAACTTAAACATCCTGACATTAAACTAGATAATGCCCATGATGTGGTGAAAATTGCAGAGAAACAATTTCAATGTGGTACATCCGAGTGGACTGAAAATGGAAGAAAAGTTCGGGAGATACTTACGGGAAATAAAACACGAGGATATCAACGGGGAAAAAGGCTTGGGGTGCGGAGAGACAATTCCGAAACCAGGCAAATTCATTGAGTCCATGGATTGGCCACGGGAAATCAAAACACGACTACATACCGAGAAAGCTATCATGTTTTTTGCGGCAATTGTTTGGATGGAAAATGGGACATGTGTGAGAACAAATTGTATGTAGATGAATGGAACCTTGTAGTCGTTGAACCATCCTCCAATGTTCATGCGGATGTGGAAGAGACCCGCAAGTCTACCGGGCCACTATACTCAACCTTGACAAATGTACTTGCGAAGCACTTAGAGAAGGAGACGACTTTGCGATTCTTTGCACCTAAAGGGAATGAGGAGGATTACGTATTTTGGATGTTGCTATGCACCAAGCCAAAATTTGAAGTTGAAAATGACTTCAAGCGAGCGAAAACTTGTTTATGAGAGGTGAAACCGTTGTGGAGGCATTTACTATAGAAAGAAGCCTCGGTCAAAGGTGATGTATGAGTTGTTGACAAAGCGAGCCAAAGTCACTTGTATTCTCTACTCAAATTTGTGCTATTCGAAGTTCTCATGCAGCGAGATCAAGAAAAGTGCTTTCGAAGCTGTTTTTGAGGCTAGACCAAAAGCGGATGAGGAAAAGATTCTAGAAAATGTGCCCGAGGTTTTATCGATGAAGATAGCATGTCCGATGAAGAATAGTTGAACACATTCTTACGGGTTAGGAAATGATTGAGAAATTTTGAATATGTTGTTGTGTCTTGCCTTGTTTGGGAATAATATAAGAAACTCAATTCCATGCTCAATTGTATTTTGATGTCCCTTGTTTCAATGTACTATGTTTGCTTTTGATGTAATATGTAATTGTATTTTGATGTCCACGATGTAACATCGCCCGGGGTTCACCACATGTTTCACCACATGTGTTTCACCACATGTTTCACCGTGTTTCTTTACGTCTCTTCCCAGGAGACGGATAGATCCTCTGAAACGACTTTTCCCTTTGAAATGCTTTCCTTTTCCTTAAATTCTCTCGGTCCCATCAATTCCTCTCATCATCCTTTGGTGGCGGCCGTGCGAAAATCATTATGGGATGGCGAAAATTAATGACCTCGGGCAACCCAAAAGGCCGAGATGCCATTCTTCTTGCTCCCGCCCGAGTTTCTGATTTATTACGGCGATTCGGGGAGCAGCTTACGGTTCTGACAGCGAGGTCCTTGGGAAGCGGTTTACGATTTCTGATTGGGTGGGAAGCGGTTTGTTTTCTGACTTACGGCGGCTACTTCGGCAGACATGGCCAACTTCACCTCTTGGATCTTTGCAAAAGCGATGGTAATGCTTGCAGGAATGGGACAATGTGACGAGAGAAGAAGAGCCCATAATACCCAGGCGTCTTTGTCGATTTTCAGCCATGCGAGAATAGATGGACATCCTCGTGAGAAATTTCTCTATTCACGGATGAGAATATGACCACAGAAATGCTGAAAACTCTCACCAGGAGGATGAATTGTACACCTGACCTCCCAGACCTCTCAACGTCCTCTGCTGCCACTGAAATTTTTACACACCAGCACCTTTGTCGTTCCTCATACTATTGACCAGGATCTGCAAAGGTTGAGACCTTTTCTGCTTAATGGCTACCAGGCCTTTACGCTAGACAGGTTCCTCTTTTGTTATGATAGGTTGTTTACAGAGGACCAATTCCTTCACTTCAGGGATATGTTCTATCATCACAAGGCCTTGCAGGATGGACATGGAGAAGCTGCTATTCTATTTGGTAACCCTCCACCATTATGGTTTTTTGCTTTCCCTCCAGAATGGGAGGAAATAGGCTGGCAAGCTGACCCGGTGGCCACTGATCTGGTGATCATAGAAGATGACGAGGAGGGCTGGACCCGGATCTCTTTTGATAGACCCACGGGAATGAAAGCAAGTGTATATAAAAGTTTTGTTTCTCATGTAATCTGAAATGTTTAATACAAATCCTCGCTTGTAATCTGAAATGTAACCTTATGTAATCATTTTATATGTTTAATATAAATCTTCACTCTTCAATCTTCCTTTGTTTAATTGCCAGGTGAAAGTGACACACGAAAAATTACATTAAGGGATGAAGAGAATGGGGACAGAGAAACACATGATGAAACCCACCATTGGAAATCTGTCACATCAAATGCAAGGTCAATCATTCAAAAGCGGGTCAATGCGGGGAAAGATTGGAGGGAAACCCTAAATCTAGTTTTGCATGGGACATTGGCTTATCCCAATCCGGCTATGGCGGAAGAAAGCGAAGGAGAACACGAGCACAAACAATTTCGCCCGGTTCAAATGCGATCGCATCCGGTAGGACCTATCTTTGGAGCAAATAAACCCGGGAGAGGCGGATATTAGAGGAGGCGGAGGACCCATAAATTCCGAGGTATTCTAGGCTTAAAACATAGGTTAATTCCTCGATCATTTGTTTTACACGAGATGATGTTGTTTACAGAATGTGGATGCGGTCGGGGAGACTTAGAGCTGGTGCGGCCGGCAGGGGTTACGGGGGTGGCGTATGATTTCGAGGATGAGTTCGCAGCTCTCTCCATGCTTGAGGAAGAGGATATGTTCATCCAACTAAAGCAGGGAAATGTTCCATGCTTCAGCCATTAAAAAGTGCTCAACAGGCGGATGCATGGAGACACAACAACTGAGACAATACTTTATGAATCGTATCATAAGTGGGAGCGAAGCGAGAAGCTCATGTTTTAGTGTTCTTTGGATTACACCAACTATTCAACGGAGAAAAACTTGATGAAATCTTGAACATACTTGGAAGAAGAAGATTTACAGATCTCACAATCACGGGGATCGATTGAGGCCCGAGAAGCGTATGTCATCATTAACCTCTTCAAAACAGCTATTATTATATGTCAAATGCATTTTGATAATACTAGAAGCTTCGGGGTTATAGTTTTCCTCGATTTTTTACGCATACTTCATTTCATAAGAAGTATGAACTATTCTCTAGGGTATGGTAGATTTTCATATGTATTTTTCTCCCTTTGAAACATAAAAAACGCGTTTGCATCACCACAGCTTCACCACAGTTTTCACCACATTTTTCACCACAGCTTTCACCATAATCAGCCAGGGGCATTGACCATTTTTTGACCCGGTCAGAAAATGGAATGGCTCTCGATTCGATAGTATCTTGACTGATTTTGGTGACAGCAATATATGGATCCCAAATTAGGTCCCTGAATTGATATGAGGCCAAAATTCATTAAGCTCTGCTTTGTGCAAAGATTCTTGCAAGGCCACTAACTTTTGCTTCAGGGAATTCTGTGTTTTTCCTTTCAGTTTCTTTTGAACTCTATTTCTTTTGAACCCGAGCCACCCATCTCATATTTTCCTATTTCTTTGAAGCTGGTTACCATATTTTGTTAGTGTGGATCATAGATTACGCACCTTCAAATTCCTTGTTTGCATTTTATAATTAATGACAAAAAGTTCAAAGCTAACCGAAAGAACGATTGGAAACTTCAGAGACGGTTAAAAGCAAAACAAGTTCTATTGCAAAACAAGGACTATTGCAAAACAAGTTCTGTCATTAATGAAAAGCCTTTACAAAGAATAGTCACAAGGACTATTGCCAAAAAAATTGAAACCAGGGATTACAATACAAATCTAAACTAATCAGGCGGGGGCCATCTTGAGCTCTATATGGAGGTCGTCCTCGCAGGCATACATCTTCATTTCGAGGAGTCGCTCCTCGTCATCATAACCTGCATGCACCCACTCGAGCACCCGCATCGAAGCGACAGCCTGTGCATCCATGATGAGCTTCTCCACCTCTGGTGGAGTGAACTTGGCCACCACTGTAACCGGGCGGCCTCCTCTGGTGGAGGAAGATACGGATCCTCCGCAGGAAGACACGGATTCTGACCGTGCTGGCTGCGAAGGAGCAGGCACAATGGCTGGGATAGTGTTCCTGCGGAGTGTAGTCTTGAACTTGGCCATGGCGGAAGTGAAGGAGATGAACGGAATGGGGAAGGAGTGAAGGAGATGGCGGAATAGACGATGGGGACGGAATGGACGGAATGAAGTTGCAGGGCAGAATTTTGGGAATAAAAGGGATGCAAATCGTAGGCATTCATACGATTTTGGGAATGAGGCAGAAGAGGAAAGGGACGTTTGCATGCATGCCACCTAGGCTCCAACATGCCACAGTAAAGGGTCAAGCATGCCACATAGACCGAAAGTATTAGGAAAATCCACTTACTGTGGCAATTGTGTAAAGGATACTGTATAGGTACTTTTATGAATATAAAGAAGTTTCTGTTTTGCATTCTCATTTTTTATGTTTCAGTTACAGAAATTTGTACTTGAATGTTGAATGAATTCCAAGGTATAACTGGATTAAACTGAATTAAACTGAATTGAACTTGCACAAGGCCTGGATTAAACTGAAGGCATAATAAAAAGGTATTACAAAACCAATTGATTAAAACAGAAAACAGAATACTTCAGAACAGAATACTTCAGAAATTACAACACAGAAAACTTCAGAAAGGCACAAGTCCTGTATATACAAAAAAAGGGTACTAAGGCCATCATATATTACAAGGCACTAAGGCCTGTGTGTCAAGTTTAAGGCACTAAGGCCTGTCAGACATATGGGTGAGATCAAAGAAAGGCACTAAGGCCTGTGGTATCTGATTTTTCAAAAAATAACAAAGGCACAAAAGGCCTGTGGTTGAACTTGATCATAAAAAAAAAAACAACACTGGCTTCCTCAGCTCCGGGACTTCAAGCTTCATCTGTAAGAAAAGTAAAGAAAGTTAGAAAGCCTGTAAAAAAAATTGCAAAAAATTGAATTGCATGCTACTTAGTACTTACTCTCCAGCCAATTGTAAAATTCTGCAAACATTTCTTCTTCTTCGGGGTCTTCTTCTTCGGGGTCTTCTCCTTCGCTGGTCTCTTCTTCTTTGCTCCAGATGTTGTCTTCGGAATCAACCTCCTCCTACGAAGAATGCATCGGATGAATGAAAATTGGAGGAATCTTAAAGCTCGAAAACTCAAAGAGAGTATTGAGCTTTCGAAAGAGGACTCTCCTCCGAATTGGGGACGAGAATCGTGTGGCGATTCGACATCATCCACGCAAAGGAATCGTCCATGATCCTATGCCATAGCGGCTAGGACCTCGCCAAAGGCAAGGTAAGCAAAGGCTGGCGCTTGGGCGGGCGGGGGAAGGGGAAGCAGAAGCGAAGGAGAGAGCGGCGCTTCGGCGCGTGTTTGGGAGAATTGGACGATATTTCTCCCTCACGACCATAGCCTATAAAGGCTGGCGTGAAATTAATTTCGTAGGCTATGATTTTAGGATTTCGTACCATTAGTATCTTAATCGTAATGATTTAGTAGGATACGAATAATTACCTCGTAATGACCATAATTTTATTTTCTAAAAAAAAAATAAAAAAAAATATCTATCCTGAAATGGCCATTCTTTTTTGGACACCAATCATATTATGTTGGCTTGGCACTTGTTTAGTAATTTTAGTTATAATTAGCTAGTGTAAATTGATTGTTGACTTCAATTGTTGACTTACGCTTCACCAAACATGTTGGTCAATGAAAGTCAAACATGTAACAAAGGTCATGTAAAGGCTCAAGCATGCCAAGGTGGCTCAAATATGCCACCTAGGCTCCAACATGCCACCTAGGCTCCAACATGCCACGTAAGCTCCAACATGCCACCTATGATTCACCACATGATTCACCACATGCACCACATGATTCACCACATGCACCAGTTGCATCACCACATCTATCACGACATGTATCACCACATTGTCATGAATCTTTGAATACATCAATTTCTTACGGAGATTTGAACTCCACAGTGTTGCTCGTCGACCCGAAAAAAGTCTATTGTATACAATAGTATACAACAATGTACATTAGAGTGTCAATGAAAGAATAGGTTAGAAGAATAACCTCTTTGGTTACAATAATACAAACATGTGATTACAAGTAAAGATCTATTGATCTGTCAACCTCGGCTTCATTACTAGAGCAACTGTGCTTCACAACATCAATCATCATTGCGGCGTGTCCAACATTTCGCCACTAGAAATTGGTACACCCCGCAACAAACATATCGGGCCTCACATTGGATGAGTAATACCTTCAAATTCTGAACTCACCTTGCATTGGGATAGTATGTCCAAGTCTCGCATTCATTGCAGACCACAACTTTCTTTACAAAGACACATATAGCGGGACCACCACGACCCGGCAATCGACCGAGTGGGGAACTTGTAATTTTCTTGTGGCGCAGACTTTATGGTGCTTGGGAATTTTGTGTTTGCATCCTCAACAAAACTCATGACAGTTTCGGAGCCCTTGTACATTTCTAAATTTGTCAAAATGGTACACACCGGCCGACATTTAAGCGGGTGACTTCCAAGACCTACAATGACATACAACGTCCGGTCTTTGCTGATAACATCTTTGCGAGAATGGTACATTCGAAATTGCAAGTTGAGGGTTCAGCGGTTTGTCCTTTGAAGCAAGCTCGTTCGACAGTAATGTGTAAATGAGTGGATCCATGAAATAGAACCTCTGTTCCATGTCATGCTTGATGCAGAATTGGTGCATACACCTGCCAAAGTCCAAGGTCTGGTAAAACAAGATGATTTAAGAAACAACAGAAGACTTCAAATCTGAGTTGTTTATATTAAATTACTAACCTCATGAAGAAATAGACTATCCTGGCCACCCGAACCAATCCCTACTTTTCTCCAATATTACGATTGCCTCTTGATCAAGCACAAGAGGCTCTCTTCATCCTTTAAACACTTCAAGTGGCAAGTGTTCTGGTCGGATGTGCACTCTTAACACTGCAGTCCTCGTGCTAGTGGTGTAAGTTTACATTCAGCAAATGGAAGATCATTGAAAACCTTGAGGAACATTGAAATAGCCAAGAAATGAACAATTGAAGTAAAACTTTGTTTATATTAAAAAGTCAAGAGAGGTTACATCATATACACAATAATACTATTTCTAGGCTTTAGTTCTATATTTTTTCATCATATTAATACAAATTTGACTCTCAATGTCAAACATATTCAGCATTTTGTTGCTTTCGACATAACTTTGCACATTCCACGCCAAGCAACAACCCACGAAGCCAAACCTTTAGATCATTCATGAGGAAATTGCCATCTACTATGTCAGGGCTCCAGCTGTTTGGACAGATCATGGTGTTTGGCTCATTGAGATATCCTTTGTATCTGCTGTCATCAATGAGAAGCACGTTCTCTTTTGTGAAACCTGGAAATTCGTCGTAGACCTTTTTGAGGTGCTTCAAAAAAATTGGCTTTCCACTGTTAAATAAATTTGTGTTGGTACACTGATCCTGATTCCATATGAACTTGAATTTGTCCTTGTGTTTCATCAATGCTCCCTTAACTATCACTCTCAAGTTTTGAGCCTGCAGGCTGGACCAAAGTGCTATATGAAAATTTTGACTGCACCAATCTATGAACTCGGCCCAGTCTGGTCTAGTTACTACCCACTTGGTTCTGTTAAGTGTGATCAACTTAACACCAACTTCTTTGGCAGTGGGTAATAACTGACTCTTGTCATAGTTTCTACCCAGAACTCCATTGTAGTAAAAAACAAGCAGGATTGGGCTTAACCTTGTAGTCTTCTGCATGGACAGAGTTGGTGCGGCTGGAAAACCTTCGGCATTTCTTGGTGCGGGGGCTGGAAACCGCTTCAAGCATCTCTTCGTAATGCGGGGCTGGAAACTTACGCTTGAGAATGTCTTGGAGGTGTCTTTTGCTTGGAATTCTGCTCTTGCTTTTTCTCCGAGACACTTCCGGTGCAAAAATTTAAATGATTTGGTAACTATATGGGTCAAATTAAAAAGAAGACGGGCACAAAAGGTTGGAAGTTACCTTGTGACTTACATTCACCTAACGATTTGTTCAGATCATAACCGATGCATCTGCTGGTTTGGCAGATTGGTGTGGAGCATGACTTAATGCATCTGTGATCCGGCGGATTGTTGTCACGGAGCTTGACTTGATGCACCTAACGATTTGTTGACATCTTGATTTGTCAGAGTTCTGTGTAACCCGATGCATCTTCGATTTGCCGAGTTTCTATCGTGTCTAATGCTTTCGAAGGGGTGTGAGTGTCTTGTCCCCCTAGCTGACCACATTGTACCTCTATATCTACAAAGTAGGGATGAAGAAGTAAGCTACATATCCCAATTGCATCAAACAAGACTTGGTTACCTTTGAGGGTAGAAAATAATTCCCTTTTTAGTGTGCTATATGGACTCACAAAGTCATTGCCACCAGTATGAACAGTTAGACCTGAATTAGTAAACGGCACCATGCTCTGCAAACATGGAATTGAAACACAATTGATTGTAACTATGCTTTGGTTTTTTTAACTAAGCTCCAGACTTTTTTACTCTCTTTACGATGTTCCTGTTTATATATATATCTAAAGTGCCCCCTAAAATGAGCGAGCGATCTCATCCCAGGGGGCACTTTAGATACAATAAACAGGACAAGCAAAAGAGATTAAGCCAGCCAGGATGGAAGAGACTAAGCCAGGATGAAAGATTGCTATCTTGTTTTATGTCGGGCTTACTCCCTTTTCGAGTTTCCTGCTTGATGTATCTAATTCGCCACCTAAAATGAGTGAGCGACCTCATCCTAGGGGGCAAATTAGATACATCAAACATGACAAACGAAAGAGACTAAGCTACGGTGAAAGATTAGGAAGTCCACTAATCCTAATTGGCATCTGTCCCTTACATCAGGCCCTTAGCATGTAAACTAAGCTACCTATAAGTGCTCACTTGTAAGTGCCTCAGTAGCTTGAAGTTGCTTTTGATCCTCCCTACTCACACCTAAGGCTTGTACCCATGCTGTAGAAAATTCATGACAAACAATTCTCAATGCAATGGTGATTACAAATCACGCAAAGTGAGCATAAATTTGTCAATGAGAATACAATTATACTAAGCACGGGAACTTTGTTATGAAGTACCTCAAGAGAAATTTGTGGAGACATGGAAGATGGTATTGGTGATTTGCATTCAACAATCAAAGTTGGTAGTGGTTTCCCCATCCTTTGGAGGATCTTGCCGCAGAATGGACGACCACTACCATAATCTTCAAGCCTTATCAAGGTGCGGAAGTAGTGGATCCAAGACAAATAAAGGAAGGCGGTCCTTGCAAGGCGAAGCCTCTCTAACCTTGGTTCCGGCACTTTCAATCTTTGTTAGGTTAATGCGCTTCCAGGCGGGCCAGCAGATTAAGCTCCTCGATTTTTGTCCGCTCAAGTTCGGTAATAGTTCCTTCATTTCGGCCCTCGTATCTTGGCATATAGCGATCACCGTCTGCGCGACTTGGTTTAACCTTAATCATTCCTTCCTATTTTTTTAAATCTTTATTCATCTTCTCGATGCGGAACTCAAGTTCTTTGAACCTTCATTTGTAGCACCTGCAGCTTTGATCACAAGTTTGCAACCTTGCCTTACATTGAATCACCGATCTTGTAGAGTTGATCCATTCTCCGGTGTCTGTTGAATTCAACTGGAAAGTAATCCAAGGTTAGTACCACATGACACAACAGGCACCACTTTACACACCACAAATTCCATCATGACAAACTTTGCACCACAAATGGTGTCATATTCACCACATGTAGTGTGGCATGTGGCACCAAACTGGTGCCACATGCCACACCACATATGGCACCACAATGCACCCAAGGCACCACATATGACAATCCATTACTTCGCACCACAAATGGCGTCAAAGACACCACATGTGGTGCAAAATGTGGATCCATAGTGGTGCCACATTAGACACCACATGTGGCACCACAATGCACAGAAGGCACCACATCCGGCAGGCATCCACCACCCCATATGTGGCAGATAGCGTGGTGCAATATTTAGCGCAGCAGTTGGCACCACATATGACAGACAATCCACCATTCACAAGTATCACCATATCTAACATCACATATGACACTAAGTATAGAAACATATGGAAGCCAATTCACTATTCAGATAAGGTACCACGTTTGGTACTATATGTGACACTACATATGATACAAACTACATTATTAACATATAACTAGAAATGGTGCCCAGCGTTGCTGGGGATAAGTTGACTGAGACCCTGTAAATGATACACAATAGCAATGAGAGAATAACCCGAAAGTACTCCATTGTTAACATATTCGATACCATTCTTTACGCTGCTTTTACTATTTTCTTTTTCCTTTTCCTCTTTTTCACACTTCCCTTTTTCCTTTTTCATTTTTTTTTTCATTTTCCTTGCATGCTTCCTTTCTTTCTTTCTTTCTTTTTTTTCTTCTTTTTTTTCACATCCTTGTTTCCCCCTATGTTGCCCTTCCCTTTCCCTTCTTCCCAAACCTTTTCCTGGTGGATTCTTTCCTTTTTTTTCCTCTTTTCCTCACCCTTTCCCTCTTTTTCTTTTCTTTTTCCCTTTTTCCATGCTCTTCTTGGCTTCTTTTTTCCCCTTTCTTTCGCCCTTTTTTCTGTGCCTTTTTCCCCTTCTCTTTTCCCATTTCGCTATTCCTCTTTTCCCCACCTTTTTTTCGTTCCCTTTTTTCCCTTCCATTTTCCTCCTTTCCCTACCCTTTCCTTCCCCTTTTCCCCTCTCTCTATTTTTCCTTTTCCCTTTCCCTTTTCCCATGACATTCTTTCCTTCTCTTTTCTAATTTTCTTGCTCTTTCTTTCCCTCGTCCCCTTTTCCCCATGCCTTTTTTCCCTTCCATTTGCATGCTCTTTTCGCTTCCCTTTTACCCTTTGTTCACCCTTTCCTCTTCCCCCTTTCTCCTGCCCTTTCCCCCCTCCCTTTTCCCCTGTCCCTCTTCCCCTTTTCCTCTTGCTTTTTTTCCCGGGTTCTTTTTTCCACTTTCCCCCTCCCTTTTTATTTTTTCATTTCCCTTTTTCATTTCCAGCTCCCCTTTTTCCCTTCCCTTTTCCTCTTTTTCCCACCCTTTCCCTCTTCCCCTTTTGATGGTGCCCTTTTTCCCTTCATTTTTCCCTTTCGTTTTCTACTCCCTTTCCAAGCCATTTATTCCTTCCCTTTTTACTTTTCCCTTTTCCCTTTTCCCATGCCTTTTTTCCTTCCCTTTTTTGCATTCTCTTTTTTTTTTTTTTTCCTTTTCCTCGTGCCTTTTTGCCCTTCACATTCTCCCTTTTCTTCTCTTTTTTCCTTTCCCCCCTTTTTCTTTTTCCCATGCCTTTCTTTTTCCCCACCCTTTCCTACTTCCCCTTTTTCCGGTACCCATTTTCCTTCCCTTTTCCTCCTTTTCCTCTTCCCGCGTCCTTTTTTCTCTTTCCTTTTATCCTCTCATTTCCTTTTCGATTTCGCTTTCCGTTTCCTCACCCTTTCCCTTTTTCTCTTTTTCCCGTGCCCTTTTCCCCTTTCCTTTTCCGCGTGCCATTTTTCCCGTTCCTCCTTTTTCTTTTCTCTTTCCCTTTTCCACGTGCCCTTTTCCCCTTTCCTCTCTTTTCTTTTCCCTTTCTCTTTCCTTTATCCCATTCCTATTTCCTTTTTACTTTCCCATTTCCCCATCATTTTCCTCTTCCCCTTTTTTTCGTGCTCGTTTTCCCTTTCCTCACCTTTTTCCTCTTCTCCTTTTTCCCTTTCCCTCTTCCCTTGCCCTTTTCTTCCTCATATGTTACTTTCCCTTTCTCTTTTCCCATGCTTTCCTTTTTCCTCTTTCCGTACCCCTTCCCTCTTCCTTTTGTTTTTCCTTCTTCTTTTCCTCTTCCCCTTTTCCCCCTCCCTTTTTCTTTTTTCGCTCCCTTCCCTTCTTTTTTCCCTTTTTCTCTTTTCCTTCTCCTCTTGTCCTTTTCCCTTCCCTTTTCCCCTTCCCCCCTTACCCTTTCCCTTTCCCTTTCCCAATGTCCTCTCTTTCTTCCCACACACCCAACAACCCCCCCAGCCTTTTCCTTTCCCTTTTCCCATGCCCTTTTCCACCCCTACCCTTTTTCTTTTTTCACTTTTCCCTTCCCTTTCCCTCTTTCCCTTTTCTCGGTGTCCTTTTTCCCTTCCCTTTCTCCCTTTTTTTTTTTTTTCTTTCTCTTTCCCTTTTCCCCTGCCCTTTTCTCCTTTCCCTCTTTCCCTTTTGTCCATGCCTTTTTGCCCTTCACTTTTCCCCTTTCCTCCATTTTCCTTTACCCTTTCCTCTTAAGAGATCAAAGCATGGCCAATCGCGGTGGTGGGAAGTTGTGCAATAAATCACGGCCTATGGATGTAATCAAATGATCTAAGCCATACAAATTAGGGTTTGCTTCATGACATACTTACGCTATAACTTTATAATATAAATATAAGATTGGCACCATATGACTGTCCTGTAACACATTTGAAGCTACATACTACTGTGAACTGAAATTATCCACCACAACTCGAAACTAGCAGCACAAATTTCCTACACATAACTTACAACACACCCAAATGAAGAAGTAGGTGGTGTACCTGATTGTTCAAGCTTGCTAGACCTTGCTGGAAAATAACAGTTCCAATATTAAATTGCATCATATGGTGGTTCCAGAAGAAGAGGGTTGAAAAGTACCTATTTTTTGTTGATTTTCCCCAGAGATTCTTCTTACGGCTTGAGGAGGCTTGAATTGTGGCCTAGTCATTTCAAGAGAGGAAGCATCATCGTGGCATGTTGCTCTGCTTCTCTCACTATTTGAAATGCTTGCATGCTTCCTCTTACGTTGGGACGGAGAGGCTTGAGACCCTTTTTCTCTTAAGCGTTGCGAAACTCAACCAGGTTTATTTTTTTTTTCCTTTTTTGTGTGAAGGTAATACGCAATGACCATAGTGCGTGAGGCCATGCCTCCCCAGGGCACACTTCACACCTGTGATTTTTTTTGTAAAGGCACATATATTCATTATACCTCTCCTTGCTTTCAGATTCTTCGGCTGCATGATGAAACAAAACAATATTCTAAACAACGAGAGAATCATGGGCATCCCAGAATCT
Source organism: Isoetes taiwanensis (assembly GCA_021234155.1). NCBI lineage: Eukaryota > Viridiplantae > Streptophyta > Lycopodiopsida > Isoetales > Isoetaceae > Isoetes > Isoetes taiwanensis. The sequence goes on along the minus strand of JAJEKV010000057.1, from coordinate 3,589,752 downwards.
AGAATGCAACCCACTGTAAGTGGATTTTCCTAATACTTTCGGTCCCCAAACGCATTTCGATTTCTTCTTGTGTGGCGTAATGCTTTTCTTGCACGTACATTTCCTTATAGGTGTATCCCGTGGCATTCAAGTCCGGTATGATCGAGCCATTTCGTGATCGATCTTCTTGCGTAAATCGAAATGGTCTTGCGGATTAAGGGCGTGATCGAGAGTTTTTGAGGGAAAATGAAAATTCAGAATCGAGAAATGGTCTTGCGGATTAAGGGAGCGTGATCGAAGTTTTTGAGGGAAAATGAAAATTGAGAATCAGAAATGGTCTTGGGATTAAGGGAGCGTGATCATAGTTTTTGAGGGAAAATGAAAATTCAGAATCAGAAATGGTCTTGCCGGATTAAGGGAGCGTGATCAGAGTTTTTGAGGGAAAATGATCGTGTACATTGCTGAATAAGACTGAATAAGACAAGGACAAAATTTTGAATAAGTAATCATGTGTATATTTGAAAAAATAACTGCCTCTCCCACTACAAATTCGGTAGTTCCCACCACACTTAGCACCCAAAAATGTGGTGCTAAAATGCACGTTTTTGTTCCACTACAACATGCTTTCACCCTCGTCTTGTGCAAGAATCTCGATCCGCTACGCGAATCGATGACATTCTTGCACTGCAACTCGCATGAAAATAACAACATCCCGATACCAGAGAACTTCAAATACTAGATCCGAGGAGAATGAATGGGGCGAGCATGCATGTTTTGCATGCATGCATGCGCCGCATGCCCTTTCTCGTTGGGAGTTCGCTTTTTTAGGCGTGGTTCTGCATCAACGTCCCATCGGCGCTTCCTCTTCTCTCTCAGTAGTACCTTATTCTCTTTTCTTTGAACCCACCCTCCCCCCCTTCTTTGTTTATTGTATTTTTTGCCTGGCACTTTGAAGAGGTTTTTGTTTTATTGTCGCGTGGCACGCGTGATCAGCCCCTCCACTCTGGGAGGTTTATTTTGTTACGTTTCTTTGTGTTGGTGATGTGCAGGTACAGGTTAACGAGCGGCATCTGTTTCGACTTCTCCATTCGTGGGTTTTTGGGAGCGATTTCTCTGCCCTACGTTTGTCCAAACCCCTTGCCGAAGGCTTATCACTAGGGTTTTTCCTCGAAAACCCGAAAGGGCGGGGTTTTTTAATCCCGGTGATAAGCTTTCGGCAGGTACACCAGCCAAACATCTATTAATTGTATTTTATGGGGTCCAAATTATATAATTGTATATTCCCTTTATTTTTTATGGGTAGTTTGCATGTGTGCGGCTACCCACTATCCACCATTGTAGAAAATCTGCTGAGATGAATGAGAAGCCTAGTCTAGTCTCGGGCGGTTTGTTGGTTTCATGCGAGCCCCATTCTAGAATATATATGCATTAAAGTAGAAAAATTATGTCCAACAGATACTCTTTAAAGGGTGAGTAAATCACAGTCAATGAGGTTGATTGGGGAGCCAATACACATGTACTACAGAGAGCATCATCTCATCTTCCCCACTGATAGGGTACTATAAGGGAAAACACCTTTCTTCTCCGAAGAGTAGGTACTATAGAGAGAGGCAGCTCCATTCCAGAGTAGGATCCCACAAGCAATTCTCAATTCTGGATAGACAGGCTACCTATACTGCTCCCAATGTTGACATCATCTCCCATATTATCATTACCCAACCAATGACACTTAAAAAATGAGTAGAACCCCACCAGAGTCCCTAATCTATCAAGTCCCTTGTTATAGTTTGCGCCTTTCTTTCTATGATGTGATAATGCCATCAGTGCAACCTCCAGATTGAAGGAGTTTTTTAGCTTCGTTATAGAGATCCCTTGACCACCCAGAGTCACATCACACCGGTGTTTCCAAATCATCCAGAACACCAAATTCACTAGGGAGGCTTCTATGAAGCACCTATATGAAACCATTACTAGTTTTGGCCAGACCAGTTAGTGTATCAAGAGCCCAATAACAAGACAGACCTACTGCCAGAACTCTGCAATATAGGGGTAGAAGAAGAGATGCCCAGTAGATTCTGTGACTAGCCATCTAAAGAACTGTATAGAACACATAGACTTCTAGGAGTTAGCTAAAACTGCTTTAGCTACTATATTACTCATCCCTAACCTTTCTTCACCCTTTAGGGGAGTATCTTGGCACAATGCTCGATATATCCTCGCCACATTACTTTGTGTTTGCCCATTACGTAGCCATATCTCGCACGGACCCACAGTGCCAGATAGCTTGGTGACATTCCATAGGATCTCCCTTAATACTTTATGGCCCCTTTCTCTTGGAGACTGAATTCTGACTTTGAATACTGTCCAACCAATCCATCTGACATTCATCCATAAGTGTTGCAGCATTGTTATTCCATAACTCTTCCACTTGATGAAGATGCGAGGATGGGAAAGAGCCAAAGGAAGACCATTTCTCTTCCATATCTTAGTATTCCAAAATAAACTAAAACCACCTGCATCCCTAGAGGGGTCCAAGGAGGAGAAAAGATGCAGCACATCCACCCAAGCATGAAGAAGCTTCCTCATCACAGGAGACGTTCCAGGGGCCACCTTGAAGGTATAGAACATGGCACCCAACTCATCTCTAGGGAGGGATGGCTTACGTAGGATCTTGCCTTGCCTCAACCAGCTGCCAAAGCCTGCGCTTGTAAATAGGGGTCTTTGCAGCCCAATCCCCCATCTATTTTATCACGGCAGAGATCATACTAAGCCACCTTCGCCATGCCCCCCGATATAAATTTCCTAATAATAACTTGCATTTGGTTATAGACCCCTTTTTGGGCAACCATAACTGATGACTAATAGACATGAGAGGTCGTTAGAACTGCATTAGCCACTGTCATATGCCCTGAAGTAGCTAGGGACTTCGTAGACCAAGGACCAACTTTCTTTCTGAGTTTATCTAGTATGGGGCCCCAAAGACCTGTGAGAGTGTCAGAAAACACCTTGGGGGGGACCAAAAAGTTTGTCTTCCCAGTTGCCACAACTGGAAAACTTAGCCCTCTGGCTCGCAGATCAATGTCATTTTCTGAAGCCCACAACACTGAATATTTATCTGGATTAAGACCAATACCTGAGATGACCTCAAAAGACAGCAGGATCTCTCGAAATGAGTGAAAGCTATTATCATCATATCTGAGAAACATAAAGGTATCTGAACCTTCTGGAAAGGTAAGCCCTTCTAGATTACCTTTTGACACTTTAAGGTGGACCATTCTGGTTAAAATGTTTGCCGTAATGAGGAACAGATAGCGTGTCAGAGAGCAGCCTTGCCTTATACCCTTTTTGAGATAAAATAGACCAGATGGTTGCCTATTAACTAGCACCAAAGCAGATGCTACATTGTTCATTCCCAAGGCTAGATGGATAAACTGTGAATCAAACCTCATACAGTTCATTGCAGCGTGCAATCCTTCCCACCTAAGGGAATCATATGCCTTTCTAAAGTCCATTGATCAGCACACATTTTTATTGAAGCCTGGCACCAATGCAATCCTTCCGTAGCTGCAAGATAGTTATCTAGAATATATCGACCTGGCAGGAAGGCCGATTGCTCCTTTCCAATGAGTCTGTTAAGGATAGGTTTCAAACGGTTAGCAATAGCCTTCATAATCACTTTATAAATGGCATTGGTGAGTGCAATGGGCCTCCATTCATCTAGGCTTAGAGGCCTTGAGAGCTTTGGAACAAGAGTGATAAAGCCCGCTGCTAGGGCCGGGTGCAGAGAACAAGAGGACCATGCACCACAAACAGCTCTAGTAAAATCATTCCCAAAGCACATCCCAGAACTCCACAAAAAATTCTGGAGGGAAACCATCAGGTCTCGGAGACTTTCTAGCTGCTAGAGAACATAGAGTTTTAAAGATCTCATCCTTCTCAAGACTATGAACTAATAGCAGCTTCTAAAATATTTGAGTTATCATCCTTAACAGATAAAATGCTATTGTCTGCTAACCTAAGACCCTAAAGGGCTTACAAAAGGACTCCTTCGCAAGCAAGCCAAGACATATTGTATTTAAATGGGATGTTTCCATTCATCCTTGCAGTAGGAATATTTTCCAAGACTAAACTTTGGAGAACATGATCAGAGCAGGAGAAAGCCAACTCCCCCTCCATATAGCACCTGTCCATAAAGCAAGCAGGCTTGTTGGCCATATAGAATCTATCCAGCAAGCAATACACCCTATTGTAGAACGAATAATTTGTTCAGAATTGTGCATTTTGGGTGAAAACGTGATCAAGCGAGCAATGCCACGTGATCTTACCATGTTAAATTGCATAAAAATGGCATATTTGGCATATTTGAATGTTATTTGAAGATGTAACCTTGAAGGATTTATTTTTATAATAGTGGAAAATATGGGAAGCTAAGAAGAGCATATTTATTTAATCTAACGGTGGAGATTTATGGAAAACTAATGGTGGAGATCAAAAGCCCTATTTCGAATTGAAAAGGCATAAGGCAAAAAAAAAAGGGGTTACGGTTGAAGGAGCAGAGGAAGGAGGAGCCGATCAGGGAAGAGAGGAGCGGATATAGGAGAGCAGCCACCGGATTCGGAAGGGAAGGAATGGATCAGAGAGGCAAGGCGACCAGATTTAGAGCAGACAGTCGTTCCAGAGCATTCACCGCATCATTTTAGGGCATCTGGCAGTAGGCCGTTAGATCTTGAAGAACCGTGAAGAAACCTTGCTAGTCTGCCAGAAGATCTCCTGGAGTTCTTGCATTTGTGGCTATTACGAGATAAGTCTATCCATTATTCTGTTATGCAAATCTGAACTGTGAATATGATCTTTGCTCATTACTAGTGTTTATGTTTATATCTTATTCCTGAGATAAATACTGTAGAACATTCTATATTCAAGTCTAATACGATGAACAGATCCTTATATTATGTGTTACTGGTTATTCACACCATATCTAAGTATTAAACCATTACTACTGCAAGGCTGCATCAGAATTTATTTGTGAAATAACACTGGCAGATATTTGGTTTATTCATATTGAATATACTGCAGATAACTCTGTTTGTTCTCAGATTATTCGTTATGAATAGCATACTCTGAATACTTAATTATTAGTGCTGCATTCCATTACCATGTTAATTGTTGTCACTGGTTTTAAAAATGATTTATTGCCCTTTGCCTAAGAGGTTAGAGAAAAATTGATGTTATTCTGTTGTGAATGCTACTGCATATGTGTATTGATTGACATAGTGTATATCTTATTACCTGGTTTAAAGCGGTTCAATTCCGCCACTAAATAACTGGTAACTTTGCTACTCTGAACATAATGAAGAATGCAGTGAAGCTAGTGCATGAATATCTTCAGAGGTTCCTCGGTATTACCAATTAGATATTTTATATTGCCTTAACCTCGGTAGGACTTCAATGTACATCATCCACCCGAAAACCCTTTACATGTTTGGTTTTTCGCCTGGGACCAGGCTTAGAGTGAGCGAGATTATCTCATGCATAAACCTTGCATCTGGAAAGAACCGGGAATGATTAATAATTATTAGTTGCTTGTCTGAATAATTGCTTGCACACTTGCTTCTGAATAAATTATGTTAAGAGATTGAAAGAGGGGAAAACTTCACTGGGAATAGTAAATGGGGATAGAAGCGCCATGCTAAACAGAAGAGCGAGAGTGCCACTGTTATAGATGGGACATGCCACCCATAAAAAACCTGTGATGTATGTATCCACAATTCACTAAAGAGCAAAGAGAGAAGCAAGCTCGATTAAGACAAGAGAGATATAATAGACGCCAGCAACAACAAGAGGAGGAAGATCTTCAGTTAAAAACACTATTCCACAGGACTAGCCATTCTGAAAATCACAGTCCACAAAATACACAAAATATGAGCACATCAACTGTTAAATCAGCCCGCATGCGCTATGGTACTTTTAGTGGTCAGGTAGGAGAAGACCCTGATGCACATGTTAGCCATTTTCTTACGGTGAGTGAGGCAAATCAAGAGAATACAAACACAGAGCGATTAAGATGGTTTCCAGCCACGTTGATGGGTGGAGCTTCAGAGTGGTATCGCCACTCATTGAAAAATACCACTTATGCTACTTGGAAGGAATTGGAAGAAGCATTTCTAGAAACTTTTAGACCTGCAGGGTTTATAGATAGACTCGATGACGAGTTACAAGACTTCACCATGTTACCAAACGAGTCTATTCAAAGTTATGTTAATAGATTTCGTAGACTCTTGGGTAAGAAACCTAAACCACCAGATGTTGAATATCAAATTAGATGGTTTACTAAAGGACTTCCTAGCCACATGAGCTTTTATGTAAAAATGCAGTCCCCTGCGTCCTTAGAAGCAGCAATTAAAATTGCATCCCAACTAGAACTGGCAGGGATGAATTATATGAGAAACCCACAAATGAATGCTAATATGACAAGCATCCCTAGTTTCTATGCGCCAATGGGGCAAAGTGCTGCTGCTACACCTAATATTCCAGACATACATGTCCATTATGCATCCCCTCAATTAGTTGATTATAGTAGAATGCCTTACGGAGCAACTTCTAGAGGGTTGGTGCAGCCACAAATAGCTCCAAATCAGCCTCCTATATCTGATCTTCAGACAACTATTAGGCAAACTATTGATGAGGTCTTGAAAAAGGAGTTGAGTAAGCAATTATCTGCAATTAGAACACCTCGTAATTTAGAGCCCAAGCCCCGTAGAAATGTATGGTGTGTTCAATGTCAAGGTTATGGTCATTTTCCCAATGAGTGTCCTTTGACCAAGCCTAGGACATGGTGCAATTATTGTCGCAGAAGTAACCATAATGATAATGACTGTTATTTCCAGCAAGATAGGAGAGATGATCCAACGAGAACAAATGTGAGACCTGCTGTCTCAAAACCTTCTAGCACCCCTAGCTATTATATCCAACCCGCTATGGTAGATGGTGGACAAATGCCGCCATTAGTTCCTGTTTATGCTGCTAATCCATCTACACAAGGGAGAAATAATACACCCAATAGGTTCTCAAGGCCAGCACCAAGACAATCAAGTTCCCAACAACCTATTAGATGTTTCAGATGCCAGGAAGAGGGACACATAGCTCCTAATTGTCCCAATCCACGAAAAGAAGTAGGTTTTGAACCTGTGTGTGGCATTTGCAATACCCAGGGGTTACACTCACAAGATAGGTGTCCACATGTATTGCCACCGCGATCTATGGAAAACGGATCTAAGGGGAAAGAAAAAATCCTTGACTCTAATTTATGTGAACCAATAGAGGAAAACTCATGCCCTATCTATCAGATGCAATTAAATCCTAATAATCAGAGAAGGAGTAGACGTGTGAGATTTGAAAGCCCGAATTCTCAGGATTGGGTGATACCCAAAACACACCACAAGAGACTTTGCATGACACACCCACATTTAAAGAACTTAAAGGCATTATGGATGCAGGAAACTCCTCTTTTCCAAACGAGAAAGAGTCTGGAGAGCAACTTAGGAAACCAAGGAGTAGAAGGAAATACAAGAAAATTCTGAAACTTTCTAAAGACATGCCTACTTATGATATATTGGCTGATTTAGGCAATATTAGACCCACTATCACTTTTGCACAGCTGTTGTCTTTATCCCCTCCATGTAGAAAGGAAGTGGCTGCGGCTCTACGATTGCAAAAGGACGTATCTGTTAATTCCATATGGCCCTCTTTATTTGATATGAAATCTCCATCTGTGCATGTTGTTATAGGGGATTTAGGGCTAGATTCTGCTGTGATTGACGGCGGATCTGGGGTTAACATTATGCCAGAAGAAACTCTTCGAAGATTAGACCTACCTGCACCTTCTCCTGTTTATTTTAGAGTAAGGATGGCTGATCAGAGACGAGTAAAACCTTTGGGCATGATTAGGGTGTAAAACCATGATTGCAAATCTTGTGTTCTATGTGGATTATGTAGTTCTAAGAGCTACCACCACGGTATGTTCTTATCCATTATTATTAGGCCGACCATGGTTGTTGCAGCCGGGCGAGCAATACACGATTGGCATAGAGGGATTTTAGTTATTGGTGATGGAAATAATAGGGTGGAAATTAGAGTGAGTGAAATGCCAAAAGCTGTTGCACAATTTGAAGTAGAATCTGATTCCAGTGACGATGATAGTGAAAGTAGTGATGACGATGATCCTGATTATAATCCAGATAGTGCATATGCGAATGTAGCATCCTCTAGTGAGCCACAAGAGGATATGACCTTGAAAGAAGAAGGTGTGTACGGAGTTTATGATGACGCGGTTGTAGACTTGGAGGATACAATTCTAAATTTCATGGGTGTTATAGATGTTAACCAAGTTGAAGTGGAGAAAGAATGTGAGGAAGAAGAAGAAGAAGATGATATTAAACAAGATAAATATCCTGATTATTTCACGAAGTGCACAATTCAAGAGATCAAGGTGGAAAAGAAGCCTGCACATGAAATTAGTCAATATGAAACCTTCTCACAACCTCCCAAGGTGCAAGAAATTAACCTTGGGAAAGGAGGAGAAGTAAAGACAATAAAGTTAGGGGCTAATATCACTGGGGATTTGTATGACAATTGTGTCGCCTTATTTTCAAAATATCACGATATTTTTGCATGGTCATATGATGATTTGAAGGGCATTAACCCGTCCTTATGTATGCATAAGATTGAGCTTCATGCTAATGCTAAACCTGTAGTGCAAAAACCTTATAGACTTAATCCTAAATTTGCCAAAGCAGTTAAGGAGGAGATTGATAAGTTGCTTAAGGTTGGCTTTATCTACCCTCAGAGATTATAGTGAATGGGTATCACCTATCGTGTGTGTATATAAGAAAAATTTGAAAATACGTGTATGTGTTGATTATCGGAAGTTGAACGATGCCACTCGAAAAGACCATTTTCCTATTCCCTTCACAGACGAAGTGTTAGATGCTGTAGCGGGTCAAGAGGTTTATTCATTTATGGATGGATTCTCGGGATATAACCAAGTATTGATTAGACCAGAAGATAGGGAGAAGACAACATTTGTAACTATTTGGGGAACTTACGCTTATCGAGTGATGCCCTTTGGTTTATGTAACGCCCCGCTACATTCCGGGTTATTACGCAAGCCTTCAAGGAGTTTGTGCAAGACTTTATGAAGGTATTCTTAGATGACTTTGCTGTGTTTGGATCCTTGAGTTATCATTTGAGTAAGTTGGAGTTATGCTTTGAGCGTTGTAGGGAATATGGAATCTCCTTGAACCCAGAAAAATGTACTTTTGTGGTTACACATGGTGTTTTGCTAGGTTTTGTTGTATCGATACATGGACTTACGATTGACCCACACAAAACTTCTAAAATCCTTGATTTGCAGCCTCCAAAGAATGTTAAAGAGCTACAAGCCTTCCTAGGGCATGTAGGATATCATAGGCGCTTTATTGATCATTATGCACAACGAGCTTTGCCACTTACTAAGTTGTTGCGAAAATCAAAGGAATATAATTGGAATGATGCATGTCAAAAAGCATTTGAAGAACTAAAATTAGCCTTAGTTAAATCACCCATTTTAAAGTCTCCAGATTGGTCTAAAGAATTCCATGTGTTGATTGATGCATCAAACTATGCTATAGGTAGCATTTTATGTCAAGCTGATGAAAAGAATATCGATCATCCCATATTCTATGCAAGTAGGCAATTAAGTAAAGCTGAGCAGAACTACTCTACTACTGAACGTGAAGCACTTGGCATGATTTTTTCGATCCAAAAATTTAGGCATTATCTTCTTGCTAATGAATTTGCATTTGTTGTTGACCACCAACCCTTGAAGTATTTGATCAACAAGCCTTGCCGCACGGGAAGGATTGCTCGTTGGTTGTTGTTATTGGTGAATTCAAGTTCAATTGTTGTATGATTTTGGGAAGATACATTCAAAGAGGTGATCATTTGTCAAGAATTTCGGGACCAAAAGAAGAAGGAGATATTCAGATTGTTTGCGGATGAAGTACTCTTTTTCTCAGAGAAGTAAAAAATCCCGAATGGTATGAATCTATTGCATCTTATTTATCTACTGTGGGAATTTCCGGAAGGTATGAGTGTTGTTGGTAAAAGACGATTAATAATTCAATCAAAGCCATATACACTTGTTATGGGTCAATTATATAAATTAGGTCATGATGATGTGTTGAGACGATGCATAATGCCACATGAAATTAGAACGTGTTGCAATCATGTCATGATGGACCTAGTGGTGGGCATTTCTCTATAGATACTACTATTAAGAAAATTCTTCAAAGTTGGATTATGGTGGCCTAAATTGCATGCTGATGTTAGGGAATATGTTAGACATTGTGATGTATGTCAAAGGGTGGGGAAGCCTTCTACTTGTAGACGCGTTATGCCTTTACATCCAATAATGCCTATCTTGCCTTTTGAAAAATGGGGAATCGATTTTGTAGGACCAATCAAGCCATCTGCTATGCATACTGGTAATAAATATATTTTGGTTTGTACTGACTATGTTACCAAGTGGGTGGAAGCACGCGCATTTAGAGAAGACACAGCCAATAATGTGGCTATATTCTTGTACGAAAATATCATAACACGTTTTTGGCCGTCCTTTGGAATTGGTCAAATGACAGAGGTAAGCATTTCCTTAATGATACTATTGAAGCTTTAACTAATAGATATGGGGTGAAACATAGAAAGACAACTCCATATCATCCACGCGCAAACGGCCAGGTGGAGCGTACAAATAAAACTCTATGTACCATAATTACCAAAATTTGTAATGCCAACCGCACAGATTGGGATAAACGCCTTTTCGATGCATTGTGGGCCTATCGCATTGCACATAAAGTTACAACAAATGCTACACCTTTTAAATTAGTATATGGGCAAGAAGCTATAGTTCCTATTGAGCTAGAACTCCCATCCTTGAGAATCGCTATTGAACATAAATTAGACTGGGATGGTAGTTTGCAAGCAAGACTAGCACAATTAGAAGCTCTTGACGAAAGCAGACTGTATGCTTATATGTCACGAGAAGCAATTCAACAACGTCGCAAAGCATGGTATGATCGGCATCGAAACAATAAACACTTCGATAAAGGTAACTTAGTTCTACTTTATGATAGTAAGCATTGGAAGAAACCAGGTAAACTCAGGATGCGTTGGAAAGGTCCTTATATTGTCAAAGAAATATATGATAATGGATCTGTATTACTAAAAGATTTTGCAGGAAATGAGCTTCCCACACGAGTGAACGGTGCGAGACTTAAAGTGTATCACATGTCAAAAATTAGCGATCCTCTCTTCAAATAAGGTGTAGTATTCATCGGGACGATGAATAAATAAAAGGGGGGTAGTACTATTGTTGAAAAAAAAAAAAACAAAATCTCAAGAAGCAATAAAAAAAATCATTTTTCTGATAATCCATCAGTTTGTCTTCCATTGCTATATCAAATTCATCTCATCTTTTATTCTCTCACTTCACATCAATCCATTAAGACTGCCAATCAGCTCCGCATCAAGGCAGCATCTTGTTTGTTAACTATTTTTGTTTCCATTGACAGGTGCATTTGCTTTTTCTCCATGAGAATCAATCCATTTCATTGTACACTCATCCATTCCATTCAATACATCAAAGTCTGCCATATAAGCTTTACCACCAGGCAGCAATTATTGTACTAATTTTTTGATATTATTACCATGACAGGGTCATCTGCTTTTCTCCGTGATTATTCAATTCATTCATCTACACTCATTCATATCCTTCAACTCATAAAGTGCTGCAATCAGCTTCACCATCTTAGCAGCCATATGTTCTACTAACGTTGTTTTCGCTGCAGGAGCATCCTTTTTTCTATCATTTCCTATTCATCTGTTTTTTAGTTGGCCTACCAACCATGACCACTGTTTCTTTACCATTGTTTTTCCATTTCCCATATTGCTGGCCATTTTCCCATCCCAGCAAGTCCGTGTAGTAAAAGAGTCCAATAAACAAATAATCCAAAAGGTAGAAGGAAGAGTGGGGGGATGGAGCGCCATACTGAGGTTGCAGTAGAGAGAGAGTCCTGACCTACATGGGATTTGCCACCCTTGGAATGATTACATTATGTGAAGCCATAGAATCGCCGATGGAGGCAATGGTTTGGAAGAAAATATTTTGATCATGAAGAACAAGCTTGAAGAACTCGTCGGGACGTCGAGTTTTTTGTAAGGGGAATAATGTAGAACGAATAATTTGTTCAGAATTGTGCATTTTGGGTGAAAACGTGATCAAGCGAGCAATGCCACGTGATCTTACCATGTTAAATTGCATAAAAATGGCATATTTGGCATATTTGAATGTTATTTGAAGATGTAACCTTGAAGGATTTATTTTTATAATAGTGGAAAATATGGGAAGCTAAGAAGAGCATATTTATTTAATCTAATCCGGTGGAGATTTATGGAAAACTAATGGTGGAGATCAAAAAGCCCTATTTTCAATTGAAAAGGCATAAGGCAAAAAAAAAAGGGGTTACGGTTGAAGGAGCAGAGGAAGGAGGAGCCGATCAGGGAAGAGAGGAGCGGATATAGGAGAGCAGCCACCGGATTCGGAAGGGAAGGAATGGATCAGAGAGGCAAGGCGACCAGATTTAGAGCAGACAGTCGTTCCAGAGCATTCACCGCATCATTTTAGGGCATCCGGGCAAGAGGGTCGTTAGATCTTGAAGAACCGCGGAAGAAACCTTGCTAGTCCGCTTTAAGATCTCCCGGAGTTCTTGCATTTGTGGCTATTACGAGATAAGTCTATCCATTATTCTCGTTATGCAAATCGAATCGTGAATATGATCTTTGCTCATTACTAGTGTTTATGTTTATATCTTATTCCTGAGATAAATACTGTAGAACATTCTATATTCAAGTCTAATACGATGAACAGATCCTTATATTATGTGTTACTGGTTATTCACACCATATCTAAGTATTAAACCATTACTGCTGCAAGGCTGCATCAGAATTTATTTGTGAAATAACACTGGCAGATATTTGGTTTATTCATATTGAATATACTGCAGATAACTCTGTTTGTTCTCAGATTATTCGTTATGAATAGCATACTCTGAATACTTAATTATTAGTGCTGCATTCCATTACCATGTTAATTGTTGTCACTGGTTTTAAAAATGATTTATTGCCCTTTGCCTAAGAGGTTAGAGAAAAATTGATGTTATTCTGTTGTGAATGCTACTGCATATGTGTATTGATTGACATAGTGTATATCTTATTACCTGGTTTAAAGCGGTTCAATTCCGCCACTAAATAACTGGTAACTTTGCTACTCTGAACATAATGAAGAATGCAGTGAAGCTAGTGCATGAATATCTTCAGAGGTTCCTGGGTATTACCAATTAGATATTTTATATTGCCTTAACCTGGGTAGGACTTCAATGTCTGTCATCTGCACACGAAAACCCTTTACATGTTTGGTGGCTTCGCCCGGACCAGGCTTAGAGTGAGCGAGATTATCTCATGCATAAACCTTGCATCTGGAAAGAACCGGGAATGATTAATAATTATTAGTTGCTTGCTGAATAATTGCTTGCACACTTAGCTTCTGAATAAATTATGTTAAGAGATTGAAAGAGGGGAAAACTTCACTGGGAATAGTAAATGGGGATAGAAGCGCCATGCTAAACAGAAGAGCGAGAGTGCCACTGTTATAGATGGGACATGCCACCCATAAAAGACCTGTGATGTATGTATCCACAATTCACTAAAGAGCAAAGAGAGAAGCAAGCTCGATTAAGACAAGAGAGATATAATAGACGCCAGCAACAACAAGAGGAGGAAGATCTTCAGTTAAAAACACTATTCCACAGGACTAGCCATTCTGAAAATCACAGTCCACAAAATACACAAAATATGAGCACATCAACTGTTAAATCAGCCCGCATGCGCTATGGTACTTTTAGTGGTCAGGTAGGAGAAGACCCTGATGCACATGTTAGCCATTTTCTTACGGTGAGTGAGGCAAATCAAGAGAATACAAACACAGAGCGATTAAGATGGTTTCCAGCCACGTTGATGGGTGGAGCTTCAGAGTGGTATCGCCACTCATTGAAAAATACCACTTATGCTACTTGGAAGGAATTGGAAGAAGCATTTCTAGAAACTTTTAGACCTGCAGGGTTTATAGATAGACTCGATGACGAGTTACAAGACTTCACCATGTTACCAAACGAGTCTATTCAAAGTTATGTTAATAGATTTCGTAGACTCTTGGGTAAGAAACCTAAACCACCAGATGTTGAATATCAAATTAGATGGTTTACTAAAGGACTTCCTAGCCACATGAGCTTTTATAAAAAATGCCCCCCTCAAGGTCCTTAGAAGCAAACAATTAAAATTGCATCCCAACTAGAACTGGCGGGGATGAATTATATGAGAAACCCACAAATGAATGCTAATATGACAAGCATCCCTAGTTTCTATGCGCCAATGGGGCAAAGTGCTGCTGCTACACCTAATATTCCAGACATACATGTCCATTATGCATCCCCTCAATTAGTTGATTATAGTAGAATGCCTTCTGAGCAACTTCTAGAGGGTTGGTGCAGCCACAAATAGCTCCAAATCAGCCTCCTATATCCTGATCTTGAGACAACTATTAGGCAAACTATTGATGAGGTCTTGAAAAAGGAGTTGAGTAAGCAATTATCTGCAATTAGAACACCTCGTAATTTAGAGCCCAAGCCCCGTAGAAATGTATGGTGTGTTCAATGTCAAGGTTATGGTCATTTTCCCAATGAGTGTCCTTTGACCAAGCCTAGGACATGGTGCAATTATTGTCGCAGAAGTAACCATAATGATAATGACTGTTATTTCCAGCAAGATAGGAGAGATGATCCAACGAGAACAAATGTGAGACCTGCTGTCTCAAAACCTTCTAGCACCCCTAGCTATTATATCCAACCCGCTATGGTAGATGGTGGACAAATGCCGCCATTAGTTCCTGTTTATGCTGCTAATCCATCTACACAAGGGAGAAATAATACACCCAATAGGTTCTCAAGGCCAAGCACCAAGACAATCAAGTTCCCAACAACCTATTAGATGTTTTGATGATGCCGGAAGAGGGACACATAGCTCCTAATTGTCCCAATCCACGAAAAGAAGTAGGTTTTGAACCTGTGTGTGGCATTTGCAATACCCAGGGGTTACACTCACAAGATAGGTGTCCACATGTATTGCCACCGCGATCTATGGAAAACGGATCTAAGGGGAAAGAAAAAATCCTTGACTCTAATTTATGTGAACCAATAGAGGAAAACTCATGCCCTATCTATCAGATGCAATTAAATCCTAATAATCAGAGAAGGAGTAGACGTGTGAGATTTGAAAAGCCCGAATTCTCAGGATTGGGTGATACCCAAAACACACCACAAGAGACTTTGCATGACACACCCACATTTAAAGAACTTAAAGGCATTATGGATGCAGGAAACTCCTCTTTTCCAAACGAGAAAGAGTCTGGAGAGCAACTTAGGAAACCAAGGAGTAGAAGGAAATACAAGAAAATTCTGAAACTTTCTAAAGACATGCCTACTTATGATATATTGGCTGATTTAGGCAATATTAGACCCACTATCACTTTTGCACAGCTGTTGTCTTTATCCCCTCCATGTAGAAAGGAAGTGGCTGCGGCTCTCACGATTGCAAAAGGACGTGACTGTTAATTCCATATGGCCCTCTTTATTTGATATGAAATCTCCATCCATTGCATGTTGTTATAGGGGATTTAGGGCTAGATTCGGGCTGTGGATTGACGGCGGATCTGGGGTTAACATTATGCCAGAAGAAACTCTTCGAAGATTAGACCTACCTGCACCTTCTCCTGTTTATTTTAGAGTAAGGATGGCTGATCAGAGACGAGTAAAACCTTTGGGCATGATTACCGGTGTAAAAACCATGATTGCAAATCTTGTGTTCTATGTGGATTATGTAGTTCTAAGAGCTACCACCACGGTATGTTCTTATCCATTATTATTAGGCCGACCATGGTTGTTGCAGGCCAGAGCAATACACGATTGGCATAGAGGGATTTTAGTTATTGGTGATGGAAATAATAGGGTGGAAATTAGAGTGAGTGAAATGCCAAAAGCTGTTGCACAATTTGAAGTAGAATCTGATTCCAGTGACGATGATAGTGAAAGTAGTGATGACGATGATCCTGATTATAATCCAGATAGTGCATATGCGAATGTAGCATCCTCTAGTGAGCCACAAGAGGATATGACCTTGAAAGAAGAAGGTGTGTACGGAGTTTATGATGACGCGGTTGTAGACTTGGAGGATACAATTCTAAATTTCATGGGTGTTATAGATGTTAACCAAGTTGAAGTGGAGAAAGAATGTGAGGAAGAAGAAGAAGAAGATGATATTAAACAAGATAAATATCCTGATTATTTCACGAAGTGCACAATTCAAGAGATCAAGGTGGAAAAGAAGCCTGCACATGAAATTAGTCAATATGAAACCTTCTCACAACCTCCCAAGGTGCAAGAAATTAACCTTGGGAAAGGAGGAGAAGTAAAGACAATAAAGTTAGGGGCTAATATCACTGGGGATTTGTATGACAATTGTGTCGCCTTATTTTCAAAATATCACGATATTTTTGCATGGTCATATGATGATTTGAAGGGCATTAACCCGTCCTTATGTATGCATAAGATTGAGCTTCATGCTAATGCTAAACCTGTAGTGCAAAAACCTTATAGACTTAATCCTAAATTTGCCAAAGCAGTTAAGGAGGAGATTGATAAGTTGCTTAAGGTTGGCTTTATCTACCCTGTAGATTATAGTGAATGGGTATCACCTATCGTGTGTGTATATAAGAAAAATTTGAAAATACGTGTATGTGTTGATTATCGGAAGTTGAACGATGCCACTCGAAAAGACCATTTTCCTATTCCCTTCACTGCATTTAAGTGTTAGATGTCAGAAGGGTCAAGAGGTTTATTCATTTATGGATGGATTCTCGGGATATAACCAAGTATTGATTAGACCGTAAGATAGGGAGAAGACAACATTTGTAACTATTTGGGGAACTTACGCTTATCGAAAGTGATGCCCTTTGGTTTATGTAACGCCCCGCTACATTCCAAATGGGTTATTACGCAAGCCTTCAAGGAGTTTGTGCAAGACTTTATGAAGGTATTCTTAGATGACTTTGCTGTGTTTGGATCCTTGAGTTATCATTTGAGTAAGTTGGAGTTATGCTTTGAGCGTTGTAGGGAATATGGAATCTCCTTGAACCTTAAAAATGTACTTTTGTGGTTACACATGGTGTTTTGCTAGGTTTTGTTGTATCGATACATGGACTTACGATTGACCCACACAAAACTTCTAAAATCCTTGATTTGCAGCCTCCAAAGAATGTTAAAGAGCTACAAGCCTTCCTAGGGCATGTAGGATATCATAGGCGCTTTATTGATCATTATGCACAACGAGCTTTGCCACTTACTAAGTTGTTGCGAAAATCAAAGGAATATAATTGGAATGATGCATGTCAAAAAGCATTTGAAGAACTAAAATTAGCCTTAGTTAAATCACCCATTTTAAAGTCTCCAGATTGGTCTAAAGAATTCCATGTGTTGATTGATGCATCAAACTATGCTATAGGTAGCATTTTATGTCAAGTCGATGAAAAGAATATCGATCATCCCATATTCTATGCAAGTAGGCAATTAAGTAAAGCTGAAAGCGTAACTACTCTACTATTGAACGTGAAGCACTTGGCATGATTTTTTCGATCCAAAAATTTAGGCATTATCTTCTTGCTAATGAATTTGCATTTGTTGTTGACCACCAACCCTTGAAGTATTTGATCAACAAGCCTTGCCGCACGGGAAGGATTGCTCGTTGGTTGTTGTTATTGCAGGAATTCAAGTTCCGAATTGTTGTAATGAAATGGGAAGATACATTCAAAGAAACTGATCATTTGTCAAGAATTTCAGGACCAAAAAGAAGAAGGAGATATTCCATTGTTTGCCGATGAAGTACTCTTTTCTCAGTAGAAGCCGTAACGAATGGTATGAATCTATTGCATCTTATTTATCTCTGTGGGAATTTCCGGAAGGTATGAGTGTTGTTGGTAAAAAAGACGATTAATAATTCAATCAAAGCCATATACACTTGTTATGGGTCAATTATATAAATTAGGTCATGATGATGTGTTGAGACGATGCATAATGCCACATGAAATTAGAGCGTGTTGCAATCATGTCATGATGGACCTAGTGGTGGGCATTTCTCTATAGATACTACTATTAAGAAAAATTCTTCAATTTGGATTATGGTGGCCTAAATTGCATGCTGATGTTAGGGAATATGTTAGACATTGTGATGTATGTCAAAGGGTGGGGAAGCCTTCTAACAGAGACGTTATGCCTTTACATCCAATAATGCCTATCTTGCCTTTTGAAAAATGGGGAATTGATTTTGTAGGACCAATCAAGCCATCTGCTATGCATACTGGTAATAAATATATTTTGGTTTGTACTGACTATGTTACCAAGTGGGTGGAAGCACGCAAGATTTAGAGAAGACACGCCAATAATGTGGCTATATTCTTGTAATGAAAATATCATAACACGTTTTGGCTGTCCTTTGGAATTGGTCAGTGACAGAGGTAAGCATTTCCTTAATGATACTATTGAAGCTTTAACTAATAGATATGGGGTGAAACATAGAAAGACAACTCCATATCATCCACGCCAATAAACGGCCGTGGAGCGCACAAATAAAACTCTATGTACCATAATTACCAAAATTTGTAATGCCAACCGCATTGCATTGGGATAAACGCCTTTTCGATGCATTGTGGGCCTATCGCATTGCACATAAAGTTACAACAAATGCTACACCTTTTAAATTAGTATATGGGCAAGAAGCTATAGTTCCTATTGAGCTAGAACTCCCATCCTTGAGAATCGCTATTGAACATAAATTAGACTGGGATGGTAGTTTGCAAGCAAGACTAGCACAATTAGAAGCTCTTGACGAAAGCAGACTGTATGCTTATATGTCACGAGAAGCAATTCAACAACGTCGCAAAGCATGGTATGATCGGCATCGAAACAATAAACACTTCGATAAAGGTAACTTAGTTCTACTTTATGATAGTAAGCATTGGAAGAAACCAGGTAAACTCAGGATGCGTTGGAAAGGTCCTTATATTGTCAAAGAAATATATGATAATGGATCTGTATTACTAAAAGATTTTGCAGGAAATGAGCTTCCCACACGAGTGAACGGTGCGAGACTTAAAGTGTATCACATGTCAAAAATTAGCGATCCTCTCTTCAAATAAGGTGTAGTATTCATCGGGACGATGAATAAATAAAAGGGGGGTAGTACTATTGTTGAAAAAAAAAAAAAACAAAATCTCAAGAAGCAATAAAAAAAATCATTTTTCTGATAATCCATCAGTTTGTCTTCCATTGCTATATCAAATTCATCTCATCTTTTATTCTCTCACTTCACATCAATCCATTAAGATCGCCAATCAGCTCGCATCAAGGCAAAGCATCTTGTTTGTTAACTATTTTTGTTTCCATTGACAGGTGCATTTGCTTTTTCTCCATGAGAATCAATCCATTTCATTGTACACTCATCCATTCCATTCAATACATCAAAGTCTGCCATATAAGCTTTACCACCAGGCAGCAATTATTGTACTAATTTTTTGATATTATTACCATGACAGGTCATCGCTTTTTCTCCGTGATTATTCAATTCATTCATCTACACTCATTCATATCCTTCAACTCATAAAGTGCTGCGAATCGCCTTCACCATCTTAGCAGCCATATGTTCTACTAACGTTGTTTTCGCTGCAGGAGCATCCTTTTTTCTATCATTTCCTATTCATCTGTTTTTTAGTTGGCCTACCAACCATGACCACTGTTTCTTTACCATTGTTTTTCCATTTCCCATATTGCTGGCCATTTTCCCATCCCAAAGAAGTCCGTAGTAAAAGAGTCCAATAAACAAATAATCCAAAAGGTAGAAGGAAGAGTGGGGGATGGGCGCCATCCGAGGTTGCAGTAGAGAGAGAGTCCTGACCTACATGGGATTTGCCACCCTTGGAATGATTACATTATGTGAAGCCATAGAATCGCCGATGGAGGCAATGGTTTGGAAGAAAATATTTTGATCATGAAGAACAAGCTTGAAGAACTCGTCGGGACGTCGAGTTTTTTGTAAGGGGAATAATGTAGAACGAATAATTTGTTCAGAATTGTGCATTTTGGGTGAAAACGTGATCAAGCGAGCAATGCCACGTGATCTTACCATGTTAAATTGCATAAAAATGGCATATTTGGCATATTTGAATGTTATTTGAAGATGTAACCTTGAAGGATTTATTTTTATAATAGTGGAAAATATGGGAAGCTAAGAAGAGCATATTTATTTAATCTAACGGTGGAGATTTATGGAAAACTAATGGTGGAGATCAAAAGCCCTATTTCGAATTGAAAAGGCATAAGGCAAAAAAAAAAGGGGTTACGGTTGAAGGAGCAGAGGAAGGAGGAGCCGATCAGGGAAGAGAGGAGCGGATATAGGAGAGCAGCCACCGGATTCGGAAGGGAAGGAATGGATCGAGAGGCAAGGCTGACCAGATTTAGAGCGCATCGTTCAGAGCATTCACCGCATCATTTTAGGGCATCCGGCAAGAGGGTCGTTAGATCTTGAAGAACCGTGAAGAAACCTTGCTAGTCTGCCAGAAGATCTCCTGGAGTTCTTGCATTTGTGGCTATTACGAGATAAGTCTATCCATTATTCTGTTATGCAAATCTGAACTGTGAATATGATCTTTGCTCATTACTAGTGTTTATGTTTATATCTTATTCCTGAGATAAATACTGTAGAACATTCTATATTCAAGTCTAATACGATGAACAGATCCTTATATTATGTGTTACTGGTTATTCACACCATATCTAAGTATTAAACCATTACTACCGCAAGGTCGCATCGTAATTTATTTGTGAAATAACACCGCGGATATTTGGTTTATTCATATTGAATATACCGCAGATAACTCGTTTGTTCTCGTGATTATTCGTTATGAATAGCATACTCTGAATACTTAATTATTAGTGCTGCATTCCATTACCATGTTAATTGTTGTCACTGGTTTTAAAAATGATTTATTGCCCTTTGCCTAAGAGGTTAGAGAAAAATTGATGTTATTCTGTTGTGAATGCTACTGCATATGTGTATTGATTGACATAGTGTATATCTTATTACCTGGTTTAAAGCGGTTCAATTCCGCCACTAAATAACTGGTAACTTTGCTACTCTGAACATAATGAAGAATGCAGTGAAGCTAGTGCATGAATATCTTCAGAGGTTCCTGGGTATTACCAATTAGATATTTTATATTGCCTTAACCTGGGTAGGACTTCAATGTCTGTCATCTGCACACGAAAACCCTTTACACCTATCCTGACCCTTTTGCTTATTTGACCAAGAGAAGGTGGCATTGGAGGGGAGAAAATCAAATTAAATCCAGCATTATCAAGCAATGAGTTCCATGAAGTAGCCTCGTCTTCAGACAAGTTTCTATGTAAACCAATTTTTTGGTCCCAAACATCAGTCATATTTAGATCCCTGCCTAGGATCCAGTTGTCTGTGATATTAGCCTGAAGATTGATCCAACTCTCAATTTCTTTCCACATGACCGCCCTTTCAGCAGGCTTATTTGAAGCATAAATATTGATGATACCCCAATTACATTCCTTGGCTTCAAAAATAATAACCTGCCAATGGTCATCCCTTGCAGTATAGCAAGCTTTCTGAGTAAGACCTCTCCAAAGGATGCAGGCCTCCCTTAGTTCCCCTAGCTGCAGTGCTATGGGAGGAGTAGTTGTTGCCTACCCACCCACTTTCCAATAGAACTTGCTTCAAAATCAGGAAGCCTATGTTCTTGAATAAGAATTACATCCGCCATCATAGAGCAAATGGCGACAAGCACTATTCTATTCTATTCTATTCTTAAGAACCCTTTTAATACCCCTAAGGTTTCAAGAGACAATTTTCATGGTTGATATAACAATAGCCTTTAAGAAGATTCCTAGACAATTTTGCATCCCGACAAATTCATCCTGCACATGGGCCACGTGGACGAAGATAGATGTGGCTTGTAAGAATGTAGCCCCCCGTAAGTTAATCCCCATAAACCTTCTGGCAATAGGCAGAACTTTCTCTCCTTACCCTTACATCGACTGGCCATCCCAAGAAGGATTCTCCCGAGGCTACGTACCATTGTCAACAAAGGTATACCTTTTGTTCTCTTCTCATTGAACATATACATCCCATAAAGATGCCCAACTTTTGCAACACGCGTATGTTTCCTATTTGCACCACCAATAACAAGCATACTAGTGAAGTCAAGCTTAATACTCCCTCCAACCGTATGAATGGACCTTTTGTCAAACCTTTTGTCTTTTTCAAAGTGCAAACTCATGTGTAGCAGGCATCGAAAAACTAGTCTTCTAAATTTTCGGCCACAATCCTTATTTTCCGGTTCGAATTTTTACTTGCCGACAAAAAAATAGTGGGGTTTCCTTCAAATCCGGCAAATAATCTTGAGTTTATATTCAAAATCCGTTAGAGCATGACACTTACCGAAACATTATCTGGTTAGAGCTATTGGGAATTTCGAAGCCTGGTGTAGCTTGGTATGTGTGGCTATAATGGCAACCGAAATAACATAGGACAATTATTCCCTCCACATGCTTGTCCAATGATGTACATAGTACCTGAAGTTTGTTTTCCAAGGTAAAGGTAACTTAATTATGAA
This sequence comes from Isoetes taiwanensis, assembly GCA_021234155.1. Taxonomy (NCBI): domain Eukaryota; kingdom Viridiplantae; phylum Streptophyta; class Lycopodiopsida; order Isoetales; family Isoetaceae; genus Isoetes; species Isoetes taiwanensis. The sequence goes on along the minus strand of JAJEKV010000057.1, from coordinate 3,566,879 downwards.
GGGGCCTCTAGATACATTACATTATTTTGAAAATCCCACGAGTTGATATCTATCCATATGATGATCAAGTTATTACTGTTATTAGTTGAACCAGTGCTTTCCCCCACCACCAATTTTCATCCCCCCCCAAAAAAAAGGGGAGGGAGGGGAAAGAAGAAGAAGCTTTGTCCATACCCAAATACCCCAATTGAGACCCTGTTCTTATAAGAGGATACAAAAGTTTTTGTTTTTAAGGACAACAATCTATTATCAAGGAAAATCAAGATACATACACGGGACCTGTGACCTGTGACTCAAAACCAAGAGGACGAAATAGTCGACTAAGAAAAACCACCCATACACAGTATATAATCATACTCCTTGTGCCACCTTGAGGCGTTTAATGGCCTCATCACAATCAACATGATCTGCGACATCGAGATGATCATCAACAGACATCAACTTATCATACCATTGAATAATACGAGGTAGGAAAGGCTCATGAGATGACATAACAGACTTCTTCCTCGTTGCCTTCTTCCAATTGACTTGTTGCCAAGACTCTTTAGCACACTGAAGATTAGGACCATCAACCATAACAATCTCAGAAGCATGAGAAGCAGAAGCAACAACGTAGAGAGTAGTAGGAACTATAGCTGATGCTGATGGTGCTAAGGACGACACCACCAGAACTGTATGTAGAGCATCTTCCATAGCCGAGGAATGTGAAGCAACTGGCAAATCGCACAAGTAACAACAAGCAAGTAGAGAACACAAACCCTTTGCATCATCCTAGCTTTCGAACCAGATTTGTAGTTCGCCCAATGCAGAGGTATGGCATGTTGTTTTTAAGAAGGTGTAGAAATTATACATTGGTAAGTCTGAGAAAGAAGTTTAGAGGAAGAAGAAGAGCATTTTTCTTGCCCATAAGAGTTATCTCATGCATATTCATTAATAATCGAATTGAAGCTTTCATTACCTCAAAATGTTTATGAAGTTATCAAGTGGGAATTAACTCCATTCAAATTTATGATTCAAATGATTGTTAGGTGCATTATCAACCTTTCAACTTGGACTTATTGTTGATGGATCTACACATTCTTCTTAGATCCTCAGCGAACCTGTTCAAATTGTGATAAGAAGAACCTAAATCAGAAGTTGCTTTTCGTGCCTGAATCCCAAACATCTTAACCCTTTTGCGGATGATTTCTTCTTTCATCACCTTCCCTATCATCTTCTCTATCTCAACCCTTGTCACTAGTTCATCACCTTTGGTTGGCATTTTCATACCAATCTGCCACACATCCACAATAAACTTGCAATTGAGGTTCTGTTCTGCCATAAGAGGCCAGCCAATGATAGGAACTCCTCCACAAATACTTTCCAAAGTTGAATTCCAACCACAATGTGACAAAAACCCACCTATTGAAGGGTGTTTAAGCACATCTATCTGCGGAGCCCATGGAATAATCATTCCCTGTTCTCTGTTTCTGATAATAAAATCCTCAAGAAATTTGTCTAGATTACCCTGTATAAGATCCGGCCTAATAGCCCATAAAAATGGATAGCCACTTGCCTGTAATGCCTCTGCAACTTCTTGCACTTGCTCTGCAGAAAGCCTGGCTATGGTGCCAAAGGACACATACACAACAGAATTTTGAGACTTTGTATCTAGCCATCTCATGCATGATTTGTCTTCTCTCCATGCTGCTGGAACTTCATCAAATTGGGGTTCATCGATTGTGCCAAATGCTGTGGCTGGAAGTAGAGGACCAATTGCAAAAGAAGTTGGAAACTGAGATAGTGAATCCATTTCTAAATCATCAAAAGTGTTAAATAGAATCCAGTCTGCCTTTTGTATTTGTTGAGTTCTTCTGAGTCTGTATATGAATTGTGGATCTTCTGGATCCCCATTTTGTAATCCTGTTGGAAATTCAGAAACTTTCAAGGCAGGAAATCCTGGTATCCATGTAATCTCTTTCCCTGTTGCATCTGCAAAAACAAAAAGATTGCCCTAAATCATAACTTTGCATCACAAAAGATATTACAGATAAGAACAAGCATGTGCCCTAAACTTTTACCCTCAATTTTGAAAAATGCAAGAACCCTACCGTCGCTCTTGGCTGGAATGCATCCTTCAACAATAAGACGAGGAATGTTTAGTTGAAATGCCAAGGTTAATGCAGAGGATGTCCAAAATCCCGCAGAAAGAATTCCTAAGTTGTTTGCCATATCCAGCACCCATGGCATATATGGATCGAATATAATACAAGAAGGCCTATTCTTGCTCTCGCATAACTCATTTAGCAAATCGCCCACTGATTTCTGCAAGATTTCTTGATCGGAATTGATAAAAGTGCTCACCGTTTGTTGAGATGGTTGGGGACCAAAAGGATCTGGTAAATTTTGAAGATGAACAACAGCGCCCCATGATTGGAGAAGGCGCTGGTTTGACGGCTCAGCATTGGCTATGGTGATTGAGAAGTCCAACGCCAGAAGCTTGCGAGCAAGGTAGAGCATAGAACTGAGATGTCCCTGCAGAGGAAAACAGATCAGAAGTATGTGAAGCTTGGGCCTGCCATCGCTACCTCCCTCCATTGTTCTGTTTCAACAATACAGTTTCCTGCTTACCTAGTGGCAGTTATTTCTATTCGTTGCTGTGTGCATAAGTTTGACTGTATTTTTATCTCTTGTATGAACGTGTCCAACAAATGTTGAACATTGTGTCACGCTCCAACAAATGTTAAACATATTTTCAATCCTGACATTTTTTGTAGGATTGGACTTAAATTGCTATATCATTGCACAGCTATAAGGCGGTTGTTGTCTTGTCTTGACGTTAAAATCTCCTCTTCCTCTTCCTCTTGATATTTATAGGATTGGACTTAAATTGCTCTGGTGTTGCTGGGCTATAGGATTGGGCTTGTCGTTGCTAAGCTATAAGATTGAACTTAAATTGCTATGTCATTGTTGGGCTATTAGACGATTGTTGTCCTGACATTTGTAGGATTGGACTTAAGTTGCTATGTCGTTCCTGGGCTATAAGGCAGTTGTCCTGACATTCATAGGATTGGGTTTGAATTGCTATGTCATTCATGGGTTATAAGGCAGTTGTTGTCCTGACATTTATAGGATTGGACTTAAATTGCTATCTCATTGCTGGGCGAATTGTTATGTTGCTGCTGGGTTATAAGATTGAATTTAAATCGCTAGGTCATTGTTGGGCTATGAGGTGGTCGTTGTCCTTACATTTATAGGACTGGACTTAAAATTGCTACATCGTTGCTGGGCTATGAGGCAGTTCTTGTCTTAACATTTATAAGATTGGACTTGAATTGCGTTGTCGTTGCTGGGCTATAAGGCAATTGTTGTTGTCATGACAATTATAAGATTGAATTTGATGTGCTATGTCATTATTATGTTGTAGGATTTGGTTCCATTGTGTATACTTAAATACATCCAATGTACCTTATGGCAATTAGGTAATTGAAGTAATTCAAGTCTTAATAGAAATCCAAGAAGTTGTTGGGCATAAGCATGAATGTCAAAATGGTGTGTGCTGTTTGATGGGCTTTTGTATTAAAAATAACATTTCTATACATCATGGCAAAGACACTAAACCATATTGTTGGCATTGATTTATCATCCTTCATGGCAAAGTACTGTCCTTGCTCAAAGAAATGCATAATATTTGAACAGATTCCATGAGTAGGTTCTAGCTATTTTATAGTCTGTCCACCTTGCTCAAAAAAATATAATTGCGAAGCTCGCAAATATGCCAACCATTCTGCTATTCATCTTCGACAGCTCATGAGGTACTGTCGTAGACTATATTTTCAAGTTTTCTAGTGTATATCTCTCTGGCTTAGGCATCATTTGTCTCTATTGATCCAGTGCAAAGAGATACCCGCCATGAGTACAGGTTTTCCTATAATATTGGCTCTTACTGACAGAGTGATTTGCACATATACCTGAAGTTTGTGAACCGAGAGTTCACAGCTCTTGAGCTTCTGGTGATTCCATCTAGCAAATGTCAGACAATCTAGTAAATGCTGTAATGTAACTTTTTACTCAGAAATTTTATTGGTAACATTGAGTCTAAATATGAACATGCTCAATCATATCAACTTTTGGTAGATCTCTGCCAAAAATAAAAAATCTAATATAATTGTGAGTTTCTTAGAAACATAATATGACTTAGTGTACTCCATTCTAGACATAAAGCTATCAGAATACTTTGGGAACCATTTTTGGGTTGCCCCTAGGGGGGCAAACCCTTGTTTATGTGGGTATGTGGGCATATCCAGGTATATGCCGGCATATGCCTAGCATATGCTGGTGACTGCTAAAAACTGGCTCCTGCCTGTAAATGCTCGGTCATCCAGCCCATTCCTTAGCAGCCGTGGCTATGGCCCAACTAGAGCTTTCTTCTTCCAAGCATTTACTCCAGTTCGTAAATCTGCAGCTGCTGTGAAAAACAAGCCACAACCACAAGAAAGAGCCGCGTGAAGAAGCCTGAAGTAATTGTCGTAGATAATGAGAACGAAGAAAGTTATGAAGCAGAAGAAAAGGTTTCTGCAGCCAAAAGCCACGCAAAAAGGCCCGCTACAAGAGGGTCGCGCAAGCAAGTTGTTAGTGAAGAAAGATCACAGCCCAGCTTTGGTACAAATGATTTGGCAAATGGAGAAACTCCGGCTAAAGAAGGGTTCTACCAGGTCTGTTGCAGCAAGGAGTACAAGAAAAAAGAAAGATGAGCAAATTAACAAGGCTTCTTCGAAGGATGAAGATGCACCTGAAGAGGAGGTAGAAGGAAAGAAGGTGAAAGCTACAAGGGCTTCTGCCCAGGCCAATGGCAGCAAGAAGGAAGTCAGAGAAGAGGAAAAAGAAATTAGCAAACAAGATAAGTCTAAGGAGAAGGAACAGGTTGTTCTTTGTGCAGACTTCACGCACCAACTTCGTAACGAGGATTTGGGAAATGGAGTATCGAGGAAACTCCCAATAAAGCTAAGAAGGGATCTACCGTGTCGGTTGCATTTCGCAATACAAAAAAAGAAACTAGTTGAGGAAATGGGTCATGCTTCCTTGGACACATAAGATGCTTCTAAGGAGGAGGTAAAAGAAAAGAAGGTGGGTATAACACCACACGCCAAGGCAACAAGGGCTTCTCGCCAGGCAAATGGTGACAAGAAGGAAGCTCCAAGACGGGGAGGAGACTAGCAAGGCTTTATCTTCAGAAGATGAGTCTAAGGAGGAGGAAAAGGAAAAGGGGGTTGCCATAACCTTGAAGGCTACAAGGGCTTCTGCAAGGGCCAATTCCAGAGACTCAAACACGGGAGCCACATTTCAAAAGGAGGACATTAGCAAGGCTTCTGTGGGCTCAGCCCCTTGTGTTCTGACTCAGAACACAAGGGGTTATCTTCAGAAGATGAATCTAAGGAGGAGGCAACAGAAAGGGAAGTGCTTAAGATAACCTCACAGGTCAAAGCTACAAGGGCTTCTTCCAGGGCCAATGCAAAAGGCGCTAAGAATGAAGCTCCAGAACAGAAAGGGAATGTATCTCAGGCGGTGGAAGTGGATTTGGTAAATACTGTACCTATCAAAACTCGGAACACTAGGGGAAGAATCACTCGCAAGTTACAGGAAGAAAATGGGGAGGCACTCTCAGCATCTACGAAGCCCGAGCAGACTTCAAAAGATCGAGTTAGTCATGAGCAAGCGGTTCTGAATGATCATATCGTAGTTGAAAGAGCTGATGAAAAAATTCCAGCTGCAAAGGAGCCTAGTGCTATCAGTTTTGCTTTTGAGAATAACCAGGGAACTGAGGAAAATGCAGACCTTCAAAATGAGGCTTCAGAGGAGTCGCTAACACTTGATGTAAAAGAGAATTGAAGAAGCCTGTTCACACCCCTTGTGTTGTTTCTGCTGTTGTCGATAGATGCACCGGATCAGCTGAATCAAACCAGGACGCTTCACGAGGGGATAATTCCATAGATATCACTCAGGCATCAACCGAGTCCACTCCTAAGAAGGCTCAAGCTGTTGGGTCCAGTGACGACTTGCCAAGCGTATGCAGTGAATTGCAGCAAGTAGCCATGTATTTTCAATATCTAGTTTGCTCCTTCACTGCCTCTGTGAATTGCCTTTCAGAAGGTTTTGCATAAACACGGACACTGGGGAGGGAAGAGCACAAACATTTTAGGTTTTTCATACTAGATTTACTGTTATTCTACCTTTCCAAAGAAAGCTAGTTTTGCAATGTTCACAGGTCAAAACAAAAAATTCACATGCAGCAGTCAGATCATTTTTGAGACAGAGAGGAGGAAGATTTTTCATGTTTTAATAATGATGCGTATTGTTACTTAGCTTGGCAAAAAGAATATGGCCATAAGGACAACCTTCAAACTCTTATGTTTAGAGCAGGAATTTTTACCAACCTGATAAACAGAAACTACATTTTCTAAAATTATCGTGTTCATTACTGCAATTCGTTTAACAAAAGATTTTTGATTCTGCACTTAAAAATTGAATCAAAATTCTTCTTTTATTACTCCTCCTAATTCTTCCTTCCTTTCTGATATCTCAATTATAAACTTGCTTGACGTAGATGATAAAAAGGTAAGTCATGTGCAGAAGATTAATCATGTAAGTGGCTGCTGGATTAGACTCTCCCAAATTGCAATTTCTTTGGATTTTTGAATATATTTTTTATGAATCGCTTATTTTAGTAATATCTGCAAGTTCATTATTGCACTGCACATCTGGCACTTCTAACAGCCCAAACTTTTACTGAAGACTCATGCATCGATTATTCTTCTGTAGTGCATGCAATAAGTTTGAAGTGATGCACTTTTCTTGAAAAGCATTTAATCGCTGAAGGTGAACGATTGTGTATCATATTGATTGTACTTCAATTTGAAAATGGATTAAATGTTATAGAAATACTAAGATGAAGCTGTATTGCTTGCACATTGAAATATGCTCTAGTTCTGATGGGAGAACCTAAAAGAAAAGGAGCTGGTATATGTTGTTTTTCGTCTGTCAAACCAATCAATGCTAGCAAAATTCGATTGGTGGAACATTGTTCAAAGCCTTGCCTGGTTTTGATCAAATAGCGAGACAACCAGGCAGATGACTCTTGCCCCGTATCTTCTTTCGAGCTCTATGCCTGAAAGAGACTCCCCATTCCATTTGAGCATTTGACTTGGATCTCCTGAAGCGTGCTAATTTGCAACAACTAGGTTTTAAATTAAAGTTTTTAATTCCTAATCCCATAACACTAACAATAATACAAAATTGCACATGTTCCATGTCTCATGATATTCATTATTGTCCGTCAATTGTTCCCCCATGTCGCAGGATCATCCACCCATGTGGCATGTAATGCAGTGAGCCTGCCTTACCATACACAACAACAAATTTGCATGCTTACCATTCACCTATAGAGAAGAAAATGGACCAGTTTGTTTAAAGTAGAGCATCACACATCACTGGATATCTCTAGGTGGGCAATGTATTACTTCAAATAATCAACAACATGCATAATAAGTTTAGTGAAAAGGAAGCCTTAACATTAAATCATCTTGCAAAACGTGCCCGTCCCCCTCCAATTAATCTACACCGTCCAATCCGATATCCCAAAACATACAAAACTCCTACTGATTTAGGACAAAATGAGTTTTTGGGTTGCCCCTAACGGGGCAAACCCTCGTTTATGTGGGTATGTGGGCACCCAGGTATATGCTGGCATATGCCTAGCATATGCTGGTGACTGCTCCAAACTGGCTGCTGCCTGTAAACTCTCGGTCATCCAGCCCCATTCCTTTGCAGGCGTGGCTATGGCGCAGCTCGACCCTTCTTCTTCTTCCAAGCATTTTCCTCTGGCTTCCAAGAGCATGGCAGTTATTTACCATACTGCTTTGAGTTTGGATGTACAAACAGCAAATGCTGTAAATGATTGTGCTATGGTACCTGATGAAAATACAGAGCTTCAAGATGAAGTTACAGAGGAGGTCTTGGCAGTGCCAACCCAAAAAGAAAATGGAGGAGTCCATTGACATTCCTGTTGTAATATCAGGTGTAGCTGAAAGATCTTTTGGTGAATGTGCTGGAGATGTCTTCCCTGAAAATGAAGAATTTAACTGCTTGGGTATGGGGCCAGTGGCATTTGAGATGTGCACACCCACGGCAAAGAGCGATCCAGATGTTGAATCAAGCGACGACTTGCCAAACATATGTAGTGACATTTCTTTGTTTGTTTAGGCACACGAAGCAGTCCATATATTTATTGTGAACATGAATACTCATGGATGGTGGTTGCTTCATGGCTATCTCTTAGCCATTATAATACTTTGGTATGCTTAGATTTTGGGCATAATATAGGTTCAAATCCCACATATTCAAGATCGTCTTCCACGCCATTCAAAATTGAGAGATATACTCTATCATAAAATGTCGAACATTAATAATGGATTCAACCTTGTAGTTTTAGAACCAAACAAATGTCTGCACACTGGGGTGTCTCATTTTCGATGTCCCTTTTGTCCCCCAATTTAGTACTAAAATCAATAAAGATGGTTGGAAATCTTGGAGGCAATTTCAAATTTAGAAAACAAAAATAGCAATAAAAAATCGAATTCCTTGAATCTTGGAGAACCGGGCTACAGTGCGTGCATGTGTTGAGCCCCGATAAAGAAAACTAGAACACCAACGAAATCATCATTCTTGCTTCTCGTCTTTCGATATGTTCAAGGTTTGAATGGAACCAATGGATTGTGTTTCTTTTTCCTATTTGCAACATTCAATTTGTGAGTTATTAGCGTATTTGAATGCCTTGCCTTATGAATTATGAATTGGGCATGGAAATAGCATTCCACTGATATGTTTGAGTTCAGTTTTTTGGGTTGTCCCTACGAGGAAAACCCTGTGGCATATTCCAAGTATATGTCAGTATATGCTCGAAAACATGACTTTGAAGTGTGATTTAAGCCATTTCACTCTCGGGTCACGGAGGGCAACCCTCCGTGCGCAGCACCTTTTTTTTTTTTTTTTTGGAAGGACGAAAGCCAAAAAGTTAATTAATCAAATAAAAAGTACAAAATTTACATGTCTCATCTAACTGTGTAAGCACAAAAAGATGCCATAGGAGCACGAGCCTGGAGCACAATGTACTTACTCCAGAATAAGAGACTAACGATAAGAGTCAATTCGAAGATACTAAATCTAGATGCGTTCCATCATTTCTGATTCAAGGGAGGAACACTCATAGGCACTTTGGGAACCAAAAAATGTAGTAATATAAAAAGAACATTCCAAATATGCAGACGCCTCAAACTATTAAGTCATGATATCCTGCTAACGATCAATGTTTCCATGTTGCTATAATCTTTTAAAGCACAAGTAATTTGTATATTGAAAATGATGTCCTCAAATCGCATTTGATGGAGCAACAAAAGGATCACATTCCATCATTTGGCTTAGGCTGGCCATTACATGGGGTAAGGCCCTGGCGAGCCCGTTAGGGCGAGCCAAAACCTCGCGTAATGGCCAGCAAGCGAACATTTCCCCTCGAAATGTTAGGGCAGTCCACATTTCGCACGTGCCGCCCTTTTTTGTTCAATCCGGCGAGCACTAGCAGCCTGCCAAGTGGCACTAGCAGCCTGCCAGGTGAGACAAGAAAGTTATAGGATGTAATAAGGGTGATAATATGGAGAAATGTGGCCTGCCCTAACATTTCGTGCTTATAAAGTAGAATATTTCAACTATTGGAGGTGCTCTTATGAGCTAAGAACGACTTTAACTTAGTAGCCTATAAAAGTTATAATGTAATCCAATTGCTTGCACAACAGCATGCATATTAAAAATTAAACCAGAGTAACATTACATGTTTAACTGAGTTTGAAGAGTCCTTTCCACCATTTTCCCAAGCAAAATAACTAGTCTAAACAATCAAAATGCTATGACTTCCTGCTGGTCTCATTTTGATCTATTGCTGGTTTCTTTGCACATATCTTTGTGTTGAAAGACAACCTGCTCGGTGTCTATTCCAAAATAAGCTATTTGTGCTCGAACTAAAGAAACGTAAACTTGTACTGCCTCTATTGCCATGTGTAACTGAAGCAGCTCAAGCAAGAAGCTCTGCAGGCTTTTGAGGATCCAATAATTCGGCATTCTCACAACTGTTTCAGTTGTTGAACTATACGACGATGATTACTAAACAATGATTACTAAATAATGTTTCACATAATACTAAGCACTGACCTTGCAACTTCTCTAAGAAGCGTTACCTGCAAATTTAAAGTTTTGCCGCTATAAACCTGAATGTTTCTATAGAGTTATCATCTCTTTTTTCATTTACTGTCGTTGAAAAAACCAGAGACATTCGATGATAATTACCAGCCATTTAAACCTTCAAATGTAATTGTTGCTTGATATTTCAGAAGAAGCAGAACAAGTACAGAATAACAAAATAGGGGATTTAGAAGGAACACCTGATTAGGCTATGTACCTAAGGGATGAAGATAACAATGATACCAGAATGAACAAGAGAGGAAGATTTCACAAAAGAAGCAGTAGGGAGGGCAGTAATAATAAAGCACTAGAATTGCCAAGATTCACAACAAGTATTTTCAATGCAGCTAGAGAAGGATTTATGACAGTTGAAACTAGTATCTTCAATAAAGCACTCGGAGAGGGCCTATCCAAGGGTTGGCAGTGTAACAAAGTAATTGCATTACTGACTGATCCACTCAATGCTGGAAATTACAGAACAATTATGGTTAGCAGTGGGATGGCAAAATGGCAAAGTAATAAAAATCAAAACAACATATTGGGTAATAACAAATCAGAAATAGCCTAGGAGCAAGCTGGTTCAGACCAAATCACTCAATGATAGATCACCTGGTAATGTTGAGAGTCTTAATATAAAAGACAAGCTTACAGGAAAAGACACTATATTTGTTAAATCTATTATTGTTAAGAAGAATCCTTAACACGGCTAAGATCCCTAGCGTAATTTTAATCACTAGATTGATTACATTTTTAGTTACCTCTAGTATCTTTCTAACTTTGTCCTCTTGCTTCATTACTCCCAAGACCATGCATGTGGTTGCCCTATCGGGCAACACCTTCCTTCTAATCGCTCCTCCTTGAGCTCTGATACCATGACACAAATGTGGAAGGAAGAACAAAACTATATTGATCGTGTTAGTTAGAACAGCCCCAACCATGGCTACATATAGAAGCCTAAGAGATATGTCTCTTGGCTATAGACATGACTATTCACCTAAGGACATGACTTTCTGTGGGTGTGTGTCCCTTGGTAGGGATTGCCACATCATCCTTCTAGATGACTAGGCAGCTTAGATGAAGTTTGAGACCTCAACATAAACTTGAAGTGTACCAAATGTATTTAAATTATATTCTGCACAATGCACAATTCGTAAATAGGCTGTACCACATTTACTACAAGACATTTTAAAAGATTGCAAGTCATTATGACAAAAGAACATAAAGAGCCTACTTGAATATATTGTGGGAAGCATCTAGGCCCCTTCAACATATAAGGAAGTAAAATTGGAACATGCAAACTATGAAAATTTGAGAATGTAATAAAGACACAGGGAAATGAGGCAGTGTTCTAAACAAACACTTGCACAGTAAAACCGAGAAGTGTAAGCGAAATGAAAGAGCAACAGAGGTAAGGTAAGGCAAAGAAACAAAAAAAGATATGATGAAAAGATGTGAATGTGAATCTGGGATCAGCCTGACAAGTACATTGACAAAGCACACACTAAATGACTGCAGAGAGAAGATATGATAAACAACTTATTTGTAGAGGGCAATTTGTCATGGAATGAAGCCATGAATAATGCTGCCCTGGACATGTAAGATATAGGCCTATAGGTAAATAAGTGTCAGGAAAAGAATGGTTGGACTTGGAGGATGCATGTAGTGGCCATTGATAAAGATTAAAGAGGCAGCAGCCATAATGGAAGAAGACAGGAAGGATAGATAAAATGCCATGCAAGGAATAGTTAAAGGAAGAGAAATACAGGTGTCCTTGTCGGAAAAAGGCTGCCACCGAAATGCAATGAATGAGTGTGCAAAGACCAAGACCAGATGTTAAATGGGGTTGAGGCCAAGGCATAAATAAGGCAGGCTGGAAAGGCAATATAAGCCGAAGCAGAAAAAACACTCGGGGGCAGAGAGATCTCTCTGAGAGATGGGGATGGCGCTGATGTGGGCGGTAGTGGGTGTTTTGGTGGTGGCTGCTTCAGCTCAGATGCCTCAGTGCAACAACTATCTCAACCTTGCAAACTGCCTTCAGGCTGTGAACACCAATTCTGGCTATCCTGGCGCTGCCTGTTGCAACACAATCCGCACCTACAATGGCTACCCCAACTGCCTCTGCCAAACCATGAACTCTGCTCAAAGTAATGGTATCCGTTTCGACCTCCGTAATGCCCTCTCCGTTCCTCGCCGCTGTGGCTTTGCTAAGTATATCCCTCCCAACTACAAATGTGATGGTGCGTTCTTCGTTTCCTTTGTTTTTTTTTTCCACTTTGTTTCTTATGTTGTTTCATGTTATGTTCTCTTGCTTTTCATCTTTTCTGACATTTATTTGGTTTTTTTTTTTATGTAGGGATTCCTGTTTAGTCCTTGCTTCTTCTAATAAGCAAGACTGTTCTTTGTCAACTTTGGTCTTACACACCCTTTCCTTGTAACTCTTTCTTGTTGTGATCTAATCTATTATCTCCTACATAAGATGATAGACTTCAGTTTAATATAATGATGATGTTCAATTTACATGAAGTTCTCGTTCGTTTACATTAGCTCCCATATATGTTTGTCTACTATTTGATCATTAATAACTGGCAAGTGTCGATGAACATATTTTATAGCTCATGATACTTCGAGCTTAAAGATAACCCTCACTATTCTTCCTCCTCTCCCATAAATGTAACAAAGGCTTTTTAAACAATTCCGTGGGCTATTTGCCCATAGCTAAGGCATTTCAAACTCCAAAATAAAGATTTTTGCTTTTGCTCAAGTGTGCTTAATTTCGACTTTTTATTATCCAACTTATAATAACTTGAAGCTTTTTGCTGATAGCAATAAAATAACACTGCTGGAGAACACAGGTGTACACGAGTACAAAAATGGTGTGCGTGAGTTGTAATGTATTTATAAAATCGCCTTGCAATTCTTTTGAATTAAAAGTTCAACAATTCCTTATATTTTGCACCATATTATGTACCAATTCAAGGTTTTTGGGATGGGGGTCCCGCGACCAGCGTTAGCCGGGAGCGGGTCACCGGTACATGACAGAATGGCAGACCAAAAAACAATTCAAGGTTTTTGGGATGGGGGTCCGGCGACCAGCGTTAGCCGGGAGCGGGTCACCGGTACATGACAGAATGGCAGACCAAAAAACATGAACTGACAATATGGTATTTGTGGAGCGATTTGGCACGGCAAGAAGCAGATGAAGCAAATTTTCGCTGTATGATCTGTTCTACTGCCCAAAAAAGTAAGGATCTGCAGATTTTGTATGCTTTGTTCTTCATCGACTCTGTTTTCCTAACCTAGCGCAGGGCTGTAGAAATAAACACAATAAGCACCGATCAGATTGATCATGCGGAAGCAGGAGCATCTGCTCCTTATGGAACTTCGGGCGCCAATGCGACAAGCCTTCAAGCTAAAGATTCAAGCTAAGGATTCACAAAAACATGCAAAGAAAAACAGAGTCCAAAGGTTTTTGCACCTCCAACCATTGCCAAAAGCTCCAGCTCAAGCGGTAAGCCCTGTCTGTCACCAGCCCTGTTCCATTGCCAAGCCCTGTTCTTCGTCGCCGTTGTCTACCATCGAACAAAAAAACAGAGGATTTGTTGTTGTTAACCGGATGGAAAACTGGATATGTGGAATGGGCGACTGGAATACCATTCTGCAATAGAATGGGATGACGCATGGCACCACGAAATTAACAGAACGACAAAAATCGCGACCCAAATACCATATTGTTATTAATAAAACTTGTAAAAGGAAAAGATGAGGCAAGGACAAAATTTCTTAATGATACATTTTGAAGTTCTTTTTGTGCTTTACGTTAGCTCCCCTTTATGTTTGTTAGTCAACATTTGATCAGTAATAAGTAGTAATGAGTGGCAGAGTATTGATAAATTTGATCTAGCTCATGATACTTCCATCTTCAATATATTGTGTATGTAGCATAGCCCCCTCCTCCTCAATATATTGTGACGTTCCAAGTATTTATACGATATACGTATAAATATACTGACGGTACGCCACCATGGGGTATTGTAACCTAGGGGGTTGACCTAAAAGGGATTAATTTAGTTAATTATTAAGGATAATAACCTATAATTAAGGAATTAATATCTAATTAGTTTAATCAAGTTAATTGATTACTTGGGAAGGTGCCACATGGCCAAACTCGATTGGCCAGCATGGGAATGCTAACTTGGGCCGTCAAGGTGGATCACTACCCCCATTTTACCCCAAAATCGAGCCAGGAAGGGGAGCAGCTGAGCGCCCAAGTACCTGGAACTGTTGTTGAACACCCCAGTTGTTGCTGAACACCAGATTACTGAGAGATGGAGGCGCCTCATGACAATGGATCAAGTCGAAACTCGGGTTATTGGATAATCTAGTTGATATCTTTAAGGCTAGCGCTTCAGTTAAGTTCTTTGAGTCTTCTCTGGTTGTTCTTACTTAGGATTAACCCTTCTTTGATATTTAGGATTTACATTTCAATTATGGATTATGGTTATTATGAATGGATGGATGAATCTATGAAAGTAGCTCTGTTAAACATCCATAAAGCAGGGATTAGAGGGGGGGTAGAGACCTCTGTGCCAGATGCTTTAGTATGCTCCTAGTAGCTCCTTTAATTTCCAATTGTAGCGGCCTGTGCACAAGAGACCATTGAGTCGTGGATGCTATGGAATGGCTTAGCACCAGAGAAGGGACGCAGTGGTGAAGTGGGGGTGGGGTCTTGCACGAACATACACGGCTCCTGGGACTCCTACAGTGGGCTAGGCCTGATAGCCGGTCACGTAGAGGGCCGGGTATGGGTCTGGCACTCCCTGGATGCAGAGGTGTGACCCGTATGGGGCACCCTGTACTTTGAGTAGATTTCGGGTGAGTAAGTCGTGTATGGATGCGGGGGTCGCTGATGCGGCATGTATTCTCTAGCTCACCCATGGAACCACTGTGATCCTGGAAGGGGACACTTCCCTGACCTGCCTCATCGGACCGGGGCGTCATGAACCCTAGAGTAGGCTTGAAGGGTGATACCTTGAGTCTGCGTCTCCGGAAGGCTATAGCGATGCCATAGCATGATTCGACTCATCTGCAAAGTGTGCACAGGAGGGGCGGATGGAATGGACAATCCTAGCCGATGTTCTATGCCAGCCAGCGCCATGCCAAGATTCGGTCTGCTGACCTCTTGAGACCTAGCCGTCAGTCGATCCTCATGGAGTCTGAGCCGGGGTAGAACCAGGGGTTTGGGTGTTTTTCCTAGTATCAAATGCATCTTCTTTGTTGTTGTCAGTTGGATGGATGTGCCACCCTTCGTGGTGGTATTTTATGATATGATTATGCTGTGTGCTAACCTTGTATTCACACTTCCGCGACGTAGGAGCCCCATTGAAGGCGTGGGCCGAATGACCCTCTCTCTATAGATGGCCCGAGTTAGACGGAGGGCCCTGCTCATGGCGAGTTGGTTGCCATGGGAGGGGAAAGTCCCCGTATGTATACGTTCGAGCCGCCGATATGTTCGTGGAGCGCCACAAAGTGGTATCGAGCCGTGATTTCGCATTTTCGAATCATAGCACTGACCAAACCCTAACTCGTTAGTTCAGTAGTTAGGTGGGAGCTTAAGCTAGTGTGAATGTTTAGCTCTTTGATGTTTGGTTTTGTGCTAGGTTGATGTAGTGGATTGTAAGTTTTAAGAGGTTTAGGGCAACTGGAGGACCCAAGTTTGGAGGGGCTATAACTTTTTGTAGGTAGTTCAGATGAAGGCGAAAGTGGTTCCAATGGATCGGGCATACCCAGATACCCTAGGAGGGTCATTAACAGGCGGAAAGGAGTCAAGGAGGGGCCCCGAAAGTCAACTCGGGCGCCACTTGCTTTTTATCGACTGGATCGGGCATACCCAGATACCCTAGGAGGGTCATTAACAGGCGGAAAGGAGTCAAGGAGGGGCCCCGAAAGTCAACTCGGGCGCCACTTGCTTTTTATCGACTTACAGTCGCGGTAGAAACGCGTATAATGCTGTCGGCACCCGACCGTATAATCGCGCGTATTTCCGCCGTATAAATATATTTAAAAAAAAAAAAAAAAAAAACTTTTAAAAATTTAAAGGGTAGGCGGCCGTTAACTTTTTTTTTGTTTAACAGCGCCTCCGCCCGCTAGGTCTGACGCCCGCCATAGCTGCCGGACCCGACCCTGTTTTCCACCTTGGCTTTTCTCTATCGCCTTTTCTACCCCTAGCGCCTCCCCTATCGTTTTCCTAACCGCAAGCGCCTCACTGTCTGCCGCCTTAGACCTCAGCGCCATAGTTATGGCCACCAAAAAGAGTACCGTGGACCCCGCTACCCTCACCATAGCCCAGATTTATGCCTTAATCGCGCAGCACATGGCTACTGACCTTGCCTTGATTGACATACTTCTGGATGAGTTGGTAAACAGATTTGCTGACGACGCTAGGATACCCTATCCGATATCGTTTTTGGTTAGGTTGAATCTCCGACAGCTTCCTTATACCATAGTCGAGCAACCTGATTTGGTCATGATGTTGATCAAATTTTACCCTCCTGAATGTGAGGGACACACTGAGGAGGAGGACATAAGAACAGAGGCCGACCGTATACGGAACTTGGCCAGGGAGGATGACCGCAGGGAGGTGGAACGAGCCGATACGGCGGCTCGAGGTCGAGAATATAGATATTTAGGAGATGGAGTCGCCGTCATTGATGGCAGGGCAATCGAGCTTCCCCCATATGAGTGGCATGAAGCCTCCCAGAGCTTCACGTGGGGAGAGATTCCTGACATCAGTCTGGATTACTTGACGACGATCCAGATTGATATGAACCAGCGACCCAATCGATACCACGCTGAACTCCTTCGCCGCATTGTAGAACGACGGTACGCTGAGGTTGAAGACGACCTCAGGAGAGCTCGAGAGTTCCGGGAGGAGCAGGAAAGAATCCAAAGGGAAAAAGAGGAGAAGGCCCGACAAGAGCAGCAGGACTAGCAGGGTAATGGGGGACCAGAGATTGAGAAGGGGCCAAACCAGATGGACAGGACGCCCATTAAACACCGGAGGAAAGCCGTAGCCCATAAGTCTGGCAGCCAGTACAAGGAGAAGTTGAAGACTGTCGGAGCTATTGGGAAGAACGTGAGTTCCAGCCGGAGGCAGGAGCGGGTGGATGCTTCCCGGCCCCGTCCTGTTGTTGGGGGCAAGACGATACCACGGCAAAGGGGCCCGCCTCCCAACCCTGCTCCACCAAGGAAGCCCCACCGGTTCAGACCCGGCACCGTGGCCTTACGGGAGATCCGTAAGTTCCAGAAGACCACACAACTCCTGATACGGAAGCTGCCTTTTCAAAGGTTAGTTCGGGAGATAGCCCAAGAGTTCAAAACCGACCTCCGCTTCCAGACTTTTGCCATTTTACACTTCAAGAGGCTGCAGAAGCCTACTTGGTGGCACTTTTTGGTGATGCAAATCTTTGCGCTATCCACGCAAAGAGAGTCACTATAATGCCAAAGGATTTGGCCCTGGCCCGCAGGATTCGGGGAGAGCGTCCTTAGTGGGTTTTGAGAATGTCTGCGTTGTAAATATTTTTTTTATATTAAATAAAAATCTACATTTTTGTCCTTGTATTATGTACGAAAATGCTGACGTCAGCATAAATAAATCACTTTAAAAAAAAGGGTTAAAAAGGATCTCTAAGATTTCATTTTCACTTGTCTATATCTGTCTATCTTCCTCCCTCCTCTCTTCCAGCGCCCATGGCTGCCGCCGATCTACTTGCATGGTACCAGGATGGAGAGCATTGGGATCCACAGGTGCCCTTTGACCTTTTACAGCCCTTTCTACGTCAACGCCTTGACCTCATCTCTAATATGCAGCGGCACCCAGATTATGCCGGATTCCTACAGTTTTACACAGAGGAGATGCTCCCTCTGTGTATTCCTTTTGGGGAACCTCTCCAGTTGTACCTAGAACGGGATGTAGTCCGAGAAATGCTTGGGGGTGACACCCACGCATATGAAGTGCTCAAGGGCAAACTTAGATCGGGTAAACAGCCGCCAGTTGTTCAGCACCAGGGCGACAATATCTCGAAGTTGCCTTTGCACTCGCCATCCTCATGGATCAGTATGTTGAGGATGAGACATTGCCGGCAGAGAAAGGCAAACTTTCCGAGCCTTCCGATGAGGAAGAGGATGAGCACATAGGCATGGGTGACTTCGTCCGTTGGAAGCAGCTGGCAAAGGAGATGCCACCACGTCGGGAACAAGCTGCACGCTTGTCTGGACTAGACGCCCTTCTAGTTGTGTATCACCAAGGGCAAGAGTATCTTCTCTTGGATGATATCATCTGGACTTATCACATGGTGGCCGGGTTTAAGCGCCGACGCAAGGACCATGTACTCTATGAGTTAGCAGAGTACTGTATGGATGATTTCATTGACTTTACTCCTATTGACCTTCCCCAGGAAGTACAGCAGCTACTCCAATTTCATCATGAGACCATAGAGCCGGCCGAAACTTTGTTACGGCTTCGCAAACTGGTGTTACAGGATCCGCCATCTCAGCCTTCACCGGATGCCTTTACAGCTATGGGACCTCATGTCCCAAATATTAATATGGTCGAAGTTCCCTCCGGATCGGATGAGGAGGGAGAGGATCTTTACCATAACCCTGCTCATTTGAGCGAAGAACAGGAGGAACTCAAGGAAGAAGAGGTCCCTATGGACCTAGATAAGAAGGTCGCCACAGGGGGAGGCGTTAGGGAATCACCTTACCCGCTTCTTCCTATCAGCTTTTCGGCAGGGGCAGGTCCTTTTTGTAGCCCAGGACTTAGGGCCAGAGGCCGAGGCTTCGTGGTGGAACCTCCGTGCTCTTTCCACATTGGCAGGGCATAAGAAGCTTCCCTATCGCACGCTTACTTACGTACTCATCCGACGGGATCTTGCCCTCACTGCATTGGGGCAGGATATTGCACCATGGATGAGTATGAAACTTCTTACGGCGGCCCCATTGGCTGCCGCCTATCCGCCAGAGGTTGCCTCCATTGCAGCTGCCACAGTGGACCCAGGGGTGACTTTGTTACGTCATCGACCGCCGCCACCACCTCCTCAGCCTATGGACGAAGAGGAGAACCCTAGTTCTTAGACATTTTTATTACGCATCTTGTACTGCATATAGTTGTAAATTTTGATTTGGCATTTTTTTAGCCATCATACAATATATGTGCCCTTCTCTTATGATTATTGTATCGTTGCATACAATTAAATTGTTGTTTTCCCATGATACTTCTTTGTATCTATTAGAGTTAGGGTATAAGAAATTGTTCCACAGTGTATATTCATTCTTGCCATCTTGCAGACTACGATCTCGCAGAGATCGAGGAAAGAATCACCAATGACATACGAAGGGACGATCCAGGACCTCCCGACCAAGATTACGGCCAACGATATGGTGAGTACCCAGATCGAGATGATGACTCCGAAGAAGGGGAACTTGTTGTGGAAGATGAGTCCTATGATCCAGCTAAAGGATTGGAAGTAGTCAACATTCTCCGAGAACGTGCCTTCGAACATCTGCAACAAACTCTTCGACGAACTTGGAATTACTGGGAGAAGAAGAGGCATGAAGCTTATGCCGATGCTAATGATCATTTATGGCAAATTTTCTTTGCGCTACGAGATCTTTTTAATCTCCTCATCATTAGTCCCACCTTGGACTACCAGCATGTCATTATCCAGGCATGGGCTCGCTATAAGGTAGTAAGGGCCGTACGGGAAAGCGTCCGCTATTCCATCCTCTACCCTTTTGCGCAGCCCTAGTCTTAATCTCTTCAGTTTTTTCTTTTATGGCTAAGTATGTGTTCACTAAGAGTTGTTGAATGTACAGCCTTATGGCTAAAATATCTTTGTAATCACTACTTTTTGTACATTATGACCCTAAGTTTTGCTAAGGATATAACTCTGATGTAACTATTACTTTCACTTAATAATAAAGATCTTTTCTTCTCTTCTATGGTCTTTATTATTATTTCCTAGCACTACTTAAAATAATCTTCTTTGTGACCCGTGGTATTACAATAACTCTCTTTATACCTTCTTATGGTCAATATAGACGGTGCACGTAACGCCTCGTGGCAGACACCCTCAGGTGCTAGCAGATTAATGCCTGAATAGGAACTCCTGTTGATCAAGCGGCAGTTAGTGGAGCTGCAAGCTTATGTGTTGAATGCCAACCCACCGCAGCATGCGCAGGAAGATGGGCCGGAGTTACCTCTGTTACCGCCAAGTCCACCACCACAGCAGCCACCTGCACCTGAACCGGCCCCTGTACCCGCACTAAGGAGGCACCGTCCCAAACGTCGTCGGAGTTCCTCTAACGATAGTGCCACGTCCTCACAATCGGCCACTTCTGTGTCCTCTGAGTCGTCTGTATCATCTGGTGACCATGCAAAGTGCCGGGACAAAGAGTACCGTAAGACGGTTGACACGGCCATAACCAGTATATGGAAAAATAGGAAATTGGCCCAGTTTAATGGGAAATCTAGAGACGGGCTGAATGCAGAGTCCTGGTTGGACGAGATGAAGGAGTTTGGAAAATCCTATGGCATGACAGAAAAGGATACAGGAAAGGTTGCCACCACAAACCTTACAGGAGCTGCTCGTATTTGGTGGAAGGGCTATGCTCGAGCCAAGCATCTGGACAGAAGCAGGTGCAAGTTCAAAATGTTTGCCAAAGCTTTTAAGTCGCATTATGTGCCCCGTGCGTACAAATGCCAACAGATTCAGACTTTCTACAGGTTAGAGCAGAAGGGTATGTCAGTTCAGGCCTACACTGATGAATTCATGCGCTTGAGGCTGTATGTGCCAGGAATGAATGAAAAGAGGGCGGTAGAGGGCTATATTGAAGGGTTGGCCCCATCAATTAAACGAATGGTTAAGGCCATAGACCCGAAATCAGTTGCTGAGGCTGAGGCTAACGCATTGAGCCTTGAAGAGGACGCACCACGAAACCAGTACCAGCGCCCCGCCTCTTACTCGCAGCCACGCCCGTACACACCTTACAAGGACCGTTCACTGAGTCCGGGGCCCTCTCAACAGAACTCTAATGGCCGCCAGGAAAAGAAAGTCACCTTCAACATGCCCGACAAGCCGAACAATGTCGGTAAGGAAGTTCGGAACCTCTTACAGTCTATTCCCAAAGAGGCCCGAGAACAGCTACCCAGAGACAAAGCATGTTACAGGTGTATACGGCCCGGGCACTTCATGCAGAATTGCCCTTATGTCACACAGACTGCCCAGCTGGCCATGGCCGACCTCGATTGGGGGGTGAAAGCATGTTGTAGTGGAACACCCTGGGTGTCCCCCCTGTCTCCCCTAAAAATGTGGTGGGAGATATCAAATTTGTGGTGCGATTTTAAATGTTTATTTGGCGCCTAGTGCATGTACTGCCCGGATTCAATCATTTCTTGAACTGCAACAACCCGATTCCTACGCCACCCGTCCCATTCCAATTTCCTACGCCACCCGTCCCATTCCAATCTCCACCTAACCCGCGCCTTTCCTGAAGCACACGGTTGTGGATCAATCCGGTTCATACTTTGAATCATTTAATTTGGAAGCAAATCTGCCTAAAATCTCAAAACGGAGCACAGGTAAGAGAAAGAGAACTCCAGAACAAGAACGGGATCATAAAAGACGCCAAAGGAAAAGAAAAAGGGAAGCTAAAGAAGAATTAGCAAAAATTGCATCAGCAGAGGGAGGATCCACCAGAACGGCCTCTACTAGGCATCGGATGGTGTTGAAATTATTATCTTCATTTCATAGCACCACTAAAGGCTTGGCTGACAGTGATAAGAAAGAGGTTTTACGAGATTTTCTGGAAGATGACACAATGGACAGCGTACTTGGTGAAGAGCTGAAAGATTTGCAAGCCAAGAGCATTGTGGTCAGCAACCTCAGGGCTTCCATTCAACTTGTGAAGAACTCTAACAGCAATGAGAGTTTAGCAGCCAAGAGTAGTTGCCTTGCTATAGCCGTAAGAGGAAGCATTAATACCGAAAGTGCTAATCCTGTCAGTGCTCAGGGTTTTGGTAAACTGCTGGGTGTTCATCCTAGGAATCTTACCAAAGCAAAATTGAAGAGGGAAGAGATAGAGTTAGAAGAGCAGATGCAATTCCCAATTCTGTCATAGAACTTGTGCAGCAATTTTGGACCGAAAACAGTAGGGTCTCTCCAAATGCAAAGGATGTTAAGTTCAGAAGATTGGAACGAAATGTAAGAGAGGATCATGCCACTCGCTATCTGGAAGAATCACAGGTTATTTCATTTCTTCATCTTCACCACATTTTTTATTGTTAATGTGGTATGTTGTATGTGGTTAGTGATTGCTTGTGATATGTGGTTGGTGTGGTTAGTGATTGCTCGTGGTGTGTGATGCCTATTAATCTTTGTGATATATGATATGTCTTTGCCTAGTGTGGTGAGGCACGTGGTGTAAAATAAATCTTTGTAAATATATGCTTTGTGGTGCCTAGTGTGGTGAATAACATGGTGTAAAATACATCTTTGTAATATATGCTATGTGGTGCCTAGTGTGGTGAAAAATATGGTGAAAAATAAATGCTCTAAATATATGCTTTGTGGTACCTAGTGTGGTGAATAACATGGTGTAAAATAAATGTTGTAATATATGTTATGTGGTGCCTAGTGTGGTGAATAACATGGTGTAAAATAAATGCTGTAATATATTCTATGTGATGCCTAGTGTGGTGAAAAATATGGTGTAAAATAAATTATGTAATATATGCTATGTGGTGCCTAGTGTGGTGAAAAATATGGTGTGCAATAAATTATGTATTATATGCTTTGTGGTGCCTAGTGTGGTGAATAACGAGGTGTAAGATGAATGTCTGTAATATATGCTATGTGGTGCCTAGTGTGGTGAAAAATATGGTGTACAATAAATTATGTATTATATGCTTTGTGGTGCCTAGTGTGGTGAATAACGAGGTGTAAGATAAATGTCTGTAATATATGTTATGTGGTGCCTAGTGTGGTGGAAAATGTAGTGTGCAATAAATATGCTGATCACCTTGTTATCTTCCTTGCAGTTGCAATTGTTCAGGAAATTCAAAACGAAACATCCTAGTGTTATGATCAAACAGAGGATGTTTGAAAAGCTGAAACCATGGTTTGTTGTAAAATTAAAGGACTTCAATAATTGCTGCTGTATATACCATGTTAGAATGCAGACAATAGTATGAGAACTAAGCACCCAAAAAGCTGCAGCTGCACTTGTCAGCTTTGCAGGTCAGACATATATGGTGAATGCAGGGCGTCTGAATACAAAATAAGTAGCACAAGAAGTCTGTGGCGGGGAATCTTATGTGAGAAAACTAGCTTCCAACCTTACCATAAGAGGGAATGCATTCTGGGTGAGTGTAAAGAGTGTGGGATTAAGAAGTTCCCTATCTGCCCACATGAACAATCTAGTGATAGTGGCATGGTGAAGTGGGAATACCTAGACTATGAAAAAACTGTATTCAGAGATGGCAGCAAGAAGTCTAAGCTCGTTCATCAACACAATGAAACTGCAAGTCTTCCACTGGTGAACAAAATGTTAGAGAAGCTTCCAAAATTTCCTTTACACAACTTAGGATATAAGTGGCAAAGGCAGGATTACAAAAGAACTCCTTGATAACTTGCCGGAGATGCTTACCTATCCGTGGTTGACTTCGCAGAGAATTATACTTTTAAGGAGCGAGAATGAAGTTCAGTCCATGCTTATTTGGGTCAACAACCGATAACTATATTTGTTCAAATAACCTATCGAGGTTGATCCACGACAGACACCATTGAGAAGGAAACACACTACTATGTGCCGGATGATAGGGAACATGACACACTTTTTGTTCAACATTGTTTTATGAAACATTTTGAGTACTTAAAGCGAGAAAGGCAATGTCCCCAAACGGCACTATGTATTTTTCGGATGGTCTTTGCATCACAATTCAAAGCGACGGATCATTTTATTTTGTTGGAAGGTACGGTTGTGATCTGAGAGGTCAACATGATGTGGAACTTCTTTGGATCAAACCATGGAAAAGGTGAACATGATGGGAAGGCAAAGCAGAATTGAAAAGATGGATACGAGGTTCATGACTTAAACATCGACATTAAACTAGATAATGCCCATGATGTGGTGAAAATTGCAGAGAAACAATTTCAATGTGGTACATCCGAGTGGTGAAAATGGAAGAAAAGTTTGGAGATACTTACGGGAAATAAAACACGAGGATATCAACGGGGAAAAAGGCTTGGGGTGCGAGAGACAATTCCGTAAAACCGAGGCAAATTCATTCAGTCCATGGATTCAAAGAGGAAATCCAACACGCCTACATACCGTAAAGCTATCATGTTTTTGCAAAGAATTGTTTGGATGGAAAATGGGACATGTGTGAGAACAAATTGTATGTAGATGAATGGAACCTTGTAGTCGTTGAACCATCCTCCAATGTTCATGCGGATGTGGAAGAGACCCGCAAGTCTACCAGGCCACTATACTCAACCTTGGCAAATGTACTTGCAGAAGCACTTAGAGAAGGAGACAACTTTGCAGTTGCTGCACCTAAAGGGAATGAGGAGGATTCTGTATTTTGGATGTTGCTATGCACCAAGCCAAAATTTGAAGTTGAAAATGACTTCAAGCAGAACGGAAACTTGTTTATGAGAGGTGAAACCGTTGTGGAGGGCATTTACTATAGAAAGACGCCTCGGTCAAAGGTGATGTATGAGTTGTTGACAAACGAGCCAAAGTCACTTGTATTCTCTAGTCAAATTTGTGCTATTCGAGTTTCCATGTAGCAGATCAAGAAAGGTGCTCGAGCAGGTTCTGAGGCTAGACCAAAGTGGATGAGGAAAATATTCTAGAAAACTTGCCCGAGGTTTTATCTGATGAAGATAGCATGTCTGATGAAGAATAGTTGAACACATTCTTACAGGTTAGGAAATGATTCAAAAATTTTAAATATATGTTGTTGTGTCTTGCCTTGTTTGGGAATAATATAAGAAACTCAATTCCATGCTCAATTGTATTTTTTTTTTTTGAGTGAATGGGGTTTTTTTCATTAATTATAGAAAAAGGTACAACATAGTGAGTGAGCCTTTATAGGTAGGCTACTCATGATAAAGCATGCAAATAAATACAAATGAAGTAGGTCTTTGTTGAAAGCACATAGCAATGTTTTTTAATAATAATGGTAGTAGTTGTGATATGTGTTATGCTGCAACAGAGTGAGCAGACCAATTCCTGCAGAAAAGATGTAGATGTTAATAAGATGCAGAAGTTATATGCAGATCTGTTTCTTGTCAAAAAAGGGAGAGGTGCAAGTCAATGATGTGGAAGAGTGGGGTGATTTGTGTGGAAATGGTAGGTGTTTAGGAATTCATGGTGAGCTCGGAAATTAGGGTGAAGTATAAGAGTGTTGGCATTTCCCGGTTTAGCTCAAGAATCAGCCCACCGCATTGGTAGTGGACATCAAAATTATCAAAGTGCCATATGCATTTGCCAGGGCATTTGTGATGATAATAGCATTCCCCGTAGTACTCAAAGCTGCCGACCGTCATTCTTCCGCATTGTTGCTTTCCATGAACCACCATATTTGATGCATAAGATATGTGCCTCTGCAGGAATTCTATAGCCCATTCTAGTTCATCATCGGGGATATCAATTATATCTATATCCGTGGATGCCCCTAATCGCGTACTGTCCACATGTCATGAGTGTATTGAATATCGCGGTACCAATCCGCCTACCGGGAACAATCTATATTCTCGCGGGTTCCTTTGAAGTTCCAATGTCTCTCGCTAAGGTTCCTCATGTAATCTCTCGAATAGTCAGTATGTTTGTGGGGACTCGGATTGTTGGTATTCAAAATCTGAGGCAAATTGCTCGTCCGAGATGCTCGGCCCAGCTGGTCTCAGAAATAGAGGAACTGTTACACCATTAGCATCCAATCTTGGCAGAGTTTGAGATCCTCTTTGATCCAGAGAGAGTGTATCATAGTTTGGAGCAAAGTAGCTGAAGTGGTTCATATCTTTTGACAGAGGATCTTGGGATCGAGATGGAATGCACTTAACTGTGAGAGTAGAGCGTCCCTTTGAGCAGCAGGAAGGAGCATGAAATTGTGAAGGAGCGAAAGAGAATTTGAATTTAGGGCTGACGGGCCATGTAAAAGTTTATTTTTTTTGGGAAAATTCGCCATTCACCACATGTTTCACCACATGTTTCACCACATGTTTCACCACGTGTTTCACTTTCTGTCTCTTCCCCCAAGACAGAGATCCTTCTGAACAGCTTTTCCACTGAAATGCTTTCCTTTTCCTTAAATTCTCTCGGTCCCATCAATTCCTCTATCATCCTTTGGCTGACAGCCGTACCCGAAAATCATTATGGGATGACAAAAATTAATGACCTCGGGCAACCCAAAAGGCCCGAGGTGCCATTCTTCTTGCTCCCGACCGAGTTTACAGTTTACAGTTTATAGTTTACAGTTTACAGTTTACAGCTTACAGCAGCTACTTCAGCAGACATGGCCAACTTCACCTCTTGGATCCTGCAAAACGATGGAGTGCCGGAATGGGACAATGTCACCAGAGAAGAAGAGCCCATGATACCTAGGCGTGATGTCCCGATTTTCACCCATGCAGAATGGATGGACATTCTCAGGCAACAGAAATTTCTCTATTCACCGGATGAGAATATGACCACAAAAATGTTGAAAACTCTCACCAGGAGGATGAACCAAACCTCCCAGATCTCTCAACTTTCTCTGCTTCCACTGAAATTTTTACACACCAGCATCTTTGGCCTATTCCTCCTACTATTGACCAGGATCTGCAAAGGTTGAAACCTTTTCTGCTTAATGGCTACCAAGCCTTTACGCTAGACAGGTTCTGCTTTTGTTATGATAGGTTGTTTACAGAAGAACAATTCCTTCACTTCAGGGATATGTTCTATCATCACAAGGGCTTGCAGGATGCACATGGAGAAGCTGCTATTCTGTTTGGTAACACTGCACCATTATAGTTTTTTGCTTTCCCTCCAGAATGGGATGAAATAGGTGGCAAGCTGACCCGGGCCATCGATCGGTGGTCATAGAAGATGACGAGGAGGAGCTGGACCTGGATCTCTTTTGATAGACTTACGGGAATGAAAGCAAGTGTATATAAAAAATTTTGTTGCTCATGTAATCTGAAATGTTTAATAGAAATCCTGGCTTGTAATCTGAAATGTAACCTTATGTAATCATTTTATATGTTTAATATAAATCTTCACTCTTCAATCTCTCACTGTTTAATTGACAGGGTGAAAGTGACACACAGAAAAATTACATTAAGGATGAACAGAATGGGACAGAGAATCATTGGAAATCTGTCACATCAAATGCAAGGTCAATCATTCAAAAAAGTCGGGTCGGGGGAAGCATTGGGGAAACCCTAAATCTAGTTTTGCATGCAGACATTGGCTTATCCCAATCCAGCTATGGCGGAAGAAAACAGAAGGAGAACACGAGAACAAACAATTTCGCCAGTTCAAAATGCAATCGATCCGGTAGGACCTATCTTTGGAGCAAATAAACCAGGAACAGAGTAGGGATATTAGAGGGAGCGGAGGACCCATGAATTCGAGGTATTCTAGGCTCAAAACAGAGGTTAATTCCTAATAGGCTTAAAGAATTAGAAGCCAAGGCGTGCTAGGAAGGTTGCCTTTCTTTGTAGTAGAATGTGATTTCTATATTACTAATGATGTTGTTTTTTACATGAATGCGTCCGGGAGACTTAACAGAGCTGGGTGCGGGTAGCCGGGGATCTGGGGTGGTATGATGATTCGAGGATGAGTTCGCAGCTCTCCCCCATTGCGGAAGAGGATATGTTCATCCAACTACAGCAGAAATGATCCATGCTTCACCATTAAAAAAGTGCTAAAACAGGCGGATGCTTGGAGACACAACAACCGAGACAATACTTTATGAATCAGATCATAAGTGGGCGTAAACGAGAAGCTCATGTTTTAGTGTTCTTTGGATTTCACCAACTATTAAAGCAGAAAAACTTGATCTCATCTTGAACATACTTGGAAGAAGAAGAAGAGTTCTGAGATCTCACAATGCACGGGGATCTCGATTGAGGCCCAAGAATCGTATGTCATCATTAACCTCTTCAAAACAGCTATTATTATATCTCTAATGCATTTTGATAATACTAGAAGCTCAGGGTTATAGTTTTCCCTTATTTTTCTGCATACTTCATTTCATAAGAAGTATGAAGTATTCTACCTGTATGGTAGATTTCCATATGTATTTTTATTATTTGAAATATAAAACAACGTTTGCATCACCACAGCTTTCACCATGATTTTTTCACCACATTTTTCACCACAAAGCGTTCACCACAGATTTCACCATAATCAGACAGGGGCATTGACCATTTTTGACCCGTCGAGGAAAATGGAATGGCTCTCGATTCCTAATAGTATCTTGACTGATTTTGGTGATGACAATATATGGATCCCAAATTAGGTCCCCTGAATTGATATGAGGCCAAAATTCATTAAGCTACGCTTTGTGCAAATATTCTTGCAAGGCCACTAACTTTTGCTTGAGGGAATTTCGTGTTTTTCTTTTCGGTTTCTTTTGAACTCTATTTCTTTTGAACCCGAGCCACCCATCTCATATTTTCCTATTTTGCCGAAAGCTGGTTACCATATTTTGTTAGTGTGCGAGATCATATAGATTACGCACCTTCAAATTCCTTGTTTGCATTTTATAATTAATGACAAAAAGTTCAGCTAATTTAAGCAGTTCAGCTAATCGAAAAGAACGATGGAAACTCGAGAGAGAAGTTAAAAAAGCAAAACAAGTTCTATTGCAAAACAAGGACTATTGCAAAACAAGTTCTGTCATTAATGAAAAGCCTTTACAAAGAATAGTCACAAGGACTATTGCTAAAAAAATTGAAACCAGGGATTACAATACAAATCTAAACTAATCAGGCGGGGGCCATCTTGAGCTCTATATGGAGGTCGTCCTCGCAGGCATACATCTTCATTTCGAGGAGTCGCTCCTCGTCATCATAACCTGCATGCACCCACACGAGCACCCGCATCGAAGCGACAGCCTGTGCATCCATGATGAGCTTCTCCACCTCTGGTGGAGTGAACTTCGCCACCACTGTAACCGGGCGGCCTTCTCTAGTGGAGGAAGACACGGATCCTCCGCAGGAAGACACGGATTCTGACCGTGCTGGCTGCGAAGGAGCAGGCACAATGGCCGGGATAGTGTTCCTGTGGAGTGTAGTCTTGAACTTGGCCATGGCGGAAGTGAAGGAGATGGACAGAATGGGGAAGGAGTGAAGGAGATGGCGGAATAGACGATGGGGACGGAATGGACGGAATGAAGCTGCAGGGCAGAATTTTGGGAATAAAAGGGATGCAAATCGTAGGCATTCATACGATTTTGGGAATGAGGCAGAAGAGGAAAGGGACGTTTGCATGCATGCCACCTAGGCTCCAACATGCCACAGTAAAGGGTCAAGCATGCCACATAGACCGAAAGTATTAGGAAAATCCACTTACTGTGGCAATTGTGTAAAGGGTACTGTATAGGTACTTTTATGAATATAAAGAAGTTTCTGTTTTGCATTCTCATTTTTTATGCTTCAGTTACAGAAATTTGTACTTGAATGTTGAATGAATTCCAAGGTATAACTTGAATTAAACTGAATTAAACTTGCACAAGGCCTGGATTAAACTGAAGGCATAATAAAAAGGTATTACAAAACCAATTGATTAAAAGAGAAAACAGAATACTTCAGAACAGAATACTTCAGAAATTACAATACAGAAAACTTCAGAAAGGCACAAGGCCTGTATATACAAAAAAAAGGCACTAAGGCCATCATATATTACAAGGCACTAAGGCCTGTGTGTCAAGTTTAAGGCACTAAGGCCTGTCAGACATATGGGTGAGATCAAAGAAAGGCACTAAGGCATGTGGTATCTGTTTTTTCAAAAAATAACAAAGGCACAAAAGGCCTGTGGTTGAACTTGATCATAACAAAAAAAAAACAACAGTGGCTTCCTCAGCTCCGGGACTTCAAGCTTCATCTGTAAGAAAAGTAAAGAAAGTTAGAAAGCCTGTAAAAAAGATTGCAAAAAATTGAATTGCATGCTACTTAGTACTTACTCTCCAGCCAATTGTGAAATTCTGCAAACATTTCTTCTTCTTCGGGGTCTTCTTCTTCCGGGTCTTCTCCTTCGCTGGTCTCTTCTTCTTCACTCTAGATGTTGTCTTCGGAATCAACCTCCTCCTCTGAAGAATCTGCATCAGATGAATGAAAATTGGAGGAATCTTCTGAAAGCTCTGAAAGCTCTGAAAGAGAGTATTCAGAGCTTTCAGAAGAGGAGTTTTCAGAAGAGGAGCTCTCCTCTGAATTGGGGACAGAATCGTGTGGCAGTTCGACATCATCCTGCAAAGGAATCGTCCATGATCCTATGCCATAACTGGCTAGGACCTCTGCCAAAGGCAAGGTAAGCAAGGCCCGGCGCTTGGACGGGCCAGGGGAAGGGGAAGCAGAGCGGCAGCGCTTCGGCATTCTGTTTGGGAGAATTGGACGATATTTCTCCCTCACGACCATAGCCTATAAAGGCTGGCGTGAAATTAATTTCATAGGCTACGATTTTAGGATTTCGTACCATTAGTATCTTAATCGTAATGATTTAGTAGGATACGAATAATTACCTCGTAATGACCATAATTTTATTTTCTAAAAAAAAAAACAAAGGGTATAAGCACGCTAGGGTGACAAAAAAAAGGCCATTCGAATACATTACATATAACGTTATGTATTTTAATTATAGCAAGTTTTTGATTGCCATCATTAAAGAAAATGTCATTATTCGAGTGTACCAAAAATTCCCTCCATTTTGTTCCCCCTGTTTCTTGGCTAATCGAGTGGAGCAAGAATTGGTTTGTTTTCCGAAAATTGGCACTGCTAAGAACGTTTGAACCGGCTCGGAACACTGCATATCCGTGTGATCTGCCCTGTAAGTTTTGTTTTCTTTATTTTGTAGTTTTAATTTTCTGTGATTTCAGTCCGAAAATGAATTCAAGAAGTAATAGAACTGGTTCTATGGATTAAAAATCGAAAAGCGGTATTTTTCAAGCTAAATCGATGTAGGTTTAACATGAATATAAACAATGCGTTTGGTTTACGGTCTGATCTTCAAATATTTCGTGCAAATTTATCTTATGAAATCAAATTTGTTGCTTTGTTCATTTTGCAGGTACTGTAAACATGGCAAAGACCCCAAAGAAGACACCAATCAAGGGTTCAAGAAAGTCTCCAAGGACCGGAAAGCCTCCAGCAAATAAGAAAGCTTCAAGTTCGCATGCCAAAAGGGAAATTTTACCTCCTGATGATACCAGGTTTTCTGTAAGACAGCTCAGACAACTGAATTTTTGTGATGTTTACGAGCAGTATGATGCTATGGTAAGAGAGATATGGGGTGATGAAGCCAGATGGGGTGACCTGGCCTCTTGTGGTCTTTATGTCATGGCTTATATGCAAGCCTTTGTGGATGCCCAGGTGCAAGCTAAGAGCATGGTGAGTATACACAATTGCTTTTTATATAATATTTAATTCTGAAAACTATTTGTTTTTATTCTTTCAGTTCTCTTCAGATTGGTTTGATGCGGAGTATGCACAGTCCAGGAGACATGTGCTCATTAAGGCTATGATTAATTATAAGAGCCATCTCATCGAAACAGGCACTACTAGCACCTCGCAAGAGAAGCATTTCATAACTCTTTATCAAATGAGGCCAATTGGCTTTTTTCTTATTGGAAACAACACTAAGCCATTTGGCTTTATGTAATCTTGATAATGTAATCAATGAATGGTTGCAATCCTAGTGCTACTGTATGTTAATTATATTTTGCTTCCTTACAGGACTCCTAATATTTGAGATCCAAGGTGTTCTGGGTTACTTTTATAGAACTCCAGGAATGAATATTTCCTCTTACAATCCCATAATTACAGAACATGGAGTTTTCTACTGCAGACCAACAATGAAAGCAATGCTTCAATATCCCTCCTTTCATTGGGATTTGGCCATATGGTCAACTCTTACCTTAGATATCATAACATCAATTTTGGACAAGCTCTATGAAGATGGCATCCCAAAATTTAAACATGTTTATGGAAAAGAGAGATGTTGGGGACTTCCTTACACAAATTCAGTTGGTGTAACCCCTCAAGTAGTACCTATGGATAGTATTGTCATTGAATATCCTAAATACAATGGAATTAACTCTGTGGTGTGTTTGAGTCTAAGCACAAAGCTCTTTTCAACAAAGAAAGTTATGTTTGTGTGCCACTATGGACACCTTTGATAGAACGCGACAACCATCTGTCCTTCTTATTTGATTGGTTGGTAGGGTTGAAATATGCACCAGATTTTACCAATTACATAAAGGAGCATAAGTTGGATGACTCTTGGGACATATATGGTGACATTATCATCAAGACTATAGTGGATGAATACGGCGAAGATATGAACAGAATAAAGGCCCTATGTACAATGCCTTTGATAAACTGAATCTGTTTTACTGTAACTTTTCTTGATGTTGATTTGCTTTCATAACTCTTTTGAGTACTTGTTAAATTATATCTATTATTAATATTTAAGGTTGAGGAAGTTTTAGATTTAAAATGCTAATAATTTTTAACTTTTGTTATTGGATTGAAAATGAAATTGAAGAGGAATTTATACATGGAGTAGAGGTTGAACCAGAACAAAAGGAACTTGTACATGTACATGGAGCAGAGGTTGAACCAGATGAACCACCTTCTACTTTAGAGACTGAAGCAGAATATGTTCCAGATGTACCATTCTCTTGTGGCTTAATGTATGAAGCAAGATTCCTTACCAGCCTGCCTGGATTATGGGATCAGGTCGAACAGATCGAAGACAGAAGCACCAGGGATGAGATGCTAACAATACTTTGGGCAATTCACAAGATCTATGATCCTGATCCTTGGGGAAGGAATCCGTTGCCAAGTGCGCACGAGTCAACTGCGCTGCGTGAGGGCTGGAGTGGGCTTCCAATTGCAAGAGAAGTAGCAGTGGCCTCTGCCACAGCTAGTCCTAACATTATATGGCGCTCCGAAAATCTTAGGAGAATGGATGCAATACCTATGAGATTTCAGCCACCACAGGATGTAATAGTTAGGCATAAAAGAAGTTGATATATTCTGTAAAGTTATCAATAACAAGAAACATGTTTTGAAATAAGTTGATGTACTCAATTACAATGTAATATAAATCATGTTACTCCTGCACTTTTCTCTTTTCAGATTTCTCTCCAACATATAATCTGTCCAACATATAATCTGTTCAAGCTATTCCAGATCATGTAGCATTTCAGGCAGACTTCCCAGTAGCATCTCATGCACATCAGTAGACAATGCATAAGCTGCAGAAGCACCCTTCACCTTATGATTTACTTTTGGCATTGCAAACTTTGCTCCAATAAATGGACTCTGCGGTACAAGAACTTCTTTGTCATCCAATAACTTATACTTGTGGTGACAACCGGTGCAATTTTTGATAGTAATCTGTTGATATGACTGTTTCACCTGTATGGTGATAATTTTTGTAATCGTCAATAACATTTTCCTGCAAAACAAATTTTGTTTTCTTGCAAAGAAGGATATAGTATGGCATATTTTCTTCATTTCCTGGTGCAGCAAAAGAAGCAAACATATCACCTACCTGTACTAGATCTTCTAGCTCTTTATTTTCATTTGCAAAAGCAGCAGTTTCCTCATTCTCTACTTCACAATCGGGGTACTAGCTTCTTTAATTGCCACTTCCCACAGAATGAAATGGACTCACAAGCATCCCATTCAAAGTTAATGCAAGCATTGCAGAAGCAAGATAATGGTCTCACCATTACTAAGGTGGGGTCAGTTGGACTTATAGAAGCTATAGCATGCAATTTCGAATACCGGGAAGAGGTTGCACATCCAATGCATTGGTTCTATCAATATCGACTCCTTCACTTCCCAAGTATACTCTGTTAACATTAGATTGCTTGCTCCTCAAGACAACACAAGCATCATGTGCACCTCTAATCTGTTCCATGTTCTCGTGAATCGTTCGGGCTGCAAGTACCGCTTGGCCTTGGCGGACTCTCCATCATGTTCACCTTTTCCATGCCCGGAACCAAAGTAGTTCCATTGTAAACGAATGCCATATTCAACATAGTACTGGTAATGAAATATGAATTTCTTACGGACTTGTATTGTGCGACACAACCATCGAGACCACACAATATGATATGTACACATGAGATCCACCATTCTCTTTCAGCCATTTTAGATGAAGCTTAAATGCATGTTGTACAAAATGTGTATCATGATTTACGTCATCGAAATATACAAGTGAACAGTCTTCTTCAAGATGCCATTTACCTTTAGCATGGTAATCTGTACCATTATAGTAACTTGGTCTGCATTCCAATGTTCTGACTGAACCTCTTTGAAAGGCTTCAATGTATAATTTTCTGCAAAGTCAACCACTGATATCACTGAATCATCTCTCAGGTTTTGAACACATCTTCTGAATTCCTTGCTTTGCCAGTGAGCTGCAAAGTTGTGATGGATAAATGTCTTCATGTGACCAAACCATAGCTACCCGGAACGGGAACGGGAACGGGAACTTAGACCCAAAATTCGGAACGGGAACGGGAACGGATGGGAACGGGAACGTAATGGGAACGGAATGTTCGAGTATATTCGAGGGATCCTTTGAGTATATTCGGGGTATATTCTCTTTTCTACTGGGAACTAAAGTGGGAACTTATGGAACTCTGGACCCTCGGGAACGGAGTTGGGAACGGGAACGGAGTTGGGAACTTGGTTCCCGGTAGCTATGGACCAAACATGGCATCCAGCATTACAGGTGCATTTGTTGTCTTCTCCACCAATCTGAGCCTTCTTGAGACTCCTTTTTTAGACTTCTCATCCACATAAGAGTATATTTGCCAATTGACTTTACTTTCAATGTCATTTTCAGTTTCTTTTGGACACAAGCTAATGTTATGCTTACCACAGTTCTTGCAATCACTTGTAATACAATTTAATTTGTGCCACTCATCACTATCTTGTTTTGGACAAACCATACTCCTCCATAGAGTGCTGACATTACAGTATGTATGCTTGTGAGCCTGACAAATTCCATCATTTTTGTTAGCAGCACAAACTTCACAATTGCAGCTACAATTGATGTAAAGCTTAGCCCTCATAGAATTAAATGCCTTCCTGAAGTTCTCTGCTTGCTCATGCTTGACACAACAACATGTGTTTCTTTCCTTTAGCTTCCTTACACAATCGGGGTTTGAGGTATTGAACAATCGATGCCAATGTCTGCCTCTGGGTGTTGCTCCACAAAGTTCTGGTACAGCTCAGCCTGTGCATTCAAATCATCATAGTTAATAAAAGATTTTGTATGTGCAATTGAGTACATGCGGAGTCAAAATGTACTAACATGTACTCATAATGTACTAATATGTACTCAGATGTACTCATATGCACTCATATGCACTCATATGCACTCATATGTACTCAGAATGTACTTACAATATACATAAGGACAACAGAATATACATTACACATGTACATTAAATACGTGTGTAAGGATAAGTATGTGGGTACATTCTTGTACCCTAGAGCATATTAATGTTCTAGAGTAGATTCTTGAAGTCCATAGGCACTATTCAAAGTCCGAGTACAAGATATGTACTCTATAGACATGTATAACATACAATATTATGCAAATATCTAATCTGTACATTGCTTAAGAATTTTGGAGTCACTGCATAAATAAGAAAGGAAGATTTAGTGTAATATACATGGTCAATAAATGTAAGCAAACCAACAAAGGTGATCGCATATGTAAAAGTAAGTAAAAGTGAATACATAAATAATAGATCAGTCATTAGAAAGCATTCATACATCAAAACAAAGAAGATACTATAAATTCCAATAAAAATAAACATATACATGAGGGATCAGAAGCATTTCACACAGTAAAGAATGAAATACCTGTGGTATATCAAGAAACTGGATTGCCTGATGCCTTTTCTTTCTTACATCCCTGTATTTAGGTGAAACCTTGGTGTTGTTTAACCAAAATTGGATGACTAATTGCTTTGTGTCTCCGTCCAAACAATCAGATCTTCTCTTTCTGCCTGCTAATGCCCATATATGTTTGGGGTCTGGGTTCGGGAACTCCTGCAAGACAGCCCTCTGTGAGGACCCTTGGATCTAACAGGAGAATCCGGGGGACTATGTCACGCGGGATTTGCAAGAAAAGAACAAGAAGAAAAAAATGGAACAGAAAAGAACAATGAGAGGAAAATGATATGCTTCCTTGATATCAATGATGAACATACATGAGCTCTCGCAATGGAGAGAAGACTGAAAAGAGACAAGACTCAAAACTCATCTAGCCATCATATGCTAGCTCTACTCATATATAGTACAATGGCCTCTGGCCCAATATAGACACTCGGACCGATCTCTGGGGTGCCGACTCACGGAAGGAGGCCTGATTTGCGAGGAATGTTGGCGGTGCCTCTTGAAATGCCTAGAATCACTGGACCTGACACGGGTGGTGACGGGTCATCACTTGTCTGGCGGCGCCTCTTGTTGGGCGGACGCAGCTTTGATGCGTGGGTGCATTGCTTGGTCTTCTGGCGAGCCTTTGATGGCTGACCCATGCCCGCTGTGGATCCTTGAGCTTGACCTGGTCCGTCAGGATGCATGAATATTCCCGAACCGGGAGGCCTGGGACTAACACTCCCCCCCACCAAATGACACTCAGTCTGAAGAAAAGGAGGAAGTGCTTCCGAAGGCGGGAAACCAGCAGTCGGAAAGTGATCCTCACGGGAATGAGGTCGGGCGCCATTATGGTAATGAGCAATGAGGTCCTGGCGTGTTTGAAGAGCGTCAGGGGTGTTGAGCCCTAGGGCAGGATGGGCCTCAATGAGGAAGTGAGAGCGCACCATGTCTTCCAGGGCAGCATGGGCAGCCGAAGGAACAAACTGGCACTCCATGAGAAGGCAAGTTTGAAGACCGAAGGCACTGACGCTGGCATTCGGATTGCAGTGAAAGATTGGACGCTGCCTATTTAAAGAGCTGACCAGGATGCATTTGAGAGCCACGAAAACACGCTTTTGGCGGCAGATCAAGGATCTGGTGAGGTGGCGGCATTCTGCAAGAAGGTGTCAAGACCATGAAGAGCATCAGCAGGCTTTTGCCAACCACGCTCATTACCGATGTAAATCCAATTTTCAGTAGTGTCCAAAGTGGCATTATCCTCCCAATTGGAGCGTCTGACAAATCGGGGATCCCACCGGAGATCCGTGGAGATCTGAGGCGGAGTCGACCCAGCGTGGCCATCCATGACCTTCGTCCAAAAGGGAAGACGCCAATCAGAAGAAAGGAACCGGGGGGGAGGGGCTCCTAAGGAAGCATATGGAGAGGGAATCATGCCAGTGCGTGGGTTTGTGAGCCATGTCCCTGAATGCTTGAACAAGATTTTGATCAAGAGCACGACACCAATGGTCCCATTCTGAAGTAGAGAGTAATTGATAGACAGGAGGATTGACCCAACCCGTGGGAATGGTCTTGCTTTCCAGAAGGCCACGGAGTTGATTGTAGCCTCCCAAGTGCTTGCATATAAATCGAAAGCAAACTCAAGATCATCGTGGTGCGCCCGGATTTTTGTTTACCTGTTCCAACGTTTCAACCCGCCACGAGAGGTAAGTCTTTGAGCCAATTCGGGCATGTACTCTTGTTCAAAAGTCCGGACCGAAAGGGATCCCGGAAATATTTGTTGGTTGGTGATAACAACCCAAAGCATTGGAGTTGCCTCGAAAAAACACGATGGGCCTCATCGGGAATTTATCACGGAGATCCGCCCGGGTAGAAGTCATGAAAAACATAAGCCATGAAAAATTTGAACAACTTCGGAAGATGACTAATTCGGGATCTTCAACCGTGAGCTGATCAAAGACTAAGAGTGCACAAAATAAACCCTTGTCTTCTATAGAAAGATCCGCCGGATCCGAAGGAAGTCCATACTTTTGAGTGGTTGTTGATGAACATTGCCATTGGCCGCGTACCATTTCAAAAAGAAAGAGATGCCGCCGGGCCACCACATAGTCAAGATAGTTTGGAAGGAGTAGAGAAGTCCCAGGGATGTTGGTGGCAATGTCAAGATATCCCTCCTGTTTGGTTTGGGCTTCCTCAGCAGATTGAACTGCTTGCTGGAGCTGATGTTCAAGGTCACGGATCCGATGCTCCTTTTCTAACAAAAGACGGGGCTGATCACGGACCCGTTTACCAGGAAGCGTGGCATGTGAAGAGGATTGCCCCAGAGTATGGAGGCGAAGCGTGGCAATCTCCGCGTCATCGATGACCTTTTGTTTCTGAGCCTCCAAAAGCTGAGTCTGGAGGGACGTTAACTGATTGGTGAGTGTGGAAAGCTGAGCTTCAAGGGAGATGAGTCGAGCTTCACGCTCAGTGAGATTTTGAACTTGAGTGCTGTAATTGTCACAAAGCTCTGAGTACAAGGTGTCTAGCTTAGCAATGTGTTTCTCCTTGTCACTCAGAAGGGTATCTTTGGACTTGTTCTGTTCCAATAAGTCCTGAATTTCGGTTTGGAGCTGCGCTTTGATCCGTAAGTAGGCGGGTCCGATCCCGAAAGCACCGGGTGAGATCTATACGGGCACGTAATAGAGGCGTGCTTTTTCTTGAAGTTGGGCTTCCGTGGTTTGAACATGGGGCGTGGCAGCTTGAAGGTCTCTTTGAACAAAGATCGAAGCCTCCGTGGACGCTGAACACCGGCCATGAGAGCCTCCTCGATGCATGTAGCCGCATGGCAGCCGCTTGAACATCTTGTTGGAATTTGTACGAGCCGCCGAGGATGGAGAGGTGCAGGGCCCCGTCTGCCTTTGTCCGAGATTGTTGAGAGGCATGACGGAATTGGAAGGCGTGGCCTCGAGGAAGAAGAGGAGACAAAGGACATGCGCGGGTCGGATGTTGAACAGACGAGGGGAAGTTTGGCGTGAAGGTACAGCTTGTTGAGTTTGACGCTGGGAATGCAGAGAGCGCTGAGTGGAGGTATGGGAAGTGGAAGGGCTCTCAAGAACTGGAAGATAATGACGAATGAGGGCCTGAAGATGGCCACCCACGGAAATTTCAGAGACAGAGGAGGGGGGTAGCCGAACGCGCGTCTACTTTGAAGAAGACTCAGAGAATAAAAAGCCGAGGCCAATCGACATGCAGAGTGGAGTGAATGGCGTTGATGACCATATTATAAAAACGGCTTATTGATGTGGGTGTTCTTAATGGAATGCCCAAGCAATTTTCGCCACAGAAACTTCACAAAAGTCTCATGGGGTTTGGCAATATTTGTGAGGCGATGTTGGTTGGCTTGATAAGCAATAGCGCCAAACTGAGTGACGTCCATGTCCTGTAAAGCAGCCCAAGAGACAGAAGGTTTTTGCAAAGGGATGTGGAATACCTCAGAAATCAAATGCTGAGTAAGTAAAATGGTCCTTCCGGGCTGTTGACGATGTGTGCGATGAACTGCTGCAATTGCGCCGGATTTGGGGCCGGGAGCTCCATTTGTGAAAATTCGTAAAGCTTGTGGCGTTCCGCAACTTCCCGACTCAGACCAACAAGGGCCTCTCGAAAGGTGGGCGTCGAGAAAGACACAGACCCAAAAAGAGTCGCATCCCTTGGAGCAGAAGCTTGAAGTGTAGAAAGTTTGGGGGCAGCCATGGCGAAAAGCGTCGGAATAGAAGGAACTGTTTGAAGAAGGCGGAGAGCAGAGAACAAAAGACGAAGGCGCAGAGAGACGAAAAGGTTTAGGGCGCGCAAAGGTGGGTGAAGGGGTATGATAAGGGCGAAGCTGCAACCGTTGATGGTGCCAGGTGTCGAAAGATGCCAAGGAGGCGATTGAGAGGCAAAAATTTGGCTAAGTCCCCAAACAACAAATGGAGAAGGAATGAACGGTGGAGATGAGGCGTGAGAGAATGATGGGATGTGACAGGTGGGCAAAGGACACACATTAATGTTCGACGGGCGTGAAAAGAAGAAATGGCATTTAATGCTGGCAACTCGAAGTGGGATATCATTAAAAGGAATGTGTCAGAAGGTACCATGGCTAAATATGCGGCGGGAGAAAAGAGTCTCATTTTACAAACAGCCTTGCATTGCAAACACGTTGGCGATTTGTGTGATTGGTCCATGTCGACAAGGAGTTCCTCAGTTGGCTATATAAGACGAACCGGGAGTGAAACGAAGGCATCCGATGGCGCTCAGCATGGCTGCTGCTGGTTTGAACGAGAACTGCACTATGCCCACTAACTGTCAGGAGTGGATTACCTGCAAGATGAATTGTCTGGACCTCTGGCGCTGCCACAATCGTGGCCTGAGAATGGACGGTTGGTGTGCCGGGATGGCTGAACATCCCGATCCGAAGACCAACGGGATGGAGGTGGTTCTGCACCTTCGCTGGGATCCTGAGCAGAACCTCTACCACATCCTGCGCATCACTTCTGCTCCAAACCCGGAGTAGAGGGTTTTTCTTCTTAGGACTTAGTAGATAGGG
This sequence comes from Isoetes taiwanensis, assembly GCA_021234155.1. NCBI lineage: Eukaryota > Viridiplantae > Streptophyta > Lycopodiopsida > Isoetales > Isoetaceae > Isoetes > Isoetes taiwanensis. The sequence continues at coordinate 3,525,881 of JAJEKV010000057.1, read as the reverse complement.
CTCTGAGCCCGTTTTTGTATATAGGGCAGTGCCCATAGCGGAAATAGCTGGGCTGCGCCCACATTTTGTAAAAAAAAATCCACCTATAATATAAATATGCCGCTGGTTTAGTCACTATCTGTTGTGTTCGTGTCTGGAACAGCATCTGTTTGTTGATGTGCACTTTCTGTTGTATGAAATGTTTTGAGGCGAAAGCCATTAATCAGTGTAGGTAATGGAGTTCCATCTAATTCGGCCAGCTGGAAAACGCTGGGTTTAACCACTTGGGCAATTTGATAAGGGCCAAGCCATCGAAACTTTAGTTTACCCGGAAAATTTTTGTACCGAGAGTCATAAAGAAGAACCAAATCTCCTTCTTTGAATGTTTTTGTCTTCATACGTTTGTCATGTAGAGATTTTTGCAACCGTTGTCCATGAAGAACACGAATATAAGCATCCCTTCGAAGTTCATCCAACTGTTCCAATTGATAGACCCTTTCTTTGAGTGCAGCAGGCGGATTATGGGCAGTAGCCAGTTGAAAACGGAGTGTTGGAAGTATGTATTCAAACGGCATGAGAGCTTCTTGTCCATAAACCAATTTGAAAGGGGTGTGACCTGTAGCTATTTTGAAACAAGTATTGTAAGCCCAAAGAACAGTAGGAAGCTTGTTTTGCCAGTCAGTGCGAGAAGCGTCACAAATTTTCTTGAGAATTGTGACCAGAGTTTTGTTGGTGCTTTCAGCCAAACCATTCCCTTGAGGATAGTAAGGTGTGCTCTTGTGATGATGTATCAGGAGATAATCCGTCAGCTCCTTGATGGTGTGATTGATAAAATGGACACCACGATCACTGACCAGCTCCGTGGGGCAGCCGAATCGCGTGATGATTTGTTGATAGATGACTTTGGCTGTGCTGGCCGCAGTGTTGTCTGGAAGTGCGCAAGCTTCCGCCCATTTGGTAGCGTAGTCAGTGAGAACCAGAATGTAGCGGGCACGGGTGTGCCGCGCAGGAGGATCGATGGGTCCCACAAAATCCATTCCCCATTTGCTGAAGGGAAGTGGCGTGGCAACCGGCGTCAAGGGAAGAGTGTCACGGGCCGTGGGCCATCCCACACGCTGGCAAGCATCACACGTGCGGGCGTGGGCGTGAGCGTCTTTGAAGAGCGTGGGCCAAAAATAACCAGCAAGAAGGATTTTGCGTGCCGTGGTGTCTCCATGAAAATGACCACCACCGAGCCCTTCATGGGGTTCTCGAACAATATCTGGGACCTCATGAGGGAGAACACAGCGTCGAAGGATTGTATCCTTACCCTTTTTGTAAAGATGGCCTGCAACCATGGTGTAGTCACGGACCTCGCGGAGAAATTGATGGCGACGGGATTGTCGCTTGGCTGGAGAGAGCGTGGCGTCCTCTGGTGGAAGAGCACCTGTGAGGAGATACTGCTGAAAGTCATGAAACCAATGAGGTGTTGCCGTGACCAGAAAGAGTTGAGCGTCAGGAAAGGCGTCTGAGACCCCAGTGGAGGGATCATCTGTGTGGATGCGTGAAAGATAATCCGGGACAACATGAGATTTGCCGGCCTTGTGAACAATTTCAAAAGGTGCAAATTCTTGCAGAAGGAGGACCCAACGAGCAATGCGGCCCGTGGGCGTAGATTTGTTGATCAAATAAAGAAGTGCCTGGTGGTCAACAAAGAATTTGATCTGACTGCCCAAAAGATAGTGACGGAAGCGTTGGACGCAAAAAATTAAACCCAAGGCTTCTCGCTCTGTGGCAGAGTAGTTGCGTTCAGCAGAATTGAGTTTCCGGCTGGCGTAGCGGTTTGGTTTGTCAGTGTGCGCATCGTATTCTTGAGAAAGAACAGCTCCAATAGCAAAGGCCGAGACATCGACATGGACATGAAAGGGCTTGTCCCATTGAGGAGGAACAAGAACCGGGGCCTGAGTAAGCAATAGCTTCAACTGTTGGAAAGCAGCATCCGCCTGGGAATTCCAAGCCCAGGTGGATTCATCACCCGTGAGTTTATGAATGGGATCTGCAATGGCTGCTAGTCCAGGAATGAAGGTGGAGTAATAATTGACCTTACCCAAGAAAGAGCGTGTTTCCTTGATATTGGCTGGTGCTTGAGCCTTGAGCACGCTTGCCTGATTTTGGCGCAGATCCGTGGTGATACCGCTTTGTTGACCACATGTCCCAACAGAACACCGAAGTGACGAAAAAGGTGCATTTCTGGGATTGAGACTAATGCCGGACTCATCACATTTTTCGAAAGACGAAGTTCCAATTTATCCAAATGGTCAGCCATGGAACGTCAGAGGCGAGAAGTCATCTTGAAAAATTTGCAAGAAGGGATTTTCCTTCATAAAATCATGAAAAACGAGAGCATGATACGTTGAAACGTGGATGGAGAGTTTGATAATCCAAAAGGAACCACCTTGTAGGCAAAAAGTGCCCTACGGGGTGGTGAAGGTAGTCTTGAGTTGATCGATTCTTTGATTGAGATCCGATTGTAGCGGAAAAACCATCCATGAAAGAGTACATCTCATGTCCAAGAACCTCTTCCGTAACCCGGTCCGTGAAGGGAAGTGGAAAATGATCACGCCCGCGGGCACGATTGAGTTTTCGGTAGTCCACATAAACGCCGGATCTTACCATTGTGTTTGAGTGCAATGACGATGGAGCTCACCCACTCGTAATGTTTGACCTCATAGATCAAACCCGCAAAGAAGGAGTTTGTCAATTTCGCCTTGACGCGATCATCGGTAATTGGGGTTGAGCCGTGCATCGTTCTTTGCCGGACTGGCGTGCATCGAACTTGGTAGGAATGGTGAGTTCCCCAAGGTTTTGTTGATTCCCTCAAGATCTCTATAGCTCCGGCTTAAAATGTGTTTGAACTTTTGAAAAGCGTGACGGCCCCATTACGATAGGGTGTCGGAAGATTGGCGACAATTCGGACGGTGATTGTTGCCTACGCCCACAATCTCGACGTCGAGTCTGAATATGGGGATAACCGCGGTCCTGGACAATATGAGCAGGAGGTTGAAGCATAACAGAGGATGCGTATACCGCATGGTGAAAAAAGAGGTTTTGAGTTTCCTCAAGCAGTGGTTGCTTCATGATAGCGTGTACATCTACCGGAGCTGCAGGAGGTTCAGCGTCTGAAAAGTGATCAACACGTTGGATTCGATTGCAAGGAGCCAGGTAAGGGTCAAGCAAAGCAGCCACAGCCTGGTCCTGTTCAAGAGTCATTTCTCCCCAAGGATCAGCATATTCGGGGTAGGATGACAGAGGCAGACTCGCAGGTGGAGCCTGAACTTGATAAATATTCTGGGCGTCCTCAAAATCGGTGTCGGAGAGAGAGGGTTCAGCATTGTCAACGGAAATGATTTTACTGTTTCCAAGTCCATGGTGGCATTGAGGTGACCATACGTTGATGACTAACCGATCCCGGGCCCAAGAATGGATGCTCTTGGCCCTGGCGGAGAAAAGGTCTCACGACCAACATTTCATAATCACCGGATCTTCTCCAGCCTTCCAAACACCAAATTCCAAGGGGAATCGAGATCACCAATGTTGATGTGAAGAAGAGGCGTGACGCCTTTGAGGTCTCGCGGATATGGCCATTGGCCAATTTGATGTCATATGGGGCACGATAGAGTTGTTTGATGCCCATTTGTTTGCGGAGTTTATCCGTGATGAGATTAACTGCGCTACCTCCATCAATTTGAACATGGTTGACTTGCTGATTGCCCACCATGGCATGTACCGTGGGTGTAGAGGTAGCAACAGCCCCAACCAAGACAGTCGGGAGTGGTAACTGGTCCTTGAGAGCAGGACAGAGTTTCAAAATCGTTGCAAGACTTAGAGGAATTTTGATTTTTTCCAGCTCCTCTTGGAGTTCCAGAGGCACATGAGAAAAAGGATCTGCGGGATCCATAGGTGCGGGAGTGCGTGGTAAGGAAGCAGCAACTTCTTTGAGTAGGTCTACCTCAGCAGCGATATTTGGATATGGCTGAGAGCGTGGAGGTTGCGACATGTAAGGTGCGTCCTGTCTTTGTTGAGCTCGAGTGGTGGCATGAACATTAGCCAACGTGCGGCCTTCAGCAGCTTGCATGAGGTTCAGAATGCTTTGGCGAACTTTAGGCATGACATTCGGCATGAGTTTCTCCAAGTCAGGTGCAAAATGGACCTGTTTGTCTTCTGCATGAGGAATTGTGTCGACGGCAAAGGTAGGTTGCGTGCCATTAGGAATAATGGTTAAGGGACGTGACGCCCTGGTCTGGCGTGAGACTAAACCAACCCAATTGGACGGCTGGACTGGAGGATTGAGAGCTTGAAAAATTTCTTCCTGTGCTTGTTGATCCATCTGAGGTTGATTTGCAGGAGCGGGTTGATAGCGTGATTGCTGAGGTGCACGAGGTGGCTTCCGAAGAACCGGACGCGGGCCTTGTTTGCCATTGGCAATCCAAAGTTGGTAAGCCGTGAGGCGGACTGATGTGGTCTGATTTGTGCCAGGAAGCTGTACCTGAACTTGTGGAAGTTGAGGACACGCCGTGGTGGTATGACCCCATTCTTGACAGTGGTAACACTGAGCTTTCGAAGGATCAAAGGGAGGACGTGTGTTGGGTCCCCGTTGTTGCTCCTGTTGCTGATAGAGTTGATTGGGTTGCGCCTGCAGTGGTGGCGGCTGATATGGCGATTGGTGCTGAGGTGTTGTTTGCACTTGATAAACCATCTTGTTATGAAAGGTGTAGGATGAGTGAAAGTGCACTCTTCCGCGGGCATGATTGCACATATTGCATCGTTTACAATGAGGCGGGCCATTGGTGGAGTTGCACTCATTCGCCAAGTGGCCTTGATATTTGCAGATATGGCACCGTGATCCGACAAGGCCGCTGGATTGGCGCGGTTGAGGTTGAACAGCCAGCCCGGGGAACCATGACGGGTGGAATGAAAGGAAGCTCCCCGAAGAGCCACGCCACGGGAGGAAACATTGACGGAGTGATTGACAAGATCGATAGCCTGCTCCAAAGTCTTTGGGCGCAGTATTCACCATGAGTCCGAGAAATGGAGGAAGTCCTTGGAGAAACCGCACCAAGATCCGGCTCTTGTGTGGGGTACTCCTTGAGTTTGCCGAAAGGAATGTGAAGACGGTCCCGCAAAATCCCAGACATCTGCGGGCTCTTGTTGAAGGTCATTAAGTTGCTTGAGATGAAGTTGATCATCATCCGTGGTCCCATAGTGAGAAAGAAAAGCAGTTTTCATTTCGGACCAATCTTGTTTCCAGTGGGGAGCCACGCAATGTGGTGGAAAAGATGTGGAATTTCAGTTGAGGTTGCGCATGACCATTCAGGACAGCCAGAGCTTCAAATTCTTCCATGTGGGCCTGAGCACTTTGGTCTAAAGGTTTGCCTTTCATGTTGCCAAAGGTGGGATAAGTCAGCTTAAGGGTCTGAAAGGTAGAGGTAAAAGTGCTGGGCTGGACCGGAACATGATAGTGAGGATATTGAGGTGGAGTTGGAGGGGGTATGGTGCTGGAAAGACCCTGCTGAAGGGGTGGCCGAGGTGCCTGATCATGGGGTTTGAGGTCTGTAAGATTGTAAACAGGAAGAGCGGTGGGAAAGGTAGGGAACGGAAATTCCTGGGGAGGAGCAAAAGAGACATGTGGATATCCCTGTCCACCCTAGGAGATGATGGTTGTGAAAGCAGAGGCTTATGGCCAGAAGAGTGATGGATGAAGGCATGTTCTGGGGTATGAAAGTAAGGTTGAGCAGTTGGAGCCGGATAGGGCTCCTGATAGTGATGAGGAGACTGAGGCTGTGAGCAATGTTTGCACGCTTGAGGCGGAGAATTTGGACGAGACATGACACGAGGGGTGGGTGGCGCCGACTGAGCCCTAGACCGAATGTGGCCTCCCTCAATGTCGTAAGCAGATCCATACATGTCACGAACAGCTTCCCTTCGATGATGGCGCTCCAAGCGAGACGCCGTCTGGGAAAGAAGTTCTTCTGGCGTGAAGTTTCGGACAGACATGGCGACAGAAGAAAGGAAAATCGAATCAGACCCGGCAGCGGCGACAGTGTTTGGGGTCTGGGTTCGGGAACTCCTGCAAGACAGCCCTCTGTGAGGACCCTTGGATCTAACAGGAGAATCCGGGGGACTATGTCACGCGGGATTTGCAAGAAAAGAACAAGAAGAAGAAAATGGAACAGAAAAGAACAATGAGAGGAAAATGATATGCTTCCTTGATATCAATGATGAACATACATGAGCTCTCGCAATGGAGAGAAGACTGAAAAGAGACAAGACTCAAAACTCATCTAGCCATCATATGCTAGCTCTACTCATATATAGTACAATGGCCTCTGGCCCAATATAGACACTCGGACTGATCTCGGTGCCGACTCCTGGAAGGAGGCCTGATTTGCAGGAATGTTGACGGTGCCTCTTGAAATGCCTAGAATCACGCTGACGCTGACACGGGCGGTGACGGGTCATCACTTGTCTGAGCGGCGCCTCTTGTTGACGGACGCAGGCTTTGACTGCGTGGTCTGCTGCTTGGTCTTCTGCTGAGCCTTTGATGGCTGACCCATCCCTGTCTGTGGATCCTTGAGCTTGACCTGGTCCGTCGTATGCATGAATAGTCCTGAACCAGGAGGCACAGGACTAACAATATACTTGGACCTGCAATTTTCATTCTCTTTCTTCTGCCTGCAGCGTATGACAAATTTCGAGGATGGCAGTTCAACATTTTTGAAACAACTCCTTTTTGCTTCAATTCCCCATTTTTCCGAACAATCATGGATAAAACAGAGTGCTTGGCTGCCAACTTGTCACTGCTATTAGAAGATTTAACCTCTTCTAATCCATCTTTGAGATTTTGTAACAATGAATGTTTCACCACCGCTTCTGAAGGTAGCCCAATCATGGGTTTAAACAACCCCAAGAGCTGTTATCTTGCAAGATCCACGAAACCAATACCTCTCTTTCACGGAGATAGAGAACGGCTTCATTTCTAAAGCATTCAACAACCTTTTCTCGCTCTTTTCCCGATTTTTTGGTGAAGTACGGAATATGATCTCGCCATTCTCACCGTTGACGATGTATCACTCTCTGTCACTTCATTCAAAGATGTCATTTAGAGTATCTTGTTCAACCATTTTCGCTTCCCTTTGTCGATTTCGGTATCACCGTCCTCATTTTGGACATCACCGAGTAATAATTACATTCATACTTTCATTTTCTTGTGCCATGCCACTACTACTACTATGAAAACTGATATGCATGCAAAGATCCGGCAAGAATTTGAAATTCTTTTCTTTGTTTTAGATTCTTAGACCGTAAATTGGAGGGAATTTGCTTGCTTCGGATGGATTGGAGGGAATTTGCTTGGATCGGAGGGAATCCAGTGATTGTGCCCAAAATTTCGCAACAACCGTCGGCCACTTCATGTCATGATGACAAACAATCAAATATATTCCTTTTTTAAATATATAACGACAAGCACGTGGCCTCCTACCATACATTCAAAATTACATAAAAAAACGGGTTTCTAGTGCAAAATAGTACATGAATTTAGAACTAATGTATGACACCCTAGCATGCTTTTACCCCAAATCTATCCTGAAATGGCCAATCTTTTTTGGACACCAATCATATTATGTTGGCTTGGCACTTGTTTAGTAATTTTAGTTATAATTAGCTAGTGTAAATTGATTGTTGACTTCAATTGTTGACTTACGCTTCACCAAACATGTTGGTCAATGAAAGTCAAACATGTAACAAAGGTCATGTAAAGGCTCAAGCATGCCAAGGTGGCTCAAATATGCCACCTAGGCTCCAACATGCCAAGGTGGCTCAAACATGCCACCTAGGCTCCAACATGCCACCTAGGCTCCAACATGCCACGTAAGCTCCAACATGCCACCTATGATTCACCACATGATTCACCACATGATTCACCACATGCACCACATGATTCACCACGTGCACCAGTTGTATCACCACATCTATCACGACATGTATCACCACATTGTCATGAATCTTTGAATACATCAATTTCTTCTGGAGATTTGAACTCCACCAGAGTGTTGCTCTGGTCAGCCAGAAAAGTCTATTGTATACAATAGTATACAACAATGTACATTAGAGTGTCAATGAAAGAATAGGTTACAAGAATAACCTCTTTGGTTACAATAATACAAACATGTGATTACAAGTAAAGATCCATTACTAGAGCAACTGTGCTTCACAACATCAATCATCATTCTGCGCGTGTCCAACAGCTCGCCACTAGAAATTGGTACACCCTGCAACAAACATATCAGGCCTCACATTGGATGAGTAATACCTTCAAATTTACGAACTCACCTTGCATTGGGATAGTATGTCCAAGTCTCGCATTACTGCAGCCACAACTTTCTTTACAAAGACACATATAGCAGGACCACACGAGCAGCAATCAGACTGAGTGGGGGAACTTGTAATTTTCTTGTGGCGCAGCTTTATGGTGCTTGGGAATTTTGTGTTTGCATCCTCAACAAAACTCATGACAGGCTCAGAGCCCTTGTACATTTCTAGGCTGTCAAAATGGTACACACCTGGCTGACATTTAACTGGCTGACCTCCAAGACCTACAATGACATACACTGTCCAGTGCTGCTGATAGCATGCTGGCAGAATGGTACATTCCGAAATTGCAAGTTGAGGGTTCAACAGTTTGTCCTTTGAAGCAAGCTCATTCGACAGTAATGTGTAAATGAGCGGATCCATGAAATGGAACCTCTGTTCCATGTCATGCTTGATGCAGAATTGGTGCATACACCTGCCAAAGTCCAAGGTCTGGTAAAACAAGATGATTTAAGAAACAACAGAAGACTTTAAATCTGAGTTGTTTATATTAAATTACTAACCTCATGAAGAAATGGACTATCCTGTCACTGAACCAATCCCTACTTTTCTCCAATATTCTGATTGCCTCTTGATCAAGCGGCTGTAGTCCTCGTGCTGGTGGTGTAAATTTACATTCAGCAAATGGAAGATCATTGAAAACCTTGAGGAACATTGAAATAGCCAAGAAATGAACAATTGAAGTAAAACTTTGTTTATATTAAAAAGTCAAGAGAGGTTACATCATATACACAATAATACTATTTCTAGGCTTTAGTTCTATGTTTTTTCATCATATTAATACAAATTTGACTCTCAGTGTCAAACATATTCAGCATTTTGTTGCTTTCGACATAACTTTGCACATTCCCTGCCTTCAGCAACCCCTGAAGCCAAACCTTTAGATCATTCATGAGGAAATTGCCATCTACTATGTCAGGGCTCCAGCTGTTTGGACAGATCATGGTGTTTGGCTCATTGAGGTACCCTTTGTATCTGCTGTCATCAATGAGAAGCACGTTCTCTTTTGTGAAACCTGGAAATTCGTCGTAGAGTTTTTTGAGGTGTTTCAAAAAAAATGGCTTTCCACTGTTAAATAAATTTGTGTTGGTACACTGATCCTGATTCCATATGAACTTGAATTTGTCCTTGTGTTTCATCAATGCTCCCTTAACTATCATTCTCAAGTTTTGAGCCTGCAGGCTGGACCAAAGTGCTATATGAAAATTCTGACTGCACCAATCTATGAATTCGGCCCAGCCTGGTCTAGTTACTACCCACTTGGTTCTGTTAAGTGTGATCAACTTAATTCCAACTTCTTTGGCAGTGGGTAGTAACTGACTCTTGTCATAACTTCTACCCAGAACTCCATTGTAGTAAAAAACAAGCAGGATTGGGCTTAACCTTGTAGTCTTCTGCATGGACAGAGTTGGTGCAGGGCTGGAAACTTCTGCTTCAGCATTTCTTGGTGCAGGGCTGGAAACTTCTGCTTCAGCATCTCTTCGTGCAGGGCTGGAAACTTCGTCTTTTGCTTGGAATTCTGCTCTTGCTTTTTCTCTGAGACACTTCCAGATGCAAAAATTTAACAGATTCGGTAACTATATGGGTCAAATTAAAAAGAAGACAGGCACAAAAGGTTGGAAGTTACCTTGTGACTTACATTCAAGTCGTATTTAATTAAAGTGGGACAAATCTCGAATTTTGGGACTCGGACTGAAAATGGGACTCATACCCCAAAAAAAAATTTCTGAATTACACATCACACACTTGATAAAAAGAAGGGTGGGATGAGAAGGAGGGAGGAGCCATAGGTTGAAGAGGGGAAGGGGATAATTTGGAAGAAGGGGCAGGGGCAGGGAGGGGAGAGGAGAGCAAAAGAGGATAAGTTGGAAGAAGGGGGAGGGAGGGGTTAAGTTGGAAGAAGGGGGAGGCAAAAGAGGAGGGGGAAGGGATAAGTTGGAAGATGGGATGGGGATGGGGGAGGGGGGAGAGCAAAGAGGCAAAAAAGGGGGGGGGAGGGAAGGGGGGTGGGGGATAAGTTAGTTGGAAGAAGGGATGGGGGAGGGAGGGGCAAAGGAGCAAAGGAGCAAAGGAGGAGCGGGAGGGGCAAAGGGGTCAAGGGTCTCCCAAAAAAAAAAGTATTAATTATTAATATATAATCAATAATCAATTAAACTAATTAGATAATTAATTAGATAATAAATTAAATTGATCTAATGACTAAGTGACTAAATTAAATAAATGTAATCACTAATGACATTCTCGACTAATGTAATAACTGCCTCCATTCTCGACTAATGTAATAACTGCCTCCATTCTCGACTCAGTAGTCGAGAATAAGTATCTTCTAGCCATAGATAGTCATAGTTCGGCCATTATCTGACAGGTATGAAAATATACGTTGCTCCCATTATCTGACAGGTATGAAAATAGACGTTGCTCCCAGATACCTGGAGTAGCTTATAGTCGTTGGATTCCCTGCAGCGGGACCACATGATAGAATTTGTGTAGGTAGAGTCTCCATCTGCTGGATTTGTCGCCGTGTCGATGTGTCTGTGCCTGCGCAAAATCATCGAATTTGAAGCTGTTTCAGCGTATTTCACCGATTTTTGCAACATATTTCACCGATTTTGCAGTCAAATCTCTCCCTGTCCGGTTAACTCTTCCTTGTTAACTCTTCCCTGTCCGCCTTGAAGTTTAAATCCGTCTTGGGACCTGTTGGCAGATTTTGCTCTCTGCCGGTTATGTGCTGCAATGCAGGTAAAATTCTTCCATTCTGAAGCGTTTGATTTAGAGCAACTTCTTTGATGATTTTTGAAGTTTAAGTAGCCGGATTGGTCTGTTTGAAGCAGAAAAATGCCGGATCCGGTGAAAAACAGTGCTCCCAGGCTTAAGCATGCAAAGGGGCAGTTATTTACCTGCGGGATGTTCGGAAGATGTTCCAACGGAGTTCCAACTCCACCACAGATGCAGATTCCACAGGATCTTGCAATGGCTTCTTGTACTGCAAAACAAGACTGGACCATTTCTGTTCTTACCGAGGTTCAAGAAAAGCTTTCCACAGATTTCCACAGGTTCAAGAAAAGCTTTCCACAGATTTCCACAGAAAAGCTTTCCACAGATTTCGACTTGGATCCAGGCTTGGAAGCTTTCTTAGGAGCCGGAGATGGAGCTGGAGGGGCAGAAACAGGGGATTTGGCCGGAGTAGGAACAGCAAGAGGAAGAGGAGATTTTTTAACAGATTTCTTGGCAGGGGTTCCGCAAATAGGAAGGAGGCCATATCCTCCGCAAACACAAATAGGAAGGAGGCTGACAGATGCCGGGAGTAAGGTGGCGCTGGCATCCAAAAACGCTGCTCCGCATCCAAGAATGCTGCTCCGCTGCTCCCTTGGCGCGACGAACAAGTATCAGCAGCCGGATCTTCGGCTGCAGCACCCATCTGCCGGATCTTGTTCATATAATCTGCTAAGGCTCATTTAATCCCCTATTTCTTGCAAGAAGCTATGCACGGCATAAAGTCTCGGCACGGCTTGATGAAAAGCCCGTGTTCTTCGCCCGAAATAGCTTCAGAGAAGGAGTAAAAAGAGGCTGCCATCGCCATAGCCGGGTCTTCAGCAGGGGATTAGAACCATCGTGGAAAAGAACAGGACCAAAAGGTATGTACCAAATTCAAATTTCGAAAATGAGGGGGAAAAAAAAAGCGGGGTAGTTTTGTGTCCGTACTAGAACATTATTTCCAGCATGGATTGTATGCTCGTTTAGAGCTTGTGATGTCTATTTTTTCATATAGGGAGTGTATTTTTTAATAAAAAATACATAGTATATAGAATATTGTGCTTATTAATAAATACATAGTATATAGTGTCCCATTTAAAAAAGCCTCTCATTTTGTAGTCATATAGTATATTGTGCTTATTAGAAATTACAAAATACATAGTATATAGTGTCCTATTTAAAAAAGCTTCTCATTTTGTAGTCATATAGTATATTGTGCTTATTAGAAATTACAAAATACATACTATATAGTGTCCCATTTAAAAAAACTCTTTGAAAAAAACTATGGGTAAATATTGACATATTAAAAAGGGGAGGGTCGATTTTTTGTATTGCTATACATAGAAAGTGCATAGGATATGGTGTGCATTAGAAAATACATAGAAAATACATAGAATATGGTCCAATTAGTCATGATTTGTGCTCCATAATATTGGAGATAGAAACTCAGAAATGGCCCTCAGACCTCCTTTTTTCACTCTGAGCTTCCTTTCTCGACTCGTGAGTCGAGAAAGTTCCTCAGACCTGCCTTTTCCATAGAACTGGTTCTCAAACCACGCATTTTTACTCGAAGCTGCCTTTCGACTGAGTGAGAGAAAGGCCTTTCCTCAACCCTAAAACACTGCGCTGCTTTGAGTACGCCTTTTCGACTCGCGAGTCGAGAAAGGCCTTCTGACCCCTAAAACCTGCGTTTTTAAGCTTTTGTACGCCTTTTCGACTCGCGAAGTCGAAAGGCCTTCAACCCCTAAAACCTGCGTTTTTTTGAGTCGCCTTTCTCGACTCAGTCGAGAAAGGCCTTTCGACCCCTAAAACCTGCGCTTTTTAAGCTTTGAAACGCCTTTCGACTTCGGCGAGTCGAGAAAGGCCTTCTCCAACCTAAAACTGGTTTTTAAGCTTTGAGTCGCTTTCGAGAAAGGCTCCCCAGTGTCCGTATTTTTCCAAAATGGCCCAAGAACGTGTTTTATTTTTTTTTTTGCCTGTAGTATCACTTGACTAACTTGATTTTGTCTTTTGCAGTCCTTATCTCGACCAGATAGTACATGCTTGGGAGCAATGAAAAGACCAGTTCATTGAAGAAAGGTGCCGAGAAGAGGGTGGTGACATCAGTTGGACATACAAGCACGTGGCCCATGAAGGAACGCCTCATACAAATTTCTATCGTCTGTAAGTTGCTCCGTGACTTGGAGAGAGCTCCAAGCGCCCTTTGCACTAGGTGGTTCATGTGTGAAGAGGGTGTAATCATTGTGCCCATACGACCACTATGGTCTCTTCACCCACTGTAATATATATTGTAATGAGCCCATTTATAAATATACGGTATCTCAAAACTAGTATTTTTTGGTGATTAAGTAAACAATTTGCTTAATTTTTGTTGGAATTTGTGATCTCTTGTCTACCCACCTAAGAAAATAGAGCCAAAATGTTCAACTAAGAATCTTTTTCAACAAGAACTTTGGTTTCAATCTGTAATGAAATTCCTATGTTTGAGTTGCATTGTTCTTGTTCTCGACTCGCTATCCAAGAAAACTGGAAGAAAGCTTGGATGCACACTAACAGACAAAAATTCGAATTAAGGACCGTTTTCGGGTCGGGGTGCTCCTTTTTGTGTAAAATAACAGGGTTCCGAAAAAAAGTGGGAATGGAATGAGTCCCACTTTAATTAAATACGACTTATTCACCTAACGATTTGTTCAGATCATAACCTGATGCATCTGCTGATTTGGCAGATTGGTGTGGAGCATGACTTAATGCATCTGTTGATCTGGCAGATTGTTGTCCAGTTGGAGCACCTACTGGAGCTTGACTTGATGCACCTACTGATTTGTTGACATCTACTGATTTGTTCGAGTTCCTGTAACCTGATGCATCTTCTGATTTGCCCGAGTTTCTATCTGTGTCTAATGCTTTCGAAGGGGTTTGAGTGTCTTGTCCCCCTAGCTGACCACATTGTACCTCTATATCTACAAAGTAGGGATGAAGAAGTAAGCTACATATCCCAATTGCATCAAACAAGACTTGGTTACCTTTGGGGGTAGAAAATAATTCCCTTTTTGGTGTGCTATATGGACTCACAAAGTCATTGCCACCAATATGAACAGTTAGACCTGAATTAGTAAACGGCACCATGCTCTGCAAACCTGGAATTGAATCACAATTGATTGTAACTATGCTTTGGTTTTTTCAAATAAGCTCCAGACTTTTTTACTCTCTTTACGATGTTCATGTTTATATATATCTAAAGTGCCCCCTAAAATGAGCGAGCGATCTCATCCCAGGGGGCACTTTAGATACAATAAAAACAGACAAGCAAAAGAGACTAAGCCAACCGAGGGATGGAAGAGACTAAGCCGGGGATGAAAGATTGCTATCTTGTTTTATGTCGGGCTTACTCCCTTTTCGAAGTTTTCTGCTTGATGTATCTAATTCGCCACCTAAAATGAGTGAGCGACCTCATCCCTGGGGGGGTAAATTAGATACATCAAACAGACAAACTTAAAAGAGACTAAGCCAGGGGTGAAAGATAGGAAGTCCACTAATCCTAATTGGCATCCGGTCCCTTACATCGGGCCCTTAGCATGTAAACTAAGCTACCTATAAGTGCTCACCGTAAGTGCCTCGGTAGCTTGAAGTTGCTTTTGATCCTCCCTACTCACACCTAAGGCTTGTACCCATCTTCAGAGAAAATTCATGTGGCAATTCTCAATGCAGCAGTTGATTACAAATCCCCGCAAAGTGAACATAAATTTGTCAATGAGAATACAATTATACTAAGCACTTCAGAATTTTGTTATGAAGTACCTCAAGAGGATGAGCGGAGACATGGAAGATGGTATTGGTATTTCGTGATTCAAAGAATCAAAGTTGGTAGTGGTTTCCCCATCCACCGAAGGATCTTGCCACAGAATGGACAGCCACTACCATAATCTTCAGCCTTATTAAGGTCCGGAAGTAGTGGATCCAAGACAAATAAAGGAAGACGGTCCTTGCAAGACGTAAACCTCTCTAACCTTGGTTCCAAAGACTTTCAATCTTTGTAGGTAATGCGCTTTCTGGTGACGCCAGATTAAGCTCCTCAATTTTTGTCCGCTCAAATTCTCGGTAATGGTTCCTTCATTTCGGCCTCAGATCTTGGCATATAGCCCGAATACCGTCGCACGAACTTGGTTTATCCTTAATCATTCCTTCCATTTTTTTAAATCTTTATTCATCTTCTGGCCCGGAACTCAAGTTCTTTGAACCTTCATTTGTAGCACCTCATGGGCTTTGATCACAAGTTTGCAACCTTGCCTTATTAATGAATCACCGATCTTGTAGAGTTGATCCATTCTCCCAAAGGTCTCTGTTGAATTCAACCGGAAAGTAATCCAAGGTTAGTACCACATGACACAACAGCACCACTTTACACACCACAAATTCCATCATGACAAACTTTGCACCACAAATGGCGTCATATTCACCATGTGGTGTGGCATGTGGCACCAAACCGGTGCCACATGCCACACCACATATGGCACCACAATGCACCCAAGGCACCACATATGGCAATCCATTACTTCGCACCACAAATGGCGTCAAAGACACCACATGTGGTGCAAAATGTGGATCCATAGTGGTGCCACATTAGACACCACATGTGGCACCACAATGCAATGAGAAGGCACCACATCCGTGGGGCATCCACCACCCCATATGTGGCGGAGATAGCGTGGTGCAATATTTAGCGCAGTTAGATTGGCACCACATATGGCGGACAATCCACCATTCACAAGTATCACCATATCTAACATCACATATGACACTAAATATAGAAACATATGGAAGCCAATTCACTATTCAGATAAGGTACCACGTTTGGTACTATATGTGACACTACATATGCTACAAACTACATTATTAACATATAATTGGCACCATATGACTGTCCCAGAACACATTTGGAGCTACATACCATGTGGAACTGAAATTATCCACCACAACTCGAAACTAGCAAAGACAAATTGCCTACACATAACTTACAACACACCCAAATGAAGAAGTAAGTGGTGTACCCGATTGTTCAAGCTTGCTAGACCTTTTGGAAAATAACGGTTCCAATATTAAATTGCATCATATGGTGGTTCCGGAAGAAGAGGGTTGAAAAGTACCTATTTTTTCAAGTGATTTTCCCGAGATTCTTCTTCTGACTTGAGGAGGCTTGAATTGTGGCCTAGTCATTTCAAGAGAGGAAGCATCATCTGTGGCATGTTGCTCTGCTTCCTCACTATTTGAAATGCTTGCATGCTTCCTCTTACATTGGGACGGAGAGGCTTCAGACCCTTTTTCTCTTAACTGTTGCCAGAAACTCAACCAGTTTATTTCTTTTCCTTTTGTGTGAAGGTAATACGCAACAGCCATAGTCTGTGAGGCCATGCCTCCCCAGGCACACTTCCTGCCTGTGATTTTTTTGTAAAGGCACATATATTCATTATACCTCTCCTTGCTCAGATTCTTCAACCTGCATGATGAAACAAAACAATATTCTAAACAACAGAGAATCATGGGCATCCCCGAATCTAGAATGCAACCCACCTGTAAGTGGATTTTCCTAATACTTTCGGTCCCCAAACAGACTCGATTTCTTCTTGTGTGGCGTAATGCTTTTCTTGCCTGTACATTTCCTTGTAGGTGTATCCCGTGGCATTCAAGTCCGGTATGATCAGAGCCATTTCGTGATCGATCTTCTTGCCAGAAATCAGAAATGGTCTTGCCGGATTAAGGGAGCGTGATCAGAGTTTTTGAGGGAAAATGAAAATCAGAATCAGAAATGGTCTTGCCGGATTAAGGGAGCGTGATCAGAGTTTTTGAGGGAAAATGAAAATTCAAAATCAGAAATGGTCTTGCCGGATTAAGGGAGCGTGATCAGAGTTTTTGAGGGAAAATGAAAATTCAGAATCAGAAATGGTCTTGCCGGATTAAGGGAGCGTGATCAGAGTTTTTGAGGGAAAATGATCGTGTACAAGACTGAATAAGACTGAAAGGACAAAATTTTGAATAAGTAATCATGTGTATATTTGAAAAAATAACTGCCTCTCCCACTACAAATTCGGTAGTTCCCACCACACTTAGCACCCAAAAATGTGGTGCTAAAATGCACGTTTTTGTTCCACTACAACATGCTTTCACCCTAGGAGGCTCCCGAGTATATTAACGGTGCGTCTCATATCCTTGCAGCCATAGAAACCGGCAATGCTGAAAGTCAGCCTGCTGTTATTTCCACCATAGGTCAAGTAGACAGTAAGCCTTTCATAATTCTTATGGACACGGGAAGTACACATAATTTTGCTTCTCCTAGAATGGCCCAGGTATTGCAGCTTGAGACTTTGAGGTCCCGACCGAAACCTGTCACGTTAGCCAGTTGAAAAATCAGACATACTCATGGCCGTCGCATTAACCTTAAAATGCAGCTGCCGGGTGCACCAGTTGCATTGGGTGCCGAGTTAATGGATATTGGCAAATATGATCTGATTGTTGGTATGGAATTCTTGGCATCTGCAAAAGCCAATATCGACTGCGAAAAGCGGGAGGTTACCTTCAACGCAGCTAATGGAGCCCGCGTAACTATAAAAGGTGATCCATTAAACCCTATTATGCAGTCTATGTCCATCAGGCAGTTAAGTAAGGCTATACGCAAGAATAAGCTACTTTGCGTCATCAGACTTGCATCCATTGAGTCAGATGCTAAACAGAAGCAAGTAGTTGATGCATTGCCAAAACGCATTGCTAATCTTCTTAGGGAATTTAGTGATCTCTTTCCAGACGAGATCCAGAAACTTCCTCCATTCAGAGGGGTGGAATGTGAGATAGCTTTGGAACCAGGTACTAAGCCTACCAGTAAGGCCCCGTACCGTATGAGTCCCCCTGAATTGGCAGAGCTTAAGAAGCAACTTCAGGAGCTACTAAACCTAGGCTTCATTCGGCCTAGTGTTTTGCCTTTTAGCGCTTCTATCCTCTTTGTTAAAAAGAAGGATGGCTCCTTGAGGATGTGTATTGATTATCGGCAACTCAATAAGCATACCATCAAGAATCGCTATGCTTTACCTAGAGCAGACGATCTTATGGACCAGTTGCAAGGGGCCAGATACTTCTCAAAGATTGACTTACGCTCCGGATATCATCAGATAAGAATTAAAGAGGAGGACATTCATAAATCTGCCTTTCGCACTAGATATGGGCATTATGAATTTACCGTTATGCCTTTTGGATTAACTAATGCCCCCGCAACTTTCATGCGATTGATGAATGATGTCTTCCGACAATACTTGGATGATTTTGTTGTTATTTTCTTTGACGACATTCTCATCTATAGTAAGACTCTGGAGGAGCATGAGAAACATCTTCGGTTGGCCCTACAAAAGCTAAGACGTCACCAGCTCTTTGCCAAGTTCTCTAAGTGCAAGTTTGCCACTTCGAAGGTGGATTATTTGGGACATGTCATCTCAGCAGAGGGAATTACTACAGATCCAGCAAAGATAGAGGCAGTAAAGGATTGGCCCATTCCAGGTAATGTTTCAGAGGTCCAAAGTTTCCTAGGATTAGCAGGGTATTACCGGAAATTTGTTAAGGATTTTGCAAAGATTGCAGCACCTCTTACTGATCTTACAAAGCATGAGAAGGTGAAGGATTGGATTGAGCATTGGAAAGCAAAGGTCCAGGAAAGTTTTCAGAAGCTTAAGGATGCTTTAACGTCAGCACCAGTCCTCACATTGCCCGATCCTGAAAAAGATAAACTAGTGGCAACGGATGACAGTAAGATTGCTACCGGTGGAGTCCTAATGCAGGAGGGGAGGGTTATTGCATATGATTCAAAGAAAATGAACGAGACTGAATAGCGATACCCTACCCATGACCAGGAGTTGTTAGCAGTTGTTCGCGCTCTGCATATATGGAGACACTACCTTCTTGGTAGAAGATTTCAACTTGATACAGATCATCAGAGTCTTCGGTACCTATCCACCCAGCTGAATCTCAACCTCCGTCAGAGAAGATGGATGGAATTTCTGGAGGAGTATGATTTTGAGATTATGTATAAGCCTGGGAAGCACAATGTGGTTGCGGATGCGTTGTCACGCCATCCCTTGGTAACCCGAACCCATTGTAATGCAATTTCCACCCTCACTAGTGAGTTTGGGAAACAGATAGAACAGACCTTGGCCACAGATCCCGAGTTCCGTAATGTTTGGGATAGTTTGGCTAAGGAGGCACGCACAGATAAAGAACGTGAAGCCTTCCGTTCATATAAGAAAGAGGGCAACTTGTTATATTACAAGGATAAGTTGTGTGTACCTGAGACTTCAGGAGTACGTGAGCTAATTCTCCATGACACGCATAACAGCCCTATAGCTGGACATGCAGGTTTTATGAAGACCTACTTTAAGATCCGCTCCAGTTATTTTTGGCCTTCCATGAAGAAGGACCTTGCCAGGTACATTAAGCAGTGTCAAGTGTGTCAACAAACCAAGGCTGAGCAGCTAAGGATTCTAGGAGAGTTGCAACCTCTGGATGTGCCCAACGCTAAGTGGGAAGTGATAACCATGGATTTCATTGTGGGCCTTCCACGTACTCTCGGATATGATGCATTGATGGTAGTAGTCGACAAATTGTCGAAAATGGCTCATTTCTTGCCATGTCGTACCACGGATACATCCTTCGATACCGCTCTGCTATTTGCAAAGGAGATCTTCAGGTTGCACGGAATGCCACGCGTTATTGTATCCGACAGGGACCCCAAATTCGTAAGTGCATTCTGGAAAGATTTCTTCGCCACCATCCAGACCAAGCTTGCTATGAGTACGGCATATCATCCTCAGACGGATGGTCAGACAGAGCGTACCAATCGTATTATAGAGGATATGCTACGAAGCTATGTGTGGAGTAAGCAATCACAATGGGCTGACTATATTTATCTGGTCGAGTTTGCCTATAACAGCATGAAACAGGAGTCTTCCAGAATGTCTCCCTTTATGATAAATTATGGTTATCAATGCCTTACTCCAGACACATGGCATAACCCCGTTTCCAAAGTGGAGGTTTCCCAACAACTCCTCTTGGAAATGCAAGCTTTGGTTGAAGAAGTTCGTGGTTACTTATTGGCTGCACACAGTCGTCAAAAGAGTGTAGCGGATAAGCACAGAACCCCACGAGTATTCCAGGTGGGCGAATCAGTTTGGCTTAAGATTAAGGTAAAACAAGTCAAGCTCAAGATTGGTAACTGCAAGAAGCTGGCACCCAGATGGGCTGGGCCGTTCAAAATCATTGAACGTGTTGGAGAACAAGCATATCGCCTGGATTTGCCACCCCGCTTGAAGATCCACAAGGTCTTTCACGTGAGCCTTCTGAAACAACACACCCCCGATCCAGAGGAGATCTTGGATACACCCACCCTTCTTGAAATGACGGAAGAGCATCTAGATATAGTGCCTGAAGCTCTTCTTGATCGGGCCAATAAGCAGACCAGAAGGAGTCAAATGCTACAATACTTGGTTAAATGGAAACACTTGCCAACAGAAGATGCTACGTGGGTGATGAAGATAGACCTTGAGAAGCACTATCCGGACTTCATGCGAGAATCTCAGGGCCGCACCATCAACGATGCTATCAACCCCGCTCCCGGCGGTAAGCTTGAAGGCTTGATCCGCCGAGAATCATGCAGTAGAGGGGTAGATGCATCGTGGGTGATAATAGTTACCGATGATGAGATCACCTTCGTGTTCTCTAGGACGTGATGTATTGTCAATGTGGGCATGACCGCGAATTGCTTGGAAAGCATGTAGTTGATAAGCCGCATTCATCTCGGCTATAATGGGAACTTGGCCATTCCTTACGCCGCAATGAATTGCGAACCATAGGCATGATAGGTTCCCTTGTACATAGATTTTTTTCTTCTATTTTTTTTATATAGGGGGTGGTCCCTTCAACCACAACCTAATTATTTTATCTATATAAACTGATGTATTGACATGTGCAGGCCAGTGAGCAGTACGTGACCTGCCCATGTATAGAGGGTTGCTGATGGCCCGACTTTTCCAGTTTTATCTTGTTTACATGTGTTTCTTTTTTGCTACTCTGATGTTTGATATCGGACTTCGGTCCTTAAACTTTCTCGTGGGGATCATGTGAAATGCACCTCGGTGCTTAAACTGTTTCAAACTTTAAGTTTTAATGTATTACCTTCGGAAATAAGGACTTACCTTCCTTCATACTGTACTTTCCTATATTTTTTACTAACCCTAATGCTGAGGACATCATTATTTCTAAGGAGGGGAGAATGTGACGTTCCAAGTATTTATATGGTATACGTATAAATATACTGACACGTCACCCAGTAAAGGTACGCCACCATGGGGTATTGTAACCTAGGGGGTTGACCTAAAAGGGATTAATTTAGCTATGCTAAATTAATTATTAAGGATAATAACCTATAATTAAGGAATTAATATCTAATTAGTTTAATTAAGTTAAGTGATTACTTGGGAAGGTGCCACATGGCCAAACTCGATTGGCCAGCATGGGAATGCTAACTTGGGCCGTCAAGGTGGATCACTACCCCCATTTTACCCCAAAATCGAGCCAGGAAGGGGAGCAGCTGAGCGCCCAAGTACCTGGAACTGTTGCTGAACACCCCAGTTGTTGCTGAACACCAGATTACTGAGAGATGGAGGCGCCTAATGACAATGGATCAAGTCGAAACTCGGCTTAGTGGATAATCTAGTTGATATCTTTAAGGCTAGTGCTTCAGTTAAGTTCTTTGAGTCTTCTCTGGTTGTTCTTACTTAGGATTAACCCTTCTTTGATATTTAGGATTTACATTTCAATTATGGATTATGGTTATTATGAATGGACGGATGAATCTATGAACGTATCTCTGTTAAACTTCCATAAAGCAGGGATTAGAGGGGGGGTAGAGACCTCTGTGCCAGATGCTTTAGTATGCTCCTAGTAGCTCCTTTAATTCCCAATTGTAGCGGCCTGTGCACAAGAGACCATCGAGTCGTGGATGCTATGGAATGGCTTAGCACCAGAGAAGGGACGCAGTGGTGAAGTGGGGGTGGGGTCTTGCACGAACATACAAGGCTCCTAGGACTCCTACAGTGAGCTAGGCCTGATAGCCGGTCACGTAGAGGGCCGGGTATGGTTCTGACACTCCCTGGGTGCAGAGGTGTGACCCGTATGGAGCATCCTGTACTTTGAGTAGATTTAGGGTGAGTAAGTCGGGTATGGATGCGGGGGTCGCTGATGCGGCACGTATTCTCTAGCTCACCCATGGAACCACTGTGATCCTAGAAGGGGACACTTCCCTGACCTGCCTCATCGGACCGGGGCGTAATGAACCCTGGAGTAGGCTTGAAGGGTGATACCTTGAGTCTACGTCTCCGGAAGGCTATAGTGATGCCATAGCATGATTCGACTCATCTGCAAAGTGTGCACAGGAGGGGCGGATGGAGTGGACAACCCTAGCCGATGTTCTATGCCAGCCAGCGCCATGCCAAGGTTCGGTCTGCTGACCTCTTGAGACCTAGCCGTCAGTCGATCCTCACTGGAGTCTGAGCCGGGGTAGAACCAGGGGTTTGGGTGTTTTTCCTAGTATCAAATGCATCTTCTTTGTTGTTGTCAGTTGGATGGATATGCCACCCTTCGTGGTGGTATTTTATGATATGATTATGTTGTGTGCTAACCTTGTATTCACACTTCCGCGACGTAGGAGCCCCATTGAAGGCGTGGGCCGAATGACCCCTCTGTGTCCTTCACTCGAGCATCTCTCTATAGATGGCCCGAGTTAGACGGAGGGCCCTGCGCATGGCGAGTTGGTTGCCATGGGAGGGGAAAGTCCCCGTATGTATACGTCCGAGCGTCGTATACGTTCAGGGAGCGTCACATATATGTTCTTCTCCTCTCCTATAAATGTAGTCCAAGGCTTTCTACTGGTGTAGCATACAAAAGAAAATGTTTCCGGTGCATATAATCTCCTGCCTTTTGGGAAACAATTACTTCTCCTTTCCCTATATATGCACTTTATGATCTCACAATACCTCAGTGCCATCGATGATATTTTGTGATTCGTGGCCTCTTTTGCACCTGTTTCCATGCTCTTCCTGAATTTGCCCCACTGCTGCCGTCGTGCATTTAACTTTTTCGGTATCCTTTGTTCATTTTCCCCAAGGATTCCCAGTCTATCTGATTCCATTTCATTCTTATTCCTTCATATGCGGGGCATCTGTTACATACATGCCTCTCATCAAAAACAGATTTTATTACATACATGTCGATGAATAGATTTTATTCGATCTAGCTAATCATACTTCGAGCTTAAAGATAACCCTCCTCCCAATCCAATCTATTCTTCCTCCTCTCCCATAAATGCAACACAAGGCTTTTTAAACAATTCCATGGACTATTTGCCCATAGTTAAGGCAATTCAAATTCCAAAACAAAGATTTTTGCTTTTGCTCAAGTGTGCTTAATTCCGACTTCTTATTATACAACTTGAAGCTTTTTGCTGATAGCAATAAAATAACACTGCTGAAGAATACAAATGGTGTGCATGAGTACAAAAATGGTGTGCGTGAGTTGTAATGTATTTATAAAATTGCCTTGCAATTCTTTTGAATTAAAAGGTTCAAAAATTCTTTATATAATTGTGATATGGTTATTGGACGCAGGGTTTCAATAGGCAGTCCCATTTTTTGTCATAACTTGAGAAGCAGAGCTCAGTTTTCAATGATCTTAGGCTTTTTGGAAAGCTTATTCTGAGACATTCCAGATATATCAGGTTTGGCTTGATTTGACATTATACGCATAGAGTAACAGGCAGTTTTCCAGACGGCCAAGTTTGGCTTGATTTGACATTATACTCATAGAATAACAGGCAGTTTTCCAGACGGCTGCAAGTTTTTTTATTTTGAAGGGCACTTTGAAGGGCGCTTTGAAAGGCACTTACAATTAGTGTTCCAGGGAGTTTGGTAGGCCTCCAAAGGCAAAGAAAGTAGGATCGGAATCAGATGATCTGATCGAATATGAAGGGGATTTCGCTCATTTGATAGTATTGATCCAGGAATTAAAAACAGAAGTGCTCGGCTTAAGGGGTGAGGTTTTGTCGCTCCGGAAAACCTTGGATGATGTGGTGCAGCAAAATTCAACCCTGAAAAGCCAAAATGAAGAATCAAACAAGCATCCAGTGATTGACTATACAACACAGATCAAAGCCTTGGAAGCAAATCTTGCATCCTTAATTGCTGAAACAACTAAGGAGCAAATGTTGCTTCACAGAGCAAGCAGACATGGAATCCTAAGCCAAGGACCTAAAGATAACCGGTCTGGCGAAGGAAGAAAACGAAAATGTTCAAGAGGTAATTGGACGTTTTTTCTTTGATGTTATGCATTTACATGAAACTCAATTCGTATCAGGGAAGAGATTGGGAAAACCCAGTTTCCATGCTCGTCCAATTCTTATCAGGTTTCAATCAAAAGAGGCCAGAGATAAGGTCCTTCAAAATAGAATTGCATTGAAGGGATATATTTGGCTAGATTTAGATCTAACACCATGCAATTAGAAGTAAGGAAAAAAGAGTGGGCAAAGGTTAAAGAAGCAAGGGATTCTGGTTTTTTAGCCTATTTGGATCAGAGTGGCAAGGCAATTGTCACAAAAAAGAAACGAAGCTAGGATTGGGACCTTGAGCATGAGCACGTGGAATGCTCGTGGATTGAGCCAACTGAAAGTAGATGCAATAATTGAGATAGAAGCAACAAGATATCTTGCTTTCTGTTGAGACATGGGAGCATCAATCTCGTCCTTTGCCAGACATATCAGGACATATTTTGATTGGTCATTTGTTGAATGAGAAAAGGAAGGAAGGAAGGAAGGAAGTATATTTTTACGTCGCACCACAAAGGCAGCGTCACGGAGGACATGCGACCACAAGTACAAAGAAAACAAAAAATACATTGCATGGGCCGAAGCCCGTGAGCACCATGGCCCGGATTAAAAAACCCCACTGGGGAAAAACCGTTGCCATGATGACCACAGATCCAAAAAGCTATGCTGCTGCATAAAGCAACAAGCATACCTCCAACAAATAGAACTTCAACAAACGCCCCCGAACCGTAACCTCTTCACAGCTAGGTGCCGAGTACTGGTGCGGACTCATGCACGCGCTAAACCTCCATCCTCTCACTGAAACCAGGGCAAATAGATGCTGATGCAGAGATCCTAGTGCCGACCCCCTGGAGTAACTCGATCAAACCACTAGACCATAAGAGCTGCCCCAGAAACAGGTAGAATCCCAAAACCCCCATAGCAAGGAAGGACTTGGGCGTGGATGCTATCAACCCTTTTAATTTGGGATTTTCCGGTTTGGCTAAAAAGGTTTTTGGAATTTTTCTTAGTCACATTTCCTAAGATTTTGAAGGGTTTAGTCGCCGGAAACAAATTCCGATTATCTAAAAATAGAAAAAAAAAAAATTTATGGCTTTAGAGTTGGAGAGAAGTATTTCCCCTCAAATTTTAGCATAATATGCGATCCAAGCACGAAGAAGTTGAATTTAGGGTTTCGTTGTGCTCCCCAACTCAGAACCGTCACTTCGATGGAACAAAATTACTGACGAGGGAGCCAAGTACCTGGCAGAAGCTTTACAAAGCCCCCATACGCAGTTGCGGATCCTAGAGCTCCGAGGTAACGAGTTTGGGGACGAGGGTGTTAAGCACATTGCCAAAGCACTTCAAAGCTCAAATTCAAGACTTGAAAAACTATCTCTATACCAGTGCAATGTCGGGGATGCTGGAGTGAGTTATCTATCACAGGCATTTAAGACTTCAGATCCTAGAATAAGAGTTCTAAATCTAGGTAATAACCATATAACAGATGAAGCAGTAGAAGATCTTGCATGTATTTTAGACTCCCTGCACTGTGTTTTAGAAGAATTGTCCATCTTAAAGAACGAACGTATTACAAAGGGAGGGGGAAAAAGACTTTTGATAGATTCTTTGCAGAGGTCTAAAAATGCTCTGAAGACACTGCGGCTGCAGAAGATTGGCAATGAGGAAGCAGAGTATATTGCAAAATCGTTGCAGAGTCCGCACTGCCAGTTACTTCACTTGGATCTGTTTGCCTCTTCCGATGAGGTGCTAATGGCTATAACAAATTCTGTGGAAATGCCAAACTGCAAACTACAAGAACTGACCTATGAGGCAGAGTTTGATCTGAAGGAAGGCAAGGAAAAGCTGTTGTTTGCACTAGATTCTTCTTACTGGTGCCCTCTAACAAGGATATACTACTATGATCTCTCTTGGTGGGGGTGGAGGGATGATGCTTTTGATAGAACAAGCGAATCTTTGATTAGCCGCAATACAGCAATCAGGGATGGAGATCTTTTTCAGATGTCTTTCCTAGCGATTGGGCTCAGATACCATGCCATCATTGATATTTTATATCAGATCACCATGCCATCATTGATATTTTATATCAGATCACCGTGAAAATCAATTCTGACAAAGCTTTACAACGGATTTAGGTTGTTCGTTTATTAGGGTTGCACAAGAATGTTTGCAGCACCATAGCAGTTGCATGTTCTTCTCGGACGAGCCCTGTCGCATTTTGTAGATGGGGCTGGGTTGTGTTTGTAGGTTTTGGCAGTCTCTTTCATGCTGGACAAGCTCCAGATCTAGGTATGTTAAAAAGGATTCTTTTGCCAGAATGATTTGGTTTGTATTCAATATTTAATTGCTTATTTATTGTATTACTTGCTCTTCTTACAACAGTGAGTGAGTCAATGTGAGCCACTGAAAGTTTGTTGCCTAAATCTGAGCCATAGGGAACTGTTCATGCTATTTTCAGATATGGATGGGAATTATAATATCCTTGCTAATTTACCTTTAGGAGGGTATGTTATGATTGATGAGTCCGACACACCGTATTGTCAAAGCTTCTGGTTGGAATGCTCACAAGAAGGGAACTTTGCGCCTTAATGTGGAGAAGGATCTGATTGAACTAAATTGTTTTCCTACCTTAAAGATCGTCATGCCACTAAGGCCCTTCTATTAGAAATTCGTTAACACATCTTTGCATTTTTCTGCCTAGCAACTTCAGTCTGTTTTGTTGCAGGGAACTTTGTCATGTTCAAATTAAAGTTTGTTGAAACAAGAGAATGAATCTTATAGATAATATCTATCATTATCTATTAGAATGGTTCTGACAACACATTGGAGAAACTTTACAAACGGTTGACACGTTCCTGGTGCGATCTCTTCTGAAATGGCATGTTTGTTCATGTGTTGCGAAAGGATCTTTGCATTGCTGGTATGTGGCTTGCCAAAAATCTGAGGTAGTTGGGAAATTCTGAATAGGTTTGTTTATACGTGTTGCAACAAAGCATTTGCAATACATTTCTTCTCTGTTATTGCTTTGTTGCACTTTTTGGCTGCTTCGACCCTCATAAAAAGTCTATTCACAATTACATTTTTTCGCATTCTTTTCTTTGTTGGATGCACCTTTTACATTTCGATTTTGTCTTGCTTCTAGGTCATGACAGGGTGAAAGGTGATAAAGGAATGAAAAACAAGGAGATATTTTAGGGCATCTATTTCAGGGCGACGTGGAGTGCAATCTATAAAAGGGCATTCAAGCAGGTTGGAGCCTTTCGTAACAAGGTGGTACTCAACTAGGTATAGTTATCTGAGCGACTGTTGTAATTGTTTGTTTTGTTCAATTTCGTATTCATAGCTCTATAACATGGATTCTTAGAGAACTCTTAGAAAAATTAGCATCTTATGCTTGCTTCACAATCATTGCAGAGTGTAATTGTATGTTGTATCCATGTATAAATATCCCATGATGTTAAACATTTTAAATGGTAGTTTGTCTGCTATAGTGGATAATAACTTTATTCATAGAAACTGATCATAGTATTTCCTGGTGTACTCTACACTATGTCGAAAAGTGGAATTACGTAAGAAAAACAGCTCAATATGGTCTAATTCCTGTTGTTTGAATCATTAGTAAGTGAAGGCATAAAGCTTCAAACCTTTTGTGCTTTACTTTAACACCTTATCCTATAGCAGTAAATGCATCAGGATGCAAAAAGAATACATTAAAAGATGGTCAAGAATAGCTCTCAGCTCATTCAGTATTAAATTTATAAGACAATAATTCTCCTGCGCATCTGGGGATGGAATGAGCTTTCAGAAGTCCAGAAGCCAATAAAAAAGTGGATTTACAGTCCAAGTCAGTAGAAATACCTTGAATTGTAGACTACAATCTCAATTTTGTCCAAGAAACGATGCTGAATTTCTTTTTGTTATTCAAGTCTAGACATTCTTCTGAATACCTTATGTTGCATATAATATTTTTGTGATCTTTCTTCCTCATTTGTATGCCATTTCGTGCATCTCGAAGGCTGAGAAAAACATCAGAGACTAAATCCTGTCCACATTCATTGGTGTTTTTTCCTTTATGAAGATGAACACAAGTGGCCACCCAGTCCTTTTGAAATAAATAGAAGATGTATAATTGGATGGAATAGTATTGTTTTATATCCAGTTAAAGTTAAAAATCTTCCTAAATCTTCCTACACATGACTGTTCTTAACGCAGATCCAAATTATCATAGTCTGGGCCAGAGATTTGCCATGATGTAAAATTCTTTTTAATCGCCACCCTGGTTGATTGTCCGAAATGGCTAAAAATTTGAATGCACTAAGGATGGGATGGAGATATCTACTAAAAAGTTATGTGGACTATCAGCATAGCATAACTTATTTGCTGTTCTAAACGTTTTCAAGACATTGCGACTGTTAATAGGTATTCCAATTGTTAATGGCATTCTCTGCCGAGCCCTCTAATGGCATGGTTGTTATAAAAGTATTATTCAGTTTGAAAGTGGCATTATCTTTTAGGTTTAAAATGATATCTGAGTGCTCTATTTTTCTTAGGTTGATGCTGCGGCAGAAGCTAAACTAGAAGACATGAAGAAGATGCGACGAATGTAGCATTTGTGTGACGACCACATGACAATTTGCTGCTTCCAGAAATACGGATTGGCAACTTGGTTGTTCGCATACGAAGAAGAATGAAATTCCATGTTCCATTAGATCATTTGAAGTATAGTCCAAGCCATAAACATAGATACACATAATTTAGTATCTGTTTCTCATTCAAGTTGGAGGCCACCGTGTAAAGGCTAAGGTTATACTATATTAATACGTCTTTGCATCCCATTCTGGCCATTTTCTAGAAATTTTCCAATCAATGCTTTGCATTTTGCCTTTTGTAAATTCTTATCATTTTGCCATGGCATTTGAGACATTGTGTTTGCGCAAGAGTGGACTTTGATATACAAGGTTTTGCAGGATTTGTTAGTTCCAGTATCTGTGTTGTTTTTTTATTCGATTAAAGCCAATCCCAATACATTATCCAAGTAATGACTTTTGGCGGCATTATTATGATGCATACATTTGATTCTAGCAATTCAGTTATCTAGAAAACGGGCAATTCTCGAGCTATGATATTCGATGCGATTTGCTTTTGTTAACATTCATTCTTTTCAACAAGTGGCAATGCTCTTAGCTATTATATTGAATGCGATTGTTTTCTTCCCTTTGTTGAACTGGCAGGTTTGTGCGCTTCATTTACATCCATGTACTTCAGATATTTTTTGAATTTG
This sequence comes from Isoetes taiwanensis, assembly GCA_021234155.1. Taxonomy (NCBI): domain Eukaryota; kingdom Viridiplantae; phylum Streptophyta; class Lycopodiopsida; order Isoetales; family Isoetaceae; genus Isoetes; species Isoetes taiwanensis. Next base: position 3,496,050 of record JAJEKV010000057.1, on the reverse strand, counting down.
GTTGGATATTGATCTTTCTTGATTCTTTATACATGACATCAATCACATGGCACATATTTTATCATTAATTATAATCTAAGCCTTGCATCTATTCACTGTCATGCAAGCCATGCTTGGAAAATCGGAAGAGATGTTTACAAATATTTGCAGGTTCCTCTCCCACATTTTATATTTGTTGCAGAATGGAAGCACATTATATAGCTGCTCCTCATTTTCTATATTTGTTGCGAAGCAATTGCTGACATTAAAAAAATCTTTTAATCCATATGTTATTGAGCAGTGCTTAATGCATAAGCCCTGCACTAGCAACAAACTCCTCCACCCTCTCAAGAAAAAAAATTTCTTTGCATTTGGTTTAAAGATTTATAAACCTCTCCAACCTAAGATTTATCTGCTATCATCACCTCAAGACACATCCACCTCATATCATCACCTCAAACTAAATGTGATAGTAGAGATGATAAAAGCGGATGCATGACCATTCAAAAGACTTAGTTCTGTCTTTTATCTCACTATCTATCATCTTATCCCTACGAAAAATTCTGTATAATAAACAAGTGAACATGAGACATCCTATAATCTCTTCCTGTGTTCATCACTCTGGACACCATGACACAGGAGAGGGAGCGCGCAATGCAGCAGACGATGGTCACGCTGTCTCGGCTTCAGTCAGAGGTAGAGGCAGCCACCACCATGGCACGGGGAGCACAGGCTGCTCTTGCAGACAGCCAGACACAGCTTCAGGATCTTCAGAGTAAGATCGAGAACAGCAAGCCCTACCCCGACGCGGTGTCTGCCGGGCTCGAGCACGCCTCGCTACTCGCAGAGCCCGGAGCTCCGGGGGTTGCGGGCAACCATCCACGCAGAGCAGAGCGTGGTCTCCCTACCGAGGGTTCATAGTCACCGCAGCCCGGTGCGGTGGGGAGATGGCCAGCGGCGGGAAGCTGCAGAAGAGTGCTCCCGACTTCCAGGGGGCGAGAACGCGGCTCGAGGGCCGCTATCCGCCCACGGCCTCCACGCGGAAGCCACGCCCCCGCTTTGCTGCCCGGCTCTCCGGCCACTCCGCCATCCGGCGGCCACTCCGGTCCTCCACGCCATCCCGGCCACCACCACCACCCCCCAACGGAGGACCGGCCCCGCCACCTTGGACCCGGGGCGTTGAACTCGTGGCGCAGCGGAGGCCACAATCGGTAGTTCGAGGCATGCCGAGCAGCGTGGGGGAGCGCCCACCACATCGAACACACATTCTCCCGGATGACATTCAGGGGCGTTCACATTTCGGCGGCGGCATGGGGCTCCGCCGCCCGCCGTGACCGCATTGTCATATTCACGGTTGCGGATGCAGTGCGTGATGCCATATTAGCGCCCGAGGGCGGATGTTGAAGGGGACATCCCGTGACGTGGACCGGGACCTCACACCCGAGGCAACGGGAGGCACGCTTGTGAGCTTGTCGGTCGAGAGGCATTCGCCAACGGGGGTGCGCGCAGATTGGTTCGAGGCGGGATGCACATTTTCCGACAACTGCCGCTCTCGGGCCTGCACCCCGCAGCCCCAACCACAACCGCAGACGCTGCCCCCGCTTCGCTTCTACTACCATGGCCCCCTTCTCCTCGCTCCTACTCCCTGCTCCCTCGCGGCCCACGCCCTCGACCACATGCCTCCGCTCCATCTACTTCTCCTCGGCCTCTTCTTCCCGCCCTCCCCTCATGACTCAGTCTGCGAGATACCATCCCTGGCGACAAATAGGAATTGTGCCTCGGGTGGTCTCATGGAATTGTCGAGGCTTCCCTTTGAGTAAGGGGGGATCCCGAACTCCGCGGGCGGCGCAGATGGATCTCATCTTCCTCATGGAGACATGGGAGCATGCCGGGCACGGGCTACGATTTCTTGGGTTACCAACATTTCGGTCTTCAATACTGTGACAGGGGGGTGGGGTCATGGGGGAGTGGCTTGCTACTACCAGGACAACCTTGGCACATTCGGTTACCCTCCGTAAACCAGACAGACACAACCGGTACTTCCGGTTCGTGTGCATAATACCGGTGGCAACCCTCTTTTTACGGCGCTGTTATTTCCCTCACGCAGACAAAGACCTTCTATCGCAGCCACCCCGATGCGGATAGGATGGACCCGTATGTCGATCTATATGATGACATACAAACATCGCTAGATTGGGTAGGGTCGTCCTTCTTGGAGATTTCAATGCACGGGACAGAGTAGAGCAGCCCATGCGACTTGACCCCCTCGGCCGACGATGTCCCGCAGCTTCGCCCTTGAAGTAGCAGCCACACGGGTCGGATGACGGCCAGGTCACTCGCTTTGGCGAGCAGTTGCTCTGCTATGTGGCATTTTTGACTTGATAATTTGCAATGGCCTTTCCGCGGTGGCCCGATTCTCGCAAGTGCACATGCGCATGGGACAATCGGGGAGGGTCTAGTGTGGTGGACTATGTGCTTGTAGTTGCGCAAGATATGCATCTCATCGGGTCGTTTTCGGGTGGGCTGAGGCGGTCGGGATGAGGAGGTCGATTTCGGATCACCTCCCACTTTATTTGGACCTGGTTTGGCGAGCCGCCAGAACCCCCCCACTATGCCCGCCCCTCGCCGCCCCTCGGTTGAGACTTCGATTATGAGCAGCAGAGGACTACGCCCGAGATGCTCATGGGCGCCCCCCGGTAATTGCAAGAGACCTCCACACTAGAGCAAAGAGCCGGACCCGGCCGACTTCGCTATTACGGGATGCGGGACAGTGCTTTGGCGGCACTTCGCCGCCGCCGTGGTGGTCGCAACATTCGCGTAATCGATGGTTTGATGCGGTTGAAAACGCAAGCGGCAGCTCCGTCACATTCGGGATCAGTACCCGCTGCGGGCCACCACACAAGCATCGCGCCCATCCGGAAGGACACAAAGGCGCGGTACCTTGCCAAGCATCGGGGAGATGTTCGCCCGCTTTGGACACTCATCCTCGAACCTTTTGGCGCAGAGTGCTTCAAGGCCAGCCAGCCTACGAGGGGACATCACACCCGAGGCGGGGGAGCGGTACTACGGCGGCTCTATGACCCGCCAGGGGGGCGTGCGCCCATACCCCCGGGATGGCCCCCATTGGTTCGTGGGACGAGGATGTTGAGGAGGGCACGAGAAGCGGCTAGCTAATGGGAAGGCAGTGACCTCGATGGTATGCGGCCGAAGTTACTCAAGTGGGCGGTGGCGCCGCTTGTGCCGGTCCTCACTACCCCGTTCAACGAGCATTGCGGGGAGGGTTTCCCCCGACAATGGACCACAGCGTGGTTGTTCCCATTCACAAGGCGGGCGACCCACACTATCCGCCAATTACAGGACGATCATGGTCGGATTCAAGATTTGCCAAACCGTTATCTGGCATTCTCGAAAGCGATTGACCGGGCAGAGGGCCGGATGTCAGCCCCCTTACGCAGGCGGGCTTCGACCCCGCCACTCAACGCATTGACCATATCTTTACCGCTGGCATTGATTGAAGACAGCCCAGGAATCATATTTGGACTTGTATTCTTTGCTTGTGGACTTCGCAAAGGCTTTTGATACTGTCCCCCTGAAAAGCCGTGGGCTAGACTGCCAACCGGGCTCCCACGTCATCTGAGAATGCCATATACAAGTTGTATGAGAGTTGTTTTGGCAGGATCGTACCGACGCCGCCAAGCATTCACCCGGTAGTATCGGGGTCGGCAGGTTGCCCCCTCGCCAACACTTTTTGGCCTCTACATTGATCGGTTAGAGCCCCTCGCTTATCGAGCATGGGGGGATGGCATACGACTTTTTGCACCAGGTCATCCGCCGGCTCATCTATGCGACGATGTTGGCTGTGGCCCACACCCCGGAAGCTATGCGGTCACCGGATGCCCTAGACACATTTTGTCGCTACGGACATGCGCGGCGTCAATCCGCCAAGACCGTGGTGGTTCTCATATCCTCTTCACGCCACCCCATGCCTCCCGCACTCACATATCGGGGATGTTGTGGACGCCACGCCCACCTACAAGTACCTAGGGGTGGAGTTCCCTCCTCGCTCGGGCTGGGGAGGCGCCTATCCGCTGCGGTGAAAACCAGGCCGAAAGCGCGCTTTTATGCCATGCAACAACAATCCACCCAGCAGAGCTATATGATTGGGGCCATCACCACATCTGTTCCGCACCGGTCGAGCTCTGGCCCTTCAGACGGGGTCGAGAGTTTGGGGCCGGTCGTCTTGGCGACACTGGAATGACTTGGAGCAAAGTGCGTAAGGCATTTTTGGCACGGGCACTTGGGTGAAACCTTGGTCCCCTATCGGTCTGGCCGCAGAAATCGGATTCTTGCCGCCCAGTGGGCAGCCCTTGATAGACACATCGTCTATTTTCAGAAAGTGGTTACTATGGGTGATGCTCGGCCCTCGCTTTTGGCTTACTTTGTGGCCATGAGTCCGCAGCGGCTTAGGGCCTGTTGGAGGGGTAAGAGATCGATGTGGTTCGCCAGATGGAACGTCGGGGAGCACAGATAAATGTTGGGCGCAGCTGCCGATCGTGGCGACTGCTTGGGGAGTACCTAGATGCTTGTTTCCTTGGCAAGCTCGGGACCCCATTGCTCTAGAGCAGTCAAAATGGCCCATTACAAGGAGCACATCAACCCGTGTTAGGCGGGGCCCACGGCTCTACCTGCGTTCCCACCGGGCGAAAAAGCGGAGACTCATTGCCTCCATTCGCACGGTGCCCACCATCTTCGCGATCGAGAGCGGGGCGGTGGATTGGGAGCCGCCGCCAACCGTGCTCTGTCGGTCTTTGTCAAACGGGTGCCATTGAGGATGAGTCTCACACTTTCCGAGTTGCCCGGCGCCGATCAGGCCCGGGCGGATCGGCTCCCTTAGTGCGGCCGGACGCGTGCCCTTGCATTTGCCGATGAACACACCGCCAAGACGCGTGCCACGGGGTCATACATCCAGAGAGTCCCGGACCGCGAGGTCACCTTTGCCCCCCACCGGGTCCGTTCACGACTAGGCACTACGGGGTGGTGCATGATCGTATATATTGGCATGTTTTCGCATTTTATATGATTAGCACAGCTTTGTCACAGGTGATTTGTCGCCACGCTTTTTTCCTCGAAAACCCTTCGGGCGGGGTTTTTAATCCGGCAAGAATCCGCTTGCTGCGTTTTTGTATTGGGTCCCATAGACCGATTGGTCTCCGTGGACGATAAAAGTACCTTCCTTCCTTCCTTCCTTCCTTCCTTAAATTAAGTACCATAACAAATGACTATAAACATGTTCGTACTCAATCGCAACATTTGGGTCCATCCTTTATATCATCTCATCTTAAAAGCACATTTTCAATTTTAAATATATAATAGCATAATGTTGGCCATCGCATGCAAATCATGACCCATGCTTGCAAGTTACAACCGAGATCTTACAAAGGTCTGCTACCTATTCATTTAGAAGTAAGGCTTTCTTTTAGTGCCCTATGTATCAATATTCCAACAGCTTTAAGAGTCCAAAACGACGATTAGGTACTAAATACTTGAAGAGACATATATGAGTGCTAAAAATTCAAGAGACATATATGAACCATCAGAAGAACGTTCATTGCCAAATCTTTTTCTATTGATGGCATGAATAGTAATAGAAAGCATCAATATAGATTTCATATTGCAACAAGCATAATAAATCATTAATTGTTTACAATTGCTATAGGGAATCATGTGCTTTTTTTTCTATCCATCTTTTGATGAGGAAACAAGATTTTGTCATACCCATATCACATACTACATGCGACACTACCATTGTTTTGTTGCACCAATGGGTGATTATCTACAAATGTTGTACATCTTCTGTAACGTCATCTTAGTTCCTTTTAGTACTGAGAATTATGTGTTACAACAACATATGTACGTTTTGAAATGTATGTCAACCCTATATCTAGCTATATTTACATTTTACTTTAGTAGACATACACCCCATATATCCATATAAGTGCACATGCCTCTATGTATGCCATACATTGCTAGGGTTCATTTGCTTATGGTTAATTTCCTATAGCTCAAAATTCCTTATCTATGTTATCTTCTTTCTCCTATCTTCTCTTGCCTCTTTTCCAACTTACAAGACATTTTATATTTTCTTATAAATAGTTGCTAGAGCCCGGCAACGCCGGGCACCGTTACTAGTTTATTATAAAACGCAAGTTGAGCATGCTTTCTAGATAATGAAAGAAGATAAGAATGAGCAATACTTGTGGCTTAAAATCAAGACCACAAATGTGGATCTTTTTGTAGCGGTCGGTTATTTTGCTCCACTCAAACAAAAACTTTGAGATAGATGACCCTCTTGGTAGTTTATGTGCAGATGCTTTGGAATACAGTGTGCATGGGAAAGTATTTATCATGGGTGATTTCAATGCCTGTACGGGCTGCCAACAAGCGAGAACATTTGTAGAACTCATGTTAGCACACTTAGATGAGCAAGCTCATGTTCTTGAGATGCTCAGAAGACAAGCTTTTAAATACAATGGGAGATTTTTTGTTGGAGATGGGCACAATCTGTGGCTTGAAAATTGTAAATGGCATTGATAAGTTTCCAAAATCCGGAAGCTTTACTTGTTTCAGTCATACAGGATCAAGTACAGTAGATTACTTCATGGCAAGTGATCTAGAATTGGTGCAAGCATGCTTTGTAGGGAGGAAGTTACCAGACTCAAACCACTCCCCTTTGCATATGGAATTCAAATCAGCCATAGATCCCAATATGAAGCACTCCCTTTCATCCAAAATTGAGAATGAATTATAAGCAATGCTTGCCATACAAAAAACTTGCTGAGGATCTAATTGCTTCTACTACTTGGACAAGAAATATAGTTGAGGATGCAGAGAAATTTATCAACTTGATCTTCTATCCTGCAAAAGAGACTTTTGGTCTCACCAAAAAGCCAGTGCAAGGGCGGCCCTGCAATTCATGGTAGGATGCTGAGTGTAGAGAAGCAAGAGCCAGACTGCCACAAAACTGCATCAAGAAACCCAGTTGGTATAAGAGACTTCTGAGAAGCAAAAAGCAAGCATTTTTAAGAGCAAGGCAATCTGATTTGAAAGAGCAAATAAAGCAAGATCCAAAAATGTTTTGGAACAAATTAAGCAAAAACTCAGGGCAGCCAGATTTAGAGGTAGACGCTTTTCTAAAGTTGGTGCAAGTTATTTATGAGGTGGGCAATTCAGAAGGCATGCCAATCTTGGCCATTGATGAAGATCTTTTCACTGAAATAGAGGTAAGAGATACGCTATCAGGGATGGGAAATAACAAAGCACATGATCTAGATGGTCTATGTTTTGAGATTTTTAAATGGCGAGGAGACAAAATGCTTTCTATTCTTACAGATTTGCTAAATAAGAGTATCAGACAAGGCCTACCATACAGTTCGAAGTCAAATAGAGTACATCCAATTCATAAATCAGGGGACAAGAATGTAGTACAGAATTACAGAACCATCTAGATAGGTAGCACTTTCGCCAAAATTTTGGGAAGCTTGCTGGAATACAAGTTGAGCACCTGGGCACAGGGAATAAATTATTAATTGCATATTTCTTATTAGCCAAAATGACTTTAGCTAAACTTCTTGATATTAATCCCAAAACTTTATGTGGTTTAGCTAAACTCTACACATTTTTCCTCTCATACTTTCTAGCGTTTAGCTAAACTAATCCAAACATCATCCCAAAAATTTCTATGGTGTGGCCAACAGAAAATATCAAGCCAAATCACTATACTTGTTTTCAATTGTTTCCACTTATTTTAGTCATATTCTTTGTGAAAACATTCTAAAATAATGCTAACTAGCAAAGTCTAGGACCCAAATTAATTCAAAATGCTAGAAACTAAACTACTAACATATGATGTTCGCTAAACTAGCCCGAAATTCATTCTAAAAGTTTCTATGGTTTAGCTAAACAATGCCAAATTTCACTCTCTTACTTTCTAGCGTTTGGCTAAAGAGCTCCAGGGTTGGCACAGTCCCGAAAAGTTAAGCTAAAATTATTATTTTTTTCTCAATTTTTTCCATTTACTTTAACCAATTTTTTTTGAAAATGTGCTAAAAAATCGCCAAATAGCTATGTTTAGCCCTTAAATTATTCCATGCCTGGGCATAAGAGAATGGCAAGCAGGGATAGGTTTTGTACGTACAGAAATATGTATTTTTAGTTAAAAACGTATTTCACGTATTTTTCCCTCACCGGCCACCTCAGTTTACGCGAAACAGTTTTCGCGTAAGCGAAACTAATATTTCGCTTACGTGGAAATTCAAATTCCCTTTTTTTTTTCGCGTAAGCGAAATAGCTATTTCAATTATGCGAAATTGTTTTTGTGTAATCGTTTACGCGATTTTTTTTTTCCCCCCGATTTTTTTCCGCTTACGCGAAAACAATTTCACGTAAGGGAAACAATTTTGAGCAGGTGAAACATGTCAAATTGGACATGCCAAGCTCCTCGAAAACTATAGGTCATTTGGTAGAAGGCGAGTTATCGAAGTCCACCATAGTGATAACGAGGGAATCCGTCATCCAAAACGACAACAAAGAGGTACGTCAATATGTCTGGTATTATGCCACTTATTTTTGGTAATTTGATCATTGCAGTGCTATTTCTTTAGGAGCTGTTCATAGATGATTTTTGGCAAGGCACGAACGAGCTGCTCTGGCTCGGGATGCTAGCATTGCGCATTACATGGGCTATCTTTTCAAGGACGAGATAATTGTTTTCCATACAAAGCACAGTCTTTCTGGAGCTGAAGAAGTGCTGAAACTTAAAGCATTGTCCTTAGCTAGAAGCCATGTTCCATTGGCGCAGAATTATGACTGGGTTGTAGCAGTTGACAGGGATATTGCTCTACATTTTTGGAGGATTCAACGTGTTCTTTGTTCTGGCCAATAAAGTAGCACTAACGCTGAGTGGAGCCGACAAAGAAAAAGTACGTCGTGTGACGCCGTGCTGCTTTACATTTGACACTATGTTGAATGTCACACTAGGCTCAAGATTCTGAGACAGAAAAGCATCATATCAAATAGCATGGATCTCTCGTCCAATGTTTTTAATAAGACGACTTATAAACTGGTTAATTGAAGGGTGAACCCATCCCGTAGTAATACCCTACATAGTGGCAATAGCCTCAAGCCACCCAGCAGCACCCAAAGAATGCCCTATCATAGACTGATAAAAACCAGCTCATTACTTTAAAGAAAGATGTGATATGCTTTGTCAAAGAGCTGAATATAAAATCTCTATTGAATTGGATAAAGCAGCTGAATGTAAAATATTTACTGCATTTATCTCAGCCAAATCACCAACTTGAGTTGTAGCATGGGCATTTATATAATTAACCTGCATCATGACACGAACCATTATTAAGCAGAAACCAGCATGTCAACCATAAACTTAGCGTGTCAACCATTACTTCTGCATCATCAAGTGCTCTTTCTATACAGGATAAAACTCCTAATCCATTAGCTCGAGGATCTGTCATGTGATATGCATCACATCACATATCACAGCCCCATCAAGGTACTCAACAATTATTGGAGCATCTCGTTGCATAGCATGCTCTAAACTTTCCATAATCTGTAGAAGATGTCAGAACTTTATTATCATGCCGTTATTAAAGAACACATGGTGAACCTATAGATGGTTTGCAAGGAGAAAAATCACATTTGTCAGTACAAATGTGTGATCCTGATGATGTTTATGGTACTCAAACGCATGTAGAAATAATTAAGTTAATTTCTGATAGTAAGGTATGTGTTGATGCCTCGAGAGAATTTATATTATTGTTATGCAAACAACTATAAATAGGAAGATCTTAACTTACCAAAATACCAGCACCCTCGCCCATCACAAAGCCATCTCTGGCCTTATCCCATGGTCTTGAGGCCATCTGAGGATCATTATTCTTCTGTGACAACACTCTACATGCAACAAACCCACCAACACCTACAGGTATGATTGGAACCTCTGTACCTCCAACTACCAAGAGAGTGCAGTACAGCAGGCACCCATTAGTGGCCATGTCCCAATAAACTAAATTGGAAGCTGCAGATTATATATGAATATACAGTAAAATTGTCTGATCTCAAGCATCTTGGAGATGGACAGAATCGTTTCCTTAGAGCAAAGTATTGGGATATGAGGCATCTAGTGACAATTTAAAAGTGGCTCTAATTGACAACAAAGAGAAGAACGAGGATGCTTCAAATGCTAACTAAGTAGATCCTTTTCCTTTTTTCCTTCTTTGATCCAAATGCATGTCAGGCACGGCCATGTAGGAAACGATGCCTAAAATTATGGTCACTCCTTTACAGGGCTAGATTTAGGGACAACGAAGAGGATGATTTTTCCTACAAAAAGAGAAGGCAATGGATGTAGGGCTTGCCTACCTATAGGGTTTTTTTATACAGAATATCTCAGATGGCATAGCCATAGTTCTGCCCTTGCCTACCGGGTTCTCTAGGTTAGAAAACAACCTAGCTTCTTCAGCTTATGATTTCAGAAATAACAAACTTTGAGGATGCATAGTTTAATCTACTCTATTGAAGATCAAAATGAGAGAGCTTACTGAAATAAGACGAATCTTTTTAGAAGCCCCTTGCTATAAACGATCTGAAACAGCTCGATTTGAGAGTAGGAGCATCTGTAGAAGATGTAGACTCTTAAATATGCATGCATTCAAGAACATGTGGCAGAGTTGTCGCCAGGATGTGGCTTAGCTGTCTCCAGGCGAATTTTGACAGCAAAAAATAGCCAGAAAGATCTGGCAATATGGCAAGAAGAGCTCGAGTATGGCTGCCATTGCCCGATGAAATCGATCTTGCTGGAGCTACCACCATATGTTTGAACGGATTGCTGAAAAGAAAAAAGGTTGCAAGAAAAGGGAAACTTGGATTGCAGCCCAGAACCACAAAAATAAAACAAGAAAAAGAAAGAAAAAAAGAAAGAAAAAAAGAAAAAATTCAAACACAATTACATATGTTTTGACTATTGGGGTATACTGTGAGGTGCAATTATTTTAGATAGATTTCAAACATTAGGATCAAAACTGAACCCAAAAATATCCATGAAAATATGGAAGAAAGTTAATAGATGTGACCTTTCCATTGAAACACGAGATTCAATAATAGAAAACAATCTATGAGTGTAATGCAATGTTTGGCATAATAAATACAAATAGACAATGTTTTGCTCCCAGACCAACATTTTGAGCCAGCCAAACTTCTAATTGGGCATTCTCTTGCAACACTTGCAGTTGCACAAATGTTGACGGGAGTTTTTAAGAGGTGGTTCGATATTAGGATATTTGTTTGTGCTAATTAGGATGTTTAGTGAGCATTTATTTCTCATGCACTTCAAATGGTAGTGATATTTGTGAAATCAAGATGGCAAATTATTGTTTGGATTATATTGTAGATTTAGGTATTTAGTATTTGTTGAACTACATTATATGTTAGGATTGTCGACTGCAGATAAGGATTTGCACTACTTACTTTTCAAATGCTCTTGCCAGTGCGATGAAGTCAACTTGGTCTCATATGCACGAACATTGCAAAAATAAAATAACACTTTTTGTTAAAGCCCTCACGTTTCTAGCTCGAGAACAGCTCGAGCAAGGCCTAAGCAAAATATTACACTCCCAAAAAACCCTTGCACATGCCAACCAATGCTCACAAGGGCATGGGTGGATGGAGTACGCATTTAAGGTTCAAGATACCCATAAACATATATGAAACATCAACTTGTAATATTCCAAAGCAGTCGGAGCTGCCAAGGTTCATGACTGTATGGGATGAGGCCTCAATGTTGCATAAACATGTTTATGAAGCACTGGACATAACATTCTCTGACGTGATGTCATATGACAAATTCTTTGGGGGACTCATTGTTGTTTTGGGAGGAGATTTTTGCCTCCTTGAAGTACACCTATATATAGGATCATGTTGAGGTCGCCCTAAATATGCAAGTGATGAACCACAATTACAGAAGTAAACCATATCCATTCTTGTAAGCATCAACCTATAGTATCGTTAGAAGTTGCCTTTGCCCCAAATCGATTGGACAAGGTGGAACTGCCAAATATGGTTTAGCCAAATTGGGGCTTCATCACCAATTTGCCTCAAATCAATTTGGGTGCAATTGGAGAAGGGGGGAAGAGCCTATTCAATCAGAAGAGCATAGAGAATTTGGGAGATAGTGCATCTAGCTAAGATACTGATTAGTAGGCTTAGATAGCTTGAGATTCTAGTTAAAGATTAACCCTTGCTTGTTTAGATGAATAATTAATCTTATATTGATGCTCTTTTGAAGTTATAAATGGATTTACGATTTCTGGTAGTCCTTTTGCTACATCTCTTATGCTTGTGGGCTTAGGGAAGGTAGAGACCTAAAAGCTAGTATGATTATAGATGTTCTTAGCGAGAATCCCATAAATCCCCATAAATACGGCCTGTGCAGAAGAGCCCACCTTGTTGTGGATGTTATGATGTGATTCAGCACCAGACAATGGACACAATGGTGAAGTGGAGGTAGGGCCTTGCTGAGTGTGGCTACTAGCGCCCATATAGTGTGCTAGGCTTATAATCGGTCACTGTGTCTGGGTCGGGTATGGGTCTGGCACCCTTCTAGGTCACAGGTGGCATCCGAAAGGACGTCCTGGGGACTCGATAGGTGCAGGTGATCTCGACCTATGGATTTTGGAGGGTTAAATCGGGTATGGACGTGTGTCACCACGATCCTCTAGCCATCCATAGAACCATTGTGTTCCAAGGAGTTCTAGGAAGGGATTCATCGCGTTCGGACTGGGGAGTTGTAACCAAGAGTGGTCTCATAGGGTGACTCCATGAGATTATATTTCCGGAAGGCTACAATTATGCCACAACATGTGTCATCCTATCTACAAAGTGTGCAGAGGAGGGGCGGATGGAGTGGACTACCATAGCCATGATTCCATCTGTTGGTATCCGAAGTCCCTGACCATCAGCCCACTTCCGTGAGCCTGGGACCAGGTAGAACCCTCATTTATAATGCATTTTATATGTTATATTGGTATTATGTTGATGCTCATATTGATGATGGATGGGCTGCCCTTCGTGGTGGCATATTATTTTATGTGTATTGTGCTAGTGCTAACATGCACGTATGCGTCCGCATTATATATGATATCCCAGAGAAGGCATGGGTGAATGACACCTCCGTGTCCTTCACTTGGACACTTGGCCATCACAAGTGGCCGGAGTCAGATGCAGGGCCTTTCCTGGTGAAAAAGTTGATGAGAAAGGGGATTTCCCATATTTATACGATGGGAGCATTATATAGGTTCGGGTAGCATCATAGTTGCTTGAGAACTGATCCTGTATTTCTGTTGCTGCCATTGCTATTGCCATGAATTTTCATAGGGAAGCTCCTTGGAGGGCTTCTACAGCAATCTGCTTGGATGAAGAAGGAAGATTGCCAAAAAGTAGCTCTAGCAACTGTCAGCGCATTGGATGCAAGCTTTTCCAATTTTGTCCCCCCTCATTTCCATCGCTCTGGCTTTGTTGAAATAGAGGATGTTGTAATGTAAGAAGCATGTGTTATGCCCTTAGTTATTAGAAAGAAGAGAGGGAGGCCAAAGAGGTACCACCCTCAAAGATTTGCAAGAGGAGCAGTGGGAGATTGCCAAGATTGCCAAATAAGAGAGGGAGAAGGAGCGAGCTAGAGAGAGGGAGGAGAAACAGAAGCAGAGAGAGGAGAAGAAAAGGCTTTTGGAGGTACAACAAACAAGGAACAAAGGAAAGAAAGGGAAGGGTAAAAAGCTTGATGTACAAGCCTCCAGTGTCCTTGATGTGAATGTTAACATGAGTATACTAGGAATGGACATATGGGGGGACATTTATATCAGAGCATGCAGGAGTTTCTAGACAATGATTGCATAGCAGGGATTGTATCACAAGAGCGAGGGTCAGAGTTAGATCATTTGCATTTGTAATGTGTCTTCAGAATGTAGTTGACAATCCCTACCTTAGTACCTAACTCAATGAATTCACGATTGAAGGATGCGTTGGATTGGATTGACCATAAGCCCTTGGTGGAGTGATCATTTGCAAGGTTTTGCATGATACTGCTTGCATTGTTTTGATGGAATGATCGGATATTGCCTCAAGGATTTAGATATCAAATGCTATGCAAAGGAGGTTTTGTGGAGCAAATAAAGAAAGGGAAAGACAAGTACAAGTTGTATGGAGCAGTCAGATTAAAAACTGTGCCGTACTAGGCAACCAGATTTTATTGAAGCATTTCGTGATGTACCATGGAAGAAAACAAAAGTCCTCTAATCTTTGCTACATTGTGGCATGCTTGTGAAGGACTAAAAAGTTTTTTCTATCCAGTTCTTTGTCCTTCTTTCCAATACTGCGTACAAAATAGAAATAGGATTGACTGTTTTTGCTGTGGTACAATCTGGTGCTGCCACGTGACGGTCTCCTACATAGCGGAATGGAAGTAGAGTGTTCGGATTCTGCGTGACCGGCTCTTCAGGTAATGTCATTAATATTTCTAGGTGTTACAGGTGCTCCCAAGGGCATAGCCGGAATCGGGCCCTTGATGGACGTCCATGAGCACGGGTACTGTTGGTCGCGATTTTCTGGCAGTTGTGATTTAATGGGCCGTGTTGACTGTAATCAGTCTACGGTGACGGGATGCGGGGTAAATGGTAATAATGGCTAGGCAACAGGTAATGGGTTGCTAGGCGGGGCACTAATATCACTAAGTATTAGTGCAAAAAGAGCTAGCGGGGTTGCGGGCAAGACATTCTATAGGGTTGCATGATTAACACTAGAATATTAATGTTAATGGGAAGCTGTATAGTCCCTAGGGGTCAATGTTATTAATATGTAAGATAAAAATGTTAGCTATAGTTTTTTAATGTTATTAAAAAGGGACACATGGCATCGAGATATTGGATGGGTTCAAAGAAATCTGATATATCAGAGAAATGGGTTCGTGGATGGAATCCGGCCTGCCAGATCTTCGAGTTGAGCTCCAGAGCATGGATTTGGATGGAATCAAGGCTTAATCTGGCCGGTTTTGGGCATGCAAGACTACTAGTGAACTCAAGTTAGTAGATTATAAAGCTTGGAGGCAGAAACGAGCTGTGCTACAGAAACCGGGTTAATGAAATATGAAGTCGATTCTGTTGTGATTGATCTTTGCTTGATTCAAGGTTTGACCCATAGGGTAGAAATTGCAGCCTAAGGCTGTGCTGGTGATCCTAAGGCAGATTGCTACTGCCAAGGATTGTTTTGGGTGAGGAACCAGTTGGTGCTGACTCGGGAGGATTCATTGTAAGAATCCGGATTGCTGTCAGGAGCCAGATCAAGGCTGGACCCATATAGGGTCGGAATTGCAGCCTGAGGCTGTGGTTAGAGCCCAAGGCAGATTGTTGCTGCCAGGGACGGATTGGACTTGGAAGCCAGTGGATACCATTCAAGGAGGATTCCTTGGAAGGAACCGGTCTGCGGTGCAGGCTCTGCATAAGCAGCAAGCCATTGCGGTCAGATGGGGGATCTGGGATCCAAGGTGTGGGCGGTACTGATCGGCGTGGCACACGCGGGCAGAGATTGTTCCTCTGGCAAAACTTTTTGCGCTGTAACAGTGGTATCAGAGCTGTAGCTGTGAATCTAGTTTTCTGGGAAAATCTAGACTTTGATGGCAGAAATGGACGAGAAAAGTTCTATCTTCCAAACCACTTGGGAAGTGGAGAAGCGTGAACTTGAGAGTGTTTCAGTCCAAGAGCTGGCTGAAAACTTAGCATATCTTCAAGGAAAGATGGCGTCCATTGAACAAGAAGTCAATAAACTAGTTACTAAGCAATGAAGTTTAATTGCTGAAGTACTTGAAGAAGATACCAAGGGTATTTCTTCACAAGTCCCTGCCCAAGGAAGTTTTGACTGCTTGAATGAACTTATGGCTTATCGTCAGTTGCATAATTTGCAACAAACTAGGGAACTAAGAATCTATGAGCAAGAGCTTCGGAAGCTGCTTGCAATTGTTCAACCTCTAGATGATGAAAGTCAGGTTTTTTATTTTATGCATGGCATAAATGACACTGCACTTGAAATGAAGCTTAAGAGACTGCATCCGAGGGATTTGGATACAGCTGTATTCTATGCTTGCATATGCAGTCGACCAAGCAGAAGGTTTAGCCTAAAAGACAAAGAACAACCGGGTTGTTCGAGTAGTTTTAATGGGCACAATTCCAGTTCTCAACCAAGACGGGAAGTTCTAGGTGGCTCTAAGGAACAGGATGGTATTAACGAGGTTAATACAGATAAATTTTGTTTGGGTTGTGGGAAAAGAGGACATGATGTATGAAATTGTCCTAACATTTAATCAAGTTACCTCAGGGGCTTGATTAAGAACTATAGTGAAGTTCTCGAGAAGGAAAAACTAATAGCAAAATTGACTTTGTTACTTAGATAAATTTCTTTTATTACTTGTAGGCACAAGTGATGGATAGTTAGAAAACTGTTGGATGTAAGTATCCGAATTAGTTCAAGGAACTATAGTAAGGTATGTTTTTTTTATATATATCTAACTTTTAAGTTTATAATGCAATAGGTGCAATTAGAATTTGGGTAAGTATATTTTGGTTATTTACAAAACTTACAAGATGGGAAAGATATTGGAATATCTTGACATCATATAACTAATCCTAGTACGCACCTAGTTAAGGTCGTATGAAAAAGGATTAAAACCATAGGAATTTTGGCTAAGCGGCAAGGTCGACTTAGTGGACCAAATTCTTATGAAGAAATAGATAATGCTGTTTAATGGGAAAGTTGCTTGTTCGACTTTTCTAAATAAATGTAGGGAATACTCCCAATGACTAGGAATTGGTTAAGATCAAGGAATAATTCCAAGTCATGTAAACCTTTAAGGTTTATGCAATTGAGAATTGCATGTTTCTTGATGGATATCATGCCCGATGATGACATGGTTAA
This sequence comes from Isoetes taiwanensis, assembly GCA_021234155.1. Classification (NCBI taxonomy): domain Eukaryota; kingdom Viridiplantae; phylum Streptophyta; class Lycopodiopsida; order Isoetales; family Isoetaceae; genus Isoetes; species Isoetes taiwanensis. The sequence continues at coordinate 3,479,040 of JAJEKV010000057.1, read as the reverse complement.
GTCTTGTAATTCTATGGATGTAAACATTGAACTGGGTTCAGATGTAAATCAAGAATTACAAAATCTTTTGGAAAGATTTAAAGAAATGTTCCCAGAAGAGTTACCTGAGGGACCACCACCCTCGCGGGGTGTCGAGCACGAAATTGAGCTTGAACCTGGGGTCAAGCCCATGGCAGGTGCTCCCTACCGTTTGTCCTCTAGAACTTGAAGAGGTTAAAAAATAAGTGAGAGAATTGTTAAGCAAAGGTTTTGTACGACCAAGTAAATCACCTTTTGCGAGTCCCGTTTTGCTTGTTAAGGAAAGGGACGATACTATGCGGATGTGCATAGATTACCGGGCGCTTAACAAGGCAACTGTAAAGGATAGATATCCTTTATCCCGGGTCGATGATATTCTGGATCATCTTGGGGGTGCCAAATGGTTTACCAAGATTGACCTCCGCAGTGGATATCATCAGATTAGGATTCGGGAAGGAGACGAACCTAAAACTGCATTCAGAACTCATCAAGGATATTATATGTTTCTGGTTATGCCATTTGGGCTTACGAATGCGCCCGCAAACATTTATGCGGCTAATGAATCAAGTGTTCTCTGAGCATTTGGACAAGTTTGTCGAGGTCTTTTTAGATGATATTCTCATCTATTCGCAAACTGTTGAAAAACATTTCGCTCATTTGGAACACATTCTTCCAATTTTGTGGGACCACAAGCTCTATGCCAAGATTTCCAAATGTGATTTCTTTAAGCAGCGAGTGGCTTATTTGGGACATATCCTGTCTGGTGACGATATCTCCCCAAATCCCGCCAAGGTACAAGTGGTACAGCAATGGCTCCCCCCGGAAAACTTTTCAAAGTTACGCAGTTTTCTGGGTAAATTTTCTGGGAAAACTACCGTAAATTCGTACCTAAATTTTCTAAAGTTGTTGCTCCTCTCACTGATCTTTTGGAAAAAGATGACGATTTTGTGTGGGGGAGAGAGTAGCAAGAGGCATTTCGGCGCGTTAAGGACTTGCTGGTGAACATTCCTATGCTAAAAGTGCCAAATTTGAATCAGGCATTTGAGGTCTATACTGACGCTTGTGGCCAAGCGTTAAGAGCATTACTAATGCAGTAGGGTCATGTAGTGGCTTATGGAAGTCAGAAACTAAGTCCTACGGAAAGGAATTATACAACTTATGAGCAAGAGTTGCTAGTCATTGTACATGTGTTAAAGACATGGAGGCACTACTTACGTGTGGGACGAGCCAAGAGTCGCGTAAGTTTATCGTCTATACTGACCATAAACCATTGAGGTTCTTGCAAAGTCAGGCCGAAATTAGCCCGAGACAGGCTAGGTAGCTAGACTTCCTCCATGAACATGGTCTTAGAAGACATGATCTTAGAAGACATGTTGCGAAGTTTGGTCCACGAGAAGCAATCTAGGTGGGAAGATTATTTACCCTATCTAGAGTTCGCTTGTAACAATAGCCATCACTTGGGAATTCGGATGACTCCCTTTGTGGCTATGATGGGCCGAAACTCAAGGGCTTATTCTGGTATGCATAAGTACCTTAGAACCGAAGTTGCAGTACACATGCTCCATGACATGGATGCAATCCTGCGGCAATGCAAGCAAGCGTTGCGAAAAGCTCAAGATAGGGCACGAGCGTCTGCTAATCAGCATAGGCGTGATATCTCTTATGCGGAAGGTGATCATATTTTCTTACAGGTCGTTTATCCTTCGGCATTAAGAATGAACACATTACGGCCTTTAACCAAAGGTCGGGTGCCTAAACTTACTCCGCAGTATGCTGTACCTTTTTGGATTACTAAAAGGATCGGGAAAACAGCATACGAGTTGAACTTACCACAGGAAGTAGGGATCCATCCTGTGTTTCATGTAAGTCAGCTAAAGAGGGCTATACTGGATACCGCTAATGGGGTTAGTCTGCAAAGTATACCAATCATCTTAAACTCCTCTGTAACGCCAGAACGTCTTTTAGATAAAAGAGTTCGGCAACTGCGCAATAGGGATGTGGTAGAACATCGGGTTCAGTGGCAGGACCAATCTCCTGAGGATGCCACCTGGGAGACGGAGGAATTTGTGCAGCAGTTCCCTCATCTAAAGGATCAACTTTCAGGGTAAGGCGCAAAAGGAGGGGGAGGAATGTTACAGGTGCTTTCAAGGGCATAGCCGGAATCGGGCCCTTGACGGACGTCCATGAGCATGGGGGTGCTGTTGGTCGCGATTGTCGGGCAGTTGTGATTTCATGGGCCGTGTTGACTGTAATCAGTCTACGGTGATGGGATGCAGGGTAAATGGTAATAATGGCTAAGCAACGGTAATGGATTGCTAGGTGGGGCACTAATATCACTAAGTATTAGTGCGAAAAGAGCTAGCGGGGTTGCGGACAAGAGATTCTATAGGGTTGCATGATTAATGTTAGAATATTAATGTTAATGTAAGTTGTATAGTCCCTAGGGGTCAATGTTATTAATATGTAAGATAAAAATGTTAGTTATGGTTTTTTAATGTTATTGAATGAGAATGAGAATGATTTTTTATCGTCCACTAAGGCCAATCGGCCTATGGGACCCACAAGGAGCGCAGCAAACTTATTATTGTCCGGGTTAAAAAACCCCCGCCCCGAAGGGTTTTCGAGGGAAAAACCGTGGCAGTAATAAGAATGCTGTCAAACTGTACAAGTATACATCAATGTATATATACAGGTCAAGTGTGTGCCCGAGGACATAGCTGATCTCGCATGTCCATAACCCTCGAAGGTATGATCCCAAAGTGCACGGATCTTCGTGCTCAATGTCACATGTAACGGTGGCCGGGCGACCGCTTCGGCATAGCGCATCCGAATTTGATCATATCTTTGGGCAACTTTGAAGGGTATGAGATTCATCCTCAATGACTCCCATTTGGCAAAGATTGACAGAGCTTTGTCATGGCGTGGCTCACCAATCCATCCGCCCGCCTCAATTCGAAGATGATGTGCCCTTGTGCGAATGGAGGCAATGAGTCTGCGCCTTTTCATGGGCAAGTGGGTACGCAGGTAGCATTGCGGGCCTCGTTCCAATGTGGGATTTATGTGGCGCTGATAGTGTGCTGTCTTGACATGTTCAAGGGCATTGGCATCCCAAAGCTTGCTGAGGAAGCAAGCGTCAAGATATTGCCTCAAGCTATGGCGACCGCCTCCGCTTGCACATGTATGCACTGTGCTCTCGCACATTCCATCTAGCCAACCATTGAGCTCTCTTTTCCCTCCAGCAGGCCTTGAGGCGCTGCGGCCCCATTGCCATGATATAAGCTAGTTTAGGGAGACGAGCATCGTCCATATTGACCACCTTCTGAAAATAGACAATGTGGCGATCAAGGGCCGCCCTCTGAAGAGGCAAGAATCCTGTCTCTTGCAGTAGAATTTGATATGGGACTGTGGACTTCACCCCTAGTGCTTTCACTAAGAAGGCTCGACGGACTGCTCCAAGTCATTCCAAGTAGCAAGTGATACTCTTGGGCCCCATACTTCCACCCCCGTGTATAAAAGGACGGGCTCTACTAAGACCTTAAGCAGGTGTGGTGATGGGCCCAATCATACAACTCCGCTCTATGACTATTGTTTTGCATTGCATATAGTGCCTTCCGAGCCCAGTCACTCATAGTCGTATGGATGTGTCCCGGTGCATAGTAGAAGGAAACTCCACTCCCAAATACTTGTATGTGGATGCAACTTCCACATTCGGCCTTGGTGGCGGAAGGAGGGGACCCTCTACCGACGTGAAGATGATATGAAAACCACCTTAGTCTTGGCGGGTTGGTTGGCAAGCATATCGGCCGCTTGGCGGGGACGCGCCCGGGGCATCGAGATGTCGTTGCATGTCTGCTGGTGTGTAAGCTAGGAGGTCCACATCATCAGCATATATTAACTGTCTGATGATCTGATAGAGAAGGTGAGCTCCATCGCCCCCATTATCAGCAAGCCAGCTCTCCAATTGATCAATGTAAAGCCCAAACAATGTTGGGGAGAGAGGGCATCCCTGACGAACCCCGATACTACTATCAAATGGTTGGCTTGTCTGCTGCAACCGACCCGAGCATCTTTCATATAGCCTGTAAGGGACACATGGCATCGAGATATTGGATGGGTTCAAAGAAATCTGTTATATCAAAGAAATGGGTTCGTAGATGGAATCCGGCCTGCCAGATCTTCGAGTTGAGCTCCAGAGCATGGATTTGGATGGAATCAAGGCCTAATCTGACCGATTTTGGGCATGCAAAACTGCTAGTGAACTCAAGTTAGTATATTATAAAGCTTGGAGGCAGAAATGAGCTGTGCTACAGAAACCGGGTTAATGAAATATGAAGCCGATTCTGCTGTGATTGATCTTTGCTTCAAGGTTTGACCCATAGGGTCGGAATTGCAGCCTAAGGCTGTGCTGGTGATCCTAAGGCAGATTGCTACTGCCAGGGATTGATTTGGGTGAGGAACCAGTTGGTGTTGACCCGGGAGGATTCATTGAAAGAATCTGGATTGCTATCAGGAGCCAGATCAAGGCTGGATCCATAGGGTCGGAATTGCAGCCTGAGGCTGTGGTTAGAGCCCAAGGCAAATTGTTGCTGCCAGGGACAGATTGGACTTGGAAGCCGGTAGATACCATTCAAGGAGGATTCCTTGGAAGGAACCGGTCTGCTGTGCAGGCTCTGCATAAGCAGCAAGCCGTTGCGGTCAGGTGGGGGATCTGGGATCCAAGGTGTGGGCGGTACTGATCGGCGTGGCACACGCGGGCAGAGATTGTTTCTCTGGGAAAAAATTTTGCGCTGTAACACTAGGGCATAGAAAATTTTTCAGGCTTTGATGGGCGCCACTCAACACGCATTTCAAGTGCCAATTCCTGGCTCGAGCTCACCGCACGCTAGATCCCAGTTCTGGCAGATCAACATGTAGTGCTTTTCGTAGTTCTTTGGCCACAGACCAAGATTCAACAAGATTTTTCAACAAGATTTTTCGGATGGCTGTAAATCTACTCCGGGATGTGGTAAACCCGGACACATGTCCGAGTTAACCACTGCTGCTCAGTTTCAAGCTCAAAACACAACGGTTTCTGCAATTGTTTCACTGATCTTGCTTGATCCATGCTCAAATCTCTTGTTCTCTTCATAGAATGAGGTTTTTAGGGGCTGCCAAGGTGATTCCAATGGTGTTTGAACCGGATTGAACTATTCAAGAAGTTGATTGCAAGCTCTATTCAAAGATCAGCATGCCAAAACACAGTCCCACGCTCAGTTCACCGCGTGGTTATCCCAGAAAAAAAAAAGTGGTTAACTCGGACAAAAGTATAGTTAACTCGGACATGACAGTGGTTAACCCGGACATGTGTCTGGGTTTACCACATCCTGGAGTAGATATACGGCGTCCCGATTATTCGTGGTTCTTTGGCAGTTCTTCAACAAGATTTGCCACAGACCAAGTTTTGCGGGATCTTCACAAGTTTTCTAGGATCTTCAACAAGTTTTGTCGTAGTTCTTCAACGAGTTTTGCCGCAGACAGGTTCTTCGTTGATAGGAGATTACAGGGAGCTTTTCAAAGAACGACGAATTTGAGATATTTCTGTAAACTCTGAGTAAAGATATCTGTAGAAACTCTATTTCTATTCGAACATCTGCAAAAAACTTGTAAACCTTACCGGATCTATCTCTTAATCTATCAATACTCTAGAAATCTGTTGGATCCTCATAAAAGCCTCCCCTATTTCTATTTTGTAGGGGAATGGAGGTTGGTCCTCCATTCCCGGTTTTGCAGGTGACCTGCTCCCAGCTAACGCCGGCCATAGGACCCCTCTTGCAAAACCGGGAATGGAGTCCCAACCTCCATTCCCCTATACATAAGTCAAGAGCGAGTAGAGGCAGCATGGTGCCTGAGCTGCCCATTAAAGATGTACGTTCCATAATCTATGGGCTTCTTACAGATGTTATTCCTATTCACTGAGTGGATAAAAATGATGGCAAGAAGCTAGACGAGCTAGACGAGCCTAATGGCTACTCTAGCGACTTCTCTAGCGACAAAAGTAGTTGTGGCTTTTTGGACGATGGAGATGACACGGACGTTCCGAGAACATTGCATATTGAGGACGATGAATATCAACCAAAAGCGCCAGTCTTTGTTCAAGCAGAAGATCAATAATTCACTCCCTTCCAGGATTACATCCCTTTGAATTATAGAGATCGTTAACTATTTCTAAGGCATACTACATTTTACTTAATATATAGATTTCCTTTTTATTCATTTCGCTTGTCTCATTTCCTTCGCCTAATGCTTTGTGTATGTATAGGTGCTAGTGGAGCTACCCAACAAGCAAGTAATTCACTGTTTAGCCCTTTTATTGACCTTACAAAATTGCACCTTACATTCCTGGGCTCTTAATGTAAAATCCCTAATATAATAGGCTTACAAATGCATTAATCACCTGCATTCCATACAGGAAACAAAATGCATTCTATTTTTTATTTTTATTTTTTTTGAAGGACGAAAGCCAAAAAGTTTATTAATCAGAGAAAAAGTATGAAATTTACATGTCTCATCTAACTGTGTAAGCACAAAAAGATGCCACAGGAGCACGAGCCTGGTGCACAATGTACTTACTCTAGAATAGGAGACTAACGATAAGAATCAATTCGAAGATACTGAATCCAGATGCGTTCCATCAGTTCTGATTCGAGGGAGGAACACTCGTAGGCTGTCACTATCTTTTTCTGGGCTACCCTAATAACATTATGTGCAGATGAATAAATGCCCTGAAAGATGTGGTGTCTGCGACGCTCCCATATTGACCATAGGAGCCAACCGGAACCAAGATGAAATGTCCTTTGTTTAGTTGGAGGCCATGCGTTGGGGTAGGACGCCAAGAGGATGCATCGGCAGTCCAATGTACTGGTAAACAAACCTTGTAACCAGGACCACGCTGGTTGAACCTCAGGACAATCAAAGAGACAATGCTCAAGAGTCTCAACATCCGAAAGACAGAGCGGGCATACTGCAGATATGCGAGGATCATAGCGATGTCGAAAGGCATTAACCCGCAGGCACCTGTGGATAACCTGCCACCACAGTACAGAGACTTTAGGTTGGAGCAACCTATCCCAAAGCCATCGCCATATACGACATAAAGTGGGCTGTGGAACCTGTAGGTGCCATCCATTTGGCAACTGGAGGGGTTGTGGTGCTAAAAGAAGGCGATATACTGATCTGACAAAGTGCTTGCCTTTGTGAATATTTTCATGACAGTCCCATGGCACCCTTTCAGCAACACCAACTTGCACTATAAGAGACAAATTCTCTGCGACCTTCTCCCATAGAGATATATCCCAACGAGAGAGCAGGAACTTTGCCTGAAATTCAGGCCAAGACAGTAGGTGACCCGCCTCATACCATGCTTGAATAGAGACAACACCTGCAAGAACCCATCGTCTCTGTGTAAGGGGATGAACTGAGGCTGCCAATGGAGGTGCTAAAGGGCCTGGAGGCAGTGCTTACAAATAAAATAGCAAAAATGAAGAAATAAACTATAAAACAAGAAAGATTATATACCTGACCCTTCCAAACAGATGCCTTAATATCTAGAATGATGCAGTAGATATGTTTGAGACAAAATTTAGAGATGCCAACATGAATTCGAAATCGTTGCATAAAAAAAATTAATGAACAAAAAAGATTCTACAACAAACTCTGGATTCAAGCTTATGGGACAAGGATTCAACACTTCGTTATGGCCTGCCATGCCAGGATCTTTGCTCTGCCAGGAAAATGTCTAGCCCTAACTAACAAACTAAATAGTAAATCTTTGCAAGACTCATTGCCTTTGCAATAATGTTCAAATAATCATAGGTTTCCATTCCCAGTAAAGAAATGGCTTTGCAGGCAATTTTGAAACAAAATACATTTATTCAAAGCATGGAAGTAAAGAAAAATCATAAATTTATTACCTGAACTTAGCTTGAAAAAAAAACTGTAAAACTTCTGATCCTATGACGGGCCCATGAAAAACCACATGGATTCCATATAAATCGGCGAATACCATGGATTTTGGCTTCGTGGAGTAGGGCAAAGTCGTAAGGCAGGAGCTCGGTTGCATCGACCCAAGGAAACCAAAGGGATTAAATGGTGGAGTTTCAAGAATATCAGACAAAAGATAACAGAAAGATGCATTTCTGGAACTAGAATGCTTGATGCCCCAAATCCATCTAGCGATGGAGCGAGGGCAGAGAGAGATTTTTAAGAACTTTTCTTTTTTGCTTTTAGCCATAGATGCGTAAATTATCATAATGACCAAGAACGTGGACAGTCTAGAATTCAAGGAATTGTTGTAGAGGGTTAGATAGCTTGCTAAAAATAAATTAAGATAAAATATTTTGGTAAGATATGTTTTTTGGTCTAGTGATAACACATTAATTCTGCTAGTTGCACCATATATAGACCCGTCCCATAGCCTACTTTAGAGTCCCAGGGGATGTTAAAATAATGTCAATGCCGTCATGCGCTTTGCCAACCCGCCGCCTTTGCCGCTTGCCGCCGCACGGGATCATCGTTGTTCAACGACGTCGAGGTGTCGTTAAACGACGTGTCGACGTCGTTAATAACGTCTGCAGCGTAGTTCAACGACGTCTAAACGTCGTTCAACGACGTCGTGATCTAGTTCAACGACGTCTAAACGTAGTTCAACGATGTCGTGACGTAGTTCAACGACGTCGAAACGTCGAAATAATTGTTGTAATCGACACGTCGTTTAACGATGCCTCGACCTCGTTGAACAATGACGACCCCTTATAGTGTCTATCTATCTATCTATCTATCTATCTATCTATCTATCTATCTATCTATCTATCTATCTATCTATCTATCTATCTATCTATCTGTCTATCTATCTATCTGTCTATCTGTCTATCTGTCTATCTATCTAAGGGCAGAAACGAAATATTTATTGGACTATTAAATCCTCGTATATTGTTACCAAATATTTATTAAACAATTATTATACATTATTCTACCATTTAATGCCATACTAGTAACGTGTGCCCAATGACGTCGTAAAAGGCAAAAAGGAAATGTTTATTGGACTATTAAATCCCCATATAATACTCTACCATTTAGTGCCATACCAGTAACGTGTGTTCAACATTGTCCTGCATAGATATGGGCGTGTTTTTATATGGACAACACATGAGTAGGAGCAGGTGTTCATACATGGACCTCCTATGTAAGATTGATCCAACTTAGTTCTACCTGTAAGACCTCAAGAAAACACAATTGCATGTTACATCGCCCAATTCAATGAGATACGGTGCATTAATATATAGTAACATGGCCTAGAATCGTTGTCGTTGAGAAGCACTGTGTAAACAACTTAAAACATTCATTTAAGAGGCCACAATGTCTGTGCCATATGGTAGAAAGAGGAACATACATTAGCTTATCATTATTCTAGAGCTCTTTTACCGCCGATCTTGGTCCCCTCTCGCTGTTGCCAAATCACGCTCCAATTTCACTTCTCTATACAATAAGACATCCTTAGTCAACTTCTTTAAAAAAAAGGGGGTTTGGTAAGAGCATTGTTTTTTTAAAGGGCATAAAGAATATTTATTGGGCCCCCACAATGCCATATAAAACAACACCTCACATTTGAGGTGCATGGTAGCTTTGAAAAGATTTAAAAAATATATGGCCATGCTTGTGCCATGATGAGGATCAGTTAGGACTAGAATATAACTTATATAAGTGTGTAGACTTTCCTTGAAGTTACTCCACGACAGCAAATGTTGAAGCGATGTTAACTAGTATACTTGATATAACTTGACAATAGTAATAAGATTCTAAATAATATCGAGGTGGCTATCTAAGTTGAGTTTGTTAACGAGAGGGGGTATTCATAAGACGTCGAGGTGGTATTCATAAGATGGATATATCCTTTGTTAATTATGGCTTTCACGAGGAGACTTGATAGTTTGCTGATCCTCCAAAAGTAACAAATATTGTCTAAAATCCACACGGCTTCAATTGGCCATATGTAATATATTATCACATGGAGCGCTCGAATGGTACATCAGATGGTTTGGGAGCGCCCTAAATCGGTATATCACATGGTTCGGGATTGGCCATATCTATTAAAATCCACACATTTTCGAGATTGGCCATATGTAATATGTTATCACATGGAGCGCTCTAATGGTACATCACATGGTTCGAGAGCGCTCTGGATTGGTACATCACATGGTTCGAGATTGGTCATATGTAATATATTATCATGTAGAACTGCTCGAGATTTGCTTCTTGTATGTGAACTGCTCGAGGTTTGCTTCTAACGTAATGAATGACTTGACTTAAGTCCTTCAAAAAACTAAGAAACAAATATTGACTAATCCTCCAAAATAACAAATATCGACAAAACCAATAGAGCTTGTTTCTATAAGATTTTTGCATAATGAATGACTTGACTTAAGTCCTTCAAAAAACTAAAGAACAAATATTGACTAGTCCTCCAAAAATAACAAATACTGATAGAATCATTAGAGCTTGTTATCTAAATTGATCTTGTTATCTATAAGATTTTGTACCATGGGAGGGATGTAAATAAGGATTAATGGGACATACCATTTCTTACTTAATAATGGCTTTCACTAAGTAGATTAATTGATTTGCTATATTTCCTAAAACTTCTACATGAAGTAAATATATTGCTATATGTCTAAATGTCCTATATCTATAGAAGACCAATAGATAAATGAAAAGCATCTATTGACATCCATCCATATTGCATGCATGTCATCATGTGAATAAGCCATAACTAAAACTTCTTGCATTTGAATTAGAAAAGCTATAGACTGTACATTGAATTGTATACGGGGGAGGAGATTGTCATGGATTGTCATTTGAAATATTATGAAATATTTTGGGACAATAAAGTGGGGTGAATATGAAATTTGCTTCATTTTAAATCGTTGTTTTTAGGAAGCCAAAATTTTGTTTATACAAAGAAGATAAAGAAATTAAGATATATCTTAGGAAAAACATTACTTACTAAGCAATGTGTGACAATTAACACAATCAAAGGAGACATTTTTGAATTTCTTTTGATGAAGAGGCCTAGAGAGAAACCAATGTTATCACAATCTTATAGGCACATAGGTATCATCCAACGGTTCGTAATGCAATCAAAAGGGACAATTTGGAATTTCTTATGATGAAGAGGTATTATTTTGCAGAAATACATATGTATTCACAATCTTATAGATACAACGGTTCTTATTAGTAAGAAAGCTGTAAATCTAGAGAGTAGGGACAGTGTAACCTGAACAAAAAACAAGCAAAGCAAAGTTAAAAACAAAAAGAAGAGGGCATACAAATGAAAATACATACCACCACATTTGAAGCCAGGAGGGATAAGTTTGGAGTAACCACAACGCTTAGGCACAGTCATAGCATTGGCAATGCTAAATCTGATACCAGCCCTTTGGCCAGCGAGAACGAGCTGGCACAGACAATTGGGATTATTTTGATAAGTCAGAATTTTATTGCAACAGGGGGCGCCTGGATACCCAGTATTAGTCTGCACAGCAGTAAGGCAAACTGTAATGGGCAGATAGTTGCTGCACTGCTGAGCAGATGCTAACATTATCATAACGCTCAGCATTGCCAGAATCACTGCTCCTTTACCCATTTCTGACCTCAAATTGCTCAAATTGGGTATTCTATGCGCAGAATTTGCTTGAATACAGTATCCTATGCATACAATAGAACGTCTTTTAAACTTCAAATTCAGCTGCTTTTTTTTACGTTTTAGTTGAACTGTCTTTGTCCTGTGGAAATGTCTTCACCACATATTCTGGCATTCGTATTTAATGCCCGCCTACCATGAATGGGAAAGCACAGAACTGTCATTTTTTGCATTGGACACTTGTTACCTCTGCAGCGGTCCAGATTTGGCTTAGCGATCAGAAATTTCTTCTGGTGTCGTGGTGGGCGCTTTAGAACTTTGTGACGAAGTCTTGGAATTATAGTTAGATAGCGATTTGGAATATTGTAGCAGCATCCCGTAGGACATATCTGACTTATAAGTGAGCATCGTGTTGTACATTGCACACCTCTGTAGCGATTTGAGATTTGGCCGAACGATCAGACATTTCTTATGGCGTCACTTTGGAAGAATCTGTGCATACATGCGTGACATTCCATCCTTATCCAAGGTCCAATTTTCAAATCCGAGATTTCCTCCAAAAGTTACATCTGTTCAAAGTGAAGGCCAATACGACCCCTTTCTAGTGTAGCCACTTTATAATCATAGAATTCATATATATCCTCTAGCAGGGTCCAAAATTAGAATTTGCCCTAGATGCCTAATCATAGAACCTTGCTCTAGATAATCATAGAACCCTGCTCTAGATGCCTTGACCTAGAGACAGCTTTGGTTAAGAAGCTTTGGTGTTGCCACTGATTGTTTGGGCAATGATGCATTGAATCTAAAAAACATGAGGTCTTTGGTATGCTTGAGTAACCTTATTTCCAAACACTAGAAAATTAAGTGAATTCAAAACAAATAGGGTAGAATTAGCTAGGACATTGTGTGCTTTTCTTGTTGTGTCTTTCAATTCCCTAACGAGTCCTACATTATACAAGATAGATTTCAAATGCATTTCCACATACTACTCCAATATACATGCCCTTCGTATGTTCCGCATGTACTTTATTTGTTGGTGGCTTGTAGGTCAATATTTAAATAAAGGACTAAGAATAATGAACTAGCAAAAATGCAGGCTTGGGGTGAAGGTTAGGGTGGGGATAGAGAAGTTACATTCACAAAGCTTATTTTGACATGATTGACTAGTGGAGTTTGATGGTGTGCTTCTGCTCTTGTTGGTGCTATACGATGAAATATTAGTTATGTGAGCTTTATGCGTCATTATAATGAATGTATGTTTAAAGTTGCAGAGCTTTTTAACTTAGTTACTTGATATTAGTAGAGATTAAGGCATTTTTGCTAATGAGCTTGTACGTATATGATTTTACTAGTTGTTGGATAGATTTCGTATTGTTTTCTGTGCTCATGCAATGAGCATTTAATGCTTACCTCGTGTCTACTTGTTGCTACATTAGCAGTGTTTTGGTGACTTTGATACAAGCATTAAGAAACGAACTGAAAGGTTATTAGCGCTTAGAATTAGTGCAAACTACACATATAGTTGCGTGATAGGGAAAGAGTGTGCAATTCCAATTACTTGATGTTACTAACGATTATCACAAATTATGAATACACTGAACTGCAAGTTTATGGCAGTTACCTCGTGTGCAGTTGTTGCTACATTAGCAGTGCTTTTGTTTGGATGAAAGTCTACTGTCGTGATTGGCGATACAATCAACAATTGTTTCCTACGCTTTATTCATGATAGTGTTACATATAGTAGACCTAGCGTGAATGCGCTTCTCACGACCATTATTGCGTTGCCTTTGCACATAGCCAACGTCAAACAAAAACAGAAAATGAGACTGGAAACTTAACAAATAGGTGATAAACACATAGGAAGAGCAGGGAAAATAGATCATGTGAACACTACATTGTTTTGCAACATGGTTCTATATCCTTCAACACATGCTTATAGCTCTATAATTTGATTTGGAATTTGCCCTATTGCATGTTCAATTGTTTACCTTAGTGCACATTTGTTTCTGACGGTTGCTTAATAGTATAAGCAAAGTGAGAAAGAAGATCCGCAACAGATGCTTTTCTCTAGAAACACATGAAATCTGCAAAAATGGAATGGAGGAAGGTAAAAATCTGCAAAAATGGAATGAGGGAAGGTAATTTGAGAGCAAATGATGCCCATCTTTGTGAAGGGGGCAAACATTTTCTTTGCTATTTCTAGGTCCTTCCTTACATACCATGTTTTTAATAAAGGCTGACAACAACAGGCGACGTTACTAATACAATCGAACTTCAAAAAAATAGTAAGATTGGATTTTAGAAAAATCGTCCATCTGCCTGGGAACCTTTTGCATGTTATGGGTGGTATAGCAAGATAAATGACAATTGAAGATATCGGGCATTAGACAAAAAAAATAAGAGCATTGAGAGAACTAATCATTAATACAATTTTCATACACACGCAGAGGAAGGATGATCGAAAAATGGGACAACCATTTTTTCCAGTTAAAAAAATCAATTACGTCGCAATAAAATAATGTCCCAATTCCTCAAAACTACCAAGCCAAATATTGACTAATGGTCCAGAAAAGGAGACAACAATACTATATTTTTTTCAACAGTTCACAAGATCAGAACAGAAGGTTGTACAGTGTGGTGTTACGTGCATTCTCACACATGACTGCCAATTTTACATGGCCATAATATGAAATGGATAATTCCTAATCTTATTCCCACTGTTTGATTCGAATGTTATGCCAAATCATAAATTAGTGCATGTCTAATTTATCTTCTGACGAAAGAGAAGAACTACCTTCTCGCCAATTAATCTGATATTCAAATTCCCAATACCAACTTTTCTCGAGTACACAATAAGTGCTTTAACAGCATCCCACATCTACATTTATAAATATTAAGTTAGACAGTATAGAATAAACTCAAATCAAACAAAATTAACGTCAATAGGAAACAAGTCGCATTTAATTAAAGTGGGTCACATGCCATTCCCACTTTTGTTTGGAACCCTGTTATTTTACACGAAAAGGACGAGGGAAAAGTTTTCGGCCTCTATAACTATCCAAAATTTGAGTCCAAGCATCCTATATCTTTCCCCCCGTTTTCTCGGATCGCGAGTCGAGAACACCAAGAATATAACTCAAACGAAGGAATTTCAGTGCACATTGAAAACAAAGTTGTAGTTGAAAAGGAATTTTTATTAATAAATCAAATAGTTACAATGTATTTTACATCGAATGCAGAGATCATGATGGTCTTGCTGTCACTACAGTTACATCATCATGGTAGGTGGTCCACCTTACAGGAAGAACGTGCGTGGCTTCTTCTTGCTGTCTATAAGCTTTGGGGGCAACCTGAAGAACATGAAATGCCTCACGAGGTGCCTCGTGGGCCACCTGCTGGCCTGTTCAACCTATTTCTCCACCCTCCTCTCGCATCTTTTCATCAATCGCCAGGTCAAATATGCTCGTTCCCCAACCTCCATGGATGTCATGCAATGTTTGCAAGATCCTTTGAGCTTTCTGGAGTTGCGAAATGCTCTTCCTCTCTTCCTCGTCGCTTGAGGTCCCATAGCGTCTGCAATCACGAGCACGCTTATCCCAAAGCCCTGGTAAGAGTGTAGCCTGAGCGGGATCTGTGCCATGTGTCGAGCCACCTAGAACAAAGAGAGTCCATGATTTACAATTATGGTGCCATTAGTCATGAGTAACAAAGAAAAGGATGCAGAATTCAAAATAGATTGGAGAGCATTCATTCCATATAGCTGCATCCAATCACACAAAGAAGCATACAAACGGTCTCATCATTGAGACAAGCAGTGTCTTTCTCCACTCGCGAGTCGAGAAAGGTCCTAGAAAATCAATGTACAAGTATTTTCATTACAGAATATAGTACAATTGTTCACATTTCTTTCAAAACTTCACGGGATTTTGCTCTGAAATCAGAGTTTACTAACCTTGATCACCATAATATTTTCCGTCCATAGCCTCATGATCGCGCTACTCTCCGATCAACCTGCTTGAAGTTCGGATAATTCCTAATCACATCAGCCACAAGAATGGAAAACAAGGATTCCGCCAACACCAGTAATAGATTGTAAGACAACCACTTATTCATTTCATGCTCTTCTGGTCGGTAACTCTTTGCAGTGATTGTATTGTCCGAGTTATGATAGCACTTGTAGGGGAGTCGTCTATGATCAGCGTGTTGTGTTTGTTATAATCCTGGTATGTTTCATAAACGCTTTTAAGCCTTTTCACCATAATAGGCTTCCCCTTCGTGATAATCGGATAGAGTCTAACACATGCTCAACCCTTTCGTTTCCCCAAACAAACTTGAACTTCAAAACAGGCAGGCCCAGTATACCAAGGACATTGACAATATTTTTCTTTGCCATACAAGACCATATGGCCATTTCGAATCCCCGGTCTAGGCATCATTGAATAATCTCTTTTCTCACGGCCGAGAATAGATGATCTTAGACCCTGCATTTGTCGGCTTCTATGAGGTGTTAAGCTCAGGGACATCATCATCGTGGTATACTGCAGCCAAGACTCCATTAACGTCAAAAATTACAAGTTTGGTAGGCCCGTCTGGATCCCATTTCGAGTTTGGCTCTGACCAGGTTTCTTCTTGATCAGGATCCAGAGCCGGGATCATTATTCTTTCAGGTCCTTTCTTGATGGTCCCACTGTCTTGTACTGGACTACCTATTTTGGATGCAGTATCCTCCTGTGCAATTGAATCGCCAGCAGATCTCTATGATCGTGACAATGATCTAGATTGATTGCGCTCGATGTCCCTGGAATAATGAAGGCCATCTGTTATGAAAGGAGGTTCTCGACTCACGAGTCGAGAAAGGATTCATGTAACAAATCGAAAAAATGTTGACTTGAAGGGTTTCTCGACTCGCGCGTCGAGCAAGAAACCCTCGGAAAGGAAAATAAACTCATCTCAGTCGAAGATTCTCCATTATTTGTTCCGCGACAAGTTCGTCTAAACCTTCGATATGTGAGGGTTCACCTTGGCTGTCATCTTTATCTCCGTAATCTTCGTCCTTACTACTTCCAACAATCTTCCTGCCTTGAAAATTGTAATGAAGCAGATTCAGGTATGACGTAATAGTCTCAACCAGGTCCTTGTTCCCAACCACTGATATTGGTTTCATTCCATAGAGCATAGCCCCTTGAGAGAACAAGCCATTCATATACCACTGGCATACAATCTGATCTCCCTCGACCAAGCTTGTAATGAAGTACTTGATAACTCTCAGCCGGATAGGAATTCTATGTATTGGACCTGTCGCACCATCAGTGCTGACTTTGTCAAGTGATGGCACATCCTCCATAAACCCTTCCAGAGTTCCATATGCTCGCGAGAAATCATGAACTTATCGACATAGTGGTGCTCGCTTGACCACCACTTGTCCAAGTCTGCATTCGACCTTGAAACCAGAACCATAATTATGTTGGCAAAACTTGATGCCTTTGGCAGGCCAAGTCTACACTCATGTTCTAGTTCGTCTATGGAATACAAGACTTTGTTGCTGAAATTAATATCCATTGGCCACTGTGAGACAGCAGTTGTCTGATTGCCCGGCATGCAGAAGATAAGGAAACTGAAAGTATCTCTCAATCATATCCAGACACATCTTATACCACTGCTCAATGTCAGTTTTTTTCATAAAATAGGGTGTGGTCTTCGATCATTTTCATCGTAAATAGTGCCACAGGCCCAGCCGCTAGTTCCAGACCACAGAATCCCTTGTGGCCCAAGGTTACAAGAAGGGAGGGGAGCTATCGGCAGTCTTAAATGGCACCACCCCGAATCCAAGCTTCCGCTTCAGAAGTGCCATAGCATGTTTTGACGTTCCGTTTAAGCTTCGTGTTGATGTAGGGTTGCCATAGCCAGTTCAACTCCTTCATGTCATCCTCATCAAGTGCGGTCTTCTCCTTATAGTAATCAAAATCATG
Organism: Isoetes taiwanensis; assembly: GCA_021234155.1. Taxonomy (NCBI): domain Eukaryota; kingdom Viridiplantae; phylum Streptophyta; class Lycopodiopsida; order Isoetales; family Isoetaceae; genus Isoetes; species Isoetes taiwanensis. Next base: position 3,461,379 of record JAJEKV010000057.1, on the reverse strand, counting down.
GCATGTGTTGGATGCAACATTGTAGAATTCTGTGATGCCTTCTTCCAATGCATGTCATCTCTTCAGGACTGTAGCATAGCCCTTTGCGTCCTGCATTTTTAAACTCCTAGTCTTCTTTAGCAGGATTGTCCCATCCAGGATTTTGCCCTGTAGGTCAAGTGTTTCTTTGTCCATGAGGCCCGGTATCCTTTTCATGAACTGCTTGTCGAACAACTTTGGGTCTGGCCGTGTTGGCAATTCTCCATTGTTGTCCTTAAGCTTGCCTCTTGTCCAGAGAGCCCAGATCTCATCCATTTTACCCAGATCACCTCACTGCACAGAATGGGGTCATATTGGTCAGATAGGGATTCCCTGCCCTTTCTTGGTATTTTCTTCTTTTTCTCATCTTCATCATCCCCCTCATCATATTTCTAGCCTCCAGAAGAACATATCTGCACATTTTCTCGAAGGTCTTCCACTTGTCTGAGGGAGCCCTGTTTCCTTTAAGTCACTGAGGACAACCCAATGCCTTCCACTGTTGTCGAGCGTGTATAATCTGGTCAGGATATGGGCTGCAATGAATAAAGGGAACTATAATTATTTTATATGGAAAGAGAACATACAGAGGGTTTGGGGCTTTCTCGACTCGCGAGTCGAGAAAATCCCCAATTACAAGGAAGCCCCTGCATAGCATTAAATTTAAAATTCTAGGTATTCTCAACTCGCGAGTCGAGAATACCCGGAGGAAGACAAAAACAGAGGGTGCGGGGGTTTTCTCGACTCACGAGTCAAGAAAGTCCCCAACTGCAAGGAGGCCTCTGCATAGCAATAAATTAAAAATTCTGGGTATTCTCGACTCACGAGTCAAGAATACCCAAAGGAAAGTAAAAAATAGAGGGTGCGGGGGCTTTCTCGACTCGCGAGTCGAGAAAGTCCTCAATTGCAAGGAGGCTTCTGCATAGCAGTAATTTAATAATTCTGGGTATTCTCGAGAGTCGAGAATACCCAGAGAAAGACAAAAAACAGAGGGTGTGGGGGCTTTCTCAACTCGCGAGTCGAGAATCGTCCTGATACAGGCTGAGTAAAATACTTTATGTAGCTGACACTTGCTACTATTGTATTCTGATAGTGGCTAATGCTGGCAAGCTCGGTGGGTGTATATCTGCTAAGAGAACTCTGCACTCCCGTTTGGAATACCGGTCCTTAATCCTCTGTGGGACCTACTTTTTTGTCTGCACACTTGTGCTGCCCTCACAGGATGCTGACCATTCACAACCCAGAACCTCACATCTTTGCCCTTCAGGTCTTCCTCAGTGCTCCACCTGAACAACTCACCTGTAGCTCTGTTGAATGGTATAACATCCGCAAGCATTGGGTCCGCAACAGAATGACGTACCATGAGGTTCAGAATCTCTAGCATGTGAGTTGGCCCCAGTGAATAAAACTGAGTCAAGCATTCCATCTTTTGCCCCCTCCTCCCCCCTTCTGCGACTTCTTTATTTGGTCGTCTGGATCCAAGAACTGGGAATCTACCATTTCGTCATCCTCCGCATTGAAATCCTCTGGAGTTCGGTTTCTGCACTTGCACTCTTCTTTGGACTTTTCTCCCTCTCAACAACATCCTTCGAAACTGTTGAGTACTTTAAAGTCTTAAGCACGTTGGATGTGAGCAACCCTGTGTTAAAGAGCTTCTCCCTCACCCTGGAAATCTCCATTCCGAGCTCCCTTGAAGTGGGCGTTCTAGCCTCCTTCATCCCTTCTAAATCCTTTCAGCCCAAGTTCTGGCAATTTACGGGCCCCGGCCTTTTGTCAGTCCCCTTGTCCTTGCTCATCGATGTAGAAGAATAATTGGAGACTGACAATTTCCTGATGTGGTAAAATTTTCCCTTCAACACGTCTTCCACATACAAAGTAACATGTCTTGGATCTGGGGCGGCAACAGAGAGGACCACACTGACCTTCATATACTTGTCGCCGGAATTTTTTTTATCCCTTTGCCAGAAAAACAGATCTTTTTCTTTTCCACAAGATATTACTTCGACATACCACATCAATCTACAGGGATTTCCAGCAGCTCTGTCTCCAATCCTTCAAGAACGAAGAATGGATTTTTACCAGTGATGACGAGTGTCTCTGCCATAAATGCTGCAAGGCTAAAATGTCAGAACAGGTAGACGAATCGAATTAAAATTTAGATCTTATCGGGAGGCATGGTCTCTCGTCTCTTCATTCCACTAGAACCTGGCGCCGATCCGGTACCCGGCTTCTTTGTTGGAGTCATCATGTCTTGATGCTGGCACTGTCTCTTGCTGCTCGAATTCCCTTCTAAACTTAGTCTCTTCTAGGACTGTGATTTTGGGACTGCACGTTAAAAACAGGTTCCGCGTGTTCTTAAATTTGAAATTAAGGACATACAATCATTCAAAGGAAAAAAGCGGGCTAAGGGTACAACACTGCCATCTTTGGCCCGCCCAAACACTAATTCGAACTTTTACATTTCGGGGGACTAAGTGTATCAGGCGCAGAAGAGTTTATCGGGCGCATAGTTTTATCGGGTCTTAGCAGCCGGAGGTCGAGAGACATTCCGAATGCCTTCTCGGCATGGCGCCACGACGTTGTAAGCTCCTAACAGCGGTTTAGTCTGTATCTCCATCTAACTGAGTGTTCTGTTGAATATAGATGATTTGATCGACGTACGTGGGGCCAAGGTAGCAGCTGGAGATGAGCTAGAGGACACGAGCACTCTTCACTACAGCGCCATGGAGAAGGGATACACAAGAATCGCTTTAACACAAGTTTTTTATGTAGATGCCTTGTTGATGAGGCCGACAGAAGAAGCAAAGACCATCTGAGAGGCTGCGGGATCTGTGATACAATGGCCCAAAGAATACTTGCGAGAAGAAGTGAGTGCTTACCATTGTTTTATTAGGATGCTTGTTTTAGAGATCCTGTTAGGCATGTTAGACTTGTTTAGAATGTGGAACTGCTCGAAAGCTCGCTCGATTGGTTGTTTCCTTGTTGAGCATATTTCAGCGTCGATGCGTTCTCTGGGTTGAGAGATGCTGAGCAAGGGGGCAACCAATCGGAGTAACTCGCGAACAGCTCCATGTTTCGGTAGTTTTGGTTGGAATGCATTCCCCTGTGGTTAGTCGCAAAGGCCTCCACCCAGTCTGAGCCCCTCCCCTTTGCAATATTCGATGAAGATGGTTCGAAGGAGAGTGGTTCAGACTGGCTAGAGGCACCTGCAACTCGACACTGGAGAATGCACTAGAGCTTGGGCAGGTCAAAGGGCGGATGTGGGATAAGGATTCTGCATTGCTGTGTGTAAGAGTCGCCTACTCAACTCGTGAGTCGAGAAAGACCCCCAGCCCTTCTTAGGGATGCAGTTCAAATATATTCCCTCGTGGTTAGTCGCAGAGGCCTCCACCTAGTCTGAGTCCCTCCCCTTCACAATATTCAAGGAAGATAGTTCGAAGGAGAGTGGCTCTGACCGGGTAGAGGCACCTGTGACTCGACACTGGAGAATGCGCTAGAGCTTGGGCAGGTCAAGGGCGGATGTGGGATAAGGAGTGTGTAAGACTCAAGGGCCTTCTCGATTCGCGAGTCGAGAAGGTCCCCTAGGTAAACATATATAGTTCTCACATATAAAGTTCTCACATGGGACTAAATTGGCCCCAAAGTCGATACCACTCCAATTAGCAAACATCTAATTTGCCATTCTAATGTCGTAATAGGTAATAAAGTGCCACGAAATGGCGAATCTCCATGTAGTCCATAGGTGAGGCATCCCACTCAAGCTGGCCATCACATTTTGCCAGAACCGGTAATTTGTGGTCAAATGGCCTGCCGGGGCCACTAAAATTTTCGATAGACTCGACACTAGAGAATGCACTAGAGCTTGGGCAGGCCAAGGGCGGATGTGAGATAAGGCTGTGTGTAAGACTCGAGGGCCTTCTCGACTCGCGAGTCGAGAAAGCCCCCAGCCCTCCTTAGAGATGCAGTTCAAATGCATTCTCCTGTGGTTAGTCGCAGAGGTCTCTACCCAGTCTGAGCTCCTTCCCTTCACAATATTCGAGGAAGATGGTTAAAAGGAGAGTGGCTCTGACTGGGTAGAGGCACCTGCGACTCGACATTGGAGAATGCACTAGAGCTTGGGCAGGACAAGGGAGGATGTGAGATAAGCAGTCTGCATTGCTGTGTGTAAGACCCGAAGGCCTTCTCGACTTACGAGTCGAGAAAGCCACCCAGCCCTCCTTACGTTCCTCTTGACTCGCATATCTAGTATGCGAGACTGAACCCCTATCCTCAAAGGTGCTGGAGTGGAGGGATCCAGTCTGGATGGCCGCATTCTCGATTCGCGTTTCGAGAATAGGGGGAGTAGACTAGCGTTGGCTGGCTGAGCATTCTCAACTCGTGAGTCGAGAATAGGGAGTGTAATATCAAGGCGAGTATGAGAGAGTAGATCCTGGAGCGTTGGGTGGGTGAGGCATTCTCGACTTGCGAGTCGAGAATATGAGTGTTTGCTGGGTGAGGCATTCTCGACTCGCGAGTCAAGAATAGGGAGTGTAATATCGAGGCGAGTATGAGGGAGTAGTTTTTGGGGTGTTGGGTGGGTGAGGCATTCTCGACTCGTGAGTCGAAAATAGGAGTGTTAACTGGGTGAGGCATTCTCGACTCGCGCGCGAGAATAGGAGTGCTTGCTGGGTGAGAAATTCTCGACTCGCGAGGCGAGAATAGGGAGTGTAGTTCCTGGAGTGCTGGTCCAGGGGATGCACTTATACATAAAGGGAGTATTGCATCTGCATTCGGAGGGTAGCAAAAAACCCCCCTTGTATACATGTTTCTAAAAGGCAATTTGACCCCTCTATGTATAGATATTGCTCTAGATCAGTGCCTAAAAACACCCCTAAACCCTAAGTATACGTACGCAAATGGTCCATAAAACACCCCTCCATTGAACTCTCATGGGTTATACGCTGATCAAAAGTGAATCCCCCAGGAATGTTGGCTGGGTGAGGGATTCTCGAATCGCGAGTCGAGAATGCAGGGTATAGACTGCACCTTTCCTGCACGGGAGGATGATTATGTGTTAGAAAGGTCTGTGCAATGCTCTAAACTACCTAACATCTTCACAGTTCAATTATGTGTTAGAAAGATCTGTGTAATGCTCTAAACTACCTAACATCTTCACAGTTCAACCGAATGAAACATTCATAGTCGTTTCTTTTGTGTACATGCATGCTCTGCAATTTTTTCCTTCTATCACCTGTCTTTGGAGGATTCCTAGTCGGCAATTTCGATTGATTATCCCTATTCGGAGTTATAATTAAACGGCACATGAAACTGGCTTCCAAAAAAAAAAAAAAACAGAAAACAATGATCATGGTTCTGACCTGACCTGAATAAAACAAGATAACATAAGAAAAGAATGTACCTGGCAGATTTGCTGGAAGAAGAGGCAGGTTCCATATCTGATTCCTTGCTTAGAAGGCACTTGCAAATCAGGAATAAGGTTTGTCGGATTGGAAATTGTATCATGGGATAGTCTGATCCTCTAAATACTATAAAAGAAAGAAGGGAGTAAGAATACAGTAAAGCACATGGAAATAACAAGATCAATAATAAAAATAGTGCTAAAAACTTACTAAAAAGACTCGATCTGCACGAAAACTTCGGCGTTGGATGCGTCACAATCCGTCCACCAGGCGACTGTCATAAGAATAGGTCCCTCTATTGTTCATCGGTCGATCGCCCAGCAGGTTCCGGCTTGCAAAAAACAAAGGAGGATGAAGGAGTGTGACAAAACAGGGGAGGATGAATCGGTCGGTACAGAGGAAGGAGAAGAGTGCAGTTATTTCTGGTTGCACCCTCGATCCTCGCAAAAGTGCCTTAGTGAATGTCTGGCACGTACAAGCCATGCCATGTGTGACGTGGGTGTCCGAAATGCTGCAGTCGCTGAGGAATTGACACGTAGCCATAAGAATATATTATGTTATAGTTTTAATATTAATGGTTATATATATGGTTATGATATTTGGTTATGATATGTTATATGGTTTTAATATTTATGGTTATATGTTATATACACGGTTATGGTGTTACATGATTATATGGTTATATTTTATTGTTTATTGTTTTGTAGTGTTCATGGTTATATGGTTATAATGTATCTTCTTTCATTTAGAGCATGTGAGATAAGCAGAATGGAGCCAAGCAAGCCAAACATAGAACATTGCCCTAGGATCCAATGGAGGAAGATGTATTGCTTATTGTTGCACCCATGAAGGATACTTTGTGCTAGTAAGGCCTGACGATGAGGATTGTCCAATATGGTTAGGGGTGGCACTCTCTGATGTTACCACCACCATGCCTGATGGAGAGGAGTTGCGTCCTTGATTCCAAATTCAATATTGAGAGCCCATTGGAAGGCACAAGAAGGGCAACTTGAAGGAGCAATACACCGACCGCTGGGAGAAGAAGTGAAGGGCAAATCATGCTGATCCTCAAAGGAGGGAATTGGTGGAGTGTGTGGTATGGTCATATCCAACTTGTCACATTTCAAAGGACAAGACCCACAAGATCCCCAAAAGGGAGATGGACAAAGCCATGATCAACCTCCATGCTATAGCACTGTATGAGGGTAGATAATACTGAGAAGCTTGAAAACTTTCTCAACTTGTGGTTTGTAAAATATAAGTGATCCAGTTCTTGGTGTATGATGTGTAATTCTATTCAAACATTCAATTCAAAAAAATAGTATGAGTTCCATTTTCAACATGAGACCCAAACGTCAGAAAGAATCTGACCCACTTTAATTAAACGCGACTAAACACTTATATATATCTGACTTTATATATATTCTTATAGAGGTCAGTATATATCTGACTTTATATATATTCTTATAGAGGGCTGCCTGACCGCTGATAATTGGGGCCATCTGAGCCTTCTAAATTGCCACGTGGCACAATGGACGGCTGTGATGGCTTCCTCCAGGTGCTGATTCTGTTGTTGAGCGCCAAGCTTGGTGTCGATGCTCCAGTCCAGTCCTTTGGGTATGGCCTAGGTTCTAGTGCTTCAGGTATGGCATGCGATGCGCACAGAGGGAAGGTCATAGCTTCTGTGTCTTTCTGTATTTTGTTGTGTGTTTTCGGCCTCAAGCCTCTCTATCTTCGTCTGGGTTCTGTGGCTTATGTTACCCAAGGCCTAATTCTATGAAGATTTCGGCCCCCAAATCTTTTATTAGTAATCGAAGGCGTTCATGGTTCTTGCCTTCTATACGGTTTCAACTGCTTTTGTCGATCCCAAAGGTTTAGTATATCCGTTAGGGAAACCAAGAATTTGTTGCCTTGAAGAATTTGTTGTCTTAAATGCCTTCAAGGCATCCGCTACTCTGTATCAGAATTCGTGAACAGAGGTTGAACTTGATCCCGTTGCATCTGGTGCATTTTTGCAGAGCTTATTCTGCAAAGATCCATGCCCTTTGCATAGTTCGATTGGGTTTTTTTGCTTGGATTAAATGATTCAGAAATGATCAAGATTCCAGAACCTCAGGATTCCACGATTCAAACACCGCAGCATAATGGCTCAGAGTTGCTGTAAATCTGTCAAACAGAGCGATTCATCTGGTAAATGATGCAGCAGCAGCCCAAGATTCACAGTTATGGCCTCTTCGGCGGAACGTTTTTGAAATTATGCATATTTTTTCGGCATGCGCCACATGCGAAACAGAGCCCTGGGTATACTTTCCTGAATAGCCCAGTGATGATGATTTGCCCAGCGATGATGCTTTTAAGCATGATGGCCACAGCGATGGATTTGGTCGTCCCTGGATTGGAGATTGGAAGCAAGGATGTGGCTCTGATTTCTGTTTACTTACAATTTTGGCATGATTCATCCATATTCAATTCGCTTTCTGGGATCTTGCATATGCCATCGGCTTTTATAAACCCAGGTAAATCGAATCTATCTTTTGCTTTGCTAGTTTGCAGTAGATTTAGTATTCCATTTCCATAGTGAAACTTTGCAATCGTATTTCCAGCAAGTGTCTTCCAAATTTGTTGGTTCTAGCCGCTTGGTCTAGCATCAAATCAGGTTGCCCTAGGGCAAATCGACCTTCTTCAGATCTGGATTGACTCTTTCGTTGCAAATTTAGCATGATTCACCCATATTCAATTCGTCAGATGAATCCAGGTAAATCGAATCTATCTTTTGCTTTGCTAGTTTGCAGTAGATTTAGTATTCCTTTTCCATTACTATGTCAGCATAGTTAAGCTATAATATAATTCTATATAATAGGCAACTCAAACTGATTATTCACTGTGCATAGTATGTCATAACAATGGCATATTAAAAATAGGTTCTTTATGCCAAATGAATGAGCATGGAAAGTTTGCATCAAAATACAGCCCAACATCACATCCCTTTGCACAGTGTATGAATGTATGAGGCAGGTCATTTCCCTTTTCATGTTTCAGCAAATGCTTAACGTGGAGCTTAAAGATTATGCATGTGTATACAATTCTACATCCATACTTAAGGTTGCTTAAATGCGGGACATGCATTTGGCTGAGGCAACTTATGATTTTTTTCTATCTCCGGGTGCTTTTTCTGACCTAGTAGATGCAGTTCCTAATATGTTCCGAATTTCTCATGACAGAGGTCCTCCATGGGGTCAAGCTACTGTTGTATAATCTCTCTTTCATGTCTAGTTTTCATTGTAAGGAATAGATAAACCAGAAAATGAGGGAACTAGGCAAGGCTCTTGAAGACTGCATGATTGTATTTCTTTTTTGTATTTGACTCTGAAGTATCATGTCTGTTTACCTGCAGGCGTTGATCGTGGACATCTACCTAGCTAGCAGATATGCACATCTCTTGTGGTGGGTAGACATCTTCATGACTTTACTTAGTTTTGCTTGCTTCGTTTGCAAGTCAGCTGAGGTAAGGATCTCTGTTCCTGCATGGCATTTTCCTTTATCCTTTTACCATTGGAATGATATTTGCGAAAAACTGTACATATGGATCTTCTCCAGGATCCATTAGATTTTGTGGAGTTCGATGCCCAGCTATTCCATTCTGCCTATATATCTTTTGCTTTTGCTTATTCTGGAACAGTATTCTAAGGTCTTTTAGAAATCTTACCTATTAAATCAGGGTAATGTGGTCGCTGAATCTATTCTAGAGACCAGAAGAAGATTTCTGAGTCCATTGTAAATCAGGGCAGAGAGAAGAGAAAGGAATATTAAATTAGAAGACAGGTTGTGAAAATGCTTACATCGCTTGCGTATAGAGTTTTGCGGATTATATAGAGATGTAACAAGCTTGGACGGAATTTTGTTGCAGGTATTTTCTTTAAAATAAATAGTCTCTTAGATAGCAACAGACTCCAATGTTCTTAGAAATTGAATGTTAATGCCAGATGGAAGCTTCAAATGATTGAAGCGGCTGATGTTGTTGGGCTTTTATTATTTCAAAAGGTAAGGATTTATACGTTTGTAGTTTAGTTTGCTCTAGATTATACTAGCATTTGCTGGGTCTGCATTGGTTTAAATGGAAATGGAAGTTTTCGTGACTCCACAAGCTTGCAAAAAGTGAATCAGCTTGAATTGCCTGAATTATTCTAGAGGCTAGAGTGATAGAGACGTGCCTTATAATTATTATGTGGGACATGAAACTTTCGATCAAGATGACCAAGTATAATCCAGAAGTTGCATTTTGAGCATTATAAAAGCATGTAAAGCTACAGACGAGGCATGCACTTATAGATATGTATGCCCATATATGGAGACTTGGATACGGCGTCTAGGAGCTTTGGAAGATTACCAAGTAAACATGTAGTATCATGACACAAACATTGATTTCTGGATATGGGCAGCATGCATAAGATAGAACTGTAGTTGCAGAACCCAAGCAAAGATAGAGCAGACGATGTTATTGATGGTAAGAGGTAAATTAATTTATAGCTTAGATGTCAATACAGATTGCATGCTTGATAAATTGATGGATAAGATTTGAAATGTCAAACAAGTGTTGCTTATATAGCTCAAAATTCTTCTTCATGCCCTGTTTACTTCTTACTCAGTTTTTTCAATTTTCTATTCACTTTCTTGCTCCTATGAAGATCATCTGCACGTTCTCTAACAACACATTGAAACGACCTGTCAAAGTTGTCACCTGAAATGAAAAATATAAATTACTTAACAAACTGATCAATAGAGCCAAAAATTCCGCCAGAAGTGGGCATTAAGACGGAATGCCTAGTATGCCTTTGACTCTTTTTCTTCTATTTACTTCAGCCATATCATATTATTTTGCAAGTTCCCGTCTTGGAATACATTCCATGACTCTTTCAAGCTTAGGCTATTTAATGCTAAACTCTTGAGGACCACTGGATGATGGATGCAATGTCTGATGGATGCAATGCCTATTGCAGTTCACAAATCCTTTTCCATAACTAGGTAATGCAACATATTATGTTCCAGTTTGTAAATATGCACAAGGCATTTCCTAATGATTGCCTTAAGGATTGAAATTTCAAGTTGCAACAAATCAAGGTCAACAAGCTAAAATGAGTTGGAAAACATTTAAGGATAATAAGTTCTGGGTATTGTGACGTTGGCATCTTTGTGTCCACTTTGTTTGAATTATGTGAGTTCAAGACACACACTTTTGTACTTTTCATAATTTGGCTCTGCACATCCATCTTGGATTGGAACTGTTTGCATAGAATCAAGCTGCAGAGTGTAATACAATAATGTTAGCCTTGTGCATTTCCTCCATTATGTGGTTATCAATTGGCTTAGAAAAAAAATTACCTCCTTTTACATCATTTGCTGTAAAATGTTTTGGACAGTGTGTGGTGGAAGACCCATTGAAAATGTTGCTTTATCATATTCTTGTTCCCTGACTAATCCAGTGCCACATGCCTGCAAAAGTTAAGCACAAATTAAACTTTGTAACCTATGAAAGTATTGCACAAAGCATCTCAAAAGGAAAGCTTTAGAAATGTAAATGCTCAAAATCTCCCAAAAACTAATAACGCAAAAACAAACTTAGACAGCTTGCGCTAACATCATTTAGGCTCTATGCAATCCCAAGTGTGCCATGTCATTATGAAGCGACATTTTGATTCATTGTGCACGTCTTGAGGAAGCCTAGAGAGTCTTCGAAACCATGATTGCTGGAAGAATATTATGTAAACATGACTTCCTAGAAAATAATCAATAGAGACGAAATAGCTCTCACATATAGCCATCCCCATCATCATCCCCAAAAAAAAAAAAAAAAAAAAAGGGGGAGAAAAAGAAAAAGAAAAAGAAAAAGAAAAAAGGCATCTTCCATCTCTAGCATGCATGCATCTAACCTCGTCACCACATTCATAACACAGTAATCATCTTAAACCTTAATCAATTTTATGATTCTAGAGATGCTTTTCCAAACTCCACGTTTAGTGAAGCAACAGAGAAAGTCAATTACAAATCTATGAACAACATTCATGATTCCAACTTTACACCAACCCCGCTGCTGCTAGAAGCTTGACAAAAAAACAATGCAACGATGCCCATGCTCACACAACAGAAATTCGATACCACTGCAATACTGCATCTTTTTAAATTAGCAACATTTCGCCTAAAGTCGAGGTTGCCACTCTTCTCTCTTTTTTTTTTTTTTTTTTTTTTTTATTAAAGCAAGATTTTTATATTTTAATTAATAATAGTATGTAAAAACATTTATTTGTGGCTCCATAGTAGCCTGATATCCTAAGCATTTTAGCACAATCTACCCAAGTATGAAGTAAAAGGCAAGCATGCCATTATACAATCCATCTCCAAGACTGATCCTGTTATACCTGAAGAAGATACCCCGTTAAGATCCACCTCCGAAAAGGCAAATGCAATGGACGAACAAAAAAAGTGGGAGCTTCTTCCCTCGCGTTAACTCGGCCCATACACAATCTGTACCTTAGTACTACTGGAAGAATGCAAATCCCTTTCCAATTTCTCGTACTAAAGAGTATACATTCTCACCATCTTCTTTAGGATACAAATGCAAAGGCCTCTCTCAATGGAGTGGTCCACTTCCACTTCAGCTGCCCATGGACACTTGCAATGGGTTTCTTCTTCCTTGCGCTCTACCAGCCAGAAGAAAAGCCAAAGCTTAAAGCTCCCCATCCCTGGCTGAGCTCATAACCCACCATTCAACCAGCAAGCAGCTATAGGAGCATGCGGTCCTCCCGTCCCATGTCCCACATAGAATCACATTCCAAGAGGTTGCCACTCTTAAATTACAAATGCATGAACACCATTCTTCAATAAGAGTGGTGAACCAATCAACTCTTAACACTCCTAATTCCTTTCTCTTGGCTCTAGCCATGTGTCCATCCTAATCCTAGCATATTAAACCTTGCCACTCAGCTGCCCCATTTGTGCAACCTCATCAACACATTACTATTAAAAAAAAAAGGGATAAAAACTAGCAACTCAAGGAATTCTAACATTAAAAGGCTTGAAAACTTTGCTGCTCTCCCATCCTCCCTTGCGCCTGCTCCAACGATACTAACAGCACATTAGGGTATCTAAAGGGCATCAACTCCAAATGTTCTTTGCCTTATCCATGCATCATGCATCAGCCCAAAATTATACTCACCAAAAATGAAAATTCTTGCTACTCACCTACGCCCCTTTGCACCTGCCCCAATGGTGCGTGACTTGGGAATCTACGAAATATCGTGAAGAATCTATGGAAATCTATATAATAGCCTACAAAATCTAAGAGGGATCTCATAAAATCTAAGGGAATCTATGGCAATCTTCCTAAAATCTTGAAAATCCGAGGATATCTCATAAAATGTAAGTGAATGTAAAGGAATCTTCATAAAGTCCTTGGGAATATAGGGGAATCTTGGAGTATCTAAGGTAATCCTCATAGAATCTAAGGGAATTTCATAAAATCTATGGGAACCTTGCTACTCGCCTACCCAACTTTGCAGCATAGAAACATGCTAAAATTGGAACATGCACCATACAACGATGACGGCGCCTTCATTGAATTTAAGGGAATCTCCATAGAATCTAAGGAAATCTCACAAAACGTAAGAGAATCTAAGAGAATCTGATGCAATCTCGTAAAATTTGAGAGAACTTAAATCCTAGAATAAGGAAATCTCATAAAAAGGGAGGATCTCCGCAAATTTTTAGAAAACTGGAACATGGACAAACTAGAACATGCACACACTAGAATATGCACCGTAGGATCGATTAAAAAACTTGTATATATATATTTTTGAAGAACTGAGATACTTATATTAAAAGAATGGCAATGATACAAGACAAGTAGTGAGGAAAAAGAATGCCCCAAATTAAAGGGACAAAGACACCTCAGCACTCCATACTAAAAAACTAGTGCGTAAACTTCCAATCACCTCTAGTAATCACTGTACAAACTCCCCAACCGCATTTACAATGTGCAAAATATCTCGCCAGATGCAAAACTTTGTCTCCTCTAGGCCAATAAACACAAGAAAACTCTAGAATAACTTATGTCTGAGTCGTGGAACTAGAGAGGCTGCAGGTTGCTGAATCCCTTGAAAAATCCATAAACGACGCCGTTTCCAAATCAACCAAACCAACCATGCCTTACACAAATGGAAAGCCTGACCCGCTTCGGGAAAATTTTTTTTATAAGTGTTTTTAGTGTGTGCAAAGTGTTTTTTCTGCTTGGCATAGTCGTACATATTAATAAATATCAAGTAAAACCATTATTGATGAATGATTTGTAAATTTTTGTTTGCCAGACTATTAGAGCGTGATTCTACATTGTTTTAAGTTGGACGCCATTTGCATAGGCAAAATATTATTTCATATCAAACCTCCTGCCTGTAACTTGGTTGGGTCCATCTTGCTAGTGGATCCCATTTATGCATCTTATATCTACATATGACCTAATATTACCTCAAAAAAACTTGTAATACATGCTAGAAGGTATTGTTGCCATGTTGCCAGGAGGGCTTATTCACCTTTTGCAGTGGCCAAACATGCCTACTTACAAGTCTAGCTAGCATCCAAGTGATCCGATTTCAACTACGTTTATGAATGAATGGGCGAATAATTTCTTATGGTACAGTGAACAGTAGCAGAAACGAAACCTAATGAACAGTAACATTTTCATTGCCGAAATGCTGAAGTACAGGTCGAAAATCCAAGCCGCTTCACATTCGAATCGATTTGTTCTTCTAGACATCCGATAGCTCAAACTGTAACTTTGTCAGATTCAGCTTAAAACAAACACACACATGGCCGAAAAGTCCAGCGATGCAACACCTAAAGAACAAAAGCAACTACTTGTTCCAGAAGATCAGAGATTTATCTGTACTTCACATCATTTCTTATTTTCTGCATATCTATGGTACTGGAGATCTCACTAATACTGTAACAAAATACTTGCACATCGAAAATACTTGCTTATAAACCATTTTTGCAGACATTATGCAGATGATATTTACCAAAGTCTATATCACAAGTTGAATCACAGCCATGCTTAACAAGTAGACAAACTATCCACAAAGGACCAGCGTGGCCTTGTTTATTTAAATAAGCACAAATTGCATTGAACTATGAGAAAAACAGTCACTACTGCTTGACAGAACTAAAAATCTGGAAGTAGGATAATCTGATTCACAGTAAAATTCTGGTCTGAGGCATCTTAATGCCAACATAAAATCTTGGTTGCACATAACAATTGCTCCAATCTACCATGTCTTCCTACAAAAAGTCTTCTGCTGCCTCATCATCTACATAGCAACATGATTTATACTTGGCTGTTTGCAAAATTGGAGAATGGCAGGAGGCCATGATTGATGCTAATTGTTCTGCATATACAGGCAAGCAACTACCAAGATTATTTGTCAGTCATTTACATTAAAATAATGGACAAGAATTTCTCAATAAGTGCAAAGAAAGTTTTGTTACCCACTAGTTCTCTGGTTCCACGAAGTCTGCAGTTGCCACCTCCTCGTCATCTTCATCTTCAATATTTTTCTTTTGACTAGTAAATCCAAGGGATCTTGGCCTGTTACAGCCCTGCAATTCCATGACAATCTGACATAACGTTTTGTCCTTCTCTATTCCAAAGTAATTAGCACCCCAAATAGCAGCTGCCTCTATCATGGAGCCAATACCAGCAAAAGAGAAAGGGACATCATTGATCATGTATGTTCTTCTCCGTTCCATGTTCCTTTTCTTTGCAATTACTTCAACACTTTTAAACATATCCATTGTGCACATACAAACAAGATAGCCTTTATCATCCAAGCAAAGGTTACCAATAGAGAAGCAATCATCTATGAGCTGGCTGTCACACTGGTTCTAATCAGGGATATGTGGGTGACCAATAGTAGGATATTGGTTGTTGGGAAGATCAATCAGCAAAAGATCAACACCCCAATCTCTGGCTTCACCATTTCTGCTACATCTTTTTGATGAAATCTTAACTGACTTACCGAACTCACGAATGACCTTAAATGGTGTATCAACATTCTTGGATGTCAAAGTAGCAGAAACAGTTCTAACATCTTCTGTTAATAGCTTCAAAAGCCACATTTTTGTAAACACGACCAGCTTCCATATCAATATTAAGAGGCATTTGGTTGCTTATTTCTTGCGTGTCTTGCAAGGTCTCTGAATGAAATTTATGCATTGTAGGTGTTTGCACAGGATCTGATTCATCGGACAATTGAATGTGTCTTCTCTTCCTTTGTACATTTCTTGTATCCACATCTCGTGTACTGTCACTGTCAAATGTTTTCATAGAAGTAGCACTAGCAGTCTTTTCGTCTTTAGAATCTGTTTTGTATCTAGCAGCCCAAATCTGCTTCTCTTCCTCAGGCATACATCCTTGTTTAAAGTCGAGCCACCAAGGGCAATTCTCTACCTCCCATTTTTTCATGGGTGGTTCACGATCTAACTGTCCCGGTCCAGAATACATGCATGATTCACCACTAGTAACTGTCCATGACTTCAAGACTGTTGGAAATTTCAATATGTATTTCCTTGCAAGTGCGTACTTGAAGTACCTGATATACATTTTAATGAGTTAAGAATAAAGTAGATGAAAAACATAGATTTAAGAAGGAAAAGAGAAGGAAAATGGACAACCTGTATGTGACACGCATAGAGACCGTATGAACGTCGAATGCTTCCTCATGTGGTGTTGTGTAGGACATTTTTTTCTCTATCACTTGAAAAAGATTAGAGCGATGTTGCAACCAAAATTCTCTAAACCAGGAGTCCAAATCATCATCATTGTGGCTAATAGCAATCTCGCTTGCCAGACATACTGACTCCATTTACTGAGTAGCCTTCTTCAACATGTGCTCCATCCATGTCTCCTTTTTAACTCATTCACGAAATTGTTTGTCATTGTTTGGTAACCCATATGTGTCTATCATTGCTGTGCCAGATGCCATAATATTGAGCCACTTATTCCTTTGCTGGTTACTTACAGTGGATTTAGATAAGGCAAACAGCTTCTCTAAAGTGAGTGCCATTTTCTTATTATCCAAATCTCTACTTGTAACATTCTTCAGCCAATCGGATTCTAGTACAGGATTTACAATTGCCAAATATTTTTGAAATTTGTTTTGCCATTTTCGTCTTACCTCCTTTTCAGCTTTAGCAACCCTGTCCTCTTTAGCAGTGGCTCTTCCATCAAGTTTGCAGCCTCCTCAATTACAGTCTCTATGGTGGACTGGTATGAAAACAAATCAGCAAAGCAGTAATTATTTACTTGGTACTCATTGGTTGAAACAAGTTTATAAAAAGTTTGAAATTTATCTGCAAGTACAGTTTCAATCAACTGTGGTACCTGGTACATAATTTTTTCGAGCAAATATCTAGTAAGAGGAAACCATGGCTCTTCGCCAAGAACATGTTTCTCGCGATCTATACTCAACCTGAGCTCTTCGGCAGATAAATGTGAAGTATATGTTGTAAGATCTGAAGTAGTTAATCTGTGTACACCATACAATATATCTTTCAACTTGATCCGCACCACACCTGTCTCATTTAATCTGGAAGGCCAAATAAATATGCAAGTTATAAACCTCACATAAAGTGGAAGTACAAAAAGTAACTAGCACTTACTGATTGATACGCTGCATAGCTGCAATAAGTTGTGTCTCATGTTGATCATCTACTTCCACAAAAGTGGCATGCACGGAGAAATGCATCGACCGAACATGTTGATGCCTCTCCCTTATCTCCTGCATCCAAGCATCTGTGCGATGGTTGCCGTCCCAACACAAGAACATCCTGCCACTAAGATCTTGTCGGTTGCTGACTAGTTCATCTTCAAATCTATCATTCTCTTCGACCCACAAAGGATCCCATGAAGACTTGACATTATCAGTTACTGGTATACAATTGCCTCTTGCGCCTGACAAAGACAATATGAAACTTCCCTTTTCTTGCACGTACCCATCATTTCTCAAGGTATCTCTCATTGCTTTAGAGCCCTTGGACACTAGATGAACCGCTTCATTTATCAAAATCCTGCAAAGAGGAACAGAAGGTGGAGGGCTCAATCTGACTACTCTGATCTCTTGCAAAATTTCAGAAATTTGCTGAACTGTGAACTTTCCAGAAAATTCATCTGTCTCAGTATCCTCTCTTTCTTTTGCAAGAATTGCATTCTTTGAAGGACTACCTTCATCTGTCTCAGTATCCTCGCTTTCTTTTGCAAGAATTGCATTCTTTGAAGGACTACCTCCCAAAACCTCTTTCTGATCTGATTGAATATCTTCTCCTTCTACAGACACATCTGGCTCAACATATTCAATAACTTGTTCTATGTCTTCTTGTGCCATATCTATTTGCAACTCTGTACGAAAAGGCTTAGACTTCCTTGATCTTCTAGGTGGGGTCCGAAGAAGAGTGTATACAAACTCCTCTTTATGTTGGCGAGTTACAACCATGCCCTTCTGTGCAAGCATATAAACACACAATTTCATCAAATGGCACCAAACAAGAGACTTGCATCACAAAAATACTATAAAATACCTTGAAAAAAAGTCACCACCATGCCCTACTGCTTCATACAAATCAGATGCTCATTTGATTAAACGGCGTCAAACAGGAAAACTGCACTTGATCACCAAAACAAATATGTGCTCATATTATATTCTTGTTGCCTATCAAGAAAAACTACAACCAATGAAGAAGCCCAAATGCAGCAAATAGATTTTATGCCCTAGCAATTCTGTAAATGAAAGCATGCGAATTTTCTAAACGGCGCCGTTCAGAAAAATGAGGAGCGGATTTTTGAAAGGAAAGGAAAAATGTTTAGGGTAGCGGGTTTAGGCGATTGGCGGCGCCGCCCATCCCCTTGAAGGATCTATTTGAAGGATCGGTTTGGAGGAGCAGACCAAAAAAGGTTTCTTCTTTGTCTTTCTCGCACCGCGGGTGAAGTCGCAAATGTTGTTTCCTCCTCGCTCACTTAGGATCTGCTGCAAACAGGGGTTTTAGCTGGGTGTATGGCCGCTACCTCTGGCTCTTATCTTTTTGTCTCGGGTTGTGATCGGGTAAGAAATAAGTTTTCGCTTTGTCCTTGCGTTACGAGAACGGATAGCGACTAGCATACTGACTTTTGTGCTTTAACAGGTTCGGCTCTTGCTTAGAACCGCATTATTCTTCGGCTATTGCTAGGTGTTCATGAATGATAGTTAAGCATGTTTTGGTCTTGGGCAGTTCTCACTAGCAATGAATCTTAATGTGTTGCACTCCTTCCAACACGAAGACCGCCGACGCGATGCGGTTGTGATTGCACCTTGCAATAATGATTAAGACTGCACTCCCTGCGATGAGAATGGTCAAGGCTGGTCAAGATATGTATGTGCGAGTGTTGAAAATGAAGCACTAGGATTTATGGCTTTGTGTTGCTTGCTTTCTTTTCGATCCATGAATCGTTATACGTGCATGAATGAAATAATATTGGTAATTCTCAAATAGGCGTGCTAGGATCTAATGTGGAAGAGCATGACAGAACAAGGCAGGTTTGATTGTTGGAAGTGTGCACTACTCTTGTTGGGCCCTGAAATATACGCTTTGTTGTTTTGGTTGTAGATACTAGTGATAGAGGAGCACCCTAGATTTATTGAGGCATTTGGGATGATCCATTGTTCTTTGTATTTAATTGATTAGGAGGACAAAGAATATAGTGGCCTCTTCACACTTGAGCAGTCCACCTTATATGTAATATTGCGGAGGTGCTTTTCAAGGTGTATTTGGTAATTGCTCAAGGCAAGGAGGCCTTTGTTTGGAGTACGACAATGGGAAAGTGATACATTTCGAAGGTTGGAGTTGCATTGTTGTTGCTCTATTTGTTTAAGGGGGATTCTTGTGTGTGATATGTGGATTTTACTAGAGTCTTGTTTAATTTATGCTGCCCTCTCCTATCCCAGCTGGGAGGAGGTGTGTTGTCCAGGAAAAGGTATAGACAAAGAAGGTCAGGAAAAGGTACGAGATCTAGGAGGCACTTGGTACGGGAGGGGCGAAGTGCTTTATAGGAGTAAAATGAAGATGGATCTCAAGCGAGGGGAGATTAAAGCGGTGAAGAGGATGTGGACCACCCCTTGGGGGGGGAGGGCCTTGAGAGGCAAATGTGTTCTCGGGAAGGCGGTGAGGGTGCATGTGCTTAGTACATCCGTGGAATGGTGCTAGTGCCTCTCCCATAGTACCTCCATAAATCTTTGGACTAGAGGTCCTAGTTAACGCAGCGTGGGAGGATGCTTCCTTAATATCTGCCTTCATCTTCTTGTATGTTAGGGGGAGGTGCCTTAGGTGGTTCTATCTTTAGATGATCATGGGATTTCGACTTGATTGGTGGTCGTTGGAGTTTATAGTTTTTTCCTGTTCCACACTTTTGGGTTCTGGCGCCTTTTGCTTCCAATTTGATCCATTGAGGGATCCGTTGTGATTTAATAATTCCTATCTGGCCCATTGTGGAGCCTTCAATAAGGCTTTAAGCCATGTACCTTTTTACTTATATAATATAAAAAAACGTGCCTTCAAAAAAAAAAAAAAAAAAAAATGAGGAGCCCAAATAACCAATGTTTTTATGAAATTGAAAGGGACATACAAGAAGAGAACAAGAACATATGAAATCTGTAAACGGCGCCGTTCAAACATAGAGAGCCCAAAATCTACAAATCTACAAAGAAAAATGGACATACCAGATAAGCAAATGGTAGAACAGAGGGCTTAGGGTTCAGGGTTTTTTGATGGATTTTTTTTTTTTTGAGGAAACGGCAGAGATTGTATTACTGTATAGGAAAATTACATGATCATACAAAAAACCCTGAGTAGGAAGTACTACTCCTGGGAAAAAGTGGATAGCTATTCGCTATCATAGACCCTTCATGGATGGCACTAAACAGAGTTCAAAATAGAAAGCACTTTAAACTTAAAGTTCAGAAGCATATCTACTCAAAACAGAGACTACTGTTCCATCGACTGTTTACAGTATATCCGGCACTCCCTCCAGTGATATGATTGCAAAGGCCTCATCTGTGTAGATGAACATCATGTCATCTAGCTCATTTGGGCCATAACCTGTGGAATCCAGCAGGTGCATAATCCAGGAGTCACGGGCCTCTTCATGGATTTTCTTTTTGGCCTGAAAGTATGGTTTGATTTCGATTAAACCTCCGGATGTCTTCGTGCGCAAAGCAGCCTCTCAAAGGTTATACAGCTGATAACTTCAGTCTTGACCCAAAACAGAGCATCAATGACTTCTTGGTTGTAAAGTGGAGCTGTGGCAGGATCCACTAGGCGCTCATGTCCCCCCGCATAGTGTCCTTTCAGCAGAAATTCTGTCAAGAACAATATCCAAATCATTAAATAGAATTGCAAAAAATTGAAAGAAACCATTGAAGGTTCCCAGGGAATCCCATTTGCGATCATATTTTAGACCCTTGTTTGCCCTATGTGCCATGGCTGCCTCAGCTAGGAGGATCTGAAAAGAGGCTTTAAGTTCAGATAGGCTCGGGGCCAGTCCTTCAATGGCCACTGTGTTCCTATGTTTCCAAATAGCCCAACAGGCTAGAGTTTTGAGAGTGCCCTTGAAGGATGATGTATTGTTGAGAAACTGCAGCAAGGAGGCATCATCAGTGGGAACTTGTTGTAACAGGGGTCTAATCCATTGCCAGAATGGAGCTAACCAAAAGGCGGTGAAGGCGTGGGGGCTCGTTTCAACGACCCACGACCCTAAGGGGCACATGCCAGATATGTTAGTGTCAAATTGGGCCCTATAGCTATTGGTTTTGAGGCTTTGATTAAGTAGCAGCCATCTAAAGAAGATGACCTTATTTGCACTTGAAGCTTCCCCACGCCCCGATAATGCATGCGGTATCTGTATCATGTTGACAATTCCATGTTCTGCAAACTTTGAGTTGACTCTTGTCAAGTAACAAACTATAAATCACAGAGACCTTATATCCCTTACCATCAGAGATCCAATTATGAAGACAGTTATCATTACCCCTGGGGTGCCTGGTGACTAAGGAATAGATTTTTCTGTTGGTCTCTGTATCGGAACTTAAGTAGTTAGCTCCCCATTCTCTCCAAGTCTCATTATTCTGAGGGAGCCTATGGTGTGTAGCCCGGCCGGGGCACCACTCCTTGTATTTGAGGGGGTGCTTGAGGGCCAAACAACCTTCATCCTCACTTACCAAATCGATGCGAAGAAACCATGACTGTCATTGACCGAGTCCAACTCCCTTGCTCGGAAGCATGGAGAGACCAAATTTCAGGCTGAGAGAATACGTCTCGAGAATTTTGGATCTTGAGGAGGGTTTAATCTGGTAAAATGCCGAGTCAGGGGAGTTGATGAGGAAGAGAAGGGGCACCTACTATGGTTGTGGTCCCTAACCGATATTTCACAAGTTTGAGAGCGGTGATGGACTTTTGAAGTCGGGGATCTCGGACTATTTTAGCGACCGAGAGCTTTGAGCTTGGGAAAATAGGTCTTTACATCCTAATCCTCCTTCCTTCTTTGGCAAGGTCAAATTATCCGGGGAGACCATTCTTGCTCCCGCCGGATGTATTCCCTCATAGCGGTTTCGGTTTCCTATATGATGCCTTATCAGCTATTATTACCGAGGAAAAGTAGATGTGTGTGTCTTGGCAATCATCCTGTTAATTATACCCCACGCATACCGCTAAAGAGAGAGATTTAGAGTACATCCGTATCTTCCTCTTCATCCCTGTTTACAATTGAGTCCCATAGTCGGGGTAAATTCATATTGATGACCCCGGAGGCAACCCTAGAAGTTTTGTGGTAGATTTGTGTCCGGTAACTTTGATGCCATGCAGCTCATCGATCGGTTTGCATGACAATGGTGCTCTTATTCTTATTGAGGAAGGACACGAAGCACTCCCAAAGAGTTGTAGCATATTTAGGAAATTAGGAAGACTTGATCCATCATTCTGCAGAAATGCAAATGTGTCATCGACATATTGCATGATGACAAAGTCTCCCATACCTTGTGGAAGTTGGAGGCCACGGATCTCTTTTGTAGCTACCATATTGAGTGTGGCCCGATTACCATTTACGCAACAATTAAGAACGGATAGGGAGCGGAGGGCATCCCCTGTCTTACCCCTTTTTGCATTCAAAGAACTTGGTAGGGGATCCATTGACCATGGCTGCAGCAGAGCAACCCGGCATCATTAAGACTATGCACTTTCCCTATCACTCCATCAAAGAAGCCAAGCTGTGCCATTGCCATATAGAGGAACTTCCAATTAATTGTATCATAGGTCCGTCTGAAATCCAGCTTAACTAGCATGCAGTTCTGCTTGGAGTGAAGGTTCCAGTGTAAACCCTCATGAGCCCCTATGAAGTTATCCAAGATGCTCCTTTCTGGCAGGAAGGCTGATTGCACTGGATTTATTACCTTTTGGAGAACCCCCTTGATTCTATTAGCCAGAATCTTGGCCAAGATTTTATATGAAGAGTTTGTGAGTGATATTGGCCTCCAATCGGAGAAGGCAACAGGAGCATCAACTTTGGGAATTAGGGCAATCAGGCCAGCATTTATGGCTGGGTGTACCTTTGGGGCAGCCCAAGCTCCCTGGATGAATGTGGTTAGGTCCTGCTTCATGATGTCCCAGAAAGCCACATAGAATTCCGGGGGGATTCCATCAGGGCCAGGGCTCTTCCCATGAGCCATACCTGTAAGAGTTTTCCCAATTTCCTCTGTAGAAGGTTCTTTGTGTAGGCGCCATCATCAATTGCTTGGTAAATTTGGACCAAGCTTATGAAAGAAGTGCTTAAGATTGGCCTCATTCACCTGTGAGTCAGCAAACAGGTCCTTGTATTTAGCATGGAAGAAGTCCAATAGATTTTCCTGCCCTGAGATCTTTTGGCCTTCTTCTGTAACCGAGATGATGCCATTGTTCATGATTCGCCCTTTTGCTGTCCTGAAGAAGAGCTTAGAGCTACATCGGTCCATGCAATTAACATTGATGCATTTACTCTTGATGATAAGACCCTTAGCTTCTGTCTCCTCAATGTTTTTGACCTTTCTTTCCAGGTGTTCCTCCTCCTTATGCAAATCCACATTGTATGGGTCATAAAAAATCCTTTGCCTAATTTCTTTGACCTGAAGATAGATGTCAGTTTTTTCCTTTTTCATATTTCCATTCCACCTTTTACCCCAAAGTTTCAGCCAGTCCTTTATCTTCCTCATTTTGTTTACAAACCCCTTCATTGATCCACTCTGCTGCAATGGGGGTAGGGATTTGTAGAAGTCCTGGAATTCTCGACAGAAGACTTCATTGTTGAGAAGGCTGGTGTTCACTTTAAAGGGGGTGTTAGCTCCCCTTTAAGCCCGAAAGTTGCCTACTTCCATGATCGTGGGAAGTGGTCTGATATTGAGTTCTTTGTGGTCCCCATTTATAATTATTTGTGGCCACATCTAACGACATCTTTAGTGTAAAAACTGTCTAGGAGACAAAACACCCTATCATTCCCTACCCTTTTTTTGTTACTCGAGAGTACACATTAGTTGAGGAGGGGGCTTGATACACAAAGATATCCATAAGTTTGTCCCCTTTGGAATCTTTCATTTTTTGTCATGTTCAACTTTTTGCCTAACTTCTGGTTCCACAAAGGGGTATTGTTGAAGTCTCCACTCAGCACCCAGCTGTCTGCTTGCATGGTAGGAATCCAGTCAGCCATGTCCTTCCATTGTCTTTCCCTCTCCTCAGGATCTGTGGATGCATATACATTAATTATCCCAACTTTGTCTTCCCCCACCCTAAGGAAAATGACATGCCATCTGCCAGAGGGATGGTGATATGACCCTAGAGGAGAATAAGAGTTCCATATTGTGCAAATCCCCCCTTTGGTACCATCAGCTGGTGACCATATGGATCCTCCATTAGGCATAACCCAGTTCCCCAGATTTGAGGCTTCAAAACTTGGAAGCCTATGTTCTTGAATAAGGACAATGTCAGCCCTCATTTCTTTCAAAGCAATGATAACTCTTCTTCGTTTCAGGGGCCCTTTAATCCCCCTCACATTCCATGTGACAATCTTCATGCCTTCTTGGATCTGGTGATTGGCCCATAAGGATTAGGAGTATAGACCTTTCTCTGCCTTGTTTTTTTGGTTGTTTGGGGGGTGAAAAAGGACTCTTCCTGAGTGTCTTCATCACTGCTTTCTTCATCATTCCAGAATTTTCCATGTGGGGTGTCCCCTATTTCCAATTCCAGTGAGCATGAGACCCCTTGGATGTCATCTTCCTGTTCAGGAGCCACCTGTGCCACTTGTTCCAACATGGGAGAGTTATTTATAATTAGATCAGTGGGTAGAACCATTTCTGATTCTTGAGTTCCCTGATCTCCATCTGCAGTGCTATCTCTTGTGAGGGGGTTCAGGAAATCCTCCTCAAAACTACCCTTGTGATTCTCATCACCCTGAATGGTCACATACTCCTCTTCGATTGAGGGAGCATCCTTAAACAGTTGGATAACAGGGGGAGAGGAAAGGGTTTTAGAGGGTTCTCCCTGTTCTAAAAATTTTCCACCCGAGTCATCTGACTCCGAGTATTCATTAATAGGGGGCCTACTTGGTTCCTCAATGGTCAGCACCCTAGCTCTGCCCTCATGGGCTGGGGTAACAGTCAGAGCATCTGGATCTACCACTTCTTTCCCCTTTGCCTTGTTCAAGATCTTTATCTCCATGTTTTCTGCTTGGAATCTGACCTTCTTCCTCCATTGCCTCTTTTGTTCTTTAATTTTTTGCTCCTCCTGATTCTGCTGCTCCCGGATTTCCCTTTGTTTTTGTTTCCTTGCTTTCCTCTTTGCACTGCCATTCACATTCTTTTTCGGTTTCTGGGCAGGGGTATTTTGATACCTCTGAGCTTTCCCCTTGTTAGGAGTGATCCATTCCTCCTCCCTTTCTATTGCCATTTTTCGCTTTGGGATCTCTGTTTTTGACCCTTTGCAGATGCCTCCGCCATGTAATCGAAGTCCACAGATAGAACATGGCTCAGGCAGACCATTCCAGGCTAGCTTTAATACTTTGGGATTTCCAAAGTAATCAATGTAATGTATGCTTTCAGGCACTGGTTTCAGGAGGTCTATCTGAGCCCAAACTCTGGGGGCTCGATCAGCTGTGATCTCCATAGCAATATAATTACCTGTATTCTTGAACAAAGAATACAAAGATTGTTCATTCGGTACATGGGGTTTAACCCCCCGAGACGCGACGGGCGGATGGAAAAGTTGAGATAAATTACGGGGTCAAATCCGGATACCATTTACGAAAGAAAAAATTTGGGTATTGGCTCGGCTGATTGTTCCTTTTTTTAGGAACACGATGGCGAGCGGGAGTTCTCACATTCTGCTATGAAAAATGGGAACTCAGTCCAATACATATTTTTGATTAAGATATCTTTGTCTTTTTCCAGTTCAACTTTAAGGTACTGTAAGCGGACCCCTTCGGGTCGGACACAACCAATGAGGCCCAGGCTAGAGAGATATTTAAGTTTATTTTCTACAGCTGGGTTTTTGAGCTTACCAACACAGTAGGAGCGTCTTTGGTCCTTTAGTTCACGCTTCACCACATTTTGAATCTCATTGGCATAGTCAAGAATCGGCTGAACCACCCTCTGCTGTCTATTCACCGGGCCTACCCCTGCTCCAGTTCGAGTGTTCACCATGTTTGGGAGGCGGGTTAGGAAATCTCCGAAAGCAACACAGTCGGATGCTTGTCCGCGCTCGAGTTTGATCAGCTCTTCCACAATCGCCCACAGTTGCTCTCGACCTCTGTTGCTAAGCTTATGTAACTGTATCAATAGTCTCTTTTCCAGTCCCTGTCCCAATCCATCCTTTTACATTGCTGTCTCAAATGTTATGTCCTTTATCCCAGTATCCAAGGCCTGACCTTCTGCCTGCTGCACGGTTTCCAATGAAATTCCTGACATTCCCCTTTTTTTCACACGGCCCCACTACCCGCTGAACTACAACTATTTTTATTTTTTCCTTTGTCTTCCTTATTCTACCTCCACCACCCTAAGATTTGCTCAAGACTTCGACTAACTATAAACTTTAACAGTAATCTTATGTTCTAACCAAGAACAGAACGGGTTGAAGACTCCTGCTGCTGACCTGTTCTTGTCCCCTACAAACTCACCCAGCCAAGATTCGGTAATCTGCACTTCAAGGTCATCTTCTATTGAAATGAAGGAAAAAATCGGGTGAAAGAGATCATCCGGGAAAAACTGGTGAAGCACCAAGTTTCTCCATAGGGTTGCATCTTCTCCCACCAACCAGCCACAAGCAATCTTCGATCCTTCAGAAAGGATGGCGAAGTGCCTCACAGCCATGGTTTAGGGTTCGAGCGCCAGCGTCCATTCCCGCCCCGATCCCCCGATATAGAAAATTTCTTTGATGGAAAATTTGCAGCTCACGAGTCTGCCGTTTGATCTTGGTTCGATTTTGGATATTGTTAAAACATTTTCTAAGTTTTTTTTTTTTTAAATACGAGAATGTTGGAAGAGATTACCATTTTTAGAATTGTTTTAGAATGTGGAGAGATTATCGTTTAATCAATTTTTTAATTTTTCCTTCATTAAAGAAAACGTTATAGGTTGGTAGGGTATAATACAAAATTAAAGCACTAATTTCAATGATTATTTAAACGTTCACCCACCAAAACGTTGTTCGTAATTATAGTACTTAGCACCTCTGCTTAACTTAAGAAGACATCAATGTATCGTTTTGTGAATTCTCACCTTGCTAATGACGACTTTCTTGAGTATTAGAGGATTTCTGAAGGAGCAGTACATTAATATTCCTTTCCGAAATTGTATTGCACTTGTAAAACAGAGCTATCTTTGCCAAATCTTTGGATTTACTAATAGTTCCATCTTTGTTGTTCAGAGGGATGGAGAGGATGAAGATGTGCAGAGGACACAAAATTTGTTGCCCAACGTTGATGAGGTTGGAGAGCCAACATTTCAAATGGAAGAAAAAAATGGGCATTCAATAACAGTGACAACATTGTTAGGAAGTTCCCCTCAATTTCCAATATCTGTTGAGTCCTCCACATCCCCAACTTTCGTAAGGAGGAGTAACAATTCCACGTTCTACAACATTCTAAAAAATCCCAACAAGAACAAGATCCAGAAGATACTGCAATATGTTGGAGAGGCTCGAAAGGTAAAATGTCTTCACCCATTTTACAATGATACTATCGTATTTGAGTTGCCATCTCAAGCAGAGGCTGGTAGTAGTATGGAAGGAATGCAGCAAAACATGGATCCCCATGTTTGGACCCATCCCAACAATAGCACATACACCTCTGGTTTTTTTTTTTATTATATGCACACTGTGAATTAGTGAT
The DNA here is from genome assembly GCA_021234155.1 of Isoetes taiwanensis. Classification (NCBI taxonomy): domain Eukaryota; kingdom Viridiplantae; phylum Streptophyta; class Lycopodiopsida; order Isoetales; family Isoetaceae; genus Isoetes; species Isoetes taiwanensis. The sequence continues at coordinate 3,433,494 of JAJEKV010000057.1, read as the reverse complement.
ACTAATAAATGGTTATGAATGTTACAGGAAGCAGGGAAATTGTAACATAAATGATGAGACATATGCAAAGACATAGAATATTGGGCTTAGAAGAATATTTCCCATCATGGGGGCACTTTGGGGAATAAAGATTGTGCAAGGAATTGATTTTAAAACCTGTAGACATTTGTATTAAACTAAAAACCCTTTCGTATGGACGTAAAAACTTTTTTAGGGTTAGAAACAGGTGAAGAATACAGCCGGATGTCGGGAGGATGCTGGAGAAAGAAAAAAGGCATTGGCTAATGAAGATACTATGGAAAAAGAAAAAGTAAGTTGGCAGTTAGGAAGAACACACGGTACTAAGGACACTTCCCTGGCCTTGACGGACTATAAATAACAGGAGTAGATCAAACTGGATGAGGAAGAATTCTTAAGAGCAGGGGCTGAAACCCTGCTCCAAAAATGGTAAGGAAGAAGGGAGATCTCAACCTTGCCACACGCAAGAGATTGGCAGAAGAAAAAAGTAAGGAAGGATGTAATGTAAAGAAGATCTTTCAATTTCGGACCTCTGTTATTAATAGGAGTGTCAAGGCTTGCAATACAGAAGGGAGCCTTGGTGGAGGACCTAGCAATGAAAAGGAGATTGGGGGTATGAGTAAAAATCTTGAGCAAGCTGATAAGGATCCAGGTGCTAAAGATGCAGTGATTAATTGCTCCACTAGTAATGTGCCTGGAGTTGCTGAGAGTCATGAGCAATTACAAGATCAAAGCCATATTGGAGCAACTAAGGAGAAACATGGTATCAGGATGCGCGCAATTAAGGTTTGATAGATGTAAATTTTATAAAGATCTGGCCATATGGATAAGATGCTTAAACTAAAAATAGATCTAGTTGGTTAAATATAGGGCCTAACCATATGGAGTATTCTGATTTATAATTGCTGGATTTTTTAAGAGATAGTATGTTTCTAATCTAGTAACATGGTCTAAATACTGTTTCATGCATGAAAGTTAACTATGATCCATGCATATGGCTTATTTTGATAAAATAACAATGTATGCAAACTACTGCTGCAAAGATTATGGAAATCAGCATGCAGAATTAATTCTGTTATTAATAAGACTCCTAGATTTTCATTAGATGATGTAGCTTAAGAAATGCTATAGATTATGTAGGCTACCTGATCTAGTTGTCTTCTAATTGCTATGCTTTCTTTTTCAATTGAATGCTGGCAAGGTGAAAGGGGATGACCTTAAGAAAGCCCATGACGCCTGCTATCCCATTCTTGTTCAACCATTCTAATGCTTGTTCTGGTTTGTGGGTGCAGGTAACAGGCTTTCTTACTCTTTGTTAGTGGATTCTACAACAAAAAGTATGTTATTACATGCTGGGAACACATATGACCCAGATCTGAAGTTTTAAACTGAAAATATGTTTAATTTGTTCATGTACCTTATGTTATCAGTTTGAAAAGGTGAGAATCCTTTCTGATTTCTTCATAAATTTAGAAAGTAAGAAATGTACAATAGGCCAATGGCTATGCATTGCCTAATTGTATTTAGAACTATCATTGTTATATTCTTAAAAGAATGGCATAAGTTTTGGGCAATAAATTTATGGCATAAAGTTATTTTAAGTAATTCTTTACCTATCTGATCATGGCCTGGTTATAATAAGTACCTGATTATGATCAGGGCTGCTAATTGGTCCTAGTTCTTACCTTTCAAAGGTTTTAACTGGACAAAAGTCTGCTGATGCGGATTTAAAGGTTTTTTTATCGCACTCCAGTTTGTTAGTTATACTAACAACTATGATCAAGATAGGCAGATTTCTCAGGTACTGCAGATTTGATTTCATACTAAGAATTTATTTTGTGGTGATTTAGGATAATATGCAATCAGAAGATCAAGATGTTTACAATTATTGCATTAAGGAGCTCGTTATGCTCGAGTACAACAAATGCAATATCAGCAGTCCAAATGTGGCGGTACAAACCATTATAGGATGTATCAGAAATAAGGATGTGCATGCTTATATTACCTTCAAAGAATCGAACCTTCTTGACAAAAACTTGTCACCAGTATCATACTTGGGATTCAGCGGATGGTTTGCAAGATTCCAGCTGATGAAGAAAGTGAACTTCGAATTATTTTGACTGATACCTATAGCAATATGAGCAGTATTTTGTATCAGAGGACATGTTTTGAGGACGAAGCAGCAAACAAATTTATGATTGGCATCATGGCATTGGAGAAAGCTAATAGCATCAAGCCCGTTACATTTGGTAAAGAAGATACTTCCAGCAAACAGAAACCGAGCAAAGTTAAAAAAGACATGACTGATTGTTTATTTTCCGAAATGGATCTTACTGATGAAGACATGCAGAGTATTGGGTATAGTAACAAGGATCTGATCCCTCAAGACGATTTATCTGAAAATTATAAGGAGGAGAATAAAGTACCAGAGCTGACTCTTTCTAATTCCACATGTTTTCCAGTAATAATTGAACAAACAGTGGAATGTTATGCTGTCCTATATGACCATGACCCATAGATGTTGACACATGGATTGCTCTTGCAGGGGTATCACAAGAAGAGATAATGACTGCCAAATATGCTGCACTGAAATTGGAAAAAACTTTCGAGACTCTTGAGGTGAATCTGCCATTTAAAATGGATTTCTTTGAGCAAAAATGCATGGTGGATGCCCCAATTGAAATAAGTCAGAAAGGCCATATGGCTTTCCCAAATATCACCAGAGATGATTTTTTCCTTAAGAGAATGTGGAGGTCGCATTGTCCTTACTTTAAATGTTTATGTGAGAAGACCAAGTTTTCATACAAGAAGAATAAGGATGAAGAATGCAAATGTGGGATTATATGGTTCGACCAAGGCATATGGTTTCTGATCAATCACATGGAAATGTCCCCCATGTCAAAAATGGTTATTATCTCAAAATTACTGAACAAGGAAATGAGAGATGCTGTTTTAGCATATATATCGTACCTTGAAGTCAGAAGGAACTTGATCAGCATGACTATATCTTTTGCCAACTATCCCGAGAAAAATCTGAAGGTTCTCTTTGGCAACAACAAGATGGCAGATATAGCTGAAAAGATGATCAGACCTGTCAGCTTTCTAAAAGGAAAAAATTCTGCAAATTGAACTGTGTTTTGGGAAAAGAAGTACTCTAAAAATCCCAACAGCTCAAATGAACAAAGAAAAATGATAACACCTAGGATGCCGCCCAGGATTACCATAGATCCAAAAATGAAAGGGCTGACTGCTACAAGGGATAACAATGCAAAAGACAGTGAAGAATATTCAATCACTAAAGGAGGAAATGAAATCATTTCGCTAGAAGATGACACTCTCTCAAAACTGGAATGTGTTCCAGATTCTCAGTAGAGAAATTTTTCTGATTTCTGCTATACTTAGCCAAGGGATGTTTTATCAAGTTTACCCTATGAGCTATGGAATCTACTTTTTCCAAAAAACTGATATACATTCTGTCTGATGCCATTTGGCCTTCAATCAAACAATTTACTTTTTATAATTGTGTTGTTTATGTGGTATACTATAAATCCTGATTTAAAATGTTTTTGTAGGCTGAAAACTTAAAGCTCAGAACAATAGTTAAAGATGTCAACAGATTTAAGCATCTCAGCACTACTGACACAGACAAAGACAAGAAGATAATTCATATGACATTTTTGTCAAAGGTATTGGATGCAATAAGTATTAAAAGGATGTTTCACACAGTCCTTTATGAGGTGTTGCAGGAAAGAGGTACAGAATTAGTTGATAAAACAATTTTTGCATGGAAATACATCAATCAAATCAGAGATGTAGTGTATAAACCTTTTATGGTTTTTGCTGATGGATCTGCTAACAAGTGCCCGTGTAGCGATCCAAATTCAGAAAAGTTCATTGACAAATCTATAGGGCACATTAGGACTACCAATCTGGAGATTATTCATAATAGTAAACTGAGAAAGGCTTTTTCTCATGGACTGAATCATATCCCGGATCATAGCCGTAGCATACAAGAGTTTATGGAAGAATTTGGTGCATTATGTCAGCAGTTTTTTAATATGCACAAGTTTGAACATCTGGACCTTACTGATGTGGATATTCAGAATATTAGCAGAATGCTCCAGCAATTGGTCCATTCTGAAATAGTAGAATTAAAAAATTCAATGCAGACCAAGAGATTTCTGTGGTTAGACCAAGAGGTCAAGAAAAATATAATCTGGCTGAACAACAATTTGTATGTTGCAGGACTTGATAAAGCAGCCAATAATGCAGTATTTATATGCCCCAATCACATTGCTGAAATGGCTAAATGCAGACTCAAAAGTGAGGATTTCGAAAAATGTCTACTAAAGCCTGATGATATAAAAGACAAATGCAGGGAAGATATTAGGAAGTTTATTGATGATTTACAGGGCCAAAACAGAAATTTACCATATCTTATGGCTACATTTAAAGCACATAAAGGGGAATATAGATGGCTAACTAATGCACATGACACATTGTACACTGACATGGCTGCCATTGTTACTGGCATTCTGAATAATTTTATTGAAATATGGCCTAACATCTGCTTTAAGATGACAACAAAGTACAGAATATGGAGTACCAAAAGAATTAATGCATGTTGGATGGTGACCTCATCTTATTATGTAGTACTGAACCTCCCAAATAAAGTACATAACGTCTTTTCAGCAGATATAACGAAATGTTACGAGAACATCCCCTTATTTGGAGATGAGGGAATCATAGAGATATGCAATGATATTTCTGACATGATCTGGCAGTATATGAGAGAAGAAAAAACATACTTTGATATGTTAATTAAGTGCAAAAATGACAATATAGTTGTCAAGTGGGCCAAGTCTTGGAGAAGTAAAGAATATGTTAGCTGGAGATTGATCACAAAAGAAAAATTCAAGCACATGAATACTTGGTTACTGTGCAACTGTTATTTGCAAACAGGAAATGACATTTGGAAACAGGTTAAAGGGATTCCCATGGGCTTTGCTTGCAGCCCAGCCTGGTGCAACTTATATCTTGCATGGTTTGAGCTCAGATTTATTTTAAAATTAGCCCATTATGGGAAAATGTCTGATGTGTACAGATTCCAGCACGCTGCAAGTTATATTGACGACCTAAACATCATTAATGGTGGAGGAATCATGGAATTCCTAACTGAAGATGCTGAGCATACAATTTACAACATGAAGTATTTAGGAATAAAGGATGAAACTGAATATGCTTATGGAAGCAATAGGGAAGATGCAATTGGCATGAAGTGTAACTTCCTCAATATTACTGTACAGGTCAAGGATTGCAACAAAGGCATTTTTAAAGTCACGAGATATGACAAAAGGACAAAACTACCATTTGAAATTAACAGGTTTATCAGAGCAGACAGCTGCAGGCCATTTGGACAGGCATCCAGGGTTATTATATCCCAAATTATGTCGTACGTGTATGCTCACTCTGAAGCATGGGATGCGGCCAAAGACATATATGGGCTCATTGAAGCTTTCAATAAAAATGGCTTTCATAAAGCAAAGATATCAGGAATGGTTCTGAATATTCTAGAAAAAGAAGAGTTCCCTGGTATTCTTTACTCAATAACAGATATGGTTGTGATACTAAAAAGTATTATGGAGTAAGTGAGTAATAAAATATAGGTAGGGTAGGGCCTTGGTGAGAACAAGGCCCTACTCTCCTTGTTGTCACCATATTAACTCCCAAAATGAGGGAAATTAAAAATAAATGGCCCCCCTGACCTACGGTAGGAGGCAGGGTTTTTTATTATATGCACACTGTGAATTAGTGATACTAATAAATGGTTATGAATGTTACAGGAAGCAGGGAAATTGTAACATAAATGATGAGACATATGCAAAGACATAGAATATTGGGCTTAGAAGAATATTTCCCATCATGGGGGCACTTTGGGGAATAAAGATTGTGCAAGGAATTGATTTTAAAACCTGTAGACATTTGTATTAAACTAAAAACCCTTTCTTATGGACGTAAAAACTTTTTTAGGGTTAGAAACAGGTGAAGAATACAGCCGGATGTCGGGAGGATGCTGGAGAAAGAAAAAAGGCATTGGCTAATGAAGATCAGTGTTGTTACGTACTTACCGTACCTGTACGGTATTGTAAGTATTTTATGTATCATACCTCGTAACGTACCTCTGAGTTTTTAACGTACCGAAAAAAAAAACCAGTACGTTAAAAAGTGTTGTTACCGTACCTATAAAATACGTACCGTACCTATAAAATACTTGTAAAATACTTACAATACCTATAAAATACCTATAAAATACGTACCGTACCTTTAAAATACTTACCGTACTTGTGTTGAAAACTCCAAAAATTTGAAGCAAAAACATTTCATTTTTCATTCCGTACGTACCGTACCTCCGGTACGGTATGCTAAGTACTTGAAAGGTACCGTACCCGTACGGATCCAACACTGATGAAGATACTATGGAAAAAGAAAAAGTAAGTTGGCAGTTAGGAAGAACACACGGTACTAAGGACACTTCCCTGGCCTTGACGGACTATAAATAACAGGAGTAGATCAAACTGGATGAGGAAGAATTCTTAAGAGCAGGGGCTGAAACCCTGCTCCAAAAATGGTAAGGAAGAAGGGAGATCTCAACCTTGCCACACGCAAGAGATTGGCAGAAGAAAAAAGTAAGGAAGGATGTAATGTAAAGAAGATCTTTCAATTTCGGACCTCTGTTATTAATAGGAGTGTCAAGGCTTGCAATACAGAAGGGAGCCTTGGTGGAGGACCTAGCAATGAAAAGGAGATTGGGGGTATGAGTAAAAATCTTGAGCAAGCTGATAAGGATCCAGGTGCTAAAGATGCAGTGATTAATTGCTCCACTAGTAATGTGCCTGGAGTTGCTGAGAGTCATGAGCAATTACAAGATCAAAGCCATATTGGAGCAACTAAGGAGAAACATGGTATCAGGATGCGCGCAATTAATGTTTGATAGATGTAAATTTTATAAAGATCTGGCCATATGGATAAGATGCTTAAACTAAAAATAGATCTAATTTGGTTAAATATAGGGCCCTAACCATATGGAGTATTACGATTTATAATTCTTTGGATTTTTTAAGAGATAGTATGTTTCTAATCTAGTAACATGGTCTAAATACTGTTTCATGCATGAAACTTAACTATGATCCATGCATATGGCTTATTTTGATAAAATAACAATGTATGCAAACTACTGCTGCAAAGATTATGGAAATCAGCATGCAGAATTAATTCTGTTATTAATAAGACTCCTAGATTTTCATTAAATGATGTAGCTTAAGAAATGCTATAGATTATGTAGGCTACGATCTAGTTGTCTTCTAATTGCTATGCTTTTTTTTTTTCAATTGAATCTTTGGCAAGGTGAAAGGGATGACCTTAAGAAAGCCCATGGCCTTTTGCTATCCCATTCTTGTTCAACCATTCTAATGCTTGTTACGGTTTGTGGGTGCGGGTGGGCTTTCTTACTCTTTGTTAGTGGATTCTACAACAAAAAGTATGTTATTAGCATGCTGGGAACACATATGACCCAGATCTGAAGTTTTAAACTGAAAATATGTTTAATTTATTCATGTACCTTATGTTATCAGTTTGAAAAGGTGAGAATCCTTTCTGATTTCTTCATAAATTTAGAAAGTAAGAAATGTACAATAGGCCAATGGCTATGCATTGCCTAATTGTATTTAGAACTATCATTGTTATATTCTTAAAAGAATGGCATAAGTTTTGGGCAATAAATTTATGGCATAAATTATTTTAAGTAATTCTTTACCTATCTGATCATGGCCTGGTTATAATAAGTACCTGATTATGATCAGGGCTGCTAATTGGTCCTAGTTCTTACCTTTCAAAGGTTTTAACTGGACAAAATTCTGCTGATGCGGATTTAAAGGTTTTTTTTTTTTTAAATACGAGAATGTTGGAAGAGATTACCATTTTTAGAATTGTTTTAGAATGTGGAGAGATTACCGTTTAATCAATTTTTTAATTTTTCCTTCATTAAAGAAAACGTTATAGGTTGGTAGGGTATAATACAAAATTAAAGCACTAATTTCAATGATTATTTAAACGTTCACCCACCAAAACGTTGTTCGTAATTATAGTACTTAGCACCTCTACTTAACTTAAGAAGACATCAATGTATCGTTTTGTGAATTCTCACCTTGCTAATGGCGACTTTCTTGAGTATTAGAGGATTTCTGAAGGAGCAGTACATTAATATTCCTTTCCGAAATTGCATTGCACTTGTAAAACAGAGCTATCTTTGCCAAATCTTTGGATTTACTAATAGTTCCATCTTTGTTGTTCAGAGGGATGGAGAGGATGAAGATGTGCAGAGGACACAAAATTTGTTGCCCAACGTTGATGAGGTTGGAGAGCCAACGTTTCAAGTGGAAGAAAAAAATGGGCATTCAATAACAGTGTATGGCACAACATTGTTAGGAAGTTCCCCTCGATTTCCAATATCTGTTGAGTCCTCCACATCCCCAACTTTCGTAAGGAGGAGTAACAATTCCACGTTCTACAACATTCTAAAAAATCCCACATTAGAGGTAATTTGAGATCTCATTTTGTCCCATTAAGGGATGCTTAAAAAGCCACATCAGCTTTTTAAACTGTCCAATAAGAGAAGAGCTCCAGTGTATTTTATTCCAGTATTATGTGGCAGCAGTAATTAATGCAGTTCTAACTAACTTTTGCAGTGTCATTTTTCTACTATAACTTTTGATCAAAAACTCCGATTCGAACACTATTTGTGGCAATGGATTCGTCTCCTCAAGATCTTTCTAATGACAACCCATTGTTATATCTTTTGGGATGTAAATATATAAGAAAAGAGCAAAAAACCATATTTTTTAAGGTTAACACATATGGCTTGTATTGAAATACATCATAACCATATATCACTTGAAAGATCTTTTCATTCTGCATCTACTGCAACAAACGCCGCAGCATTTTCATGAGTAGATCAAAAGTTATAGGGAAAAAACGACAGCAATGAAGTTGTTAATGCTGCATTAATTGCAGTTTGATGTAGAGTACTCATTCTATTGGAGGATTCTTATGGGGACAAAAGGATATCTCAAATTACCTCTAATGACAAGAACAAGATCCAGAAGATACTGCAATATGTTGGAGAGGCTCGAAAGTGTTAACCACCTAGTGGTTAACATTGTGCATGCACATATTAGGTGCATGCACATGTTAGGTGTCAGTGGTGGCAGACTGACACTTGGCATGATTAGGTTAACATAAGTGTAGGGATTAGATTTAGTTAGATGTACGGCTTAGATTTGCGGTCTACACTATATTAGACCGGAGCCTCTTCATTTGTACTCAGGTTTCATCTCAAATTTGGAGAGCCTCATTAGCTCACGTTCATTCACTCCATTCTTTGTACATATTTGTTCCCCTTGTTCTTGTTTTGTGATCATGAGCATGGCAGCCTTGTAGCATCCCGCATTCATGGACTGCTGCTGCAGGGTGCATGCCAAGAATCCAAACAGAAAGGTAAAATGTCTTCCCCCATTTTACAATGATTTCGTATTTGAGTTGCCATCTCAAGCAGAGGCTGGTAGTAGTATGGAATGAATGCAGCAAAACATGGATCCCCATGTTTGGACCCATCCCAACAATAGCACATACACCCATTTCTCTGGAACAGTCCGTTTAGTGCATTGCGCTGGTCATTTGCAATGTCAAAATATGGTGTGTGATCATTTATTAGCCAAGAGGGTTCCTAATGAGTTGCAGTGGCGTGGAACACTCCATGAAAGACCTAGGCTTGGAGAAATAAGTGATGATATTGGTTCTTTGATGTGTGATTACTGCAAGAAACAACCAAAATGTATATCCAGTTGTGAAGCTATTTTATATTATGTACTTCCAGACAATATTCATGACACAAGGTTAGCTGTTCATCATGGTGTGCACAAACATCCGATAAGAATGGCTGAAAGCAGAGAAGAAATAGCTAAGTATAAGCAGTTGATAAGTGTGTCAGCTAGGAAAGGATCAACGTCTAATGGCACAAGAGAATCTCAACATCTGCTTGCCATGGATGCTATTTGCAACAATTTGTTGGATAGTAATACTGTTGATAATGTTCAAATGCTTAATACTGAACAATTGGATGAGCTTCTCAAGAGACTTGAGCCATTATGCAATCAAAGAAGGTAATGAAGCATCTTTGTAAATGTTCTTCATTCATTGTTTAACGAGGTTGTTTGTGCACATAGATTGAGAAAATGGTTGGATGATTGTCGGAAAAGGAATAAGCAATGTATTGATGACCAATCTAGTATTTTACATTTGAAGAGACGTTTGAAATATGAGTATTTTCATGGTTCGAGATTCCCTTATCAAAACCATACAGAGAAGAATAAGTGCTTTGTGTTTAAGATGTCAACTGTAGAACCAGGATCAGGTGTTGATTTGGTGAATAGAATGTGACCTGGAGGTGATCTTGATAAATCTTGGGTCCACTTCGATCATGTTAAAAGGATTAGTGATTGGACAACCATTGCCTGCCACGTGTACGTACGACCCAAGGTATGTGCTGTTTTCAATTGTATCTATCTAGACTACCTAATTATTGTCATTCTATGGTCTATCTATTATTTCTAGCCTACAAGCCTTACTCACAACAGCTATATGTGATATGAAGACAGAAGACCTAGATTCTCAAAGACTCTTTTGGGAATTGCTAAATGAGGTCATGATTTCCAAGAATTACCCTCCTGCCAACTTTCATGGATTTATGGCCGATGAGGGCCAAGCAAATTGGAATGCCATAAGGGAAGTCTTCTTCAACGGGAAACATTTACCTGAGAAGGAACGTTCTTGTGTCTTTCACTTTGAACAGTGCATGCAAAGGCACACAAAGAAATATATATACCAACAACACAGAGAAGAGCACAGTAGCGAAAGGGGTGAACTTAACACAATCTGAAATCAGCAAGTTACAGGATGTAGGTTTCAGCATTGAGGGCTTGGGTAGACATGTTGAAGAGGCTGTTCCACCAACATTGGCTGGCAGCCAAAGGGCTAGAGATAGTGCTAAATCTCAGCTAAAAAGAGGTGGAAGAGTGGTGCATATGAGGAATAAACTAAACAGAGATAGTGAGATCCGTTTAAATTCAAGCTACCAGATGCAAGGCTACGTTGTAACTCGGCAGGTTGTGCTAAATAAAAACCATGTGGACTTTGTTATTCGAAAGGACAACAATAGCTATAAAGTCTCTATAAAAAAAGAGCCTAGTTGTACTTGTGAAGACTTCATGAACAGTGACATTCCTTGCAAACACTTGTTCTACATCATGCATAAAGAGCTTGGCGTGGACCCTATGGCAGACATTGCCTTGATACAACCAATATTGTTCGAGGATGTTTTACTGCGAATCTTGCCTGATTGATTATTGACTGCGAATTGATGATTCTTATTTAATCATTCCTACAATAAGGAGAATCATTAATTTCTAGTTGTGACCTTCATTTTAAATTTTAATGAAAATATGTTCTCATTATCCTACAGGCAATTCTACTCTGAAATCTCTTTTATTTTGTTTATATAATTTAACAGAAGGGGGAAAAAAAAACACTTTGCATATGTTGAAACTACACGCAAAACTTTTGCACCCGCCTGCTTCTTAGGAGAGGACCATGTCCATGAAGCTGGAAACACATGAAGAAGTATCTTCTGGCTACACATCCTGATCTGGAACAATGCTTTGACCCAATCCCATGCAGCTTGCAAATGTGGGCACAAGACTAGACAATGTTTAATGGACTCTCGATGAGAGCCACAGCAAGGGCAAAGAAAACTCACAGCTGGCTTAAATCTATGCACAAGAACATTTACCCTAATGCAGCAGTGCACCACTTGCCACAAGAGAACCCTAACCTTTGGTGGGGGGAGAAAGTTCCAAGTCCATGTCCAGACGGAGCGCCAACAGGAATCCTGAAGCTTCAGTGCCCACTTGTCAGAAGGAGGTAAAGTATCATGAATAACCAATGTCCGATAACAAGAACGAATAAAACATGACTCATCGACCCCGAATGAACCTTCCAAATCTGAAAGACCACCCTTCCCTGCAGGAGAACAGGAATATGCAGTGGAATACAGGAGGCCACTTACTGCCAGATAGCTCGATCACTGCTCTTAAGCCGAGAGCGGGCCTGAAAAAACTCCCAACCCGTTGGCCATGCCAAAACCAATCCTCTAAGGTGGAGACTGCAGCCCGAGTCCAACGGGCCTGCGTCCGAGCGTGCAAGCTGGCAGCCAAAGGCAAGTATGCCGGAGGCAGAGGAACCCACAGAAAAGAAGTGTGGTGAAATACTGATGCATAGTCTACCTGGAAAAGCACTCGCACATGCTCCCAGGCTCGCAATACACCCTTGAGAAAAGGTGACGCATATGGGAAGGGCCTCAAACCGTAAAGCAAGGCCCCAAGGCAACTTCACGCGGACAGATGGCTTGTGAAAAGCCACACAATTCTCGAGGGACTGTAAAAGCAATGCTGCACCTGGAGAGAACACCTCTTCATGCAGAATACTCCAAACAAACTTGGAGACTAACACCTTAGAATGCAAAGCCAAATCTAGGATTGCCAAACCCCCATCCTCTCGAGGGTGAAGGCACTTCCACCAGGCTACTTTAACCACTGCTCCTTCTGCAGCCCCTCCCCAAACAAAGTTTCAGACAATTCTATCCAATTCCTGAACCTTGCATTCTGGAGCTAATATAACAGACGTTGTGATACATAGGTGCTACAAAGCACTGACTTAGCTACAATAATCATGCCTGCCATCGACAACTTACTACCCTTCCACCAATTCAGGTGCTTCTGTAGTCCCTGCAAAATCTCATCCCCGACACCGCCCATAGAGATATCATCCCCAAAAGGAATGCCCAGAAGTCTGGTACATGCATTCACTTAAACACTTATAGTTGGATAACATCTATGTGGGATACCAGACTCCTTAGATGTTGCTTCAACGATTGGTTGAATGTTTGAATAGTGAAGATGGCATATAGCTAGAAATAATGATGTTTAATCTGGAAAAATGAAATCAATAAAAGCATGAGGACCCGTATAAGATAGAATAGAATAGATTTTTATCGTGCACGGAGACCAAAAACTTAAAAAACCTAAGGAACCTTAAACCTTACCTGATGATTAAATCCACCACTAAGATGTGTCCATAACAATGATATTACATTGAAATTGGTGATTGTCCTGAACTACAAGAAATGGATGTAAAAAATAAGGAAAACAAAAGCAGCAAACAGGGGGAAAAAAAGAATGAATAGGTTTTCAACATCAAGCTCAAAGTTCCAAAATTTATACATATAGATATATTGAAAAAAATTCTCACATACACAGCCTATTCATCATCAGTCGGATGGAGGACAATCCGACTAGATAAATGCCTGAATGACCGTGCAGGAACAATTCTCTGCTTACTTGAGCTGGATGCTCACAAAGTACACATGGGTATACATTATACCAAGAACAGTATGCAGCAAGAGGTTCCACACAAGCAACCCCATCCTGTTCTGCAAGTTTAGAAAAAAGCTTTGAGTTAGATCTTGCATGTTAATGGCTTATATAATCGGATAATATTATCCGAGGGGAGGATCAGTGGTTACTTTAAACACTGCGATCAAAGTATCGGCGCATCAATTATTTGTTTCACTGATTTACACATATAAGTACATGGGCAGCTTGTCTATCTTATACAAAATCAAGGAATTAAAATATTTATAGGAGCAGTTAACAATAAAATACCTTTCGGTGGATTGGATGCAAGCACTCACTCCGCCAACAAGAGAATAGAGTGCTATTTTCTTCCAGTTGAAAATCCTTAAAGCTGCAAAAATAGAAATAGAGTCACATGTTAACGGCAAGATTGACAATCCCTTCTAGAAAACATAGTAGAATGAGTTAGCATGTTTATCACGCACAGATAAACCATACGTAAAAACAATTTAATTACGTAATCATTCTTCAAAAGCAAGCACTCACAAAATTCTTCCAGGCCCGGAATGCTAATAACAAATATCAAAGAAAGCTAATAATAAATATTGAGATAAGTCTGGTGCTCTGAGCACTAAAGCCAACCTAAGCACGATTTTAGTTCTATTTTGAACTGAAATTTTGGTTCAAGATAAAAGCCCTATATGATTATAACCCTATCTTAAACGAAAACTTGAGCTCTCGATTGCCAAATCTGGCTCGGTGGCTGCAATAGGACCAACATGTAATTACACCTACACAACACAATACTCAACAAAAAATGAAGAAATAGATGACTAAATACAATAGTCTTGAGCAAACAAGAGGAACACAAAAGACACAGATTCGAATTTGAGAAAAGCCATGTGAAATACATTATTATGAAGAGAAATAATTATCAATAGCTTTGCTCTTATCTCTAGATACACGAAATAGAACCCTTGCCAAATCACAGCCTATTGTTTAAAAAAGATTACTTGGAATAGCAGCCACACCCCAGCCTAATAGCTCCTGTTGTAGACTCTACGGAAATGGAAGGGAGGTATCTCCTAATCTGCTAGTCGTTTGCTATTCTTCCAGCCACGATCTATCTTTGTGAACTAGCAGAGCTCAGGTGGCCGTCGCTGCCCTAAAGCGCAAACCCTAGCGCCAATATCAAAGAACCCAATTGCTTTGATTCTAGCTTTTAAGTCTTCAGTCTTCCCAGGAACAAGAGGTAGAGAATTCAACTACTACACGACCATCCAATGCCAAGAAACTAAGAATCCATCATATATTTAACAATCATCTAGTCAAAGACGGGTCAGTCCCTAGCTATCAATCAATCTATCTAGGTATCATACCTATTTCCCAGCACGATCACTTTTCATGAGGCATCTCCATCCTGCTAGTGTCCTTAGAACAAGTAAAGACCCCAATTTGATTTACGGTTAGGGATGATACTAGATTAGTCTAGTCAGTTATAACAAATACTTAGTCAATCGATTTAGGCCAAGTGGCACTTCAGTTAGGTAACTAATTAATTAAATAAGGTTATTTAATTGATTACGTAACTAACATTATTATTTAAAAATTCTAATTAAGTATATCCTCATTGACTTTGCTAACATAAATATTTAATATATCTATTAATTAATTATGGTGGCGTATTAATAGCATATAATGTGTTGATGCATCACAAATTTCCTCCAACGGTCCTTAGTTTTTCATCTTCTGCTCATAATCATCAAACATGAGTGTACCCTTTGTCATCTACCACTTCCAGATGAGGCAGACAGATAGTGATAGTTAGGGTTTCTCTTATAAAGATCCCGTGTCATTATATAAATGTTTTTGGTTTTCACAGCTTTTCGCTTTCGCAAGAAATATTTGCTCATATTGTAATATACTTTGCCACTTTCCACCAGTGTGATAGTGTAGACAAAGTACCATGTAAGATTGTTGAATGTTTTTATTTGAGCCCGTAAATTGTCCTGGTTCTCAAGGTAATATCTATTGAGGCTCTAGAACACCACTGTGTTTAGTAAGCTTTTATTTGAAAGCATGTCAGATACTAATAATATTTCATGTAAAACACTCTAGCTAAATATATTTTATTGGTCCTTTGAGTTTTATGCTTCTTGATTTGCTATCTCCAATTTGTTAAATAGCTTTAGATTGCAACATCATGACTTGCATGATTGAAGCAGAAAAGAAGCATAGAATCATTTGCATAAAAAAGAAAAATCAATCACTTTCCATTTTTTATCATTTCTAGATCATGACAAACCACTAGACCAAGTGCTAGAAATATCAATAATGACAATGATAGTAGGAAGAAGGGAAAAGGAGAGAGACACATTTTTACCATTCAAGGAGAACCAAGTTGCCAAATGCCGATAGGAGGGGTCATGTCCTCCATTCATCTAGAATGGGTAAAACTTATGGTCGCAAATGCAAGTGGTGTAAATCATAGAACTATCATCTAAGATATATTGATCTTGTCAAAAACTCTGCGAAAGGGAGAGGACCAAGTTCCACTGGATGCAAGCTGGGCAACTGGGAACCAAGAGTAATCATTACTATTAGCCATTACTTTATTTCCTCCCACTATTTTCCGACTTCTGTAGCACATCCCATTCTTGATCATCTCCATCAAAGGTAAATTGATGAACAACCCACCCAACCCACCCACCCCCCCCCAAAAAAAAAAAAAAATGGTTTTGCTTGATTCCATCTAACAATAGCTATTTATGCTTTTCATGTCATACCATACATCAATCAAAGTCCAATAAGTCAAGTATACCCAACAATGTAGAACAAAAATGAACAAAAGCCACTTTCCTTTCCGTAGAAGGGGAATAACACACAAATTTGTATATTAAAGTTAACTCTTGCATAAATATTTGAAGAACATTATACTTTATTAAGCTCATAATATTACTATGTTATATGTGCATTAGCAATAACATAGGTTATTGATCTAAGGCTGGTCTAGTTTCTCGCCGCAACAAAGTTGAAGATCTAGACAGTAGGAACAGTGTAACCTAATTAACAAAAAACATGATGTTAGATACAAAAAGAGAAGGTATTACATGCAATGAGCCTATAAGAGAGTAATGAGCAACATGATAGACAAAGAAACATAAGCTATTTTAACATGAAATGAATCCATAAGAGGCACGAAAAATAAAAACATTGTATATACATACCACCACACTTATAGCCAGCTGGGATGTATTTGGAGAAGCCGCAACGCTTGGGCACAGTCATAGCATTAGCAATGCTAAATCTGATGCCACTTCTTTGGCCAGCGAGCACAAGCTGGCAGAGACAGTCAGGATTATTCTGAAACGTCGCAATTTTATTGCAACAAGAAGCACCAGGATATCCAGTGCTAGTCTGAACAGCAGTGAGACAGACAGCAAGGGATAAATAATTGTTGCATTGCTGAGCAGATGCCAACATTACCATCATGCTCAACATTGCCAAAACGACTATTCCTTTAGCCATTTCAATTCTTGCTGCCATTCTGCAATCGTATGATGTATCCCATGCATAGAGCAATCCTTTTTAAACTGACAATCTAGCCACTTGCCATTTAAGACATGTCTACCTTTAAGTTGATGTGTCTTTATCATCTAGAATCGTGATGGAATCGTGCTTGGGTCTGCACCTTCCATTCTAACTTTTTGCTTATCACATATTTAATGAACGTCCACTTTGAATAGAAAAAGTATAATAAGTGTCGTTTTGCGCATTATGCACTTGTTCAACCTCGGAGCGTTCAAGATTGTCAAGCCATCTAATCTTGTCCCCAATTAGAATTTGCATAGGATAATTATAAAATTTGGCTATGAATATTGAAGTGTGTTTGTATTAAAAATTTGGGATTATGTACTTAAAATATGCCTATCCTCTGTAATAGTAATGGGCCCTAGTAGATCCTTAAAGTGATCACTTCTAGTTGTCCTCCGTAAATGAATATCCAAGTTGTCATACACCCCTCTCTTTGTTTCCAATCTTAATGTTCAAGTTGTCCCACATCCCTCGTGCTCCATTTGCATGCCTTGATGGAACGTTTTTTTCTCTTCAAATTGTCCCTTTTATAAATTAACCAATTGGGCTTGTAACAATAGTGAACCCCTTACAAATTATGGACAAGGAAACGGGAAAAATAAAATGTTTTTGTTGATCAAATTGCATGATGTAAAAGCTATATATATTTTTCTTGAAAAAAATAAGCTGGATAGATATAATTTGATTAAGATACTAGAAAATTGCTTATTTTCGATGGATGTTCCATGTGATTGTTCAAACAAGATGCTAACGCATCAATGGGTTGCCCGTTAGAAGACCCATTGACGCATGCACAACTACACACTATTGTGATTACCATGTAAGTAACAAGAATCGTTATTCGGTGTTTAATGACTCTTATTCGATAATTTGTGTTTATGGACTGTTATCATCTTGCAAATGATAAAGTCGATGTTGTTGTAGTTCCGATTAAAGAGAGTGTAGAATGCTTTTGTTTTCGTGATTATGTATGCATAAAATATGGAGGCAATTCAAATGTTTAGTGTCATTTAGTGGAGTCAATGCCTATGGATTGCTCTATGGACTGCTCCTGCATGCTAAGGGAGATAAAGATTGGAATTCCATATAATTAAAACTCTAGTTATTGGCATGAATGTTTGTTACTTATAGAACATTAGCTTCCTAGTTGTTTTTATTTCCACTACTACGGCCTCTCTTGTAGTTGTTTCTTTGAATAACAAGCATGTTGAGAACTAGTATTGTTCTAGCCATCGCCTTCAATTTTGCTTTTGCAATGACAGAAGTTTTTAGAGGGAATGATAAATTTCTCTTTGATTAGAATTTTTAGGCTTATTGTCTGACATAATTTTCTAAAGTTGATTCTTATTCAAGAAATCCCTGTAGTTCTAGCATCACCCAAAAGGATATATTCGAGCCTGTGTAAACACACTCTAGATAAGCTTCCTCTTCTAATGCATTCTTTTTTCCACCTCTGAAAAATAAGAATTGGACGACCTTTATATTAATTTGAAGATAGGTCGATTGGAATTTTTGGAAAATCATGAGTGACCAATGTTGGAAGTAAGACATAATGTCTTCATTGGCAGAATTTGACAATCTTTGATAAAATCGTAGAACAAGAATAGATTTAGTATGTTTAGGCAAATGTTATTTGTCAATTTCTTTTTAAATCATTATGGTCCATCACAATTTGATTGCTTTAGCCATATAGATGGAGAATACCACAAGATTCACTTATAAGTATGGACAATAGCTTCACAAAACACTAATGAGGAAGGAAGGAAGGAAGGAAGGAAGGAAAGGTATTTTTATCGTCCACGGAGACCAATCGGTCTATGGGACCCAATACAAAAGCGCAGCAAGCGGATTACTACCCGGATTAAAAAACCCCCGCCCCGAAGGGTTTTCGAGGGAAAAACCGTGGCAGCAATCAGCCTGCTGACAAACTGTTCCAATATACAAAATGCAAAAACACACAAATATATACAGTAATGATCATCCCACAATGCATACGTGCAAATATCCTGCACGCGTGCATGTGCATATCTCCCTCCATATACGGTATACAGTCTCCTATACCACCTCAATAATGGTGAGTGTGGTGAGTGGTAAGTGGTGACCAATGTGGTGAGTGGTGACGAGTGTGGTGAATGTGGTGACCACCCCAACAGTGGCGACCATAGTGGGAAAATGTGCCACTCCGAGGCGGAGAACCCACAACAAAACATACTAATATGGTCCTTGGGACATGTCCCCAAAGGACACATTTACACCCTCCTCAAATCCAAATGACTAATACAAACAAACTGGTCCAAAATGACAGTGACGAAACAGAGCCTCTGTAACTGTGGCAAATTTTGAAAGCTGATATCTTGAGTTCCAGAACTCCGTTTGACCTGCACCATAGCTCGTTGGATTCGTATCGCCGAAACACATCCATTGATGTAGGATAGATTGTGTATTATAGAACTGTAACCATCTGTTTTTACAGAAAAATGACCTGCTGTAACCCAAAAGGTCTCCATCTCTGTAATTGGAGCTATACCAAATCTGAATCCCTTAGAACAGCACTTCTCTTTCAAAGTAAGGCCTGAGATCCTTGCCATTTCTGGGATTAGGCAACAATTCCCCTTCTGGAGTCATCAAGTAGAAAGCCCCACCTGGTACCTCCTTATCGATCAGAAATGGGCCTTCCCATGGGCTTTGAAATTTGGATAGATGCTGCTTAGTGGTCCTGCATAACACCAATTGGCCTTCCTCAAATGGATTGACAACTTGTAACTTGTCTTTGATAAGCTTTACCTTCTGTTTATGCCTCATATTGAAGTCTGCTGCTTCCTGTCTCATCTCTTGCAATTGCAGTAAATCATCCATCCTATTATGCACTTGATTTGGAGTTGGAACTTCTCCTAAATTCTCATAATAAGGTAACTCCACAAATGAACACAAAGGAATGTCCAAATGAATAGGCATCACAGCTTGCACTCCATAAACCAATTCAAATGGTGTAAATCCTATAGCCAACTTGTAAGTACACCTGAAACTCCATAATGCACCTATCAAGGCTTCATGCCAATTTCTTTGATTATCCTTCACTGTTTTGGCCAAGATAGCTTTCAGAATTTTGTTAGTAGACTCAGCTTGCCCATTGCCCTGTGGATAATAAGCAGAAGCTTGCACATGTTGAACACCAATCTTTTCTGTTAACTGAGCTACTACTTTTCCCATGAAATGAGTTCCCCGATCAGACAAAAGAATGGTTGGAACACCAAACCGAGAAATTAAATTATGATAAAGAAAGCTTACTGTGGTATCTTCTGTAGCATGCTTTACTGGAATTGCTTCTACCCACTCTGTAAACATACATGTGACTGCCAAGATATACTTATGACCCTTGAAAGATGAAGGATTGATAGGCCCAATGTAATCTAATCCCCACATATGAAATGGACCAACACTCAAAATAGGATGGAATGGCATATTAATTGTGGCCTGTTAATTGTTTATGCCTTTGGCACTTCTCACATTTGCTAACAAAGTCTCTAGTATCCTTGTAAAGAGTTGGCCAATAATATCCCCAATGAAGGATCTTCCTAGCTGTGGTTCTGGCTGTAAAATGCCCCCGACAATCATGTGCTTGCTGCAATAAATCATGAGTTTGCTGACCAGCAACACACCTTAATAAGAGACCTTCTATAGTCCTCTTATAAAGAATAGCTTCATGCACCACATAATCAGCTGCTTGCACTCTAAGAGCATGCTTTTGTTGCTTTGAAAATGATGAAGGATAAGTCTGATCTTGTAAATACCTGTATATATTGGCATACCAAAGATCCACGGTCTCAATGAACCCTTGCAATACTCCATTATCCTGAAATGCTACTTGCTGGTCTGTTTCCTCCTCTATTTCAGCACCACTAGTCAAATAGGCACTTGGATTATGAGCTCCTTGAGCCATCTTAACATACTTCAACTCAAATTCTTGTATGATAAGAGCCCATCTTGTAAACTTAGGATCTTGGACAGTCTTGTTGTAAATGCATGGCAACGGGTTCACATCCATATGAATGTAAACATACTGTACATTTGCTGAATTCCATTGTGAAGGAAGAAGATAATGTCTAAATTTGTTCAAGGCCCACTTCAATGCTAACCCAAGATGCTCCACATGAGTCCATTTCTGCTCTTGTGGAGTTAACACCCTGCTAGCATAGTAATTCACATCATAATGCTTTTGCTGATTTTTCTGACATAGTGTGACAGCCAAAGCTTGCTTCCAAACTGTAAAGAATAAATGAAATGGCTCACTCATTCTTGGAGGAATCAGCAAAGTTCTCTCTTTTAATTGTGCGAGGCACCATTCAAATGCTTCTTGAGCATCTTCCTTCCATCTAAAATGCTGCCCTGGCTTCATACAATCCACAAGTGGCTGGGTTACTTTAGCAAAATTATGCAAATACCTCCTACTAAAACTGAGTTGGCCATATAAGCTTCTCACTTGGGATACATTTGTAGGTGGCTTGACCTTCTCCAAGGCTGCAATCTTACCATGATCCACTTGTAATCCCTTTTCTGAAACATAATTGCCCAATAGTTTTCCTCCTCTAGTGAAGAAAATACTCTTAGCAGGATCCAAACTTATACCATACAGACGGCATCTTTCAAGAACTTTTCTGAGATGATCCAAGTGATCCCTTCTTGGATTAGAAAATACTGTTAAGTCATCTATAAAGACTCTCAAAAAGTCTAAAATATCATGAAAAGCATATGTCATAGCTCGCTGAAATGTGGCTGGAGCATTTGTAAGGCCAAAGGTAATACCTTATAAGCATAGATGCCAAAAGGTGTTCGAAAAGCCGTCATTGCTTGATATGGTGGATAGATTTGGATCTGATTATATCCTGAGTACCCATCCAAGAAAGAATAGGCCTGATTTCCTGCAACAATATCCAGCAAAGTGTCTATGAATGGTGTAGGAAAATGATCTCTTTTGGTAGCTTTGTTGAGATCCCTGTAATCAATGCATACTCGGATTGAGTTATTTGGCTTTCTCACTGGTACAATAGAACTGATCTAATCTGAATTTGGCACTGGTACAATAAATCCTGCCTCCAAAAGCTTCATGACTTCAACCTTTACTTGCTCCTCTATTGCTGGACTCATTCTCCTTTGAGCTTGTTGGACTAGTTTTGATCCTTGTTTCAAATCAATGGTATGAACCACAACCTCCGGTGGAATGCCTTTCAATTCTTTGTAATGTCTTGCCAAAACATCTCTGAATTCTCGTAACAAAGATATCAAATCACGCTCCTCCTTGAGTAAGATCGCCTCCAATAGTAACCAATTCTTCTTGATTGCCTTGAGAAATATTGATGTTCTTGACTGAATGTGGTGGCTGTAATGAATGTGGTGAGTGTGGTGAGGAATGTGGTGACTGTGATGACTGTGGTGATTGTGGTGAATGTGGTGACTGTGGTAAATGTAGCGACTGTAATGAATGTGGTGCAGGTGATGACTGTGGTGAATGTGGTGACTGTAATGACAATGTGGTTCTGGTGATGAATGTGGTGAATGTGGTGACTGTGGTGACTGTAATGAACATGGACTGATGTGATTTACCTCATCCTCCTGAATTTGCACATGCCACCAAGCTGCTTGCACCATTGCCGATTGTGCTAAAGCATCCGCCACACTGTTTTGCTCCCTTGGAACATGTACCACAATGCATTGCTGAAAATAGGACTTCAAATCCATGGCTTGTTGATGTAAGCCTCTCAAATTAGCACTTAAAACCTGAAATTGATCCATAAGTTTTTGACACACCAACAAAGAGTCTCCAAAAATAGTCAAACAATCAACATGCTTCTTCTGTGCCAAAGTCATCCCTTGAATAAGTGCATGATATTTAGCCTCATTATTACTGCTTGCATTGCATGGTATACTCAATGTAACAATCTTCTTCTTATGCCCATATATCGGAAATACTCCTACACCTCCATAATTCTTGAGTTTAGAGAATGCACCATCAAAATACATTTGTCCTTCCATAGTGTGCTGATTTCTGCTGACCCCATCCATGCTTGATGTCAAAATCAACATCTCTACTTGATCTTGATCAATACCTTGCTGAAATAAAGTCTCCCCAATGGGTCTTTGAATGGACTCCTCCTGCATGTTTACAAGAGTCTCTTGTAACTCACCTTCACTAATACTTTCAAGTCTTTGGATATACTTATCTGTAACTTGCTGCTGTAAATGACATATTTCTGAAATTTGGGTACCTTTTAACCACTTGTACAAAGTCTTATCTTCCCTGTCACCCACTTCCAAGACATGAAAACAACTAAGACCTTGCTGCCCTGACACCATAGCATTCTCTTTGCTGATTTCTAACTGCGGGCTGCTCAAAGAAGGATTGCAAAGAAAGGTACCTTTTGCTGATTTCAGAGGATGATCTATAGTAACCTTGTGTTCTCCTTGAAAGATGTTCATTTCACGCTTCCTCCATGAAGTCTCAGCTTGTACGGCATCTAACCACGTACGACTCAGCAACAAAGTATAAGTTTCAGCATGCACACTCTCTGGAAATTTCAAAACCATGAAATCCAAGATTGCTTCCATCTCATAGACCTTGCATAAGACATTTCTTATGACTCCCATAGGTTGCACCTTCATTTGATTGAATGCTTTGAGCATCACAGTTGTCGGTTCCATCATTTTCAATCCAACTTGAAGCATTATATGGTAAGGCATTACATTCACTCCGCTGCCAGTATCTATGTTGGCGTCTTTGATTAAATATCCATTAATACTCACATCACAAAGAAATGGCCTTGGATCCTTGGATTGCCGGGCTGGTGGCTCCATTCTACTCTTATTGGTATCATTTGAGATGATTTGTTGGACTGAAATTTCTGATTTTGTTCTTCCTCCTAACTCTTGCAACAAATTTGGAGAATAATGCATCAATTGCTCCAAAGTAAGTGTCACTTTAGTGGCCAAAACTTGGCTGATCACATCGTCTTCATTTTGCATTTCCTCATCCACCATAGGAGGCATCACTATGGGCTGATTTTCTGCTATAGACTGAAACTGTTCTGTGGGCAGCACATTAAATTGCACCTTCTTAGGTGCTGACACCTTCAAAGCCTTTGGAAAAGTGGTCTTAGTCTTCTCCGCTATCGGCACTACTCTTGGTTCTTGAACCACATTTTGTGATCTTGTAACTGCATTCACTTCTCCAATCTCTTCTTCTTGCTGAAATGGGTCATTCTCCACCTCAACAAATCCACAATTTACTACTGATTTTGCCTTCTCTTGCTTCTTAAGCTCCTCAATAAGAGCCTTTATATCAGGCCCGGATCTGACTGAATGCTGGGCAACTCTGGAAAGTGTGAGACTCATCCTCAATGGCACCCGTTTGACAAAGACCGACAGAGCCCCGGTCTCCCGCGGGGCTTCCCAATCCACCCCGCCTCGATCTCGAAGATGGTGGGCACTCGGGCGAATGGAGGCAATGAGTCATTGCTTTTTCGGGGGTACCGGGAACGGGTAGAGAGCTGGGCCCGGGCTAACACGGGGTTGATGTGCTCCTTGTAATGGGCCATTTTGACCTGCTCTAGAGCGCGGGGGTCCCAGAGCTTGCCAAGGAAGCAAGCATCCAGGTACTCCCAGAGGGGCCGCCACGATCGGCCTCTCGTGGTCCACCTGCGACGCACCTATGCTCCTGTACATTCCATCTGGCGAACCACTCATCTCTCTTACCCCTCCAACAGGGCCCGAGCGGCTGGGCCCATTGCCCCTGGCGTAAGCCAGTGCGGGAGCCGAGCATCACCCATATTAACCACTTTTCGAAAATAGGCGATGTGTCCATCAAGGGCTGCCGTGAAGCGGCAAGAATCCGATTTCTGCGGCAAAATCTGATAGGGGACTGAAGGTTTCACCCAAGTGCGTGCTAAGAATGCCTTACACACTGCTCCAAGTCATTCAGTCGCCAAAGAGACGACCGGGCCCCAAACCTCGACCCCATCTGAAGAAGGGCGGGCTCGACCGATTGCGAAATACATGTGGCCCGATGTCCCCAATCATAGAGCTCTGCACGGTGACTGTTGTTACGCATGGCATAAAAGCTTTCGACTGTTGTCACAAGCGGATGGGCGCCTCCCCAGAGGCGAGGAGGGGAACTCCACCCCTAGGTACTTGTAGGTGGCCGTGACCTCCACAGGCTGTCCCCGATATGTGAGTGCAGGAGGCGTGGGGTGGCGTGAAGAGGATATGAGAACCACCACGGTCTTGGCCAAATTCACGGCGCATGCGTAGCCCCATTGAATGTGTCTAGGGCTTCCGGATGAGACCGCAGATAGCTTCGGGGTGTGGGCGGAAAGGTCAACATCGCCCGCATAGATGAGCTGGCGGATGACCTAGTGCAAAAGTTGTATGCCATCCCCATGCTTTCGAAGCAGGGCTCTAAGCGATCAATGTAGAGGCAAAAAGTGTTGGTGAGAGGGGGCAGCCACGCCGGACCCGATACTCACCGGGTGAATGCTTGGCCCGTCGGTGCATCTCGCCAAAACAACTCTCATAGCCACAGATATGGCATTCGCATGATAGGCAGCGGCAGCCCCGATTGATGCGATCTAGCCCATAGCTTTTCAGGGGGACAGTATCAAAAGTTTTCGAAGTCCACAAAGCGGCAATACAAGTCCGCCCGATGGTTCCTTTGTCTTCAATCGGTGCCGCTGATGTAAAGATATGGTCAATCGTTGAGTGACGGGGTCTAAAGCTCGCTTGTGTGAGGGCTCGCACATCTGCCGCATCGCCCCGCCGGGTCAATCACGCCGAGAATGCCGACCAACAGTTTGACAAATACCGAATGACCATGATCGTCCGTTAATTGGCGGACCGCTGTGGGTCGCCCGCCTTGTGAATGGGGACAACCTCGCTTGTGGTCCATTGTCGGAGGAAACCTCCCCGCAATGCTCATTGAACGGGGTAGTGAGGTCGGCACAACCGGCTGCCCGCCCATTTGAGTAACTCGCCTCGCGATACCATCCAGGTCACCGCCTTCCCATTAGCCGGCCGTTGTGTGCCCTCCACAACATCCTCCTCCTCTGGTGAATCAATGGGGACCATCCCCGGGGGTATGGGCCACGCTGGCCCCTCGGTGGGTCATAGAGCCCAGGCATCGCTCCCACCGCCTCGTGTGATGTCTCCTCAGTAGGGTCGGGCTGGCCTTCAAGCACTCCTGCGCCAAACGGTTCGGGAGGATGAGTGTCTAGCGAGCGTAACATCTCCCCACGATGCCGGCAAGGTACCGCCACTTTGTCTCCTTCTGGATGGGCGTGGTACGGTGGTGGCTCCAAGCGGTACTGGATCCGTAATGTGACTGAACTGGGCACTTATGTTTTTACACTCCGCATCAAACCATCGGGTTACGCTGAAATGTTGTTGCCGCCCCGGCGGCGCCACGGGAAGGGGGTCCAAAAGCACTGGCATTTGCGATCCCGTAATAGAGTAGTCAACTGGTCTGGCTCCTGCTCTAGTGTGGGGGTCCGCTAACCGCCGGCGTGGCGCCCATGAGCATCTGGCCAGAAGTCCTCCGGCCGCCATAATCTAGTCGCGAATCGAGGATGGCGAGGGTCTGGCATAGTGGGGTTCTAGCGCTTGCCAAACCATGTCCAAATAAAGTGGGAGGTGATCCGAGTCGACCTCCTCATCCCGGACCGGCGGTGCCCTCCACCCCGAAACGATCGATGAGATGCATATCTTGCGCAACTTCGAGCACATAGTCCACCACTTGACTAGACCCCCCACGATTGTCACATGCGCATGTGCACTTGCGGCGGGCCCGCGGTGTGAGGACTTGCACTTGCAAATTATCAAGTCAAAAATACCACATAACAGGAGCAACTGTCTGCCAAAGCGAGTGACCTGGCTGTCATCCGATCCACGTGGCTAGGTTGCCTCTGCGGGACGTAGCTGCAGGACATCGTCAGCGAGGGGGTCAAGTCTCATGGGCTGCTCTACTCCTGTCCGTGCATTGAAATCCCCAAGAAGGACGACCCTACCCAACTGCTTGTGCTGTTGTATGTCATCATATAGATCAACATAAGGGTCCATCCTATCCGCATCGGAGTGGCTGCGATAGTAGAAGGTGCTCTCTGCGTGAGGGAAATCTGGTTGACGAGAAAAATGCCCTTTGGTATTATGCACACGAACCCACAAGTACCGACATTGTGCAATGCAATGTACGGAGGGTAACCGAATGTGCCAAGGTTGTCCCAGAGTAGCAAGCAACCCCACCATGACCCCCTCCGTCCTCGCATGTGTATTGAAGACCGAGAAATGTTGGTAACCAGCCGGATCGTAGCTTTGTGCCCAAAGACTCCCATGTTTCCATGAGAAAGATGAGATCCATATCGGCTGCCACGGAGTTGAGACTGGCCCCCTTCTGCCAAGGGAAGCCTCGACAATTCCATGAGACCACCCGGAGGCACAATTCCTATTTGTCAGCCGTGAGCCGTGCGCGCGCACGCGACTGATGTGGGGAGGACGGGGAAGCAAAGGTCGAGTGAGAAGTAGATGGAGCGGAGGCGATGTGGTGGGAGAGGGCGTGGGACGTGAGGGAGCAG
Source organism: Isoetes taiwanensis (assembly GCA_021234155.1). Classification (NCBI taxonomy): domain Eukaryota; kingdom Viridiplantae; phylum Streptophyta; class Lycopodiopsida; order Isoetales; family Isoetaceae; genus Isoetes; species Isoetes taiwanensis. The sequence continues at coordinate 3,405,746 of JAJEKV010000057.1, read as the reverse complement.
GAGAAGGGGGGCCGTGGTAGGAGAAGGAAGCAGGGCCACGCTCACCGCGGTTGGGGCTGCGGGTCTGCGGCAAGAGAGGCCGGGCGAAAAAATGTGCATCCCGCCCGAACCAATCTGCGGCACCCCTTGGTGGCGAATGCCTCGACCACGACAACCTCATCTGCGTGCCTCCCATTGTCGCGGTGTGAGGTCCCGGTCCACGACTGGGGGATGTCCCCTTCGGCATCTTGCCCCGGGCGCAATATGGCATCCGCACTTTGCACATCCGCGAACCTTGAAGGAATATGACAATGCTGGTCCCCGACCGCCCGAGCCCCATGGCGGGCTGCTTTCGAGGGAAATGTGAACTGCCTCGAATGTCATCCGATCGAGAATGTGTGTTCTGGATGTTGTGGGCGAGACTCTCCCCTCTTACGGCATGCCTCGGACTACCCAGTTGTGGCCTCTCCGTCAAGGCTTGGAGTTTCAAGCTGTGGCGGGTCAAAAAGGGGCGGGGCCTGGCCCCGGCCGGGTGGTGGTGGTGGTGGCGGCCGGGATGGCGTGGGGTGGCTTGAGTCGGGCAAAGTGGTCCCGGCTACCCGGCATGGAGGCGTGCTAATGGGTAGCCCGATGCCAGCCGCGTCCTCGGCCTGTGGAAGTCGGGAACCCACGGCTCTTGCGGGGCCTGCTTTGCTGGCCATCTCACACTTTTGCCACTCTGCGGTGACTATGAACCTCGGTAGGGAGACCCTGGCCATGTCTATGGATGGCTGCCCACAACCCCTGGAGCTCCAGGCTCTGAGTAGCGAGGGCGTGCTCGAGCCCGGCCTGGCGTCGAGGCGGGCTTCTTTGCTCGATCGTACTCACGAAGAACCGAAGGCGTATGCGGCATGCGCAAAGGCGGCTGTGCTCCCGTGCCATGGTGGTGGCTTCCTCAACCTCTGACTGAAGCCGAGACACCGTGATCATCGTCTCATGCATTGCCCGCTCCCTCTCCTTCTTCTCCTTCCTCTCTTTTCTCTCTCCTCTCTCTCTCCCCTCTTTCTTTCCTCTCTCATTCCCCCCCTCTCATGTCTCTCTCTCTCTCTCTCTCTCTCTCTCTCTCTCTCTCTCTCTCTCTCTCTCTCTCTCTCTCTCTCTCTCTCTCTCTCTCTCTCTCTCTCCCTCTTCTCTCTCTAGCTTTATTCTAGAGCATTCTAGAAGGTTCTAGGATCAAGGCTTTTAATTAACCAAATGAATTTCTATTGCCCCAGCCTTAACTAAGTATGGACTTCCTATTTTGTTGAAGAAGAAATGCTTGGCTTAGTGGCTAGAGTTGGGGGGTATGGGGGGCTAGACTTGGGTTCGAATCCACCATGCAACATAAAATTTTAGACAGTGGTTAGAAAAAGGGGGAGGGCCTAGGATCGCGCCACGTGGCGCGTGAGACGGTGCGTTAAGACCGTCCGGATCGCGCCAAGTGGCTCCACGCAGGCCGTCGATGGGGGTGGAGTTACATTCGTTACAACGCCGGGCCCTTTTCTTTTGCATCATTCCTCGGCTCGGCCGGCCTCCGGCCGGCCTCGCCTCGATCTGGACCAACCCATGCCCTTCTTTTTTGTAGTATTCCTCGGCTCGGCCGGCCTCCGGCCGGCCTCGCCTCGATTTGGACCCCATTAACACTTTTGACTGAGCCCCTTCCCTTTTCTAGCATCTCTCTCTCCTGTCTCTCCTCTCTCTGCTCTCTCTCCCCTTCTCTCTGTACTCTCTATTCTCTCTCCTCTCTCTTCTCTCTATTCTCTTTGCTCTCGCTCCTCTCTCTTCTCTCTCCTCCCTTTCTTGTCTCTCCTCTCTCTCCTCTCTCCCTTCTGCATCTCTTCTCCCACTTTCTCTTCTCTCTCCTCTCTCTTCTCTCTCCTCCCTTTCTTCTCTCTTCTCTCTTCAAGTGTGCCAGGCCAAGGCCATCTTCTACGTGCTGCGTGCGGGTCTCCAGACCTGTGATGCGGTTCTTCTCGACCACCAGTTGCCTTCTGAACAACACTTTTGTTTTCTGTCAGGTGAGCTATTTCCAACTATTTCCCGGCAAAAATTTTATATTATTACTATTAAACATATAATGTTATGGCAAGCCATAGTCATCATGAGCTAACGTTAACATCTAATATTTGTTGTTCTAGATTAAAATATTCTTCACAAATAACTTCAATCGTTATTGAGTACAAATTCGAACTCAATCGTTCAATGTCGTTTAGCGGAGTTAGTCTTGGCAATAAATTTGAACTCATGAACCGTAATTGTCCCAGAATGCACAATGTGAGGCGACATATGTTTTTAGTTTCTGATTTGTCTTAGTTCTTAATAGCATACTTAGCATTGATGTTACCTATGGATTTATCTTATATTGTGTAACTTGTATCTATGTGAGCTCGTGCATGAGACACTCTGTCATACGGATTATGCAGTTTATGGTACTACGGTATAGAAACAAGTATTAAATTTTTAAATAGGGCTAGTACATTATGATCAAATCCTTATCCTCAAAGCTTGTTACGTTGCTTGTCTGATGCTATATCATACATGCTTTTTAAAAACAATAGGGATACCAGTGATTGGATGACCAATTTGCTTTTTGTGACGTTCCAAGTAATTATACGGTGTACGTATAAATATATTGACACGTCACTCGGTATAGATACGCCACCTGGGGTATGATAACCTAGGGGGTTGGCCACAAGGGATTTAATTAGCTATGTTAAATTAATTATAAAGGATAATTATCTAAATACTTGCTATTAAGTCACCTAATGGTGGGAAGGAAAATTTGGCATGACCTGAGCGGCCAGCATGGGGGTTTCTAAACTGAGCCACCCAAGGCAGCGCCACCCCCATCCTGCCCCCAATTTCGACCCCGCCAGCACCAAGGAGCAGCTAAGCGCTCAAAGCACAGTTGCTGAACATTCCCCAATCGCCAAGACACCCTCTACACATGTTGCTACCCGATCAAGATAAAGACTATGGAAGCACCCTTGACAACGGGTCCGGCCCGAAACTCGGTTAGTGGTAGTTTAACTTGCAAATTGTAGAATAATACTCTAGTATTCTTTTTGGCTAGTTTTGGGTTGAGATTAACCCTTCTTTGGTAATTAGGAATACTTTTCAATTATGAATGATGCTCTGTTATGGGATGGTCGAATGTCTCTATGAGTTAGTTTAGTAGTTCCAGTAAACAGGGATTAAAAGGGGGAGGTAGAGGCCTCTGAGCTTGAGTATAGAATGCTCCTAGTACTCCTTTAACACCCTACTAGTTTCCTTTGTGCACAAGAGCCCACGGGTCATAGGCGCTATGGTCCGGCTTAGCACCAGGACAAGGGACCTGATGGTGAAGTAGGGGATGGGGTCTTGCACGAGCATAAAAGGCTCCTGGGACTCCTGGTGGGCTAGGCACGATGGCGTGGTCCGTAGAGGGCCGGGTATGGGTCCGACACTCCCCTGGGTGTAGTGGTGTGACCGTATGGGGCACCATGCACTTTGAGTAGAATTAGGGTGAGTAAGTCTGGGTGCGGATCTTGGGGGGGGGGCTGATCGCGGCACGTATTCTCTAGCTCACCCATGGAACCACCGTGATCTGGAAGGGGAATCGGACTGTGTGTCATGAACACGGAGTAGGCTCAAAGGGTGATACCTTGAGTCTCAAGTCTCAGGAAGGCTATAGCGGCCATGGCGTGAATCGACCCATCCGCAAAGTGTGTACGAGGAGGCGGATGGAGTGGACAACCCTAGCCGATGTTCTATGCCGCCCAACGCCATGCCAAGATTCGGTCCGGCTGATCTCCCCGAGACCAGTACCGGGCCGCCGCTCCCCACTAGAGTTTGAGCCGGGGTAGAACCTGGGTTTTGGGCGTTTTCTTAGTTTAGATGCATATTTTTTGTTGTTAATGTTTGGATGGATGCGCCACCCTTCGTGGTGGCTAAATGTATATGATTTATGTTGTGTGCTAACCCTTGTATTCATGCTTCCGCGACGTAGGAGCCCATCGAAGGCGTGGGCCGAATGACCCCTCCGTGTCCCTTCACCGGCGTCTCTATGTAGGCGGCCGGGTTAGATGGAGGGGGCCGCAAATGGCGAGATGGTCGCCATGGGAGGGAAAGTCCTCGTATGTATCTAACGAGGAGTGATATATATCGAGGAGCGTCCACAATGGTATCGATGGCGTGATTTGATTGCTTTTCGAAATCATAGCAGCGCCAAACACTAACTCGTAGTACGGTAGTTAGGAGGAGGCTAAGTTAATGTATTGTTAGTCCTCTTTGATGTTTGTTTTGGTGTTAGGTTAAGTTAAGAAATTGTAGCTTTAAAGAAGATAGGGCGACCGGAGGGCCCAAGATTGGAAGAGTTGTAAATGTTAGTGGGTAGCTCAAATGACGGAGGAAGTAGTTCCATTGGGTCGGGCGTACTCGAATTACCCTAGAACAGTCGTCTCCAGGCGAAAAATGGTCAAGGGCAGGCCCAAAAACCAACTCGGGCGCCGCTTGCTTTTTATCGTCTTGCAGTCACGGTGGAAGAGCCGAAAATACAGTCGGCGCCCGACCGTACAGATGGGAGTCAACGCAGCCCCGCAAGGTCAACCCGGGCGCCGCTTGCTTTTCGACGACCCCCAGTCGAGGCGGGAGCACGTATAATACAGCCGGCGCCCGACCGTATGCCCCGCGTATTTCTGCCGTATAATTATTTTATAATAACAAAAAATTAAAAAGTTAATAAGAAAAATTTTGAAATTTCAAAAGTTAACTGGCCGTTCAAATTTCTTTTTGTTGTTTTATTTCGCCTTGCCTTCAGCGCCTTCGACCGCCGGAGCCGACGCCCGCCATTGCCGCCCGATCTGACTTCGCTTTTTCGCCTTAGTGCTCCGCCAACCTTAGCGCCCTCATTGCCGTCTCCTTTTCCGCAAGCGCCTCATTGTCTGTTTCCTTACACCTTAGTGTCACAGCCATGGCCAATACCAAGAGCGTCCCGGACCCTTCTACCCTAAGCATAGTGGAGATTTATGCCATGATCGCCCAGTACATGGCTACCGACCCGGCTTTCATCGACATCCTTTTGGACGAGTTGGTGAACCGGTTTGAGAATAATGATAGGATTCCCTATTCTATCTACCATTTCTCGGAGCCATTCCTGATCCGGCTGAACCTTCGCCAGCTCTCTTACACCATCGTGGAGCAACATGACATGGTCATGATGCTGATTAAGTTCTATCCTCCCGAACAAGAGGGGCATACTGAGGAGGAGGACATCAGGACAGAGGCCGATCGCATCAGAGGTTTGGCTAAAGAAGATGACCATCGGGAGATTGAGCGAGCGGATACGGCGGCTCGGGGAAGGGAGTACCGGTACTTAGGGGACGGACTTGCCGTCATAGATGGCAGGGCAATTGAGGTTCCCCCGTACCAATGGCATGAAGCTTCCCAGAGCTTCATGTGGGGAGCCCCGATCCCTGATATCAGTCTGGATTATCTAACGACGATCCAGATTGATATGAGCCAACGGCCCCATCGGTACCATGTTGAACTTCTTCGCCGTAACGTAGCTCAGGCTGAAGAAAACCTTAGGAGCGCCCGGGAGTTCCGGGAGGAACAGGAGAGGCTCGAATGCGAGGAGAGGGCTCGGCAGGACCAGCTAAACCCGCAGGATGGAGGGGCATCAGGGAGTGGCCCGGGACCAATACCGACCGAGCACACCACTATTAAGCACAGGAAGAAGTCGGAGCCTTTGGTAAGAAGGCGAGCTCGGATCGGAGGCAGGAGCGAGTGGATGCATCCCGGCCAGCCGTTGGGGCCAAGACCGTGCCTGGAGCTGCCCCACAAAGGAAGCCCCATCGGTACCGACCCGGTACCGTGGCCTTGCGGGAAATCCGCAAGTTTCAGAAGTCCACCCAGCTTCTGATACGGAAGCTTCCCTTCCAGAGGCTGGTACGGGAGATCGCGCAGGAGTTCAAGACCGACCTCCGTTTCCAGACCTTTGCTATTTTGGCGCTCCAAGAGGCTGCTGAAGCCTATCTGGTGGCACTTTTTGGTGACGCTAACCTTTGCGCGATTCACGCAAAGAGAGTTACGATTATGCCAAAGGATTTAGCCCTCGCCCGTAGGATTCGGGGGGAGCGTCCTTAGCGTTGTGTTACCGGGGTTTCCATTGTAAATATTTTTCTGATAATTAATAAAAAAAACTCTTTTTCTGCTTTAGTAGAAGTCATATTAAGAACCTTTTATTTTATTTTAAATATGAAATTGCTGACATCAGCATAGTAATAAAAAGGGTTTAAAAAGGGTTTTTAGCGTGCATTCCAATTGTTCTCTCTGTTTTTCTTGCTTCCTCCTCCCTTCTAGCGCCATGGCCGCCGCTGATCTTCTCGCATGGTATCAAGACGGAGAACATTGGGATCTGCAAGTCCCTTTCGACCTGTTGCGGCCCTTGCTATGCCAGCGCCTAGACCTCATTACCAACATGCAGCGGCACTCGGATTATGCCGGCTTTCTAGACTTCTACATGGAGGAGATGCTCCCTCTGTGTATTCCTCTTGGGGATCCTCCCCAACTGTATCTGGAGCGGGAGGTAGTCCGGGAGATGCTAGCGGGAGACACCCATGCATATGATGTGCTGAAGGGGAAGCTCCGATGGGGCAAACACCTGCCCTTTGTGCAGCACCAGGGGCGGCAGTATCTTGAGGTTGCCTTCGCCCTAGCCATCCTCATGGACCAATACGTCGAGGATGAAACCTTGCCTGTAGAGAAAGGCAAACTGCCTGAGTCTTCTGAGGAGGGGGAAGACGAACACATAGGCATGGGCGACTTTGCCCGTTGGAAGCAGCTGGCGGAAGAGCTGCCACCGCGCCGTGAGCAAGCTGTAGGCTTGTCAGGGCTGGATGCCCTTCCAGTTATTTATCACCAAGGGCAAGAATATCTTCTCTTGGATGATATTATCTGGACTTATCACATGGTGGCCGGATTTAGACGCAAGCGTAAAGACCATGTGCTCTATGAGCTTGCGGAGTATTGTATGGACGATTTCATCGACTTCACTTCTATTGAGCTTCCTCCGGAGGTTCAGCAGCTGCTCCAGTTCTGCCAGGAGACTATAGAACCCGCCGAGACATTGCTACGGCTTCGGGACTTGGTGATGCAGGAGCCGGCCTCTCAGCCTTCACCAGATGCCTTCACGGCTATGGGACCTCACGTCCCAAATATCAATATGGTTGAGGTTCCCTCCGGGTCAGATGACGAGGGAGAGGATTTATATCATAATCCTACTCATGTGAAGGAGGAGCAACAGGAACTTAAGGAAGAAGAAGTCCCTATGGATTTGGATAAGGAAGTGGCCACGTCGGAGACCCCACAAGGAAAGGTATTGGGAAACCACCTTACTCGCTTCTTCTTATCAGCTTTTCGGCAGGGCCAAGTTCTTTTTATAGCCCGAGATCTAGGACCGGAGGCTGAAGCTTCATGGTGGACCCTCCGTGCTCTCTCCACATTGGCCGGGCATAAGAAGCTTCCCTATCGTACGTTTACTTATGTACTCGTGCGACGGGATCTCGCCCTGATGGCCTTGGGCCAAGACATTGCACCCTGGATGAGCATGAAGCTCCTTACGGCAGCCCCATTGGCTGTTGCCTATCCACCAGAGGTTGCATCTATTGCGGCTGCCACAGTAGACCCCGGGGTGACTCTGCTGCGACACCGACCGCCTCCACCACCTCCTAGGCCTACGAATGAAGAGGGAGACTCTAGTTCTTAAATAATTGCACTACGCATTTTTGTATTGCGTATGATTGTAAAATTTTGGTTTGGTAAATTCTTTAGCCATTCTATAATATGATATACCCTTTTTCTGATCGACTGTGATTACGGTATCGAGGAATACAATTGTTCTTTTCCATGATAAGTTCTTCTAATTATTGAAGTTAGAGTAAAATAAAAAAAATTATACAACACTCTATATTCATTGCCATTGTCTTGCAGAAGAGACACTTCTGGAATATGAAGAAAGGATTACAGATCTGATCAGGAGGGAGGATCCAGGGCCGCCCGAGCAGGACTATGGCCAGAGATATGGAGAATATCCAGAATGGGATGAAGGTTACGAGATGGAACCCCCGCCACCAGGAGAACCCTATGATCCAGCCAAAGGGATGGAGATAGTTAATATCCTCAGGGACAGAGCTTTTGAGGACCTGAAGAAAACTCTGTGCCGCACATGGGACTACTGGAGCATGACCAGGCACGAAGCCTTCGAGGACGCTAACGACCACCTGTGGCAACTCTTCTATGCTTTGAGAAGGCTTTTCAATCTTCTCATTGTTAGCCCAACGTGGGAATACCAACCAGTAATTGTCCAGGCCTGGGCACGCTACAAGCTCGTTAGGGCTGTGCGTGAGAGTGTTCGTTACTCGATCCTGTACTCCTTTGCGAACCCCTAGGCCGGGTCTTTCCAGTTTCGTTTCTTTTTTTTTCATGCTGTTTGTGAGCTCAATGTTGTTTTTGTGTAATACTCCTGTAACAACTTTTGGTGTGAAACTGTAATAACAAAGTTTTTCCTCTTATAATAATAAATTTCCCTCATGTTCTCTCTCTACCCTTTGTCCGACATGATAAAATTTGTAAAAATTTATATGTTATAAATATGCTTATACCTTTTTCATGCTCGATTTAGACGGTGCACGTAACGCCGCCTGGCAAACACCTTCAAATGCTAGTAGACTCACACCCGAACAGGAACTGATGTTAATGAAAAGGCAGTTAGGCGAGTTACAAGCCTATGTGTTGCATGCCAACCCACCGCATGACAAACCCGAGGGAAGATGGACCGGAGTTACCTCCGCTACCACCGCAAAGTCCACTGCACTGACAATGACCATCTCCCCGGAGGCGATCACGTACTGCACCAAGGAGGCCTCATGCTAAGCGTCGCCGAAGTTCTTCTAAGGATAGTGCCACTTCCTCATGCTCAACCACTTCGGTGTCTTCTGGATCATCGGTATCAGCTGGTGACCATGCAAAGCGCCGGGATAAGGAATACCGCAGAAAGGCGGTTGATCTGACTATAACTAGTATATGGAAGAATAGGAAATTGGCCCAGTTTGATGGGAAATCCAGAGGCGGACTAAATGCAGAATCCTGGTTGGACGAGATGAAGGAGTTTGGGAAGTCTTATGGCATGACGGAGAAGGATACAGGAAAGGTTGCCACCACCAACCTTACAGGAGCTGCCCGTATTTGGTGGAAGGGCTATGCCAGGGCCAAGCATCTGGACAGGAGCAGATGCAACTTCAGGAAGTTTGCCAAGGCCTTCAAGTCGCATTATGTGCCTCGTGCGCACAAATGCCAGCAGATTCAGACCTTTTATAGGTTGGAGCAGAAGGGTATGACGGTTCAGGCTTACACTGATGAGTTTATGCGCTTGAGGCTATATGTACCAGGTATGAATGAAAAGAGAGCCGTAGAGGGTTATATTGAAGGGTTGGCCCCATCAATTAAACGGATGGTTAAAGCCATAGACCCAAAATCAGTTGTGGAGGCTGAGGCTAAGGCATTGAGCCTCGAGGAGGACACACCAAGAAACCAGTATCCGCGTCCTGCTCCTTACTCGCAGCCCCGGCCATCCACACCGTACAAACCCCAGTCGCCAAGTCCGGGCCCCTCTCAGCAGAATTCCTATGGCCGCCAGGAAAAGAAAGTTACTTTCACCACGCCGGATAAACAGAGCAATGTCGGTAAGGAAGTACGGAACCTCTTACAGTCTATTCCTAAGGAGGCCCGGGAGCAGCTCCGCCGGGATAAGGCATGCTACAGGTGTATGCGGCCCGGCCACTTTATGCACAATTGTCCTTATGTTACGCAGACTGCCCAGCTGGCCATGGCCGATCTCGATTGGGACGATCTAGAGTCGACCTTACCTGGCGAAGAGGAGGCTCCTGAGTACATTCACGGTGCGTCTCATATCCTTGCAGCTATAGAAACCGGCAATGCGGAAAGTCAGCCTGCTGTCATTTCCACCATAGGTCAAGTAGACAGTAAGCCTTTCGTAATTCTTATGGATACGGGAAGTACACATAACTTTGCTTCTCCTAGGATGGCCCAGGTCTTACAGCTTGAAACATTAAGGTCCCGACCAAGACCTGTTACTCTAGCCAGTGGTAAGGTCAGGCATACCCATGGCCGCCGCATCAATCTTAAGATGCAGTTGCCAGGTGCACCGGTTGCTTTGGGTGCGAATTGATGGATATTGGCAAATATGACCTCATTGTTGGTATGGAATTCTTGGCATCTGCAAAAGCCAACATAGACTGCGAGAAGAGAGAAGTTACCTTCAACGCAGCTAATGGAACCCGCGTGACTATCAGAGGTGAACCATTCAACCCTATCATGCAGTCTATCTCCATCAGGCAGTTAGATAAAGCTATACGCAGGGAAAAGCTCCTTTGCATCATTAGCCTTGCTTCCATAGAGTCAGATGCTAAACAAAAGCAAGTAATCGACACCTTGCCAGAGGGGATTGCTCATCTTCTCCGGGAATTTGGTGACCTTTTCCCGGATGAGATTCAGAAGCTCCCTCCTTTTAGAGGGGTGGAATGTGAAATAGCTTTAGAGCCGGGTACCAAGCCTACCAGCAAGGCCCCGTACCGTATGAGTCCTCCAGAATTGGCAGAACTTAAGAAGCAACTTCAGGAGTTACTAAACCTAGGTTTCATCCGACCTAGTGTTTTGCCTTTTGGCGCTCCTATTCTCTTCGTTAAGAAAAAGGACGGCTCGCTGAGGATGTGTATTGATTATCGGCAACTGAACAGGCATACCATCAAGAATCGCTATGCTTTGCCTAGAGCAGATGACCTAATGGATCAGTTGCAAGGGGCTAAGTATTTCTCAAAGATTGATCTACGCTCCGGATACCATCAGATAAGGATTAAAGAGGAGACATCCATAAATCTGCTTTTCGCACTAGATATGGGCATTATGAGTTTACAGTTATGCCTTTTGGATTAACTAATGCCCCAGCAACTTTCATGCGACTAATGAATGATGTCTTTCGACAATACTTGGATGACTTTGTTGTTATTTTCTTTGACGACATTCTCATCTATAGTAAGACCCTGGAGGAGCATGAGAAACATCTTAGGCTAGCCCTACAAAAGCTAAGGCGTCATCAGCTCTATGCCAAGTTCTCTAAGTGCAAGTTTGCCACTCCGAAGGTCGATTATTTGGGCCATGTTATTTTGGCAGAGGGAATTGCTACAGACCCAGCAAAGATAGAGGCCGTAAAAGAATGGCCTATTCCAGGGAATGTTTCCGAAGTCCGGAGTTCCTTGGGATTAGCAGGATATTATCGAAAATTTGTAAAGGATTTTGCAAAGATCGCAGCCCCTCTTACAAATCTCACAAAGCATGAGAAAGTGAGGGATTGGATGGAACACTGGAAGACAAAAGTTCAGGGCAGTTTCCAGCAACTTAAGGATGCTTTAACATCAGCACCAGTTCTCACATTGCCCGATCCTGAGAAGGATAAACTAGTGGCAATAGATGCCAGTAAGATTGCCACCCGTGGAGTCCTAATGCAGGAGGGGTGGGTTATTGCCTATGATTCAAAGAAAATGAACGAGACAGAGCAGCGATACCCTACCCATGATCAGGAATTGTTAGCCGCTGTCCGTGCCCTGCGGATATGGAGACACTACCTTCTTGGTAGGAGATTACAGTTGGATACGGATCATCAAAGCCTCCGTTATTTATCCACCCAGCCAAATCTCAATCTCCGCCAGAGAAGATGGATGGAATTCTTGGAAGAATATGATTTTGAAATTATGTATAAGCCTGGCAAGCACAATGTGGTTGCGGACGCATTGTCACGCCATCCCTTGGTGACCCGAACCCATTGTAATGCCATTTCTACACTCGCCAGTGAGTTTGGGAAACAGATAGAGCAGACCTTGGCCACAGACCAGGAGTTCCGTGACATTTGGGATAGTTTGGCTAAGGAAGCTCGCACGGATAGGGAGCGCGAAGCCTTTCGTGCGTATAAGAAAGAGGGCAACTTATTATATCACAAGGATAAGTTGTGTGTACCTGAGTCCTCGGGAGTGCGTAAGCTAATCCTCCACGACACCCACAACAGCCCTATAGCTGGACATGCGAGGCTTATGAAAACCTACTTTAAGATTCGTTCCAGTTATTTTTGGCCTTCTATGAAAAAGGACATTGCCAGATACATTAAGCGATTAATGGGGTATGCCCGACAAACTAAGGCTGAAGCGTTAAAGGATCGGGTGAGCTACAACCTCTAGACGTGCCCAACGCCAAATGGGAAGTGATAACCATGGATTTCATTGTGGGCCTTCCAAGAACTCTCCGGGGGTATGATGCCTTAATGGTTGTGGTCGACAAATTGTCGAAAATGGCTCGTTTCTTGCCATGTCGTACCACGGATACAGCCTTTGATACCGCTCTGCTTTTTGCCAAAGAAATCTTCAGATTACACGGAATGCCACGAGTAATTGTGTCGGATAGGGACCCCAAATTTGTAAGTGCATTCTGGAAAGATTTCTTTGCCACTATTCAGACCAAGCTTGCTATGAGTACGGCATATCATCCTCAAACAGATGGTCAGACAGAACGTACCAATCGCATTATTGAGGATATGCTGCGAAGTTATGTGTGGGGTAGAAGCACAATATAGTGTATCAAAAAAGTCTTAATTCGAACTACTATAGTAGTTAGAAAAATAGTGGGAATGTCAGGTGGTATTTTGAATTTTCCGAAACTAACGGAGAGAGGGAGGGATCGGGAAATAGCAAGAATGGGAGGGAGGGAATTCTTTTCTTTGCCGACTCTTACAGCTCGATCATTCAACGTCCCACCTACGCCACCACGGCTAAAAGCGGCATCAAGTTTTCTCCTCCATCTTTTCCATCGAGGTTGTTCTTAGGCATCATGCGTTCTTGTTCTTTTTCTTGTTCTAAATCTTATTCTATTGCATTAGCCGTCTTCTCAGTCTTCACACTAATGCTCTTTGTTTTAATCACCATAAGGCATAAAATTTGAAGCTGTTAATTCTCTAGTTAAATTTGCAGAGAAGAGGACTCGACCTAATTCATATTCTTTATATTGAGTGCTCAGATAAATTGAGTGACTTTGCGTGATCTTCTCTAAATTCTTACCATAATTATTAAGTATTTTTAGCATACCTCATGTAATTATTTGAACATGCTTTGTGTAAGTGAATAATGTAGGCTGACTTGTTGAATAATCTTTGGGTCTTAATATTTTACATGCTGCTGAGTTCATCTTTCTAGGCAGGGAAAATATAGGACTGTAATAGCTCTTATGGACCAAAATCGTCTCTAGCCAATTGTTACAAAATATTTACATTTGATTCAAGCATTTCTTTAATTCTAGCCAATCTTTAAACTCTGTCTTAATATGTTTACAGATCTCATGGAAGCAGTACCAAACGATGCAATTCCAAATTTGAGCAGCAAAGGTTTGACCTTTAAGGAGTTATATAAATCAGAGGACAAGAATGTTGATGAGAATGACATGCGAAAGATGTGGGGTCCAAAGGTAAATGGTAAGTCTTGTTATAGGTTCAGATTATTGAAGGAAAACAAGAAGGAAGAGTTTCTATCATTGTATACAAAAATACATGATCGTAAGAAGGTTTTAGGAGGGCAGGTGCCTCAAGCATTGGCAGTAGCATTTCTCTTACATTGCAATGGCCGTGAAATAAACTGGATGAGCTTCTACAAGCATGCAAAGTCAGCTGCAAAGAGTAGAGCACTTTCAAACAATGATTATGAGGATGGGCTGGAAAAAGTTACAACAAATGTTGTTCCTCAGTTGACAATGTCTCCAATTGCGCCAGTGCTTGTTGATAAGCCCACTTCACAAATCTATGTTAGCTCTAATGTGCCATGTAAGACCCAGGTGAATGATGCCAATTACGCAAAAAAAATACCAGGTACTATTTGATTGCTGTTTTTATTTTTTTATTTTTCTGTAGTACATTCTTAGCTAAATCTAAAATCGTTGTTGTATTCATAGTTAGAAGCATGTGCTTGTATATGTTGTAAGTCAAACCTGAACTTGCAGTTAACTCATAGGTAAAAGCATGCATTTGTGAGTTGCAGCTACAAGCTTAAGCACATGTTCTAGTTAATGTTTACTACCATCTTAATCTTTCCAGTCACAGTTGCAATTGCAGGTGGAAGCTTACAGTTGTTTGTTGCAGATGTGTCATGCCTTACTATTTACAGTCTCAGTCTCAGCCATGGTGCACCACGCCTTAGTAGTTGCAGATTCAGCCACAGTCATAGTGAGAGAGTGTGTCATGCGATTTGCGACCTCGGCTTGAAGCTTGTGTCCCATAGGTCAAAAGTCGCGACTTGCGGCTTGAAGCTTGTAGCGCATAGGTCACGATTGCGACTTCGGCTTGGCGTGTGTCATAGGTCAATCATACGACTTGCGGCTTGAAGCTTACGTCCCATAGGTCAAAGTTACAGCTTGCAACTTGTGTCTTATAGCTGCAAGTTAATGGCAGTCAATTGTTTATCTAATTTATTCAATATTCTAATTTAGTGTCTCTTTGTGTTTTAGAGATGTCGAGGATATTGGAGGAATGGATTTCTATTGCAGAACATGATGTGAACAAAGGCGACTATCGGCGCAACTAAGTGGCGAAAAGTGCGGTGTCATCAAAGAAAATATTAAAGGTTTGGAAGCTAGGCAGGTTAGTGTGGCCAATGAGATTAAGAAGTACCAAGATTTGTGCACAAAGCTCTCAAGTGCAGCGAAGGAGGGTGTTGAGGCAGTAATTGACTTGCAAGAAAGAGATCTTGAAGAATTGGGTGTAGCTTTGAAGCAAGCTCTCGATGACTTACTGAATTCAGAGATTTCTAGAGATGTCGAGTTGGAGCAGCTAAACAAATTGAGGCCCTGCCTTATGAGGCTGTTGGCATCTCGATCCAGCATGTGCAAACCTTTTGAGTTCGATCCTTGTTTGCCTACCCAAACACCGGTCGTTGTTCATAGTATGAAGGAAGATTTGAGCATTAATTTGAATGAAGCATGCCCATTTTGTAACAGGTCACTGACATTGGATGATATGCTCTTGCCAATCATTATTGTGGAGTGTAGACATGCATATCATGTGGCATGTTGCGTAGTGCATTTCAGGTAGCATCTTCCCATGCCATTATTTTCTGAATGAATTTTTCTAACAGTGTTTTTTTTTTTGCAGTTGCTCTACAATATGTTGTTATACCGATTGTGGATATAACATGTCAAAATCATGGCTGTCTTTTCTTGGATTAAAGGGGTGCCAGGAGTCCAACATTAGCATAACCCTAGATTCGCACGGTTGGTTGTATTCATTATTTTCAGCTCACACAAGATAACTTAATGAATGTTACTTGCATATGGAAACAGAGAAATCGAGAATGAAAGGTGTTAGCTCCACCCCGGCCTCCATATCATATCCCAAGGAACATAAACTTATCGAGAGGCGTTTGAGCCTTTGCATTAACAACTGGGAAGGGTTCTATGGACATTATTTCTTACAAAGAGCAGAAGGACAATGATGGTAACAAATCTAAAAATGTTTTCTACTTTGCAGGATTTATTGCAGCTTCTAAAAAGCATGACCATGTATATGTTCTTCACATTTGCAAAACACAGATAGTCAAGGACAATCAGCAACTGGTTTGGAATTGCACGATAGCTGTACAACTCTGATGTCTTTTGAGCCAAACACTGCAATCTTGAGTCATCCAGGTAATTATATGTTCAAATGGACTAGCTTTTCAAATGTTGTTGCATAGCAATGATTTTTTATTTATGTACATCTAGATATTCAAGGCCACTCATCAAAGATAGGTACTGCTGTGGAAGCTGAAGGTAAAAACAAAGAGTTGATATTTCACGAAGAGAATGAGCCAAAGACGACAATGATATCACCAGGTAATGCATGTTTGGACAAACTAGGTTTCTGCAAAACTTATGTGTTTGTTATTACATGTTGTCAATTTAGCTTTCTGTAATGCTTGTAGACTTAAAGAGACCGCGACATGCGAAAGATGTGAGCGACACTGCTTCATCACCTTGTGGAAATAAACTGAATGTGGGCAGTCCGCTTGTTGTCAATAGGGAGGCTACTTTGTGTCAATCAAAGTTTGTTGGTGCAGTGAGGCGATAATAAGGCCATTGAAACCCATGGTAGTCTTCCCATTTCATCATGTAGTCGGTTGTGAAGACAAAGAAGGAGACATCTCATCGAACACAATCACAAGAATCTGTTTCACCTGGTAATTCTTTGTTATTTTTGTATGAAGTGTCTCGTATTTGTTTATTTAAAGCATTTCCTTCCAGGAAATGCAAGGGCTCTAATGGCTGCAAGGAAGAAAATTAAACGTAGCGAAGTATTTAGCAGACCCTTCAAGTCTCCATGTACCAAAAGGATGAAGTAAGCATAAAAGCTTTTGATTTTTGAGCTAGATGGAGTTTTCTTTGAAATTTGTTTGAGAATACTGAGCCATTGCCAAGTTGTGTCATGGATGGTGCAGAACTAAAGCACCTTAATCACACAAAGATAGCTGTATTGCGCCCGTTAGAAGGCTAAGGAGCTTCTAGAGTGGTGCAAGGATAACTTCAAGATTGCCATTTGGACAACAATGAGCGTACTTTGCAACTAATCTTATTACGAATCAAATGTTTGAAAAATTTGTTAGAAAGCTTACGGTTTACATGGTCTTGGGTAAGTGCACAAATACGGCATTCAAAGTTGATAGGAAGCCTATTTTGTTGAAGGAGTTGAGCAAGGTTTATTCTGAAATGAAGGGAGCATGGATGCATCATAACACATTGCTAATCGATGATATGTTGTACCGTGGTTTTAAGAACGATCCACATACGATGGTATGCCCTAACACTTATCAACCATCTAGAAGAGATGGTGACTTCTTAATTTGAACATCTAAAACCATGGCTGGAAGGGATTTGTTAGAAGGCGAGAATGTGGAAGTGTATGTTCGGGCCAATCCATTAACTAACTTTACGGATAAGGCTTCCAAGAAAGCCGTTGATACTCTGAAGAAATACAAGTATTCTTGACATTTATCTGTTGTAATTGCTTGGTTTATTCAATATAACTTTTTCTCACTTTACATTCTTTCTGATTTTGCTTTTATCAGATTACAATGTTACGTGATTTGTTATTGATTTGGAATCATTGTATTGATATTGATGCATTTCTTGTAAACATTGTATGTTATTCTCAAACCAGAGATTTCAAAATCATTCATTGCATTCTGCACTTTGTTCATTAGATTGAAATAGATAGAATAGATTGTGCAATTGAATATGTAATTGATAACTAACATTGTATGTTATTCTCAAACCACAGATTTCAAAATGCCTTGGATGCATTTGTGTGTGCAATTGTTTCTGCACTTTCTGCACTTTGTTTATGCAATTTGTTCATTGCATTTGTTTATGCAATTTGTTCAGGTTTAGGACTTATTTTGCTTGCAAGTTCAGAGACTCTAACATCAAAGTCTTTTGGTTTCTCATCATGCTTAATTTGTATCAGTCTCTGCACTTAACCTATTTTATAGCCACTTAACTCACACAAACCCAGCCAACAACTGCACGTAACAACCTATTTTATAGCCACCTTTTGCCTGCCACGGCACCGGTGAACTATTATTGTGTTAAAATCAAAGTTAAACACGGAGGATCAACTTCGGGGTTTAGGGTTGAGGAGAAATATTGCATGCGGTATAAAAAACGAGAAACGATTACAAAGGGAAAAAGCGGTAATATATTATCATAATATGTATCAAGTGTTTACATTTGGAATCATAAGTTACTCATTCAAGAGCTTACAGGAAAAAGTTCACTTAGAAAAAGCTTAAATCCAAAACTTCTTTACACAAAAAACATCATTTACACAAAAATTTGTCTAGGTAGCCGAGAAAGCCATATATCGGTGTAGAAATCCATAGAGCCGAGAAGATAGAAGTTCATGAGCGAAGGCATCATCGGTGAACATGAAGGTCATCGCCCGGAAGCTTCAATGTGCATCTCGAAGGCGTTCATCGAGTTGCATGCACCACGGTCTATCCTTCTTTGGACCTTAGATGAGGCTGCGGCTCCTTTTTCTTTGCGGCCGATTCACCTCGGACAAGAGAATTTGGCCACAATCTTGGTTTAGTGCCCTCACGGCGGTGGCTGGAAGCAGCGGACTCCTCCATTGGCACCACGGCGGTAAACTTTCATCTTAGCCATAGAATGGCGTTCTGTTACAGCGAAGAGTGAAAATGAAGAGTGAGCGATTACAGCTGCTTTGCATGCAAACTTAAAAGCACGCCTCAAAAGTCGAGTCCAACATTAGGTATGGGGTGTTGGGGTATTTTATGAAAGCACCCCATATCGAATGTTCTATATGGGTGTTTTCATAAAATATGTTCTAGGCCTAGGCCTAATGTTCTATATAAGGATATTGGGTGTTACCCAATATTGGGATATTAGATCTAGGCGGTTAAAAGATTTTTTGAATTCAATGAATTCAATGGATCTAGACATGGTTTTTTTTCTATTGAACTTTTGAATTCAATGGTTCAATGGTTCTATAGTTAAATTGTATTGATTGTTTGATATTTAGAAGCATTGCACAAGAAGGAAAATAATCTAGATGCTAGACATTTCATGTTAGGATCCTAAAAGGTTCAACTCAAGCAGGGGTAAGAAGACACGTGAAATGCAAGGGAGCAAAGGCGATTATAAAGGTCATTAGTGAACCTATGCCAAAGATAAAAGTTAACCTTATAATATAAGGTTCAATGGTTCGTGGCGAACCTAATTATTATCATTATTGTGAACCTTTAGTGCCATTGGTTGAGAACCAAAGGAAATGCTTTCGATCGAATATCTCTTGAGGATGAACATGTTCATTAATTCAAATTTAGAATGGAGCGAATCGGTAGAACGAGCAGTGTATCATTGGATTCATTTTAATAATAATGAATGCCCGGGCTCTTGAGGATGAACATGAATTTTTTCTATTGATTCATGTTAGGATCCTAAAAAGGTTCAACTCAAACAGGGTAAGAAGACCTGTGAAATGCAAGGGAGCAAAGACAGTATAAAGGTCATTAGTGAACCTATGCCAAAGATAAAAGTTAACCTTATAATATAAGGTTCAATGGTTCGTGGCGAACCTAATTATTATCATTATTGTGAACCTTTAGTGCCATTGGTTGAGAACCAAAGGAAATGCTCGTCGAAATATCGAAGGCGGGTTCATTAATTCAAATTTAGAATGGGCGAATCGGTAGAAGCGGCGGTGTATCATTGGATTCATTTTAATAATAATGAATGCCCGGGCTCTTGAGGATGAACATGAATTTTTTCTATTGAACTTTTGAATTCAATGGTTCAATGGTTCTATAGTTAAATTGTATTGATTGTTTGATATTTAGAAGCATTGCACAAGAAGGAAAATAATCTAGATGCTAGACATTTCATGTTGAGATCCTAAAAAGGTTAAGTCGAATATTGATTAATTAAGAAAATCTTTAAAAGGAATGGATCAAGGAATGGATCTTCATGGGAAAGGATCTTCTTCTTCTCCTTTCCCATGAAGACCCAATCCAACCTAAATGAAAAATGCAAATGCTTATATAACAATGGTTTTTTTTTTTTTTCATTCATGCTTGTGGGATATATAAACCGAGGGAATTGATTTAATTGAATATTCTTGTTCATTTGGTCATTGACTTCGAAAACCAGCGACTCAAACTCGAACTTTGATCCACACAAAAGGGTTTGTTTTCTTTGGAATTGATCTAATTCACCATGTCTTTAATGATTTATCGTGATCTATATATGCGATTAATGCGGGGCATATCAGAATTATTTATCGTGATCTATATATGCGATTAATGCGCATGCAACTTCCCCATATCAGAAACCATAAATCAGGAGCAACTTCAGTCCAGAGACTGTCATAATCTTCACACTAACATTGGTTCAATTTAATACACAACATGAACCAAATCTTCACATATTAGGAAAGAACAACCACTACAAAACAAACAGCAAACTTTGTGGCAAGCTGCTCCTTCTCTCCCTGCTGCAGTCAACACGAGATAATGGACAATCTCTCCCTGCTGCAGCCAACAAGAGCTAATAGACAAAGCAATGCAAATGAAAAACTTCAAACTAAAACAGTGATAATACAATTTTGCTTCCCAAAACAGAGCAGGGATATTTCTTTGTATTCAAGCTGCAATTGACAGTACAGTATAAGTCCAAGTTGGACATTCAAATATTCAAATAATCGTTTGCTGATGATGCAACATCAAGCAACAATAAGGTTTACAATAAGGCCTATTTCCAGGTGAATGCTTCAACTTCACAATGTAGATTCTTCACCACTGCGTGTAACTTCTGTAACTGTAATAATTGTATGTCTCCCATGTAGCAGCAAATAATATGCTCAATGAACTCACAGAAGGTAGAGTCTTCTTAAACCTGCAACAAATAATGGTACAGTAAAGTCTCAATGCAATGCATGGAAGAAGAATTAAATCTGTATTATGTACAAGTACCTTTGTCTTCAAGAAGCGACCTTCCACATTTTCTTGTTAGTCTTCATCATCACTTAACACATCAGGAAGATTGTCTAAAATTTTCTCACTATCAGCTTCATTGAGCGTGTATACAACTTTGTTTCCCTTCAGCCGATGTTTCGCTTGTGGCATGGCCAACTTAATTCCACAAACTTGAGTGGCGTACACTATTGCATTTGGCTGATCAGAGCATAAAACATAGCTGGTTTGTGATCTTCTTTGCCTTTTGAAAGTAAATACCTTCAAGGAGCTCCTCTCTGGATAAAGCGTTTGGCCATTGACCTCAAAGGCTTCCTTAACAACATACTTAGTCTTTGTGCATTTCATCACCCAAAATAATGCCCCCTCTTCATTATCCTTTGGTGCGGCAATTGCAAAATTGTAAGCCCACTCTTATATCATTTGTCAAAATAGTTGATTGTATGGAAAACCTGGCTCTTTCAGATTTGCGTTGCTCAAATTCATCAGCCAATGCCTTGCTTGGTACAACTGTAACAAGCTCCCAATTATCTACATAATCCTTGTTCATGCATTTCTCCCATTCCGCATCTAAGCAATTTACACAAAAGCAAGATAAACGTCTTACATTCAATTGGGTAGGGCATTCTAGATTGAATCCATGAACAGAATGAATGTTCCTTGTGTCTTCTATAGTCTCTGCTGCCCAAAGGTTCTTTCTATTTACCCCCTCCACTTCCCAAAACCATCTTCTGACTGATTTCCTTTTCAAACTAGAAGATGGAGCAGTAAAAGCAAAGCCCTCCTTGGCTACTTTGACTATATCAGTTGCACCTTCAATTTTTAAAGATGATTGTCTCTTCATCAATTCCCTCAACCACCGTTTTAATTCTGCACCTTTACCATCATGCTCGCCTTTACCATGGTTCGAGCCAAAAAAATTCCACATCATCTCAATTTGTGTGTCATGTGAGTATCGTCCAGACAAAATAGAATGGTCTTCTTTGCTTTGAATTGTGATCTTTGCTCCATCACGAAAAAGACCCAATGTTTATTTGGATCCATGCCCTGTTGTTTCATAAAGTCATAATGCATCATAAAAGCGTGTTGAACAAACAATGTATCGTGCTTTGTATCATCAGATATATAATAATGAGTGTCTTTTATCATATCACGACGACACGAGTCTACATAGTATGTAATATGCACTAAGATAGTAACTTTGTTTAGTAGCCCAATATCGGTGAACTTGGTTACGTAAATTTGAATAGAAAAATTCTCGACAAAATCGACCAGCGACACAAGAATGCGGGAGGAAGGTTTTCAAGCGGTTCCTTGAATTGCTTTGCTTGCCACTTATGCCTGAAACTATGCAAAGGAAACTTAGCCAACTGTCAATCAATTTATCGTAAGCGTTAGGTGGTTGGTCTCTTTCCCAAAGCGGCTTAAGTACTTTCTTGGTTTTCCCCACTTATCCTTACCACCTTCCTCGTAATCCCAATACTCCCAACTAATAGATCCTTGGTGCGATAACTCTAATGGACATATCGGAATTTGTGATATACCACAATTGCTACAAAGCCCATATATGCAATCTTTTTTGTGAAATTCTTGATTTTTCTTCCCTTGGGCAAAGGATAGGCGCCATAGCTCGTAGTTGTTTTATATTTCTTCGTCCTAGCAATACAAATGTCTTGTTCCATACAACGACATACTCCACATGCACAACTACAAGAATTCACATCTTTGGTCCCTCAACTTATTAAAACCATCTAACAACATTTGCAACCTCACATGATGTATCGGCGTGACAAAGAGTTAAATTGCTTCAATTTCATTACATACCATGGCTTTAATTTCTCAAATGCCCTTTGATGGATCTTCACCTCTGGATATTGCTCTTTGAATTTAAGAAATAGTTTGGATTTGCATAACAAAGTCGTAGTGAGTTCATATTCATGGCCTACATATAAGAAAGAGCTCACAAATAACAACTAAAGCTATAACTAGTACACAACAAAGCTCATGCAACTCTAGTTGCCTTTGCATTTACAACTAGAACTACAACACCAGCTACAACTATCATACATTTGCATTTGCAAGCTGGGCCCTGAAACAACAACTACCACTATTAATCAATTTGTCATTATCACTGCATTTGTAACTATTTGTAAATATGACCTGCACACATGGTGATTGAAACATGACTATAACTAACCGTAGCTATTTTGATTTTGCAACTATTGTACATTTGCAACTAAGCGTAGCTAGTTTCTAAGCTGTAACCATTAATCATTTGTAAGCGCTATTGGGAGTATAATTTTGTGACTGAACACGTAACCTACTAGTCTACTCAACTATAACTTCAAAGTAGGAGCTACAATTCAGGATTGGAACTAAAACTTGAACTATAACATGATCTCTACCATACAAGAACTTGGAACTCTAACTACTCATAATGTAGTGCGCAACTACTACTATCATCTTTCACAAATAACAAATTAAAGAAAAAAAACAAATGTCATTACAAACATATAAAAATCTAACCAAGCAACTTGCATTAATCGGAATTTATACATTTTTTTTCAATATATAGAAAAAGGAAGGAAGGAATGAACACGTGTATCCTCCAAATAATGTGTGGCATGTTCTTGTTTAATACTCTTTGCCCGACCTTTTGTATCTCACATCCTTTGCATTGATTGAAACCCTTGTATTTGCATCCCAAAATTCATGAACCAGCTCAATGACATCATCACATGTCGAACCAGAACCTCTTGGATCTTACGTAAAAGACCCACCCGGCTTTATCAACATGCACTTGTTTGTGCTTATCTATTGCCATTGCAATATTTCTCGGATGGACTCCCAAAACTTTACCCAAGTTTCTCTTACTAATAGTCTTACTTGTGCAACCACCATCTCAATAGCCATTGCAAAATGCTTTTTTTTTATTTGCCATGGAGTCTATGCTTGTAGAAGATTTTCTGGATTTGAATGTTTCCTCTAATGTTACCAACCAACTGATTTTTCACCTCCATATTCTGAATTCTTCACCAAGAAACTCTCTCACTTCTTTATCTTTCATGAAATCACTCAAAACTTCTCTTTTCTCTTAGGTGTCCATTTTAGATGTATTTCTAACAAATGAAAACACTATATTCTCCACAATTTTACTCTGCGAATGTTCCTTTGGTGACACAACAAGAACTCTCTTGTAGAGTAGCTTGTTTTCCTCTTTTCTTAAGCTTTTCGTTGCCTTCTCTTTTTAAAGTCTCTTGCTCACGATGTCCTTCTTTTTTTCCCTTTGAATTGTTCACATTTCGTCTTCCATAGCTATGTTCATCAAAAGAAATCTGATCACAAGAAGGTATTTCTCTGTGGTCTAAATCACGGTAACAAAAAGCTCGAATTTTCCTAATTCCTCTTCATACTTTCTCATGTTCTTGGTCTGAAACCAAAGACAAGATTGGATGTACTTTCGTAATTGAGTTTTTGTAAAATAAAATCTGAAATAAAGTAGTTTTTTGCCTTGCCGGGTTGCGATGATGGTATCGATTTTGCATGCCTTGCTTTATGTGATCCTTCCCTTCCCTGATACAAACATGAGATCGTCTCCTCTCCTGGCATCGGGTTCTTGGAGGCAATCGAGTTTCTTGGAAGTATTTTTTGAAAATTCCCTACGTGGCGGTGGTTGCGATAAGAGCCAAACGAATTTAGTAATAGGGACGACCTACTTTTCAAACTATTTTTGGGGGGACAGGGGGGACAACCTAAATGAGACACTACATTGTGCTTTAACCCTGTGGAGTAAGCAATCGCAATGGGCAGGCTATATTTATCTGGTCGAGTTTGCCTACAACAGCATGAAGCAGGAATCTTCCAGAATGTCTCCCTTCATGATAAACTATGGTTACCAATGTCTTACTCCAGATACATGGCATAACCCCGTCTCCAAAGTGGAGGTTTCTCAACAACTCCTGCTGGAGATGCAAGCTCTAGTCGAAGAAGTTCGTGGTTACTTGTTATCGCACGTCATCGAGGAAAGAGTGTAGCCGATAAACCTGAACCCCACGCGTCTTTCGGTGGGCGAATCGGTTTGGCTTAAGATTAAAGTGAAGCAAGCCAAGCTTAAGATTGGCAACAAAAAGTTGGCCCCCGGATGGGCTGGACCGTTCAAGATTCTTGGCGTTGGAAGCGGGCATATCGCTTAGAATTGCCGCCCGCTTGAAGATCCACGAGGGTCTTTCCGTGAGTCTTACGAAGCAACACACCCCGATCGAGAGGAGGTTTTGGATACCCCAACCCTCCTAGAAATGACAGAAGAGCAACTCGAAATAGTGCCTGAAGCTCTTCTTGATCGAGCTTACAAACAAACCAGAAGGACTCAAATGTTGCAATACTTGGTTAAGTGGAAACACTTACCAGTTGAGGATGCTACGTGGGTGATGAAGATAGACCTTGACAGGCATTATCCGGATTTCATGCGCGAATCTCAAGGCCGCACCATCAACGATGCTATCAACCCCGCAGCCGGCGGTAAGCTTAGAAGCTCGATTGCACGGAGTAGCACCCTAGAGGGGTAGATGCATCGTAAATAATAATAAATCACCGATGATGAGATCACCTTGTGTTCTCTAGGACGTGGTGTACTGTCAATGTTGACCTGACCACTACTTATTGTAGAGCATACAGTTGGTAGGCCGCGTTCTTTTCGGCTACAATGGGAACTTGCCCATTCCATATGCTGCAATGAACTGCAAACCATAGACATAACAGGTTCCCTGATAAATAGGATTTCCTTTTAATTGCTATAAAGGGGGTGGTCCCTTCAACCACAATTTCATCATACATACTGATATACTGACATGTGCAGGCCAGTAAGCAGTGCGTGACCTGCCCATGCTAGAGGGTTACTGATGACCCGAACTCTTCAGTTTTATTTTGTCTACATGTTTTGTTTGTGTGTCCACTGATGTTGTATTGGACTTCTGTTCTTGAACTTTTTGATTATGATAATCATGTCAAATGCACCACGGTGCTTGAATTGTTTTGCAAACTTCAAAGTTTTGAATATATCTATTACTTTTGCAAACATAAGGAATTACCTTCCTTCATAATGTATTTCTTTCTACATTCGTAACTAACCCCAATGCTGAGGACAGCATTAATTCTAAGGAGGGGAGAATGTACGTTCCAAGTAATTATCACGATTATGCATTATAAATATATTGACCGTCCTTTCGGTATAGATCATACACGGGGTATGATAACCTAGGGGGTTGGCCACAAGGGATTTAATTAGCTATGTTAAATTAATTATAAAGGATAATTATCTAAATACTTGCTATTAAGTCACCTAATGGTGGGAAGGCGACATTTGGCATGACCTGAGCGGCCAGCATGGGGGTTTCTAAACTGAGCCACCCAAGGCAGCGCCACCCCCATCCTCGCCCCCAATTTCGACCCGCCAAAGACACCAAAGGGGCGACTAAGCGCTCAAAGCACGATTCTTTGAACATTCCCCAATCGCCAAGACACCCTCTACATGCCATTTTGCTACCCCAAGATAAACACTATGGAAGCACCCTTGACAACGGGTCCGGTAGAAACTACGGTTAGTGGTAGTTTAACTTGCAAATTGTAGAATAATACTCTAGTATTCTTTTTTGGCTAGTTTTGGTTGAGATTAACCCTTCTTTGGTAATTAGGAATACTTTTCAATTATGAATGATGCTCTGTTATGGGATGGTCGAATGTCTCTATGAGTTAGTTTAGTAGTTCGATGCTTGAGGGATTAAAAGGGGGGGAGGTAGAGGCCTCGAGCTTGAGTATAGAATGCTCCTAGTACTCCTTTAACACCCTACTAGTTTCGGCTGTGCACAAGAGCCCCAGGGTCATAGGCGCTATGGTGCGGCTTAGCCTTGGGACAAGGGACCTGATGGTGAAGTAGGGGTGGGGTCTTGCACGAGCATAAAAGGCTCCTGGGACTCCTGATTGGGCTAGGCGATAGCGGGTCCACGTAGAGGGCGGATATGGGTCCGACACTCCACGGGTGTAGTGGTGTGACCCGTATGGGGCACCATGCACTTTGAGTAGAATTAGGGTGAGTAAATTGAGATGCGGATGCGGGGGTCGCTGATGCGCACGTATTCTCTAGCTCACCCATGGAACCCTTTGTGATCACGGAAGGGGCGCTTCCCGACCTGCCTCATCGGACCGGTGTCATGAACACGGAGTAGGCTCAAAGGGTGATACCTTGAGTGCGTCTCCGGGAAGGCTATAAGCGAAGCCATAAGCGTCAATCGACCCATCCGCAAAGTGTGTAATGCGGGGGCGGATGGAGTGGACAACCCTAGCCAGATGTTCTATGCCCGATAGCGCCATGCCAAGATTCGGTCTGGTTTGTTCTCCACGAGACCCGGCCGTCGATCGCTCCCCACTAGAGTCCAGTAGGGGGTAGAACCTGGGTTTTGGGCGTTTTCTTAGTTTAGATGCATATTCTTTGTTGTTAATGTTTGGATGGATGCGCCACCCTTCGTGGTGGCTAAATGTATATGATTTATGTTGTGTGCTAACCCTTGTATTCATGCTTCCGCGACGTAGGCGCCCATCGAAGGCGTGGGCCGAATGACCCCTCCGTGTCCTTCACCTGAGCGTCTCTACGTAGACGACCCGGGTTAGATGGAGGGCCCTGCTCGTGGCGAGATGGTCGCCATGGGAGGGGAAAGTCCCCGTATGTATACGACCGGGGGTCGTATATATTCAGGGAGCGTCACACTTTTTAACTTTTGCTATAAAAAATGGGAGTTTCAAAAATCTTGGAAGGGGCATGATTTTCTAAAGCATCCCAGACATGACGAGCTCAAAAAATAAGTTGAAATCCAATAAAACATTGTAAAGCATTATTTTTAAGATTAATTCTCAATATTGGTCAGGTCAAAGCACGCCAGGTCAAAGCACGTTGATATAGATTTTTGTTTACATAGCCAGCAAGACAACTTTAAATTTGAGAACTGCAATGATGCAACAGTGAAGTTCATTGTCAATGTGATTCGTTTGGTAAAACACAAGAAACATCAGACATTGGCTCTGGATTGTGTAGTTTGAAACCACGTAATCAAACTTAAACACAAATAACAACATGTTTGTTCAATGTCTGCACAAATGCATAACATGCATAAATCTTTTATGAAATGTACTTGTAGATTGCTTCTACCTTCTATTCTTAGAGATAGTTTGGATCTAGCCAAATAAATTTCCTTAGTTTTGCAAGCACTTTCAGATCTGTATATCGCCTTCTGTTAGCGCCACACCCCCTCCAGTTGCCACATGGGTGGCATCTCCAGGTTCCACATCGCACTTTGTGTCGTACATGGCGATGGCTTTGGGATAGGTTGCTCTTCCCTAAAGTCTCTGTACTATGGTGGCAGGTTATCCACAGGTGCCTGCGCGTTAATGCCTTCTGACATCGCTATGATCCTCGCATATCTGCAGTATGCCCGCTCTGCCTTTCAGCCGTTGAGACTCTTGAGCACTGTCTCTTTGATTGTCCAGAGGTTCAACCAGCGTGGTCTTGGCTACAAGGCTTGTTTAACAGTACTTTGGACTACTGATGCATCCTCTTGGTGTCCTATCCTAATGCATGCCCCTCAGCTAAACAGAGGGCATTCCATCTTCGTTCTGGTGGCTCCTATGGTCGATATGGGAGCGTCGTAGACACCACATCTTCCAAGGCATTTATTCATCAGCACATGGTGTTATTACTGTGGCCCAGAAAAAGATACTGACAGCCTATGAATGCTTCTCTCTTGATTCAGAAATGATGGAATGCATCTGGATCCAGTATCTTCGAATTGATTCTTATCGTTAGTCTCCCTTTCTGGAGTAAGCACATTGTGCTCCAGGCTCGTGCTTCTGTGGCATCTTCTTTGTGCTTACACAGTTAGATGAGACATGTAAACTTTGTACTTTTCATCTGATTAATATACTTTTTGGCTTTTGTCCGTAAAAAAAAAAAAAAAAAAATTCCTTAGTTTTAGTAATGTGTCTGGTATTTTTCCATTTACAAAGCAACTAGCACGTAAAGTAGGGCCTTCAACATACTGAGTGTCGTTGCCTTTAAGCCCATTGGCTATAAATGATGGGCATGTATCTATGCTACCGCCCTGCTATATAGTATTCAAAGCTGGCATTTAAGCTGTCTGACAAACCTGGAGTTTACAGTCTCATACCTAAGTTTGCACAGGTCACATATTGTTCTCTGCTCCCTTTACAATGATTCAAGTGTATGCCATTTTAAATCTGCATCAACATAATCTTTTTTTTTTTTTTTTTTTTTTTTTAAGAATATAAGAATATATTAAACCACTAGAATGCGATCAAGTACAATGATAAGTGTGGTGCTAAGAAATGAAGAGCCCATCATGATCCACAATCTGTAGGAATGTCGACCAAATTTCCCGCTTAACTGTGCCAGACAAACTTGAGACTTAGTAAGCCTGCCACAACTTATGCCTCAAGATCGGAACCAACCGAAAAGGGCTAAGCACTGCATTCTGAAAGACCTTCGCTCTCCGTCTTTTCCAAATCATCCACAAAAGCCAAGCTCTGCATAAATGGAACGCCTGTCGCTTGGCCACTGCCCACCTGCTAGGAAGGACTCCCAAAAGAATCTTCTGACTGCATAGTGAAGTCCCAAAGAGGGCTCTCACCCAGGACCAAGCTGCCCCTACCTCTGTGCATAGGACAAAGCAGTGTCTCACGTCGCCTCCCACATAAAGGGCATGTTTCCGCTACCTGAGGCTTGAACATGTGGACTCGGACATTCACCCTGAGGCTACGGTGCAAGATCTGCCACAAAAGGATACGGATTTTAGGAGGAGGCAATGTATTCCACGCCCACTTCCACATGGCGGGCCACTTACTCCCTGGAAGCTTAAGCGACCACTTATCCGAAGGCGGCAACGTGTCCTGAAGCGCTAGGAGCCCATAAGCCGATGCTACAAACTGAGATGCATCAAGTCCACTATGCGACTTCCAAACGCAATTGACTTGAGAAGACAACTGCAATGGAATAGCATTGGCAATTATGGCCCAAGTCTGTATGTCCCACCGCCGAAGGCCAAATCTTTCCCTAAAAAACTCCCACGGCGCCAGATGACCTTCCCAATACCAGTCACGGATGGATGTTACCCCTGCAGCAATCCATCGGCGCTGAGTACCTGGGTGTAGGGAAGAGGCCAAGGGAGATGCAGAGTCCAAGGGTACCCAGAGAAAGGGCGATGAGGCTACCATACACCTGCTCACATCGGATATTTTGGCAACCACAACAAAGGCCATATCAAATGCACAGAACATACATGAAATGCATACATGCAACATAAAACTTTGAATACGATCCAAACTCCATTATGGACACAAAGTTTGAAGCAAAACAGACAATAGCTAGATTAATTACCTTCTCATATTGGGACTTGCTGTCAAATTTTACTGTCACAAAATTTACTACAGTTGCCATAATTTCCTTGCTTTGTCCACTTGTTTGAGACTCTAGATCAATGTAGGAAAATGCCCCCACTGGTAGCATCTCCTTATCTGGCTAGCGTGTTCTGCAAGAAGTCTGACAATCCCACCATCACCAACTTTGCTCATATTTTTATCGTCCAAGAATATGTTGCTCGGCTTAATTTCGCAATGAACGATAGCATCCGACTTTATGTTGTGGAGACAATCCAATACACTTGGTATTTGAGCTGCCATTTGAAATCCCACGTGTGCAAAACAATTCAATTAGACATTCGTCCGGCTTTATATTATAGAGACAATCCAATACACTTGGTATTTGAGCTGCCATCTGAAATCCCACGTGTGTAAAACAATTTAATTAGACATACTACTCCTGTGCAATTTGAATGTATACAATGAACTCATCTATAGCTCCAGATTCAGATAATAGAATGCCTAGATAATCTTGGTGCAGTAGAACACACCTCTTTCATAATTGACCTGCTTAATTCATAAGCCAAAATGAACAATGACTAAGCCAAAATGCAAAAGTAGGCCTAAGCCCAGCTGAAAACAAAAATGTAGAAAAGGGCGATGTATTCTTCAAAATGCTGTGCACTTTACCAAAGAAGGAGATGCGAAGTCCATGCCAGAGAGAAGTGGAAAACAAAAGCGAACAACACAATGATATAAAGTTTGATGTTTTTCGAGCTCCTTTGTTCCTTTGTAAAAAGACGGCCCAGTCTGATATACGAAATATATTAAAGCATGAAATTATGTACAACTATTTTCTAATAAAGTATGAAGGCATGTACCAACACATCTCCTTAGTGCTTATATCAGGTAAATTAAGATAAACCACATGATAATGGAGATCATATGATAAGAGAATCAACCCACGCGAATTTGTAAATAGAACAAAGTGTCAAGCATGGAAGGATAACAGCTGAAGTGGAAGGCCCTAATAACATATTCCATGAGAATACTAGAGCTGAAGATGATATAAATATACAAACTAAGATGCATTGCAAATACCTTGGAACAGATCTTTTACTCTAAGAATGAAATCAGCTAAATACCTCTCGTATACAATAGACTGCCTGCGGTCCTGTAATCGTTGGCCTTCAACAAAACCCTTGTTCCATTGCTAGAAAAGAGAACAAATTTCGTAACTAAGAGCCTGAGTTTGGGCTCCATCCAAAATAGAAAGCAAAACCATAAAAGTTTTACAAGCAAGCCACAAATATGAATGAGCAGAGGAGCTAATAAAAAATCATGCAGCAATGAATCTTTCATGGCTCCTGCAGATGTGCAAACATACATCTCAGGAAAAAATGCTTATGCACTATGAGGAGCATATGAGCAGGAAAATGCTTATAAGGAGGAAGTCCAGCTTCTTGAGCCCCAAGTTTGCCATGGAGGTCTTTTGATGTTGGACCGAGCAAAATCATTTCATAGGGTTATGTTGTATATAGCAAATAAGCAAATACAGTGCATGCATAAGCATTGTCGTCATAAACATGCATCCAAACGCCATGTAAATGGGTTTTCACACAGCCAAAACATTGACACGAAAAAAACATTCCCTGATTTGATAAGTATAAATAATTCAATTAGAATGAATAACAATTTCCAATACGTTATGCTATCATTCATTGTGGCATTCAAACTTAAGCCAAATGCAAAAGGAAACAAAGGGTTATAAGACGTATCTCCTACATTCATTGGAAGCTGATCTACTCTCTGAAACTATGTGAGAGGCATCTATGCAGCAATAAGGCATCCACGATGGGAAGGTAAGGTTCCAGAACCAAAGGCCTCTCAGATATTAAAATCACTAAGCATTTCATCGCATGGCAAACATTGTGAATGGTGGTCAGCCCATCAGAAGGGATTGTTAGATTCTGATTATCTCCTGCTGAGTCGGCATAATTTGGTTCACCAACCACTATAATCCCATAGGAAAAATTATTTTCTTTCAAGCTATTTTCATCGAGATGCTCGTATAAACAACATCTGTTGTCATGTCTACAGTGCCAATAATCGCCTCCAAAATTGTGGTTCCTGCATCAGGACATATAATGGTCTGAGATAAACCTTTTACTTGCTCCTTTGAATTTTGTTCAGTATGCACCTTTTTCCATAATTTTAATCATGAATGCAGAAGAGCTTAGTCCTTGCATTCAGTAACATTGCTGCTAGACCATGGTCCAACCACCACATTGGTACCCCAAATTATTTGCATGACTACTAGCAACAAGCATCCTCTTTAAATTCTTGGAGAGAGGCAATAGGGATGAGCCTGGCTCTTTTCCATTCTTTAAAGGGACCAAGGACTTCCTGATAGCCTCCCCTGCCAATTCTTTGTGAATCTGTTCCTTGATATGTCATTTGAGACAGCAGTTAGTTAGATTGAAGAAGGTTACCTTTGAACCAATTGTACTAGAAAGCGATCGCAATGATTTTGGATGCTCGAAAAGTCCGACTACAAATTTAGTCCTCAATATCCTCCGAGCGGCATGGCATTAATTCTTACCAAATGGATCAATATCTTCATAAACCTACTATAATTAAAAGCCCTTGCCGCTATCCCTGCCACTGCCCTCGCCCATGCCACTGCCATCATCACAGGGGATTGCATAGGTATACAGTGCTGGATCCACCTTCCACTTATCTGCCAAAGAAAACCCAAACAATCTCTACCGTTAAAAACATCCCAAACAATCTCTGCCATCTAAATATCACAAAGTGTCACAAAAACCCTAACTAAGCCTAGACAATCGCAACCGCGTATTTAGAATATTTTATGGGATATTATATTCAAATCAAATCAAGGCCTTCTATATGTCACTCCATCCTCCAACAAGAGGGTTGCCCCCTACGGGCAACCCAAAAAGAGTAGCGTTCCAATTAGGAGATCTTTGGAATACGGGTGTGCGACTCGTCCGAATTAATCATTGATAGTACAAAGTAATTTGTCATCCTTCTCAAAGAATGATCCTACCTCGCTAAATACCAATTGATATATCAAGATACTAGAATATTGCTTGCTTTTGATGATGTTCCAATGTGATTGTTCAAAAAAGAGTAGGGTCTTAATGTGAGGAGTATAATTTGTTATGTTGAAACATGCAAAGATAGGTAATATATTTTAAGCATTTTTCTTTCACACTTTAGAGCACAAACTACAAAGATTTAAAGTTGGTTTGACAAATTGGAAGTGTAGAACTATTATTCCAGCTGTTGCTTATAAGTTAATGTGCCATTGAACCTTGGTTCCAAATTCAATTAAGAGTGCTAAATAGAATATAAATTAATAAATTACAAATCGCATTATCAAATCACCTCTGAGATTACTCTTATTGAACATCGTAATACATATAGACAAACCATTCTAAATCTCAAAATCATTGTTTAATGCAGAGCACGAGCATCAATAAGGGAGTTGAAGGTTCTGAAACACAAATAAGATGGAAGTGGATTTTTAAATATATACACAATTGCATTACTGAATTACAACATGACTCATTCAATGTTCTTGCACCCAGGGGACTGATGTAATTTGTCTTATGTGTTCATAATCTTGCCGAAATCAGAAACCGTATCTTTATTACCTAAGATTTTTGAAGGTTTTTTCTTGTATTCGTATCAAAATACCGTATAACCTGACGGTGGCACGTTGGATTCCAAAAGAGAGCCCTGTTTTCTATTGCATGGTATTCTTGTGCGAAGGCGGCGATGGGTCTCGTGGAGGCGGCTAGGTGTTTGCCGCAGTTGCATGTTGGGATTTTCAAAAAAGCCCTGTTAAGGCACGGCCTTGTTAATTCCGACAGATTTGCCGCTGAGCCATGGAGCATGCTGTGTTAGGCTGTGTTCGGCCATCATCTATTTTTTTTTACCTTGTCTCTAGTTGCCATCAAGATCCTGTCGAGCTAAAACAAGCACTCCAACCTACATTTTTTTGAGCGAAATTGGTATCTTTGCATGAGCGCATGTTCTTCTGAGAATAAAGGATTCAAGCATAAGGTTTCGGTTCCATCAGGCTGGAATCTGGTTTTGGGTAATGTATAGGTGCCATCAGAGTTGCTGAACTTGTGGTGCTTGCAGGAGCACCTTGGCATTCGAAAGCTCAACTTGGTTGCTGGTTGGCTTGGTTGACTTTACATCACAAGGCAAAATCTGGTTTTGTAATTGTTTTCATTAGAAGGCAAGATCTGTTTTCTTGGCAGGCACGATTACTAATTTGGTGGCTTTCTTAGTGGGCTTCGGCCCCAGGCATAGCAGCTGGGGGTGGTTGTCGTGCCTCGATGAGCATGGGAATCATGCTGGGGTTCAAGTCCCCAGGCTCATCGAAACCTCCTGGCGGTATATACAGCGTTGGTATGCTGCTGTAGTGCACCCCAAACCATGGAATAGTTTATTTGTGAGGGGTAAGTCAAAAACCAGGGATTTGACGCAATCTCGACCTGCATTGGAGGGATGTCAGGCCATGAGAGGGAATATGCCGCAAGATATGCGAACATCTAATGGTCACAAAAACTTTAAACACATCCCAAATGATAACACACCCCAAATTAAATGCCACAACATGCAAGCCATTAGTCAAGCAGCCTCAACTCTATAAACATCATTTGAGTTCTCTAAATAAGAAAATGCATTTCTTGCCTTACTCCTATCATTATCATAATCAAGTAATGCATTCCATCCTGATAAAAGGAATTGATGGCCATATAGGTCAATCCAGCAAGCTTCCGTATTGTTCAATGTTCTTATCATGATGGCCAAAGGATACCTTATCCTCAATACTTTTCAATCTTCTTGTCAGGATTGCAGAGGATGCCCTAAAAGATAAGCAGTCTATGAATTAAAAAAATACAAAAAACTACTGAAACAGAGCTCCGAAAGAACTTAGAACCAGAAATATACATGTTACAATGAGAGCCATAAGATTATCTTTTGCGGTCCCTTAATGATGTGTCTAATCCTAATCTAGGATACCTCGCTTGGAGCAATTTAAAGTCAATATGCTTGGCCCTATAAGGGATAAATGACTCATGGAACATACACATACTCAGATTGGCTCAGGCAACGGTCCCAATAAAAATATATAGATATGACCAAATGTAAATGCAGCATCATCTTTGCATTTCAGACTATGGCTAAAATAGCAGACAAAGGAAATAGCATAAGAATACTTAGGGGATCTCAAACGAATGTCAAACTCCTAAGTCTACGGCAGATGGAAATATGTAGTGTCAAGCTCGAGAGGACGTAGCATTTAAAATGCCATAGTTGTAGCATATATTCAAAAAGAAAATGACTCAGCCAATGCATTTTGTTTGGAAATAAAGCTGTTGTAGCATATATTCAGAAAGAAAATGACTCGGCCAATACATTCTGCTTGGAAATAAATATGGCCTCAGTAGAATAACACAATCAAAACTATCTACTTCCTAATGAAAAGGTCATACCATAAATCAACAACTTACTTACTTTTAGCAAAATAGAAGTCCCACACAGTAGATCAGCATGGAATCGAAGAAATAGAAGACATCTTTAATAACTGAAACGCTAACCAGAAAGGCAGACATCATGCACAAAAGCCCAATCACTTGCATAAGAACCGTCCACACAAAGGCATCATAAATCAATGGAATGGGAAATCAAACCTGATGAATCTGCCGTAGTGATGATCCTCTTCTTGATAAGAATCGAGGAGACCTTTTAAACCAAACTCAACCAATTTTCATCTTAATCAAAATTGCTACCTGCTATTCCAAATTCTGCCTCTTGACTTCCAATTTATAGTCGGCCTCATATCTAATTGGACATTCAATCAGAGGTTTTAATTTAAGGATTAGCCATCTGGATGCAACCGAAACAAATAACATACCTAATGTGTATCTGCAAATCTGATCTGTTGATCCGCACTTGTGTATACAGCCGATTCTTTTTGCTCCAATTGTAGAGCTATAAAGAGTCTTTCAAAGCGCGGCCTTTTTTGGCTCCTGAATTGGGGGCATTGCGCAAGCAAATTCGCTTAAGCGATTTCGCTGCCGGAAAAAAGTTGTCGGCAGGTGAAATTCGCACTGCGCGTATTCGTCAGCTATGGCGGATGAGGAATCGAGGATCTCTGGCAGGTTTGGTTCTTCAGTTAGACCGATTTGCCCTGTTAAATTTATTTTAGGGTAAACTTTTTTGCTCCTGACCTGGTGAAATGGAAGATTCGGGCTCCTTTTTAATGATTTGCAGCCCAACTAGTATGATAAAGCAAGACAGATTGAATCGGCCATTTGATTTTTCCTCGCTGATTAACCTTTCTGCACTATTTTTTCTTCACCCCCTAAATCGGATTGGCCCGCCGGATTTGAAGCCGGATTCATAAAACTGGGAGCTTGAAAGAATATTCCCTTGTGAAATTCGCTTAAGCGAATTTGCCATGCCCGATAGTCCAATTTCGGGAGCCAAAAAAGGCACCGCTTTCAAAGCCCTGTTACAGTTGAAACAAAAACGTCTTAAAACCCAGCAAAGACAAACTGGATCTAGAGGGTCGTTTTACCTGGTTATCCATGGCAAAGCCCCAACAAAATGGCTCTAAATTCTGGGTATGGCGCCAGAGTAAGCGGGTAACGCATCAAGAAAATCGACGCCCTTTGTATCTTTCACTTTTTTTTCCATACTATGTGTGGGACGATCATCTAAAATAAAAACCTCTCAGATGACGTGGCTTATCATACATTTTAAACACGCGGCTTACTCATACCATCATACATGTGTTGGTGCTTATTTACAGTTGAGTTTAATAGATGAGATTGGATTATCTTCTGATCTTACCAAACATCATTGGAACTATTATGAATCAGCCTGCATCTTTGCAACAAAGATCATTGGAATTATACATTCGGAATCAGAAAATCGGCAATTTTGCTATCCTTCATGACCTCCTTTAGGCCAATCCCATTCTATCAAAAATGAAACAACATAAATCAACTATCCCATGTTGCAAACAACAGCCTACGTAATTGTTAAGTCAGTCAGCATTTTGACACGCCTCTTTACATAGCACTGAAACAAATCGCCCAGCATGTCATTAAAAACCTTCTTAGTTCTGACATTTTAGAATAGCAGGTTCGCCATTCCAAGCAACACGAAGCAATTTCATTTATACGCAAAACTATTTTGATACCTTCACAATTACAATTCATGAATGTTATTCAGTCAGCTACTAAATAATCCCTAACATGCTTATTTACATGGCATTAACAAAAATAAGAGAATCGCCAATGTCATTCCAAAAACTAATTCACACTCTCATTCTCATCCATCAGTATTTACACAGCAAATTATGTCATTCAACTAGTTTAATGACTTTCTTTATGATCGTCTGCAAAGCCAATGCACTTGATCTGCATTTAGAATCTGTGAAGCATGGGCGTCCTTCCTCAGCAGCCTTGCTCAATTGTGGATCAAGAGGCACACGACCAAGAAAAGGCACACCCATTTCCTTGGCCATTTTTTCTGCTCCGCCTTCTCCAACATAAAAAACATCAGTGCATGCAAAGGCTGAAAGTATGTCAGGTGCATTCTTTTCTAGCACAGAAAACAATTTATCAGTGACATCCTCCACTTCCCCATCCTCTTTGAATTTTTTAAACTGAAACTTTTGCAGCTGTTGCTGGAGACCACTCATGTTCTCTACAACTCCAAGAATAGGAATCCCTACCTTCTTACAGAAATTAATCTCCTTCCTAACATCAATAAGAGACACTTCTTGAGGTGTTGTAACAACAATTGCACCATCAACATTTGTTGCTTTTAAATACTGAGCAATAGAGATGTGCTCATCGGATGTTCCTGGGGGAGCATCCACTATGAGATAATCAAGGTCGCTCCAATAAACATCCTTCAAAAACTGCTTGATCAGGCTGTTCTTTCGTGGACCTCTCCAAATCACTGCTTCATTGGGGTCTGGAAGCATGAACCCAATAGACATCACGCCAAGATTATCCTCAACATAAACAGGAGACCATCCCAGGTTGCTTTGATGAATTTCATGCCCTTCAAGGCCAAGCATTTTTGGTATGCTTGGTCCACAGATATCAATGTCTAGTAACCCTACTTGCTTGTCCATCCCAGCTAGTGCAAAAGCAAGTTGTGAAGCAAAGGTGCTTTTGCCTACACCACCTTTCCCAGACAATACAAGCACCTTATGTTTAATTGTGCTCATGCGCTCTCCAATTGCAACGAGATCTGCCACATTGAAACATAATTATTATAAATCTTATATTGCAATTTACCAAGAAGACGCTCATGCTCTCCAAAGATCAAAAACCCTAACAAAACAGCTTTCTACCCAAAATTATTCTCCCAGAAATTAAATCCTTTGAGCGTAATGCAAATTTGTGCATCCCTTAAACTGTTTAAACCATCACAAACGACCTGCACGTCATTCTAAAACTACCAAGCGAAAATGTTTAAACCTAAACAAAAGTGTTGCACTAAAAATCCGTACCAGGATCGGGTCCTTTCGGAGCTGTAGCACAAATTTGTTGATTTGGGCAACCTTCACAAGCTGCTGCCTTGCCAGCAGCTTCTGCTTCAGTGCCTGGGCAATCTGGACTTAAACAAAAATAATTAGCAATCTATTCTGGCTGCGTCTACTTAAAAAGGGAAAGCCGGGAGCTTACGCTTATTGGCATTCTCTGGGACATCGCCGATCGCTCCGTTCTCCATGGCTAGGCGATCATGGAATGGGTTTAAGCGGTAGGTTAAGTGGGGGGGTGTATTGGTATACCGTACGTTATTCGCATACTATTACGGTATGGATATACGTTCCAAAATATCCCAAAAATATCCCACATGTGTATCATCGCCAGACATACGCTGTCGTGCATCTTGACAGCGGTGATTATTTTGGATAACCCATTGCTCCTGATTGATTTTCAGTTTCACTATTGAGATTTGGGAGATTGTCTATTGTTTAAATTTGGATTTTTCGGTTTGAATGAAAACCTTTTTGGATTTTTTCTTAGCTAATTTCCCCAAGGTTTTGGGGGTATTAGCAGCCGGGAAAAATTCGCAACTATGCAAAAATTTGAAGAAAAATTTTGTGTGGAAGATTTGGGGTTTGATGGTTTTTGGGGATAGAAATTCCTATACGGGCTTAAGGGATTTGTGGCTTGAGGAAACCATGTCGGCATGCATGCCGGATTCAAGGTGCCATGATTCAGGTACATAGAATGCAATGATGTGTAGTAAAATGTAACGAACCTAGTGGCTTACTTTGCCTCAATATAAGAGGGTGTAGATCATCTAACGATCTTGTTGATATGCGTCCATGGGTTATGCTAGTAGTGGTATTTAAAACTATAGAAATATATTGGCAAAGGTTATATAAGCAGAAGGTGTTAGATTAATGTGTAGTGGACTTATAAAATATGCTAAACCATGCATTAGATTGCATGCACAACACTTGTCTAGCATGCATGTACATGCACATGCGCATGCATGCATGTGATTGCATGCACAACACTTGTCTAGCATGCATATGCATTGAGATGTACTCATTGTGTATATATATTGGATGTGAACAAAGGAGAGGGTGCCTTGGTTTGGTGAAGGATCTTGTTGATTGTTCTCCTACGCCTATTCTCTAGAGAAGGAGAGGTGGCGAATTGTGGGGACGAGCGTAAAACCAGGAAGGAGCTTGCTTGGATGGGAAGGCGATGAGGAAATGGAAGCAAGAAAAAGGCGGATCTAGTCAATAGGAAGCCGAATCAATCCGAGAAACTGAGGTGGGGATTTAACGCGTTCTTGGGGATTTGATGAGTGCTTGGTCTATTGTATTGCTTGGTTATGCTTCCAGTAGAATATGTGAATTATCTCTAGGACGTTAGGGTAATTATGGTATTACCTGGAAGTTATGGTTGTTTATATGTTAAGGAAGTCATGTTCTTGAGATGTGGCGATGAGATGTTGTCACTGGGTTATGAAATATCTTGGTATGAACCTTATTGTGTTGCATTGCTCTATGGTTGTTCGTGGAAGTAAGATGCATGAGGATTCTATGATATCTCGTATTGGATCAACCTGTAAGGTTATTGGTGATATTCTATCTTGTGAAGTCATGATGGATGATGTTGCATCTTGCAAACGGCCCACCTTCGGAGGGGTGGGGTGGCCGTGAGACTCCGCATCCGTTCTAGATGGCTAGACGGATGGCATGTTGCATTTACGGCCCATCTTCGGAGGGGTGGGGTGGTCGTGTAACTCCGCATCCGGCCAGATGGCCTGTTGGATGAGTTGAACCCTGTACGTACAGATGGAGAGAGTGGTCTCCTTGGGGTCGCAACCCGAGGATTACGCTTGGCATATGTGCATACATACAGAAG
This sequence comes from Isoetes taiwanensis, assembly GCA_021234155.1. Taxonomy (NCBI): domain Eukaryota; kingdom Viridiplantae; phylum Streptophyta; class Lycopodiopsida; order Isoetales; family Isoetaceae; genus Isoetes; species Isoetes taiwanensis. The sequence continues at coordinate 3,365,266 of JAJEKV010000057.1, read as the reverse complement.
ATTGATGTGAATGTAAACATGCTTGTAGTATGAGTTCTAACTAATGCAGGGGCATAATGGAGCAGGTAAATCTATTGTCTTCTTATCTTGGATGTTATATGCTAGATTGCTTTGTGGTTGATGTTGTGAATGCTCCCGAAATCTTTCCTCCCCACTTAGTCCTTGTGGACTAACCCCCTTATGTTGTTGGTGTATGTTTAAGACGGTACGTCTTGAGCTGAGAATGCCATAGTCGAATAGGAGTCCGGGGATGAGGTTGCTATGGAGGGACGTTTTCTGAGGCCCTAGTGGAAGTTGGAATAGAAGACCTAGGAGCGACCTATTTGGCTAGTGGAAGTTACCGGAGCACCAAGAATTTGACGAGCTTTGTCTCGCATGTAAATTTATGATTTAGCAAGAGTATATTTTATTGGCAAGTATATAAATCTCATGACTGTTAACTTAGATGTTAACATGTTGGTGCAACGGCCTAGGCCAAGGGGCTAGGTCCGTTTCAGTGGTATCAGAGCGGAAAGTTCCGACACCTTCGGGCCGTGGGAATTAGGAGCTAAGAGGCTAAGAGTTCAAGAGATTCTACTATAAAGTAGAACGGTTTGTTGTTTGGTAAATGCACTGGCCAAGATAAGTTAAGAGCAACAAGAAACGGGCATAGGACTAAGGGATTGATAGTATCTTAAGTTTTGATTATTATTCTATGCTATGTAAGGTAGAAAAGCTAATGGAATGCAGTTCATCAAGGAGCTAAACTTGGTCTAAAGTTACGGAAAATAGGATGAAATGTTAAGTCGGATGTTTTCATGCAAGGCATGGACAGCGGGCCATGATAATTGTGAAGGTATGTTCCTACAAATTTCTATAATTGGTAGATTGTCTAATGGTGGACCACGTTGCCGCATTATTTTAAAGTAGACCATGTGTAGAGAGTTGTAGTGCTTTAGCAAAATCAATGCTAGGGTTGTGAGGGCCCATGAACAGTGCTTAAAGAGGTAAACTCGAGGGTTTAGGAAGTCGTTAGCTATGTTGAGTAGGTTCTTTTTGTGAGAAGTCATAGTAAACTATGTTCATAATCTTTTAGGTTCCCTTGAATTTACTTGTGTGGGTTGTATAGCCATAAGATACACAGATGGGGGATGTGATTATGTTTTTATTTGTCTCTTTTGGATTGGCCACCCAAAACGTGTCATATGAATACATATCTAGTCTGAGCTGAGTATCTCTCTTGCCATGGTGGAGTTAGTATTTCATAATGTGCTATTTTATTCTTAGTAGGAAAAAGTGGATTAACCCTATAATGCAGATGTTTGCTACATCAGCTTGAACATGTGTAGTAAATAATTATACGAATTTCATTATAAGTTTAGTTCCAACTTTATACATGCTAGTGGCAAGGTTGATGCACTTAGATGTATTTAGAGTATGTGGAAGATTAAGTTAGGACTCCATCAATTTAGATGGAAATAGTAGAGCTTAAACCCTATATGGGTTAATGAGGAAGTTGTTGTATAATACTACTATTGTGACGAAAATGTGCAATTGAGGAGACTGCATCAGAACATAGCAGTGGCTCCGAGTCGCGATAAGAGATGCCCTAGTTGGCTAAAGCTTAGACTTTTGCATTTAAAAGTAGTAGAAGCAGTATTAGCCGCATTGAAGCAGTGCCTTACGGAGTAGAGTTATGCCACATATTAAGGTTGGAGAAGCATGTGTACCTCAAGTAACTCATGAGGACATGAGTTGAATTTTACAAGGGGAGAATGTAACGAACCTAGTGGCTTACTTTGCCTCAATATAAGAGGGTGTAGATCATCTAACGATCTTGTTGATATGCGTCCATGGGTTATGCTAGTAGTGGTATTTAAAACTATAGAAATATATTGGCAAAGGTTATATAAGCAGAAGGTGTTAGATTAATGTGTAGTGGACTTATAAAATATGCTAAACCATGCATTAGATTGCATGCACAACACTTGTCTAGCATGCATGTACATGCACATGCGCATGCATGCATGTGATTGCATGCACAACACTTGTCTAGCATGCATATGCATTGAGATGTACTCATTGTGTATATATATTGGATGTGAACAAAGGAGAGGGTGCCTTGGTTTGGTGAAGGATCTTGTTGATTGTTCTCCTCTGCCTATTCTCTAGAGAAGGAGAGGCTGGCCGAATTGTGGGACAGTAGCAGAAACCGGAAGGAGCTTGCAGATGGGAAGGCGATGAGGAAATGGAAGCAAGAAAGGCAGATCTAGTCAATAGGAAGCCGAATCAATCCGAGAAACTGAGGTGGGGATTTGACGCGTTCTTGGGGATTTGATGAGTGCTTGGTCTATTGTATTGCTTGGTTATGCTTCCAGTAGAATATGTGAATTATCTCTAGGACGTTAGGGTAATTATGGTATTACCTGGAAGTTATGGTTGTTTATATGTTAAGGAAGTCATGTTCTTGAGATGTGGCGATGAGATGTTGTCACTGGGTTATGAAATATCTTGGTATGAACCTTATTGTGTTGCATTGCTCTATGGTTGTTCGTGGAAGTAAGATGCATGAGGATTCTATGATATCTCGTATTGGATCAACCTGTAAGGTTATTGGTGATATTCTATCTTGTGAAGTCATGATGGATGATGTTGCATCTTGCAAACGGCCCACCTTCGGAGGGGTGGGGTGGCCGTGAGACTCCGCATCCGTTCTAGGTGGCTAGACGGATGGCATGTTGCATTTACGGCCCACCTTCGGAGGGGTGGGGTGGCCGTGTAACTCAAGATCCGGCGGATGGCCTGTTGGATGAGTTGAACCCTGTACGTACAGATGGAGAGAGTGGTCTCCTTGGGGTCGCAACCCGAGGATTACGCTTGGCATATGTGCATACATACAGAAGATTGATGTGAATGTAAACATGCTTGTAGTATGAGTTCTAACTAATGCAGGGGCATAATGGAGCAGGTAAATCTATTGTCTTCTTATCTTGGATGTTATATGCTAGATTGCTTTGTGGTTGATGTTGTGAATGCTCCCGAAATCTTTCCTCCCCACTTAGTCCTTGTGGACTAACCCCCTTATGTTGTTGGTGTATGTTTAAGACGGTACGTCTTGAGCTGAGAATGCCATAGTCGAATAGGAGTCCGGGGATGAGGTTGCTATGGAGGGACGTTTTCTGAGGCCCTAGTGGAAGTTGGAATAGAAGACCTAGGAGCGACCTATTTGGCTAGTGGAAGTTACTGGAGCACCAAGAATTTGACGAGCTTTGTCTCGCATGTAAATTTATGATTTAGCAAGAGTATATTTTATTGGCAAGTATATAAATCTCATGACTGTTAACTTAGATGTTAACATGTTGGTGCAACGGCCTAGGCCAAGGGGCTAGGTCCGTTTCAGAAGGCTTGAAGATTTTCCAATTAATCTGTCCGAGAGTTTGTGATCAATTTCTAACCCCAATCTCTACTTTCTGTTGCAAATTGATCTTTTCCAGAGCATCTATTGTCGTAGTCGTTGCTTATTTCCATCGACATCTAGAGCGTGCTGTATAGGCTTCGTTTTGTCAACTAGATGGCCTATCAGGGGATTCTTTAGTAGACGATCTGGGAAGGGTTTAAGAAGTTTTTGATTTGGACGATTTGGTCTCTACATCATGGACTCATCATTCCAGTGATTTTAAATCAATATGTTGCCTCCAACTATACTTGCAGATATGGAACAAACATTTTGATGCAATAATGGGTTTTAAGTCTAAATGTTCTTTTCTATTCATCTTCTAAGCTTTCTAATGTGATCATGTGGATGGAGAAACATATCATATGACATTTTAAAGTCAATCACAACTTTAAAGTTGTACGTATTTCCATTGTTATTTTTCATGACTTTCCATTTAACATAGAAGCTTGAGCATCATAAGTATGGAGTCAAACAAACATAGATCATATTGATGGTGATAATAGCTTCCACCAACTATTTAAGGGACGTCGACCCTCCCCTCTCGACGATCACGGCATATAACCCTTCACGGCAAATAACCCTCTCGGCCGAGGGTTATATGTCATAATTATCTCGAGGGAAGAGTAAACCTCTTCTTAAACCCATATCCTTATATGTTAATCTAATCTAGACGTTGTCCACCGTTGGATCATTGAAGAATTATCTTGCATAATCAGTGAATATGCTTTTCTAGTAAATATTCCACGAATTTGCATAATCTCACGAAGATATGACTATAAAGAATCTTTGATGCAATGGAGTTCTCCCGAGCTTCGACTTCCTTCTGGCACCAAATCTTAAGCTCCTTCTAGTGAATAGGTGCTTGATTCCTGGGGCTCCATTTTTAGTCATCCGAAATTTGCATTAGAGTCTTTTTCAAGGACGTGAAGCTTATAATGTGGAAAAGTTAAAGATTGGGCCCAGTTTTTCAATGGTTTTAGCAACTTAATTTGTTATAGTTTATACTCTGGGCAGCATTTTGCTCGGAATCTTATGGAATATGGATGCATGTATTCGAGGTCGTATACTACCAACCTTATGTATTCTAAAATGATGATTTCTACCTATTTTTGTGGAGTTTGCATTTTTTAAATGGTGGGATGTTGAGGTGTCGATCCCATCAATTTTCTTGAAAGGCATCATACGCCCTTCTAATTTCATCTTTTTTTTATTGCAGACCTGGTAGCACTTTTTTTGTTGGAGCTTATTGTAGGAGATCCCTCTTGCTAGAGCTTCTTGCATCATCGATTCAAGCTATGGCTGCAATTTATCTTAGGTTTTTTATTGATTTTAAGGCTTACTGCTTATGATTTGAGTAGATATGCCCATATCTATTTTAAGCTGTTGTTTTGCTTTCGTCTGTGACTCTTTAGTCGGCAAACTAGGAATCAGCATTGCCAATAATGATTAGTTTTCGCAGTTCTATTCATTTGTATTGATCAATTCTGGTTTGCATGCCAATGATTCTTTATGGATCTAGGGTAACGATTCTTGCATGTTCATGAATTTAGGTTTATTATTTAGATGTAGCTTCAATGGAGATTTTCAAGATGGGTATGAGGGCTTTTGGACCCGGTTGGCGAATTGTTGGGGTTGAAATCATAAAATGGCATGGCATGGCATGTTATTCAAAGGGATTGTTGTGTTGGTTAGAAAGCTCTTGGAACTTGAATGATGGGACTATGCTCTTTTGCGGATGTTATCATGTGAAAGTTTGGCAAGCACCTGTGGCATATTCTCGTAGTAGACTTGTGATGCTAGTGCTACCATGTGGTGTGTCCACATGATAGACGTGTTCTTCAACTGTAGAGACCTTTTCTTGCATTTTAATTCTATGATCTCATATTTCTCTGCCTATGATTCTATAGGCTTAGTTGGTTTGTTAAATGCAGGTGCATTATTATAAGTATGCCCAGGTATGTTCTCTCCTCCCTTTGTTCTCTGGTACAAATCTAGAGAACCATATATACAGTATTTTGGCATTTGGGTTAGGGTTTCCTAGTATATTTAGACATTTGGTATTTTGAAATTTGGGTTTCCAAGCCAATGATCTAAATTGCTTGAAACCCTATAGATTCCATGATATGCTCTGGGCCAACGACCTAGAATGCCATAAAGTAAGATTTAGAAATTAAATTAGTTAGTCCTTTTTTCTAGGACTAAATAGGATGGATGGATGGATGGATGGATGGATGGATGGATGGATGGATGGATAGTATTTTTACGTCATGCCACATTCGCAACATTCATAAGGACATATGACGGACCCTAGAATGATAAGTAGTTGGAAATAGTTAAATGGTTAAAATGTAAAGGCTTAAAGACATAACTCCAACAGGGAATATGACTACCATCTTAGACACTTGGGTCCTTGTATGGGTAGATAAGGCTATGGAGGGATTGATCGAAGTAGATTTACATCCTTTCTAAAAAGTAGGTTGGACTAGGTTTTGTTTTTTCTTGAAGGACGACAATCTATTATCAATGCAAAATTAAGATATATACAGAAAACTGTGACATGGGATGCAAAATTTAGAGGATGAAATAGTCCACTAAGCAAAGCCACCCATGCACAATGTATAATCGAACACATTTTGTCACCTTGAGGCGTTTAATGGCTTCCTCACAATCAACATGTTCTGCCACATGGAGATGATTCACCAATAGACATCAAATTATCATACCATTGAATAGTATGAGGTGGGAAAGCCTCATGAGATGACATAAAAGACTTCTTCCTAGCTGCCTTCTCCCAATTGACCCATTGGCATGACTCTAAGCAGCACTAAAGTTTAGGACCATCAGTCATAAAAACCTCATATAAACCATGAGAGCCCAATAGAGGGGGGCTTTTTGAACCATTTTCATACGTATACTTAGGGGTTAGGAGGATTTTTAAGCATTGATCTAGTGCAAATGCCTTTCAAGGGCGTTTTCGCTACCTTTTGAATGCAGATGGGGTTTCTTGCTACACTCCGAATGCAAATGCCATATGCTCCCACCCTTTCCTCCCCCCAATGTATAAGTGCACTTCGCGGGCATCAACATGGTAGAAAGAACAATAGGTACAAATAGTGGTGCTAAGGATGACATTATCGAAACTAGAGGTAGTGCATCTTCCATAGCTGAGAAATTCAAGACAATGGGCAAAGGTTGATCATGAATAGATGAAGAAATAACAATTGGAGCTTGAGCCTGATAAGAAGGGGAAAGTCAAACAGATGCCTGAGACACACGAGGGCTTCAGTGAAAGCTAGCAAAGGCCTCCTTATCAGAAAACAAACAGTCAATTTTGGACAATTCATAAGCTTAAGATCCAACATCTTACACCAAGGTCCACTTTTCACAACTATACAATCTGGTAGGGCGAGTCCACTAACATAGAAATGCAAATCCTCGGACTACGCAAGATGGAGTGTGAGAATGAACCCCAAGTGCAGTTGCAGTTGTTGGTAAAAATTTGATGAGCCGTTAGATCTGGAGGAAGATTATGTATCGAGAATCAGCAAGGCATCTTTAATGCGTGAATTATATTTGGAGGAAAACTAGGAGAGTAATACTAGTACATTATATAGGATGTGGGTTTGGGAGTAGCAGTCCATGACTGGCTAACGCAAGCCGCCCAAAAATATTCATGGATCACTGAAAGTTGGAATAACATCAAGATCAAAATATGCACACCAAAAAAAATTTAAAGATCTTTAAAGGAAGGCTCTCAAAGCATGAGAGGAAAGTTGAGTATAATGAGAAGCTCTCCTTATATGGAGCGACCAACCCTAAATAGTACATTTCAGTGCAATGGCACAATCCATGGTAATATGCCAATGTTAGCTCATGGGGTTAAGACTCCCCTCAAAACCTCAAATTGAGTGGTGCGAATGGTATAATTGTACAACCTATTAATAAGGGATCTGTATGATTTCAGGAGTGCATTTTGTATAGCGCACTATTTAGTATTTCTAGAATACGCAATATCTAGGCAGTCAGTATCAATCCATTTTCTGTCTTCATATTAAAACTTTTTGAACCGAAGTGTCCAAAAGTGTCCTTTGATGCTCTTAGAATGATATTTTGCAACATTGAGCTTTTCTCTTTCAAGAGATTGGCCATTCTATATTTGCTAGCATTTTTTCATATTGCAAAGCAAGCTTGTAGCAAATTTCCAACCTCAAAGGGGGTTCTACAGTTCACTGCAATACTAAGAAAATGCGTATAAATGGCACAAATAAGTGTCATTTGTCATTTTTTACGTATACAAATGGCACTTTTGATGTGTGCCATTTATGCAAATTTATGCACGTTATCCTCCGCCCTTTTTGTGCCATTTTTGTGTGGCCAAAAATATTTATCATTTAAGTGCCGTTTAAGTGCCATGTTTATGCCATTCAACTGCAATTTAAGTGACTTGTATTCTGACATATATGTGCCTTAGTTGTTCCATTCATGTGTGTTCTAAGTGACGTGCAGTTTGTGACATGTTTATGTCATTCAACTGCCATTTAAGTGACTTGTATTCTGACATATATGTGACTTAGTTTTCATGTGTGTTCTAAGTGACATGCAGTTTGTGACATATTTATGACATTCAACTGCCATTTAAGTGACATGCATTTTGATATATATGTGACTTGGTTGTGCCATTCATGTGTGCTCTAAGCGACATGCATTATGCTATTCAACTGCCATGGAAATGACATGAATTCTAACATGTATATGTGCTGCTTGTGCCACTCAAATGCCATTAATGTGACATGTAGGTGACATATATATATGTGGTGATTGTGTCATTCAAGTGCCATGTATATGTAGTGGTTGCGACATTCAAGTGGCATTGATATAACAAGCACTTATGACACATTTATGGGAAGGAATTGCCAATTTTACATTATTTAAGTATCATACATTATCACAAGGATATTCAATAATCATATTATGTCCCAAATGTATAGACAATATGAACAAGAAATAAGTTTAAAGAAACACGTTTGCAATAAAACTTGCAATTGCAATAGTGTACTAGACAATAACTCAATAAGTTTATTGAGAAATATATTATTCAATAAAGATAGTGGCCATATAATTACTGAGTTTATCCCATCTTTGAATGTCGTAAGCTCACTTGTTCGATACAATAACTGATCATTCAAGTGTCCATGGTGTTGCAGATATGAAATCCACAAGACGAAGCATGGCTGAACAATGAAGAATACATGATCCGTCATGTCCCGAATAGGGCTCGGGACAACACCCTTAGAGCATAGCACAGAGGAACCAAAGGAAGAAGCGCTCAAGTGGATAATCAAGAACGTCGCTTGTGCCTCTTCATATAGTGGTTGAAGTTCCAACGGTCCTGGCTATATATAGCATAGTTGTTGCAGATCATGGACACATCACATATTCCAACACCCCCACTCAAAGAGATGCGAAACTACAATGAAGGCTCTCTTTGAACAGAACAGCAACTTGAAGCACCCCCACTCAAGTGATTCAATGCACTTGCCTACTTGCAATAACACATATCAGAAAACAGATGAAACAAGGAGTGTGCCTAGGCTTTAAAACACTAGCGAGACACCTCATAAATACATCAGAACAAGAGAGTCCTCCAGTCACATATTGGCAGGAACAACTTAACAAGGGAGGAGTCCAAGCTTGGCACAAGTGAGGCCATCACCATGCGCCCATTGTCGTTCTTGGCACTGCCATCACAATCAAGATGTCACCCAAACTGGAAAGGCATGAAGGGATTTTCTGCATCAAGATCACCTCTGCCAAATTGACTGTGCCATTAATGGCATTATACCACAAGTGCATGTTCCTCAGACTCAGCAATAAAGCATCCACACTGCTCTAGTTACCTACTGGCAGTAACTTGCAAACTAGAGAGGTCTTCCAAGCTTATACTTATCTTGGCAAAACACTCAACGAAAATAAAGTATCTCCAGACTCATACTGGCGTGAACATAAAAAAACACGACGTCTTCCAGGCTTTTGTCCTGGCAAGAAGATTCATAACCATGGGTGTCATCCAAACTTAGATTTTGGAAGTGACACGCCCAATACAAGGAGTACCGACTTGACACAAATAAGGAGTACAATGCTTGGCTTCCATCAATCTACCATTCTTGGCACTGCCTCCTTGTATAGTATCTCGAGTCGGTGGAGTTGCAACGGTCTTCTCCAAATATAGTTTGAGACAAAACAAACGTTAGTGATGATCATGAGAGATTCCATATTCCAACACCCCCATTCAAAGGGATGCCGTAATGAAATGGAGGTTCCCTTTGACAACTAGCACAGATGGAATCTCATGTTCCAGTACCCCCACTCAAAGGGATATTGAAATGTAATGAGGCCCCGTGCTTCATAAAGTGTGAAGCCCCCACTTAAAAGAAAAAACTGATCTTCACAACGAGAATCATTCTCCAGCAATACATAAGACAAAATTCAGGAGGTGAATAAGATCACCTTGGTCCATGAGATGGTGTGTTTTCCAGATGTAGCAAATGGACCTAACCTCCACCCTGCTGTCTGGCATGCCGACATCTACTCTGTCGCACATCCAAGTGTATGCCCCAGGATCTGATCCCTTGCTTGCTTAGGACATCACTATATAAATCAGGAATACTCTCGTCCCACTGGAAAGATGTCAAAGTTCACAAATTTAAACAGTGCCATTGCCTCTACCAACAAATCTATAGCACAGGTGTGTTCCCCAGACTCGGTAAGACAGTACCACATGCTCGGCTTGCTTACTGCGCTAACATCACAACACAAATTGCTACCACCACATGTATGTTCCCCAGACATGACAAGAGAGTACCACATGCTCAGCTTGCTTACTGGCGCTAACATCCCAACATAAATCAGAGAGGTCTTCCAGACTTGTCCCCTGGCAAGAACACTCAAACAAAATACAAGGTGCCATCCTTCAATATTAACCTCAGCAGATTCTGAATAGGCTAACTGCTGTACATGCCCACCAAGCTATGTGACAACAAATTTCAAGGAAAATTCGATGTAGCAATTCATAAAGGAAAACACTTGCAAACAAGTCTTCAGCACTAGTCATATCAACCACCTTTGCGTCCTGATTTCAGCAATTCTTACTAGAATCTTGTCCAAGTCTAGCAATACATCCTTTTGATCCAAGCATTATCATCAAACAGGAATTCCAGTGTTGATTCCACATCTGATAATATTCTCCCCTTCTCAGGTCATGTGATTCATCCTCATTGGCATGCAAAGCAAATATCAATCATTTTTTACTTCAGTTACATGATCTGAAAGTACATACGACCTCAAAGATTGCACAATGATCCTTCTTAATTCTCAAAGGCAAGAGGTCATCACTACTGGCACCTACCATGCGACATTGAACACCAAAACCGACGGCCAGGCCTGACCCCATTTTGCTTTCTCGCGGGCACCCTACTCCATAATATCAAGATTATGTCCCCAAGACTATACAGATGATTCTCCTTCCCTTGCTTACTTGTAGACCAGTGACGTACAAATCAAGGAATACCTCAAGCCCCACACAAATGTATTTGAACAAGAGGTCCTTCAGTCCAGTCACATACTGGCAGGAATATTCAACAGCATGGAGTCCAATATTAGCATAAATGAGAAGCCATCACCATGCCCTCAATAGCATTCTTGACACAACGTCCACACCAGCTGAGGCAGAAAACAAAGCTTTCCAAAGGAAATCTGAAGCAGCAAACAAGTAAACAAGGTGGTAGGCTCTAAAGTTAGCATAGCATTTGCACACAAGTAATGCTAATAAGGAGTGAGTAGCAAAACGAAAGTAGGAGCAAGATACAGGGTGTAAACAATATTGGGGAATGAAAGAACTGGAGTGGTTCAAGAAGATAAGACGAGTTAAGGATGACAGGAATTGGCATGAGACAACAAGAAACTCCGTAAAATCGCATCTGCCATGCTTATTCAGCGCGAATGGAACATAATGGCATCTAAGTCCAGACGAAGGTAACGCTGCAGGTTCAATCAAGAGGAAGTTGGCCTGCGATCTTGCTGATTTAAGCATAACCAAGGATGGAATGCGGGAGCTTGTTTGACAGAATGTGATTGAGAGGTCAAAGACTAAGGGAATTGAAGCAATGAGATGCCACTTAGGTGATTTCAAGCAAGCATGGGCAGAGATATAAAGAAATAAACTAGAAGAATCCATTCAATTCTAAGGAGATAAATTGAAGGTGAATCAAAGCTTCTAGAGTGCGGCTTAGGCGATTACAGTAAACACGATTATGGGCCCATAACCTGTTGCAGATATGAAATCCACAAGACGAAGCATGGCTGAACAATGAAGAATACATGATCCGTCATGTCCCGAATGGGGCTCGGGACCGCACCCTTAGAGCATAGCACAGAATAACCAAAGGAAGAAGCGCTTAAGTGGATAATCAAGAACGTCGCTTGTGCCTCTTCATAAAGTGGTTGAAGTTCCAACGGTCCTGGCTATATATAGCATAGTTGTTGCAGATCATGGACACGTCACATATTCCAACACGTGGTTCACGTTTTGAATCGCAATTGAAGCATTACCATTCCCAATGGGTTGAAAGTAGCAAGTCTTCTTTGGATCCAATGAGAAAATTCTTCCATGACCAATGATAGATTTATTTCTTAGATCAAGAATTTGGACTTCACCATTCTCCTAATGGAAATCAAACAAGAAGAAGCATAAGTGTTATTTCTCAAAAAACTCAAGCACTTGAATCACAAATATAGATGTTACCTCAAAAATTTTCTGGACATGTTTTGTCGTCGGGCATTGTCTTTTGAACTTGGGAATTGCACTTCCCTAATGTCCAAGCATTGAAGAAGATTAATGGAACTCATTATATAATTCATTAAGCAAAAAGATTTACTTACTTGGCTACCAATCGAAGCTTCTTTATTCATGACTTTTCTCGCCGCCTATGGACGTTTGTAAAGGATTTATAATGTAACATAAAATGAGCACAAATAATTAATAAAGATGTTTTCAAATTACCTTTTTATTCATCTCTTCTTCGAGTTGTTTCTTTTTTGCATACAAGCTTTCAATTTGTTTGTGCAACTCCTGAAGCACAGATTTAGCATCGTTCATTGATTGTGTAACATCAACTTGACCTTCTACAGGCTTTTCAAAGCTTTCATAAAGAGCGATCGGTTTCACAACACGTTTGCATGTAGTCTTCATATTGAAAGATGGTGAAGAAGGTGCACATGTTCCCTAAAAATGCATAGGGCAAATAATTAGAACAGAATAGGATTTTTATCGTCCACGGAGACCAATTGGCCTATGGGACCCAAACAGGAGGCACAGCAAGCGTATTACTGTTCGGGTTAAAAAAAACCCCCTCCTGCCCTAAAGGGTTGTTTAGGGGAAAAACCATGACAGGAATAGGTTTGTTGTCAAACTGTACAAATACAAATATAGACAGAAATATGTACATGTATCAAGTAAGTGCCCGCGGACGGAGCTGATCTCGGCGGTCCATGATCTCTTGAATGTATGAGCCCAACCTCCGAACCGAGCTCGTGCTTAGCATCTCACGCTGGCCGGGACGGACCAGCTCAGCATAGTGTATCCGAATGTCATCATATGCCAGACAACTCTGAAGGGTGTGGCATTCGTCTTCCACAGCTCCAACCTGGTAGCATTGGCAAAGCCTCTCTTGATGCAGCTTCCCAACCGATCTCCCTATCTCAATCCGGAGACGATGTGCACCTGTGCGGATAAAGGCAATAGGTCTGCGCTTTTTCATGGGTAGATGAGTGCGCAGGTAGCATTGCGGGCCCGCTCCAACATGGAATTTATGTGGCGTTGATAATGTGCCGTCTTGACCTATTCAAGGTGCTGGCATCCCATAGCTTACTGAGGAAGCATACGTCAAGGTATTGTCTGAGGCTGCGGCGATCTGCCTCTCTTTGCACTTGGATGCACCTGTGCTCCTGCACATTCCATCTTGCCAGCCACTGAGCTCTCTTTTCCCGCCAGCAGGCTTTTGGGTGTTGAGGCCCCATTGCCACAGTGTAAACAAGGTTAGGGAGACGAGCATCGTCCATGCTGACCACCTTCTGAAAGTAGACGATGTATCTGTCAAGGGCCCCCCTTTGAAGAGGCAAGTAACCTGTTTCATGCAGCAGTATCTGGTATGGGACTGTGGACTTCACCCCTAGGGCCCGTGCCAAGAAAGCTTTCTACACCTGCTCCAAGTCATTCCAAGTGGCGAGGGAAATCACCGGGCCCCAGACCTCGACCACGTACAAATGCACAGGTTCTACTACCACCGTGAATAGGTGCGACTGGTGGGTCCAATCATACAGCTCTGCCTTGTGACTATTGCTCTCCATTGCATAGAGTGCCTTCCACCCTGCTGTGGCTCGCAGCCGGATGGAATTGTCCCAGTTTATGGCCGACGGGAATTCCACCACCAAATATTTGTAAGCGGGCAGGACTTCAATATTTTGGCCACGATAAAATAAATACATATGAAAGTTCAATATATTATTTTGAAAACACACAAATGGAACTTACATTATTTGATTTCACTTCTAGATCTAGCGTTTTGACTCCCTTTGGTACAATTCCATGCCCTTTAGAGGTATGAGTCTTTCTATAAAATTATAACCAAGTGTAACTTTAATTACATAAGAAAATCCTCAAAAGTTATAAATCAAGATTTTTACCAAATATATATATGTTCCAGCATAGCCCCTTCTTCCTATTTTGACAATTTGCTTTTGATCAGCACGAGCCTTTTTGTTGCAAGTGCTTGAGTTCTAAAGTAAACGAATTTAGTATTTGCATTCAAACTATCTATACGATCTAAGTAAAATAGTTAATAATATATCTTGTATTGACTTGTCTCCATATATGCAAGAAATTTGAACCACATATCATTTTTCGTCCACTCTGGCTTGGTAGGCGCCCTGGTGGCAACACTGGCAAAGCCTTTCCTCCCATGCTTCCCGAGCCCAACGTCCTGTCTCAATGCGGAGACGATGTGCACCTATGCGAATGAAAGCTATAAGTCTGCGCTTCTTCGTGGGCAAGTGGGTGTACAAGTACTGGTGTGGGCCTCTCATGAGCCTAGGATTGACTTGCTGCTGATAGTGTGCAAGCTTAACGCGCGTCAGAGCAGCGAAGGAACGTAGCATCTAGGTACATCTTAAGTGCCTTGTGATCTTTCTTTGTCCTTACATATACGCATCTGTTTGCCTGTACACCCCAGCGTGAGAACCACTGAGCTTGCTTATCCTTCCAGCAGGCTTTGAGGCATTGGGGACCCATTGCCATGGCCAAAGCAAGGTTGGGCAAACGTGTATCACCCATAGCGACCACCTTCTGGAAATAAATGATATGGCGTGCCAATGCAGCCCATTGAAGGGGTAGAAAACCTGTCTCCTGGAGTAGGATCTGGTATGGAACTATGGACTTTACCCCAAGGGCTCGTGTCAAGAAGGCTTTCTGCACCTGCTAGAGGTCATTCCAGGTGTTGAGAGATATCACCGGACCCCACACTTCTGCACCACACAAGAGGACCGGCTCGACCACGGCCCGAAACAAGTGTGACAGGTGGCCCCAGGCATACAACTCTGCCTTGTGGCTGTTGTTCTGCATGGCATATAGTGCTTTTCAACCCGCCGTGACCCGCAACCTAATGGGAGCATCCGAGTGGATGGTATTAGAGAAATCGATCCCCAAGTACTTGTAGGTCGGAGCCACCTCTACATCTTGTCCCTGGTAAGTGAATGAGGGAAGCCTTGGCTGACGGGATGATGAAACTAGCAATACCCTAGTTTTGGCCAAGTTAACTCGCATGCCAGTGAATCGGCAAAAAATGTCAAGAGCATCCAGGTGACATTGTATGTCCTCTGGAGTATAGGCCAGGAGGTTGACATCGCCAGCATATATGAGTTGCCGAATTGTGTGATGCATGAGGTGGACGCCCGCACCTCCAAAATCTTCCAGTTGGTCAATGTATAGGCCAAAGAGCGTGGGGCAGAGGGGGCAACCCTGACGCACTCCAATATTACTGAAACCGGCTGTCCTGACGATGTGATACGGCCTGAGCATGCCTCATATAGCTTGTACACTGCATTCTGCAAGTCAAGAGGGGTCCCCAGCTGCTGCAGTATGTCCCATAACCTGTCCCGGGGCACTGTGTCAAAAGCTTTTGCGAAATCCACGAAACAACAGTACATGTTTTGTCAGTGATTCCTGCTATCCTCAATCAATGTGCGAAGAGTGAAGATATGATCAATGGTGGAATGCCTGGGCCGAAAGCCTGCCTGTGTGAGAGCGCGCACATCTGCCTCCTCTGCCCGTATTGTCAGCCGTTGCTAAAGGATGTCAGCCAACAGTTTTGCAAAGAGAGAGCTGACCATAATAGTACGATAGTTGGCCGGGCATTGAGGGTCCCCTGCCTTGTATATGGGCACAACTCTACCAGTGGTCCACTACGGAGGGAAGCCTTCTTGCAATGCTTTATTGAATAATGCCATGAGAACAGGCACCAGTGGAGGCCCAACCCATTTCAGAAGTTCCACCTGCATGCCATGTAAATCTGCTGCCTTCCCATTAACTAGACGTTGTAGGCCCATGATGACATTCCCCTCTGTGATGACTAGAACCATGCCTATCTGTGGAGGGACTGGTGTCCGGCCCCCGAGCGGGTCGTAAAGCTGTTGCAAGTACTGTACCCATTGCTCCGAGAAGATGTTTCCTGTGGGCTGTGCAGTCTTGCTCAAGACCCTTCTCCAGAATGTCTTGGGGTGCCGATCCAGGAGACCAAACATCTGTTGTTGATGCTCTGCGAGGTATCTGGCTTTCTTGTTCTTGAGGAAGGAGCGGTATTGACTGATGGCCTGTGGGCGGGAGATGGGATCAGTGACTTGCCGGAGTTAGCGTTTGAGCTCCCGACACTCATCATCGAACCATCTATTGCGGGGGAAGGTGGCAGCACCCGAGGTTCGCCGTGAGCGGCCTCTCCCAAAGCATCTCTCAGCAGCTGTCAGAAGCAGGTGAGTCAGATGAACAGATTGCCGTTGAAGTGTGGGGAGTTTAACCCCAAAAAAATGGACCTCCCTAAGGTTACTTTAATTTTACATTGTTTTGGTTAAGAAAAAAAAATTAGTTAAAACATTAACTCAACTATTGCTAGTATGAAAGTCCCTTTTTTAAGCTAATTATAACTAAAACTTAACCGTAACTAGAATATATTTAGGGTCAGTAGGAAATCAACAATCAGTTATATGCCCCATTTAACCTAACTTAATGGCGAGTGGGAAATGGCCCTTATGTTGCAGCAGTCTCGCCAGGTCATGCTCAAGCAGCTGGGCATAGGTCCCTGTACGGTCATAGTCCAGGCGCAGCTGTGGCACCTGGGGTGTTGAGGCAGTAGATGCACGGGGAGCTTGCCAATGAAGACGTACGAACAGGGGCTGGTGGTCTGAGTCCACTTCCTCGTCCCGAGTGTCTATTCCAATGGAAAAATGGGTAACCAGGTGCAGATCCTGTTCCTCAACCAGCAGATAAACCACCACACTGGAGCCGCCCCCTTGGTTCTCCTGTCTACAAGTGCAGCGGCTGGAAGATGGCCATTGTGCCAACCCATTACAAATAACCAGGTCAAACTAGCAACAACAACTGCCTGCCATAGCGCGAAATATGGTTGTCGTCTGATATCCTTGACCAAGCCACCTCTGCGGGGTTCAACTGCAAGACGTCCTCTGCCAGGGGCTCAAATTTTGGGACCTGCTCGACTCCTGTGCGTGCATTAAAGTCGCCAAGCAACATAACCTTGCCCAACTGTTTGTGCTGCTGTATGTCATCAAATGAGTGTTATAAAAGTTGCTCTCGGTATGTGGAAAGTAGCATGCTGCTATGAAGAGGATGCTGCCACTGTCATGCTGCATGTGCACCCACAAGTAGCGATTGTACCTGTCTGTTTTGTGCAGCGAGACTGAGTGCCCCAAGGTTGCACGATAATAGCAGGCAACCCCGCCATCCCCTCGCTTGCCTGTGCACTCATTGAACACTGAAAAATGCAGATAGCCTGGGAGGTTCTGCAGTCTGTGCCTTGCATGTTCCCATGTTTCATGAGGAAAATGAGATCCATATCTGGTGCAATAGAGTTGAGACTGTCCCTTTTTTGCCAAGGGAAGCTCCGACAGTTCCAAGATACCATCCGGAGGCACAGTTCCTATTTGTTGGCATTTGATGTAGACGCTTGATGATCTGTTCCGGTTGCAAGGGGAGCAGTGTGCGGCGCCTGAGCAGCAGTTGCAAGAGCAGTTGGAGAAGCGGGAGCAGGAGGCGCAGTAGGGGTATTAGTGGCAGTAGCAGGAGTGGCAACAGCTTGACGCATTGCATCAGTGATCTCAGCAGGCGTCGGCCTAAAAATGCGAAGTTTGCCTCGGACCAGGCCTGTAGTGCCCCCTCGACGGCGGACGTCCCTGACTTGAGCCAGCTGCTGCCGGCGGGACTCCTGTTGCATTGAAGTAAGATCCTGGTTGACATACAGGGTAGTCCCCTTCAATTGCCTACTCTGATGCAAAATTGCCTCACGCACTCGCATGTCTGCGACCATGAAGGTGACAATGCGCGGGCGATCTGTGCGTTGAGCCCCAAGGCGGCTTGCTCGAACAATGTGGACTGCAGTCTGAAATGCCATACGAGATAGGATCTGGTCCTGGATGCGCTTGGTGAGATCCTCTCCTGCCTCCTCTGAGAGTCCACGTACCACCACATTATGACGTCGACGACCCTGCTCTTACTGCTCACTGAGTCGCGGGGCAACATTAGCTGTCCCAGCACGTGATGCCTGTTGTCTGGAGTGTGTGGGCTATTCACAGCAAGGGCAATGTGGTGTGCGAGATGGAGCAGGTGGTGTCTGTCTGCCTGTTTGGCGACTTGTGGGTTGTGGGTCATGTGGGCTTGTTTGGCCCTGTGTTGCAGCCTCTGCTGCTTGGAGTCGGGAGCCTAGCTCCTGTTGAAATCTCTGCTGCTTGGCCAACTCATTCGTGCACTGCCGTAATTGTTCATGGACCTCAGCATGGAGGCCCCTGCCTTGCTGGGTAATGGTTGCTCGGAGCTCCTGTATCTCCTAATCTTGTGTCTCAGCCCTACTCTATAGGGTTCTTAGCTCTACCTGGCTGGCTTCGAAGGCGGCTCAGACGTTTCGTATTATGGTAGCCGACCCCTCAGCCTCTGACTTGAGGCGGGAGATAGTTGCCACTGTATCCTGCTCACACCCTGCTTGTCCCGTGCCATAGTCTCTATGGTGGTGAGGAGGGAATCCACGCAAGCTCGCAGGTGAGCAAGGCCCTGCTTATCCTGTTGCCTCTCAAAGTGTGCCAAGCGAAGCCCGTCTTCTAACTGCTGCATGCGGGTCCCCATCTCTGCAATCTGTTGCCTCTCCACTGCCTGTAACGGTCTTGGGAAGTTAGGGACCAGTATTGTACAAGTATTTGTACACAAATATATGAAGATACATGCATGGCATATATCCACATAAGCAAAACTATAAAAAGGAAAATTTTAGAAGAGGGCTTTTGTGGTACGTGAGAAATTTGGCAAGAGAGGAGCACCAGAAGGAATCTTGAGTTGCTGAGGAGCCAGAGGAGGCTGGATTGCACCGGAGAGATCAGTTAGAGACGCCAGAGCTTAGTACTGCATCAATTTCTCTTATCAGGTGGGGTTTTAGAATTCAATTGACGCTTACATAGGCTGCTAAGAATCAAATTGCATATGATTTAGTTGTGATTGAGAGATTTTCCATCAGAGTAAGCAAGCAGGAGGTGTCTTTGGATATGAGAAGTATTAGGATATGGCTTAAAGGAGGCCTGAATTAATCCTAACTGGAAAACTATGGGCTGCAGCAAAGGTTTTACTCTGCAACAAAATCGTCAAAGGTGGAACTGGATCTTCTTGAGACTCTTGGAAATGACCTGGAACACATCAATTTGGCTTGCTCAAGGGCCGAAATTGGAGAAGCAATAGTTGTTTGGCTGAAATTAGAGCTGGAAATAGTTATTGGATGGTGACATTAGTGCCAAAAAACAGCCCAGAATGACTTAGAATTGCCATAAAATGATGTGAATCTCATATGGGTCTGTCAAGATAGGTTTTAACAGCAATAATGAACCTGATTATGGAGGATTTGATCAAGATTGGGGGCTGCCAGATCTGTTTCAGAAGCCCAACCTATTTGTTGCTGCTGGATGTTTTTTGATTGGAAACCACTTGGATCAGGCCGATTTGGGGCTGGAACAGGGCGATTTCCCTGCGGGTCATTGGTATAGAGAGAATCGATGCCCAAAATCATAGCCAAAAGAGGCCGAGCCCTCTCTTTGTTTCTCTGCTGTAACTTTTGTGGTCTTCTTTGTTTGTTAATTGTCTATATTTGAATTTGCTAATTGTGTTATTTTTAGGATACATAGATATAAGAAAGGAAATATGAGAAGTATAAGATGATGGAATCTACCCACCAAGTAAGTCCTGGCAAGTTGCAGGTGATTGGGAGAATACAAGGGCCGGAAATATATATAAGAAATTGTATTGCTTTGGAAAAACATGTAATAAAGAATAAATGTAATTAAAGAGTAATAATTTGAGAACTCCTAAAAGTGGGTGATTTTTGGCTCCTAGAGCTGGGGCTAGCCTGGGGGCTGCTTGATAGGAGTTCCAGGCAGTTGCGGTCAGGAGACCCTATGGATTTTTAAGCAGGAACAACGTAAATTGGAGACTCTAGTTTGGGTGCACAATTAATTAATTAGCTAAGGAGGTGGAACTTTAATATTAAAACCATGAAACCATATTTAAGGGAGCTTAAGTAAATAATGTGGTGAAGTGAGTCCTGCATCGACCTTATAGGGGTGGTTTGAGCATGCTACATCAACACCTGAATTGTCATTATGGTTTTCATCATTGATCTCGCTACTTCGACAGGGTTGGTTGTATGGGCAACCTCGACAAGGGCTCAGAGTCTAGGCACATTTTTTTTTGTAAATATTCTAATGAACACACATGTTACGGTCTTTGCATTGTCCCACTGTTGTTCCTGATATTTTGTTATGTACTTGGAACCTCTGGGGTCGGGCTTCCAGGTTCGGTGGCCTGGGTAGTTCTGACATTCTAATGTCATCTGTGTTCTTTGTATCTATGCTCTGTGACACCGGGCGTGGCTTCCTCACGGGCGTAGCTTCCTGGTGAGGTTTCACGTCACCTTTGTGACTCCAGGGTAAGAGGTCCTCCAGCGCCAGACGTGGGCTGGGAAGGGTATGCGCATACAAGGTTCACACCACCAACACCGCCAACGGGGCTCGGAATGTGAGTTGGCTGGGCATTTCTCTGCTAACAGGGCCTGCTTGTAGGCTGGCTGAGCTTCCCATTGTCCTGGAGCTTTGTTATGTTGTTTTGGTACTTTGACTTTGTGTTTTTGCTCCTGATGCTTATGATGTTTCTTTCGTTGTCATTGTCTAGCACTGCACCATAGTATCTTGTGTTTTGAATGGTTCATGTTCCTGTTATCCAAGATGCCCGAGTGTTGCCATGTATGCAGCAGCAGCTATGGGATCCCCGCAGCGTTGACACTTTAGGGTGGAGCAATTTATCCCATGTCCACATCCAAACACTTTTCCACTATGGTTGAGGAACCTGAAGATGCCAGTGCTGGGCTGGGGAAGAGGCTCACAATCTAAAAGTAGCCTGTATGTGGAAGAAACAAACTTTTCTGGCTGGCACATCAACCTGTGGTTGCTGCACAGTGGATGGCAAAAAATCAGCCACCCCAGCCCAAATTTGCCGATCCCATCTGTATAACAGAAATCTCGTCTGAAAAGCCTCCCATGACAAAAGATGACCAGAATCATACCAAGCTGCAATCATTAAAACCCCAGCTAGCCGCCAATGCCGTTGGATCTTTGGATGTACAAGTGCACACAAAGGCTGCTGATCATATATACCTTGCAGGGGAAGCCACCAGCATGACATTGACAATGAAGCACAAGCTTGGGGATTAACATGGAAAAAAAGATCTAACCGCATCCCAGGAAGCAAGCAGACCTTTAAGGAATGGGAAAGCATTTGGATATGGATGCAGAGGATACAACAAGGCCCATGGGAGACTAGGCTTGATAGTTGTCTTGTGAAAGGGGAGACACTGCAGAAGTGATTGCCGCACCAACCTTAAGCAAGAAGAGTCATCTTTACCAAGGAGGAGCCTTCAAATGAACTTTGAAATCATGACTTGGCTTTGCAGACGGAAGTCCAACATTCCAAGGCCACCAGCTACCTTAGGCTTGATGCACTTAGCCCAGGATACCTTAACAACAGCACCTTCTGAGGTACCACCCCAGATGAAATTCCTGACAATACAGACGATCTCATTCATCTTACATTGAGGAGCCAGTAAGACAGATGCCATATAGACATGGGTGTTGCTGAGGACGGATCTTGCAACTGTGATCCTACCGGGCAAAGATAACCTAGCCACCTTCCACCAGAACAGATGTTTCTCAAGACCTTTAATGATCTCATCCCAAGCACATGAGGCAGAAACATGCACCCCCACAGGAATGCCCAAAAGCTTTGTGGGTTGACCATGAGGAAGCACCGTCCAGAGGTAGTACAAGAGGGAACAACACTATCCAGTGTCCATAAAGCAGTGCACTTTCTCCAACCTACAAGAACTCCAGAGGCCAGGGAGAAAGTATCTAGGAGCAGCTTAGCATTATGGAGGTTTTCATCATTGGCCATAAGAAAAAGGAAAGTGTCGGATTTAAAGTTGTTGGAATTTGGCCATTAAGACGGAGAGGGAGAAAACGAAAAAATGGACGTGCGCCTATTTTTTTGCCTTTTTTGTCTTTTTCCCATACTTTCTGTTTCAAACTCTTTCTTGATTCAAAATATGAAAAAATTTGAAATTTCTGAGATTTGAGGAAGAATTTTTGTGGATCAATCTGCTGCCCTTGTAGAAGGGTAGCTACGGTTGGATTCTTCACATTCTATTCTTCAAATTGACTACCTTTTTCCCATACCTATGCAGCAGTATCACCTTTTCTTTCGTCTGATTCATGGAAACCTCAGTTTTCACAATTATAAGGGAGAAATCTAGAATCTCGTGTGGTTTTTTGAAGGGCTCGACCTCTGATCTTTGGAATTCCTTAATCATTCATCAGTTCTTCCCGGATAATCTGTTCAGTTCTGAGTACTCGTTTGTGCCAAGCACGGTTGAATTTGAAGTTCAAATCACAAATTCGTGGCTGGAGGAATTTCTGGGTTCAAGTGCATTCGGCCCAGCAGGAAAATTTCGAGTTCATTGTGAATGGTTGGACTACATGATCTCTGTTGAAGTTTATTCACCTCAAGATCCTACTCAATTTGACGGAATTTCCCCCTGAAATTTCTCTGAATTGTATCATGTCTCTTCGACATTCGATTATTGCATTGTATGGCATCCAGACCTCTTTGGGTTAATTTTGCTTCATGCTTTTAGTTTCTGTACTCTGTTTCCTGTTATCTTTTTTCCCCCTTTCCAATTGTTAAAAGTTTTGCATGATCTTTTGTTGTTTCCTCCTGAATTTTTCGCAATGGTCTCCAATTTACCTAAAAACCCTAAACATTTGGCTATTTTGCACGCATTCGCGAACCTTTCCGCCTCCGATCGATCCTCACTGCTCCAAAATCTGATCTCCTTTCAGGATCAACCTTCAGACACAATCCTTTTTGGGAACTTTGACAATCTGCTTCCTTACTCTTCTTCAATGGATCCAATTTCTCATCGTGTTCTGCATTGGGACAATCTTTCTGCTGATCCTGATCATATGGGTGTCCTTCATCCCATAAATCCTATCACTCAAGCCCCTGTTCCTTATGGAGTTGCTAGAGGCCACCTGGAGATCCGTTCAAATGAAGATTTGGATGAAAGACTCAAGCGCACCACAATTCCTCATCTCAACGACCGGAAGATGAACATCTATCATGGTATTTCTTTAAATCTTCCGATTGTCCATTCAAAAATTCATGCTTTATCAAACTCTGCTGTGATTATTAAGGTTCAAAAATGTGGCATGAAATTAGATAAATTGTGGGCCTTTCTTCTCAGCCTTCATAAAGGTATCCTTATTCAGGCTATATATTGGCTCAATTTTCCCTACATTATGCTTGAATGTGGGAATTCTAAATCAGCCAATTTCTTTCTGAACTTTGGTCCCTTAACCTATGAGACCTCTCAATTGACCTTCCTTAAATGGCATCCAAAGCTTGATATTGATCAAATGAATAATTTATGCATTGCTTCCACATCTTTATTTGGCCTGAATCCAATCTATTGGGATGAAGATTGCTTTAAACTCCTTTTCAACTCTATTGGAACTTATATTTCCACTGAATACTCCCCTGCCAAACCTCCCAGAAGCTTTGTTCAGCTTGATCTCTCCAAGGATATACCCCTGTCCATTCCTTTTACAGATGCTTTTGGTCATGAATCTTTATTAAGTCTTAGATGGTCTGGACTGCCCTCACAATGTCAGAAATGCACTCATAGGCATTTCTGGTACTCGGAATGCAAGCTGTTAATAGAGAATTCTCAAGTCAACAGACTTCATCAAGCGGCTCAGGTTCCAGATAAGGATTCCAATCAGCATGCTTTAAATGATAATCAAATGGATCAGTCTGGTAAAAGCACTGCAATAAATGAAAACAGTGATCCCCAGTTTCAAAGGCTGCCAGAAAATGATAGATTCAAATGGACAAAAGTAAATGGAAGCTACAAGAGAATCCAGAAAAATAAGGCTGCACGTGATGAAATGAGAGGCAAAGACAAAATATGTGAAGAAGAGTTCTCAATCCCTTCAAAAGCTCGAATCCTAACAATTGGTGAGCCAAAACTTCTAGTCAAAGGTATTATGACTGGAAAAACTTCTCAGGCAACTGATAAGTTAAATTTCACTCTGAGTGAAATAATCAAAGAGGCCAAAGAGGCCAAAAATCAAGAAAAAGGTCAATGTTCCAACAGTCTTATGGATTATCCTATCAAGAATAAAAGTAAGAGTGGGTCATTAACTACAAAATCTTGGGACAAATCTAAGTTTCAGCTGAATTCCTCTCAGGTGAATTCTCATGTTAAAATACCAGTGTCAGCTAATTTGAATCAGCAAGACAAAAAGTCAGATGAGACTAAAATGGACACTCATTTGTCCAATATCCATGATCAAAGTACTGCAGATTTGACTCAAGAGTCAGCACAGCAGCAAGTCAACTTCAAGGTCAACTGCTCTAATCCTTTCCAGGTATTATCTGACCTTAATGGTAATCTAGACTCTGAATTAAATAAAAGCAAAAAATGTGTTTCCCAGACTTGTCCCACAACTACCCATCCCTTAGCCACTTCTCATATATATACTCAGGCTGCTGGTACAAACATTGAAGAGTTGCCTTCCCTAATTGACCTTGACTCTCCTGTGATGGATTACCCTATAAGCCCTATCAAGATATCAGATAAGTTTGCTGAGCAGATGGCCTCTCTGCAAAATCTGGCCCCACAAACTTCACTTCTGAAGGGATTTGCAATAAATGAGATGGGGAATGATTCTGCACCTGCTCCTCTGATTGTTCCTGATTTTGTTCCTGATACCCCTGAAGACACTCAAATTGTGGAGCTTCAAGAAAAAGAAAGTACCAGGCAAGTTCTTACTTCTGCTCCTTCAAATATTAATGTAAGCCCTATTAATATTAATCCTATGTTTCAATTCTTTCCTGGAGGATGTTCTGATTATAGTGATAATGATGGTTTTGGGAGTGATAAAGAGAACTGGGATAAAGAAGAATATTTAAATGAAAATCTTAGTATTGATCCTAAGTCTGAAAAGAGTCACTCAGTGAAAAAATCATCTAAAAAGGATGGAGATAAATTGGGATTGATCTTGTCTGGTCTAAATAAAACTCCTGCTCAAAATACCAGAAGTAAGAGAAAATCAAGAAAGACTAGATTATAATTTGCCCTTTTCTTTCCTCTTCTTATAATGAAGATTCTTTCCTGGAACCTTAGAGGCATAAAAGGTCCTTTGAAAAGAAGAAGGGCCATTGCTCAAATCAGGATGTATAATGCTGATATAATCCTTCTTCAAGAACTTAAACTTCCCTCTTTTGAATGTAGCAATTTGGGAGAGTGGATATACCCTTCTTCATCTTCTATCTGGATTAACTCTTCTGGAGCTAGTGGTGGTTTAGCCATTGTTTGGAAAAAAGACATCAAGCATTCCTCCTTCTACAACATCCCCTCTAAAGCTTGGCAGGCTATGATTTGCTCAGTTTCGAACTCTAACTTTGGAATCATCAATATATATGCTCCTACCTCTCCAAAAGATAGGGAACCTATATGGAGTGAAATTAATAGTTGGTTGGGATCTCAAACTATAGACAACTGGATTGTTGCTGGAGACTTCAATAATACCCCTTCTTGGGATTTTAAGTTGGGAAATAAAATAAATATGTCCTCAACTGAAAAACAGAATTGGGATTTGCTTATCTCTGATAACAATTTGATTCATATACCCTCTTCCACAGCCACCTACACTTAGTCTAATAAGCAAAAAGATAGAGCAAGGGTTTACTGCACTCTTGACAGATTTTATGTTTCCAATCCATCTACAGCCTTTTGGGACAATAGTTATGTAACAAGTGATGAAGGAACCTCTATTTCTGACCATCAGCCTCAATTCCTTCATACCTCCCATGCTATCAGGATTCAAAGAGAAGGGAGCACTCCTTATAAATTTAATTCTTCTCTTCTTGAGAATGAAAATTTCTGCTCTCAATTCAAAACTTTTTATGATGAGCTGACTAATAGGTTTGCTGGCAACTCTATGCCTCCTATGAAGCTTTTCTACTCTAAAATCAAGGAAGTCAAAAGATGGATTAAGAACTGGTCTAAGCTTATCAAGGATCAGTGCAGCAAAGAAAAAAACCAGCTTCTTATGTATATGAGGGAAATTAGATCCTTACTTCAAAATGATCCCTCCAGCTCTAATCTTCAAGCAGGGGAAGAAATTCTTGAGAGAAAAATTAAAAATATTGAGGAGATTGAGGCTAAAGGCTCTGCAATTAGATGCAAGATCAAATATACTAATGATATGGACTCTGGCTCCTCAGGTTTTTTCTTCAGGGTAGCCAAAAGTAGAATTCTTAGAAACTCTATTACTGAGACTATTGATGATCAGGATATTAAATATAATTCTCATTCTGACATTGCAAATTTCTTCAAGAGCAGATACATGGACCTTTTTAAAGACAAACCAATTCCTCTCAATGAGATCTCGGATGCAAATGACTTTTATTCTTTAGTCAATAATATTTTACCTGATCCTCTGGAATCCATGGACGAGTCTCTGGCTGCCATTCCTTCTCATAATGAGAAATATGACACTCTCAAGTCCTTTAGCATTGGTAAATCTCCTGGTCCTGATGGTTTCCCAGCTGAATTTTATATCAAATTTTGGGACATTCTCAGAAATGACTTGATCTCTCTAGTTACTGCCTTCTGAAATTCTAATCATCTTCATCCTTCTATTTCCAGTGGCCTGATCACTTTGGTTCCTAAGGTTGATCACCCTTCAAAGTTTCAAGACTGGAGACCAATCTCTCTCACAAACACTACATATAAACTTTGTGCCAAGATCATTGCTCTCAGGATCAAAAACTTTCTTCAAAGAAATATTAGCCCAACTCAATCTGCTTTTCTTCCAAATAGATTCATTTTGGATAACTATGTGGCTGCTATGGAGGGTCTGCACTGGAATAAAATTTCAAATCAAAATTGCATTCTCCTTAAAATTGCATTCCTGCTTATGGTTTACTGGCCGGATGAGTAACCCATGGATATCGAGCATGTCTCTTGTGTGGACCTGATATTCATGTTTGTAAATCTAGCAGTCTTAGAAAATTTATTTATGCAGACCATCGCCGATATCTTCCTGTTAATCATAGTTTTCAGAAAATGAAAACATTTGACGGAAACATTGAATCTGGAACACCTCCAAATCTTGTGACGCCAAGTGATATACTATGATAGAATAGATAATCAATAGAAATATATAACAGGTCCAATGAATGACAAATGGAATACTATGATAGAATAGTAGGTGCAGGGTGCTGATCTAAGTGATGGGATCGCATTTTTTTGTACCCCACCAGCATACTTTTGCCCTCCTCTAACTTCAAAAAATGTGTCGCAAATGGAAAGTTGAAATCCATGAAATCGCATAATTATCATATTCTTCTTCAACAGTTCCTTCCTTTGGCTATATGTGGATGTCTAGAGGAAGGAGAAGAGGAGAAAGAATATCAATAGTAAGACTAAGTGCTTTGTTTAGGCAAATTACTGCAAAAGAAATTCACTTATGTGAGATGAGTACCCTAAAGTTGGAAGCAGTGAATGTGTTACGCTTGCTTGAGAAGCATTTTCTGCCATCATTTTTCACGATCATGACTCATCTCATCATATAAATAGTTGAAGAAATAGCTATTTGTAGGCCCTTCACTCTGTACCTGGATGTACCCTATTGAGAGATTCCTAAAACACCTTAAGAAATATGTTCGTAACATGGCACGTCCAGAGGGATCCATTACTGAAGGGTACATAATCACTGAAGCTATGATTTTTATTACAATGAAAGAGGACAAGAATCTTGAATATTTTGGTGAATATGATGGCATCTTGGAACGTAACACATCTGAGGTTTTGGAGGGTAAAAGAACTTTGATAAAGTTGGATGTATCATTGCAACCACAAGCACACGATTGCATTCTAGCAAATTCGACTATCATTGAGACATGGAGATTGTAAGTACTCTATTTGCTATTCAGATGTTGAAATGCTTTTCAATTTATAAAAGAATTAACTTTGTAGACTTTGATTGACAAAAATATGAACAATCACAACATGGTATCATGCCCAACGGAGAATATTTTGAATTTCTCAGAGTGTCTCAAAATGGAACTCCAATGTATGGTTGAGAAAAAGGAGCAAGTGAATCCATTGTTGCTTGATCTTGCTTTTGGAGTCAAAGGATATGCTATAAGTTATAAAAGCATTTGGGCATACAGTTGGCACTTAAGAGTGCAAGATTTAGACGCAAAGCAAGTGACACAAGGTTTCGGTGTTTCAACAATATTTCGTTCTATGAGTCATAGTAGTGCTAAAGATAAGCGACCTATTGAAGCTGGCACAGAATATTTTGGCAAAATTTAGTAGATTTTACAGGTTTGTTGATTTACATGTAGATAACAATGTTATTATAGTGTACTTAATTAAGCTACCCACTGTTTTTTTAATATTGTTTTATTTCTTTTTGGGTTGCCCCTAGGGAGCAAACCCTTGTTTACGTGGTTTGTGGTATATTCTGGGTATATGCTAGAATATACCCAGGATATGCTAGTCACTGCTTCAAACCCACTGTTCTATGTAAACTGGCGGTCACCAGCGTTCTGCATCGCCCGATGTTCCAACCGGTTAACTGGCAAGGCAGATCGAAAGTGGCAGAGCTTTTGAATCGTCCAGCTTCTGGCGCATTTCGGCTCCTTGTGCATTGCGAAGCCAGATTTGTAGAAACCTTTTCTTTTTCAAGGCATGATTATGTTCGGTTCTCGCCATTATGTCCGTGCATCGGCCAGCTTGAAAAGCACATTTCTATGTTCTGCTGGCTGTAAAGAAAGATTCACGAGCAGTCAATAGCCATCAAGAGGGTTGCAGGTTTGATTGTTTTGCGCATTTTGATTTATGCCTCATGCATATAAGAACTATGCTGTTAAGCTAAGGATTAGAAATCTAATGCAGAGAGAACAGGGTACTCTGGAGATAGATGGCAGCAACTCGCCAAGTACTTCAAATACTTGAGTCATATCAGAAAGCCTGAACTTCATTTTCCCATGTTGTTGCAGAGCTGTCGAGCAATCCCCGGGTTAGATCCTAGAATTTAATGTAGATTAGCTCCTATGATGGGATGAATAACATATTCATAGACACAATTATGGTGTTATGTGTAAATAATATGCATAACGAGACATACAATGTTTCACACAGTTCATGTTCATGATTTTGCCATCACAAGTGGGTAGCACTTTGAACAGGCTAATCAAGTTCTGATCATTCTGTGATTAGACAGATTGATATTTTAGGCTCGCACTTTGGCTGCTCCATTACAAGGCAGACCAGCTCTGGGATGTGGAAAGAACGAGGACAATTTGTCCATTCATTTGTTCACTAATGGCAAACCATCAAACATCCTGGGAATACAGCTTCCTATTAATTTGATAACATACAACATTTGTTGATATAGACATGGTAGCTTGATCAAGAGAAAATGCATATCCTTTGTTTTCCAGTGAAGTTTACTACATCCCATCTGTTCATAGCTCCCCTCAAAGCCATTTAACATCTTTTGCTTCATGAATACGATTCACTAAGTTTACTGTTTTGATACAGAATGTCGAGATTCTTCATACAGCTGGAATGATACCACTTTTGCGGCCTCTTTTGATTGATAGTGTACCTGAAATACAGCAGACTTCAGCCCTTGGTCTTGGACGAATTGCAAGTTATAGTGAAGTGTTGGCTAAAGCTGTAATTTCACATAACCTTCTTGAACAGCTTTTAATTTCTTTGAGGTCAGGTATATCAAATAGTGTAGTAAAATAAATTAACTGGTAATATACTGTCCCTTCCGTGATTCTGACTCCTTTAGTATTTCTACTTAAATAGGGAGCAGAATTATTATTGTAGAAGAGCAGGAGCTACTGTCTTTCGCGCAGTCTCTAAGCATACGTCTCAATTAGCACAGTTTGTCATTGATTCAGGTGCATTAGAGCATTTAGTCCTCTGCCTTGAAGAATTTGATCCATCTCTTAAAGAAGTTGGTGCTACTGCAATAAGCAATATTGCTAGACATAATGGAGAACTTGCACAAAACGTTATTGATGCAGGGGGCAGTGGCATTGCTTGTGTTATGTGCACAGGTATGTTGTATATGACTTTATTTTGACAATTTCTTGCATTAATGTGTATGGGCTAATAGAAGACTAAGTGCAGCCATATATATGCTCTACATGCTATGATGACACACACCTTCTAAGTGGAAATTGCCTTTATCCAGACAGCTTCCATGCTGAGAGGTGGATAAGGTAGCCAACAGAAGGAAGAAGCAAAAATCTTCTGATTCCAGTTAGTAGGATACATGTTACTCTTCAGGGAACCAGTACCCAATAGATTAGCATTTTTCTACAATTTTAGTTGGCCTATCTTTCATGCTATGCACCATGCAACTGCTAGGATGCTTGTTTTCTTTGTGCAGGTCTCATGCAGGGAATCTTGATAAGTTAATAAAACTCTATGATTTTCCATTTATTGTGAAGTTGAAATAGCTCTTCTTAAGAGATAAGCTCTTTCCAATATTATTTTTTATTTTTGAGTTGTTAATGTCATTCCAACCATATGAAAGCATTGGATCACATAACATTGACACACAGGAACCAGAAGTCTCAGTCAAACATGCAGCAATCGGAGCACTTGCAGACATATCTAAACATGCATCGGAGCTTGTGGATGCAGGAACTGTTACTATATTAGATCATTTGTCAACCACCTGGATGTGAAATTAAAGAGGCAGGTATGAATAGCCAGTTTCTCCATTTATGTTCTATTCTATCAATGTTCGGCCACTACAGTACCTGAACATTCTTATTCTTTCATAGCAAACTGTTGCATTTTCTTTCATATTCTGCATGCGACATTTCATTAATCAAAAGTTACTGACCTCTGCCAACATTGTTAAACATTTTTTTCGTCGTCAATTCGCATTTGGAACATCCTGGGTTTCATCATTGAAGATTCTTCCTAATTCTACGAGGCTTAGGTAATGAACATAAGGAAAATAGAATGGTAATATTACTACATAGTTATAGTGAATAAAAGCCAGTGTTCTGCATTTTGTAGGTTTGTTTTTGCTTGGGGCAAGTAGCAAGGCACTCGTTGGAGCTTGCTGAGGTCACTATATTAACCCTTACATTTTTCAAACACGTAGGAGAAAAAATTATTAAGGCATTAAGCCCATTAAATGTGAAAATTCTCATGATCATTAAAAGAAGATTTCAGTAGCGGGAGCGTCTATTTCATTTGCAGTTGGATGTGATGTTTAATAGTTACATTAATCCATTGCACCTTTGAGAGAAACCAAACTCTTATTTAACAGCTGAGACATGATGATGGTTAATCAAGTAGTGTTAAATGGCAATCCCTCTAGAGAAGCTTAGCTTTACCATGGACTTACATTATGCAAAGAGCATGATAAATCAAGCAGGACGGGACCTTATGATTTCATTAGCTACCTGGATGTAACGCCAGTTTATTGGCAGGTCCTTGTTGCAGCTGGAGTGTTCCCAAAAATCTTTATATGCCTCAAGGATGCTGATTGTCAGGTGTGCAAGCAAGCTGCAATTGTTATCAGGGAAGTTGCAAAGCATACACCCATTGGCACAATTCATTGTTAGTGCTGGCGGTGTGACAATACTCGTTGATAATGTTGCAGAAAGCACATGAGATGCTCGTTTACATGGTGCTCCTCTACAAGCTTTTCATTATTATTTCATTGCGAAGACTGTTATTACAAAGTCTGGATATAGACTCCAAGGAAAAAAAACTGACATGTATTATAGACCAACTCAGAATTTCCTACTTTTTGCCAATTTGCAACTTTTAAAACAAAATGCCTACCCAAAATTTGGAACCTTGAAGCCTTATCTTCGTATAGTTATCATCGGAGAGGGATATAAAGACCTAGAATGTGGATTTTTGTTAGAAATAAGTTTTGAGAAACGCTTCTTCATATCCATGTAGATTATGGCATATTAGTTAAATTAGGGTGAAATCACACTACAGGCCAAATTAAAGAAATACGTGGCAAGAATAGGCGGGCATCGGGCAGACCGACAGTTCTGCCTGCCACTCTATATCGCACTTTGGCAGAGCCCAAAATAAAAATATATGACACGTCATTCTATCTTGAATCCAAATCGGCCGATTCTATGATTCAGAACTGTGTTTTCTGATCACCGGAATATGGACGAATTGCTCAAATCTCTGTCAGATCACAACTGCGATGCAGGTTTTCGATGAGCTCCATGGAATTTCTTGTATAATTAACGGCTCAGAAAAGTTGGATTTCGAAGAAGTTTGGAGCAGGCATCATGTATGATTTTCTTCTGATGAGAATTTTGACTTGAGATCTGCACACATCGCAATTAGCTACATCTCGATGCTGGATTGATGAGCCGAACTGATTCTCTGCTTTTCTAAACTCCCTGTTGTAATTTGCAGATATCCTTAAGCATTGAAAGCCACAAAACGAAACATGAATGATCTCTCGTGACTCTTCATACCCAAATCTTGCATATTCTAGCGATAAGAAACAAAGGAGCGCGATTCTTTACCAGATTGCAGAAGGTATCAACATGATTCGTAGCCAAATCTTCCATACTCCGGTGATCAGAAAATACAGTTCTTTGCTTGCATCATGGAAGGTAGGAGGACGTGGAAAACATGGATGATCTGGCTGCCCGCCAGAAGTTTTGGCAGGCGAGATCCCCCGTCCGAAAATTATAGGGTGCCTAAATGCTGACTGGAGTTTTGGCACCTTAGGTGTGATATAGGTTGGCTGCCGAAAGTCCACATGGCGGATTTTTGTTGGCTCTTTATTTTTATTTTTCGAGTTTGGCCAGTAGTGTGATTTAGGCCTTAGGTAGTGTCTCCGAATTTTTGCCATGCTACAGATTTTGCAATTTGTTCCACCTTCCAAAAGGTTAATAAATGTGTAATCTGACCTTGTTTTTATCCCCCACGTCTAACTGCTTGAACAGTCTAACTGCTTGAATAGTAATGTATTGTATAGTGGCCTGTTGAAATTCTGGTGAATTTTTTTGTAGCTGTCATGGCCCTGTGTTACATTGCTGCTTTTAGTGGATCATTATCCCAGGTTATTATTCACTCCAATGAGTATGACCATTGCTTGAGTCTCTTGCAACTGAACAAGAGGACCATGTAAAGAGTGCTAGTGCCTGGTCTCTTGGGCAAATTGGAAGGCATAGCCCAAGTCATTCTTTGGCAGTAGCTGTAGCAGGCGTTCTTTCGCAGCTTGTTAAGTATCTAATAGATAGTACAAGTAGCGAAAATTTGAAATCAAAGTGCAAAAAAGCAGTCAAGGCCATTATAAACAGCCTGACCCACCTACCTGCACTTGATTCCCTTCTACAAGTAAGTCAGAACGAGTAAATGACTAAATGAGCCTTCAAATAGCTATTTATATTCATATTGCATATTATTGAATACTATGCAGGGTCCAATTACCATAAGACATTTTGAAGAATATGGCTCTGCAAACTTTCAAAGATACTTCCTCTTGATTCAGGTTTAAGAACGAAGTTTGTGACCTCAGGAGGTTTTGAAAGGTTGCAGCAATGGAATGTTGTTCCTGATAGAGACATAAGACAATATGTTGATGTTTTAAACAAAGGGTACCCAGCAGTAATTGTCCAATATTATTTCGAGCGAAATATTGGCTCCCGAAAGGGGGTTGGATTCCAAAAAAGGGGGCCGTGCATAATAATTATAGTTTATTAAAACATGAAAATCAATTTTATTGCGATAACGTTGCGTGGCGCAGATGTTCAGTTTGTTCGGTTTTCAACTTCCTTACATAATTTACATGCGAATCTACGAGTCGAATACTCCATTTTTGGTGTTCGACTTGCAAAGTAGAAGCCAATCTACGAGTCTAATACCCCGTTGGAATTCAAACCATAATCATGAGCCAATAAATGCACTGATATTATTCTCCAGGATATTTAGAGGTGTTGCTTCAGAAGTTGGTAGCAGCGAAGACAAAGCCAAATCCAACCAACTCCAACTCCAACACTTGCGCGTTCACCAACGCCAACAAAAACGCCCGCGCGCACGCCCCCTTCCACATTATGATTTTCATGCACATCTTCCTAGGCCATTTGCTAGCCTTTCAGTTCAAATATCTCAAGAGTTGTCGTTATTCCTTACTCAAATAACCCTTATCTTTGGTGCCTGAAGGCGCCATGGTGCCTAGGCCTGCGCCCGGACTACCAGCGACATCGACACCTCGCCCAAACATCTCGCCGGCATCGGCAAAGCCTCGGCACCAGGGGTTTTGGATCGGATTGGCGGGGTTTTGGATTCGGTTTGGCGGGGGTTTTGACTTGGATTGGCGGGACTTTGGCTTGGCGGGGGTTTTGGACCGGATTGGGCTGGGGGTTTTGGATTCGGATTTGCGCCCATGAACCGCTAACCCGACCAGTGTTCTGATGCGCTTTGATTTTGTTTTTTACATGCTTAGCTCCTCTGGTGTTTTTGAACAGTTTTCCACCTCCCTTGGCTTCGGTTTTCCCTTTGCTTCGACTTGCTTGCCCTGATTTTTTATTCATAGAGTCGGTGATTTAGATGTTTCGGTTGCTTGCCTTGGCTGCCTACGCTTGGGCTCTCACCAGCTTGTGCCCTCCCTTATAGCCTCAGCATGACCCACCGGATAAAGCGCCTGGCTAGGGAGACCCGCAAATCAAACAACCTCATCCCGGCTCCCAAGTGCGCGCCGGCGAGAACCCTATGATTCCACCATTAGCCCTACCTTCAGCGGCTCCTTTCTTTGGGCCCCGGCATCCCCTCTGGCACACCTAGATGCACATTCTATACGTTTCACGATGCATCTTCTGCTGCGGCTCGGCTAGGATCGATGCTCGGCCCGATTAATGCGCCCCGGGGAATCTTTGGCCGGCATCCACATGGTCCGATCTACGATTACTTTCACTTTCGGGCCTGCGCTTTCGGTTGCCACTAGTGGTGGCACGGGTGCGGCTTCTTGAGTTCTTTGCTCGGTCGGTAGGGCCGCGGATCAGCCCGGTCGATACCGTCCTACGGGATTAAGCACAGGTCCGACATCCGAACACTTGCATTGCTCTACCGCACCTGCACCTACCAAGCCTGCGTGTGTGGTTAGGGTGGACATGTCCACACAAACCTCGACGGCACCAGATGGGTTGGTCGGGGCCTCGACACCAGATCCGGTGCCCACCTCGCCTCGAACCGGTCGAAGCGGCGGGTAGGCCACATGCCCGGCCTTGCATCTAGTCGGCATTCAGAGAAGCGGTGGTTGTTCCGATGCGGATGAAACCGCGACAATTTTTCACCAGGGAGATGCATATCCAGGTTGAAGGCGTCATCTCAGCTTCTCGAATTGGAGCAGTACGGCCTGATCGCCCGCGACACCTCTTAGTCCTGTTTCGGGATGCCATCTCTCGACTGCATGTCCTGCGGCACGGCAATCATCTGAAGGGGACCACATTCTCCGTCCAGGAGGATCTTACTCCAGTGCAGCTGTGCCTACGGAAGGGGGAATTGTGCCGGGTTCGGGATGCTCGCTTGAGGCAGCAGTGGCCAGTGTATAGAGGGGGGCAGGCTATTATTCGAGATCAGTGGCCCTCCGACCCAGTGATGCTTTTAGTGGCGAATATTCGCAAAAGATGAATTTTTAGGAATTTCATAAATTTTCTATGAATGTTTAGTAGGTTACGTATCACATTTTTTATTAGAATATTCGCCCTGAATTGATATGTTGTCGTTCTTCCAAGAAGACATTCGCCATGCAATCAAACCTAGGACAACAGCGCATTCGCCCCCAAATATGTAGCAAAATAACAGGGGGGTCCAGGGGGATTTGATATCGATGTAAGAATAAGAATTCCTGAAACCATAGACCATATATCCCTAAAACAATTGAATGGGTTGTTATTAAAAAAAAAAAAAAACATAGATTCAAGATAAAAAAATAATCACATTAGCTCACTAGATATATTGGTTAAAGTAGTCTTATTAGGATATTGAATAATTTTGGTAGAGGTTCGAGTCCCCATATTTCATATTCTAAAATCTTAGGCAAAGCCGTATAGAGGTTTGATATTCCCTCAAAACCATAGGTGAAATCGTATTTCATATTTCAAAATCATAGGTGCCTCCAATCATAAATGACTATAAGCGAAACGAGAGGTGCCCACAAGCCCCACCATATAATCTAGATCGTAGGATCGATGAATCCGACGACTGTGGTGCGACTAAAAATCTAGTATTTGTTCTGATCTGTACCAATACTGGCTTTTGAGCATCACAAGATTGTCTGCAAGTTATTCCTTGAGATTTATATGATTTGATAGAGTTTCCCTTGTTGCATTTGTAGGTAATGTATTTCATGGGATCAATTTGGTTTTAGAATGGAGTAGTGACCTAGAAATGCTAGACTTCCTCCATAAAGACTTCTATTTTTGTGCCTTGAATTCGAACCAATTTCTTCTTTGAGCAAAGTTATAAATGTATTTGCTTACAATTTTGATTTATAAAGCTTCAACAATAAAATTTCGCTAAATAATGATGAAAAGAAATGAATTGATTAAGATATTCGCCATTAAAACTAATTTTATTCTTCTTTACATTCGCCAACCCTTCTATGTAAATTGCATTGAAAAAATAAATAAAAGCATCGCCGTGGGCAGTGAGCGCATAGCCCCGATCCTTATTATCTTCATTGTCTGTACCAGGGTTTCGGCCCACTATTGTTGTTGTTGTTGGGCTTCGGCCCTTTGTTTTGTTGGTTGTTGTTGGGCTTCGGCTCTTTGTTTTGTTGGGTCCCATAGGCCGATTGGCCTCCGCGGACGATAAAAGAACCTGTCTACCTATCTACCTTTTGATTGGTGAACATACCTGTGAATATGCAGTAGTAGCATTTTTAGCAATAGATTGGCATGTCTGATCATGGATCTGCAACAGGCAACTGCTGTCGAACATCACCTGAGCATTATCATTCCCCCAGACGGCCTGTCATCCTGTCATCCTGAGCATTATCATTCCCCCAAACAGCCTATCATTCTGGCGTATCTCACGTGTCATAATTTATTTCATTCCCCTTTGTATTTGGGTCAATTCAATTCTCATTCTCACAACATGATTAATGTATTTCTTGAAGAAGAGAACGATCAGTTATGTGTTAACAGGATTCAACGACTCATTTGCCATTTCAAAGCAACTAAAAATGGCTCCTTTTCCATTTAAGAAGCGATAAAACACCAAATTATGACTCTTTTGTTGGCTAATCACCTAGTACCAAAGTACTACTCAATGATATTTTTCCTTGGTTAAAAAAAAAAAAAAAAACCTAAGGGCCTTTTTATATTGTTATCTTAATCTTATGACAATCATAGAAGTATGCCACTTAAGCAAAAGAGACTAAGACGTCTCATTTAGATTTGAATAAGTTGAATGGTTCCCTTGGTTCCCTTTAAGTGCAATCGAGTTTTTTTTTTTAAATACGGGGGAATTTATCCTAGTGTTTGGTGGTGGTGCACTTGTATAAGCTACAACATGCAGATTACTGGATGATCATTACTTGAAGAAACAATGTTGCCGCATATTATGTTTGCATTGTCCTTGATGTGGTACACCCGAAATTCTAGCACAATTTGATCAAAATATATTGTTCAAACTTAAAGCCAAATCGTTCGGAATGATGATGGCACACTACTATATTCACCTCTTTATCTAATACAAAATCAGTGTTTGGAATTGGAAGCAATAATGGAGCAACATCTCAAACAGACAATTTGATGATATTTCAACTCCTTTGGTCAGCTTGAATGGTTGAAAAAAGCGTTGGATGTCCTAAAAGCAATGTTAACATATGGAACAACGGGATAGGAGTTTGGTCCCTTCTAGGGCTAGAGTAATGATTTAAAGGTCAAAGGTGAAATTGTGGCGATCCTTGCAATCGCTACGGTTGTTTCTCCAACAACATATACAATGATATCATCATTTTCATGCAGAGACAGACATGCTGGCAACTCAGAACTTATTCTACGTTTTGCGAAAAGAGTCCATTCAAAACATCGTTATGAGGGCTGATCTAGATGGAGTGGACGATAATGGCAAGGATTCTTCTAGTATGGTATGTAACAATGTTTTGTACTCTACAAAACCTGCACCTTAGATCTTTGAAGCTTTCTTGTGATAAAGATTCGATCAAAGGTCTTCAAGGAATACTCTTGTTTCTATCCTAATATAATATGTATTTCTATTTTCTGCTCTATTAGAGTTGTCTTTATGCTTTTGCAATCCTTGTTCCATGATGAGGACCAGATATTTCTTCAGGCTGATCTCGCTTGGGGATGGATATAGATATTATTTGAAGTAGAAATTTTGGTTTAAATAAAAAACATGACTTTAAGATTTAATTTAAGCCACTTTACCTTCAGGGCACTGGAGGGCAACCCTCTGTGCGCAGCACCTTGTTATGTTCTGCAAGTTTGTCTTGGTTCATCGCATGTAGTGCTTTTGCAATGTCATTGGTATAATAGGCCTGATACTGTTGGACAATGAGCATCAACAAAATTTGACAAGTATGGCTTTCAACTAATGGACACTACAAAGGCTGCATATAAAGCTAATTCAAGTTCTCAATCTTTTGCCTTTCTAGAACATGTCCAAAAGGTAAAGCCACATAGCAATACTTTCCTGATAATTGTGTACTAAATGCATCTATACATTGCAGGTGTTCTATTTTGATGATCCCATACTCCAGGTTGGTCTATTGTTTCGAAACCCATCTCGTAGATGGCCTACTTTTGATGATGAACATGAAAGTGGTATAGATAATTGACTTGTAACCGTATCGATTTCCACACATCCTATCATTATCCATTCTTAATCTCTAGTGAAAAGGCTTCCGCCCAATCCCATTTCACGCTTTTATGTATTGTAACTTGATTCTTAATTTTAAAGAAGAAAAGTAGGGGAAGTTTGTTTTGCTTTTAGTGATAATGATGGTTTATATATGCATTTCAAGTATCCTTGTCTTAGAATTGTCAAAAGCAAATTTGTTCATTCAAATTCATTTAACTTAGTTTATATCCTCCTCTCGCCTCTCAAAGGTATTATACAATGCGTTCTTATACTTGTTATTTATTCTTAGTTAATGATACAAAAACATGATGATGTAGGCAAAGGATTAAGTTTTGAACAAATTTTTGGGTGCATGTGAATGACAAAACAACTAGTTGCTTAAGTGTCATTTACACATACGCAAATGGCACAAATAAAGGGCACGTGGGTGACTGTTAGATGGCACTTTTAAATGTGCCAATTGTTTTGGGCAAATGTCAAAATTATGAACACACTTTGATGGCAAATAGAAGATACATCAGTGACACTTATTAGTACACAAATGGCACAAGCATACAACACTTGTAGAGCACTTATATGGCACTTATTAATTTGCCTTTTATACCAGTTCGAAGGGCAAAATTTGAAGGACATATGTGCCATTTGTATGCCAATAAAGGGCAAAATAATTGTGACTTAAATGGCACATGTCACATTTTTTTATTTGCCCACTACAATGACGCAAATGGTGAATTCATGTAAATGTGCCATTTGTTTTTGCCGTTTGTGCCTATTTTTGTAGTAGTGCTAGACTCATTCTAAAGGTATCATAAACGGAGTATGATGGGAATCGGGACTTTTATCCAAGATTCTAAAATCGTTTAAGCTGCATGCCATATGGTCTGGATCTCCTAGAAGCAAATCCACTGAATTTTTACCATTGAGTTGAAAATAAGTAAGGCCTTTGGAATGTGAAAGCCTGGCTATATCATTGCAGATTATCCTAATAAAAGACTCGTATAATATGATAACATGCTCACCTATTTTGTTACACGGAAAAGTCCATTGTTTGCCTTGGCCACGCTGCATGCTCTTCCCATTGCAAGAGCCAAAAAGCATTTCTTTTCTGTAATAGCAATGTTGCTTGTTTGTTGGAAAGCCATGCATTACAATCTCTTATCATATAGACAAGTCCTTTATGCCTATAAAGAGAGATATCATTAGCAAGATTGACCAGTGGATCGTTAGAATTTAGATGATCATAGATAGTTGCAAGAGGATCTAATGGAGCAAATTACACAACAGCTACATAAATGTCTTTATGACCTGAATTCATATGCAACCAAATGTAAAAAAAATTATTTTTCTTTGCAATTGTAACAGGGTTCTTCAAAACTTTCTGTAAAAAGTATGGTATACCTCCGGAATACAGCTCTGTCTGCACATACTCTAGACAGTATCAAAAAGATTAAAGTTGGGAATTTTAAGCAACCTATTAAATTCATGCTCCCATGTTTCCATGAGAGAAACTATCTCATTTTCATGGAAGAGTTTTAAACTGCTTAAAATATTATCTTCATTCAATACATGTATGTTCCATACAAGAAGCCTAAGAGCCTAAAGCCCCTATGCCTTGTTATAAACTACTAGCTTGTTGTTAATAATATACACATTCTTGCTTTCATCCCTTAATTTTTTCTCTCATCCACGCATTTGCTTTCTTTCCTTTTGTTGCACAATTGTTAGATCATCGTTTAACCATATTTTCTGCCCTTTTAAGTGGCTCCTATGCTAGATAACTCTATTTTGAGCATCTGCAACTATGAAATTGTGTAGATGCATGGTGTTCATGAAGAAAATATTTGAGATGTTTTCTCCCTCATCTTCTTCCATACTAACTACAATCAGATTCCTCGCTCTTGTAGCCCCTTCTTCATGTTCTATAATTCTCGCTTGTTCTGCAAATAATTTTTGCACATGTACTTCAATATTGGAAGTGATCTTCCCCCCTCCCCCCCTTTTTTAAGAGATAAGTTTCACTACTAAGGACGGGTTGACACCATAGAGTTACTTTAGTTAAGTTAAAAATTTTAGCACACATGAATCTGTTAGGATTTCAATTGAAAATGGGGGGTTAACTTTTAATCGTGCCAGTTAGGTTAAGAACAGTACAGGATGACAATCAACAAGATCTATCCAAACAAGAAGATATTCAGAATTTGTTCTACTGTAAGTACAAAGAGCTTTTTGCTGCAAAACATATAGATAATTGTCATATGATGGAATTCTTTGATTATCTTGGTCCCAAGGATGAGCCATTGAAGATGGACAATTTCTGGCAACTCCACTTGAGGCTGAGATTTTAGGAGTCATAAAGAGTATGGCTCATGGGAAAAGTTCGGGGCCTGATGGATTGCCACCTGAATTCTATGATCATTTTTGGGACCTAATGGGCAAAGATGTCACCACATTTATCCAGGGTGCTTGGAGGGTAGATAAGTTGCACCCAGCAATCAATGCTGGCTTGATTGCTTTGGTACCAAATACAGACAAGCCTACCATATTCTCGGATTGGAGACCAATCTCATTGACCAATGTGACATACAAAATATTGGCCAAAATGTTTGCTAATAGACTCAAGAAAATTCTTCAAGAGAAGATTAGCACAGTTCAGTCAGGGTTTCTTCCAGGGAGAAGCATCTTTGAT
Source organism: Isoetes taiwanensis (assembly GCA_021234155.1). NCBI lineage: Eukaryota > Viridiplantae > Streptophyta > Lycopodiopsida > Isoetales > Isoetaceae > Isoetes > Isoetes taiwanensis. The sequence goes on along the minus strand of JAJEKV010000057.1, from coordinate 3,323,295 downwards.
AACTTCATTGGGGCATATGAGGGGTTGCACTGGAACAGGGTCTCCAATAAAAAATGTGTGCTTCTGAAATTAGATTTTAAAATGGCCTATGACACCATAGATTGGAATTTTCTTTATAGAGCCATGACTCAGCTGGATTTTTCAAGAGCAGTTCTGAATAAGGTAGCAGGATTCAATGTAGCAGGGTGTTCGGCTATGTTAATAAATGGTTCTCCATCTCTCTTTTTTGAATGCAAACGTGGAGTTAGGCAAGGCTGCCCATTAGCCCCCTATCTTTTCCTTATAGTAGCTGAGATGGTAACCAGGATCATCATGAGACTACAACAAAATGGTAAGATCAGTTGTCTGATCCTTCCAGGAATGAGTGAGTCCTTATCAGTAATGCAATATGCAAACGATACATTTGTGTTTTTAAAAGAGCAAGGTGATTGCATTCAAAACTTCCTTTCAGCAATGGATAAGTTTGGCAAAGCTTCAGGGGTAATGTTGAATAAAAAAAAGTGTGCAATCATTTCTGATAGTCAAGAGGACCATATTGAAGGAATCAAAGTTTGTGGTAACCAATCCGCCACTAAACTATTAGGTTTACCCTTGGCCTTGAATATGAGTCTACATGGATTATGGGAGCCTATAGTCACTAAAATAAAGAAGAAACTTCAGATGTACCCTAAGACACTTTCTTTAGCTGGTAGGGAGGAGATAATTAATAGTATTATTGCTGGTTCCCATGTTTTCTTCTCCTCAGCAATAATAGTAGACAAGAAGTCCTATCAGGAATTGGAAGTAATTATGAAAGAATTCATATGGCAGGGCTCCCACATGGTAGGTTGGCAACACTTAACATTACCCAGGAAAGAGGAGGCCTGGGATGTAAAGATCTGTTCCTTCAGGCACAGGTTTTGGCAGCAAAATTGGTTTGGAGGTCATTATTCTCCCCAACAAAGTCTCCTACCCTTCTTTTAATAAAGTACTGGATTGAGAAAACCTCCCTAGTGGGCACTATCAACTCCTCACCACATGTCAGATTCAGTATTCTACCAGCTCAACCCAGGTTCAGGTACATCTACTATCATGAGGAGGATCATACAAGCGTGGAATCGAGTGTCTGTATGCTTCAAAGCCTATCCAATAGAGAATGTTATGGATGATTTTGATTTTTTTTTTGGCACCAAGGCTTAGCAGATGAGGATGATGGGTGCCTGGCACTAAAGCATCCGAGAAAATACAAAGAGTGGAAATTTAAAGGGTTAAATACAGTTGGCAGTATGAGGAATGCTGATGGTTGGAAAACATGGCAGGAAATTTCCAACTTGGTACAAAACTCCCTCTGTAATAGGAACATTTATAGGGCTCTGACTCGACATGACAGGGGCATAAGAGATGAGTTAAAAGGAAAGAACTGGACTCTTAATGACAGAGGATATAGTGTTGCCAAGTTCTATTCTCTCCTCACACTCAGATGACAAAGGTCTCCAATAAGTGGGGATGTCCAGAATCTGAAGCCATTGGTACCATTAGAAAAGGGTGGAAGCTGCAGTGTGCAAGGAAAATTATTCTTTTTAGGTGGCTTCTTCTCAACAAAAGCCTTAAAACAAATGCCTATCGAGCTAAGTTCAATGATCAGATCTCTGATAGATGCCCATTAGGCTGTGTTAAGGCTGAGACCTCGACTCATATCTTCATTTGCCCCTGGCTAACTCCCTTTTGGAACTAGATAAGTGCCCACATAGGCTTTACTCCTACCTGTGAGGCTGATCTTTTTTACTTTCTCAAACATGATTCTCCTTTTATGGGCACAGCGAGGACACTTTGCCTATGGACAATTTGGAAATATAGAAACAGTGTGGCCATCAATCAGTCTCCTCCTGACCTGAATTCCTTAAAACAACTCTTCAATTAGAGTTGGCTGATACGGCCATGGCACACAGATTGATGAAGGGGTCCAATTATGACAAAAATTGGGACTTATTGGGCTCCTTTCAGGGTTTCTTTCTTTCTTTTCATCTTATCTTAACAATCTGTCTGATGTTGTTGACAGATTACCTGGTCAAGAAGCATCTTGAGGGCGGGCATGTGAGAGAAGTCCCGGCAGGTACGATGGTCCTTGCTCATCAGGAGGTTCTTGAAGCCCTCCTTTGGGTCAAAATAGAGATCATCGGGGTCAAAACATTGAGAAGAATTTTGGACGATGAGGACCTCTGGCAGTTCAATTCTGAACTTAAGAATTATTTTGAAGAAAAGCTTGGCATATGTGAAGCGGCGCGAGATTCTTGGATACTTTATATCTTGGATTCTTCTTCATATAGGCCGGCAGAACTGGATCAGTTACTATTTTCACATACAAGTCGAGCTTATGCTATTATCACTTTGGATGGGGTCCTAGATCAGTGAGACATCAATAGAGTTTTCAGACAGAACTTATAGCTCTATGAGGCTTCTATAACTCTAATTACGGTTTTTCCTTCTTTAAGTATTTAACAGTGTTTGTTTTTCGTTAATATTTCCTCATTTTGGAGTGCTAGGCAAATTTTGACTGTGTCATGGCCTTTATCTCAGAGATTTTCTCTGTTTTTTGTATTACTATGTATTATTGCATGTAATATAATACCACTGCCGTTTCTAACACGTTTGCACAAACACAAGTTGAGACTTTGAAGCAATTCTAGAGTGTCCGCGTTGCTAGAGTGTCCACGTTGCTGCCAGATAAGAGTTTTGTGTGGACGTTCTTGAAACCGTTGGATATGATCGACGCTCACAAAAAATTAATGGAAATGTGTCTTGTGTCTTGGGAAGTTATGCGGCGTTGGGGAAGGTATGGCGAGGCAGAACCAGGCTGCTGCAACTTGATTCCTACGAATTGGGCGCAGTTTTCTTAGGTGGGTTATTCATTCGTACATTCCGTTAAAGCTCCGCTAAAGCTCTTCCTCTTCGGCATGTACTTTCTTACTTTTTCTTTCTTTCTTTCTTACTGCCATGTTCTATATCTACATTCTATTGGAGGCAGAGTTCAATTTTAAATTTATTGAGGTTTGTTAGTTAGAATTGTTCCTTTGTTACATTCGGAATGCCATGTTCTATATCTACATTCTATTGGAGGCAGAGTTCAATTTTAAATTTATTGGGGTTTGTTAGTTAGAATTGTTCCTTTGTTACATTCGGAATGTGCATTAGTTTCTGGCTACGGGGATTTTGCTAAGGAGGAGCCCCGTTTACACTTTTCCAAATTGGATTCTTCTATGCTGGAGTAAATTTGAGACCAAGCATGACAATATGCATTAGAAAATGCAGCCAAGTTCTTAATGGTGATGCAAAAGTTCTTGCATTTCTTCAACCAGACCACTTATTGTCTACTTAAACTTGAATCTGTTGAAGACGTATTGTTGACCTTACCTCCTTATGTGGTGCTAGGGAGGTAAGATCGACTTCATTGCATAGTATTGCCCATCTTTTCTTGCCGTTTGCTTGCCATTAGGCCTAACTACGGAGAATTTGACATTCAGAACACAGGAAGAGAAAAGCATTGAGCAAGTTATATGCATCTTTGTTTCAGATGATTGCTTTCACTACTCATTTTTATGGTCAATATGCAAGAGGGAATTAACAAACAATAGCGTTAACAGTTTCTTTCTTCTAACGCTACATCACAGCCATTAGAATATATTAATTTTAATATAGGTCAAATTACTTCGTTGTCTTTTGCTATCTGAAACCTGATAGATGTGATTTGCAAAGCATATTGGTCACCACGAGTGCAAGTCCTTCAATGGCCTGTTTTTTGTTTGTCTCAGCAGTATAAGTGGCATTGTACAGTCTTGCACCATGACATGAGAAGCCACCACTGAAAATTATCCGGGTGCTTTATTTGCGCATCAATAGTTTCTGAAATGAAACCACCCAGCATTTTGAAGCAAGTTTTTTGTTATTGAGAAAAAAGAAGAGACTCTCAACAAAACTAAAGGCATCACTGTCTAGACTTGCAAAAGAATTCACTAACTTTTAGAGTATGGAATATATAAGTTCTTCTATTATTGCCTCTAGATCTTATGTAATAAAATTGCAGTTTTCGCACTGAAGGGGAACTCATATTTGCTGAACGTCATCTACCTACCTCATTTATGGAACGTATATTGTCTTGTCTTGTCTTTGATTGATTGTGATAACGAAGTTGGCTAAGAACTATCTATACTGCAAGTGAAAAGTCTGCAAATATGCAGTCAGTGGACCATATTAAGCATGCCTTTTGGGTGGCATGAGTATGTTCGTATCAAATTAATGCAACACATTAGCGAATTCCAAGGAGGCAGGCTACTGAGATGCCTTTGCAAAATTTAAGGCCTTTCTCACCAAACCATTTTACAGACTTAAACGCAAGGCGTGGAAGTCTATTTGGCTCTTTCTTCAAGCTCCTGAGCTGATTCTCTTTGTGTACATAAGAGCAAGTTGATGCATTGCAGCTAAAAATTCTGCTAAGATGATGGAATGAGAAACAGATGCTTTGCTCATAGTTTTTGACAAGAAACATATTTGGAGCCTCTCTATATGTGTTCATTCCTTCGCTATCATGTAACAATTCTGACAAAATCACCTCATGATCCATGCTTCATGAATGGAAAAGATCTGATGGAGAACTTCAGAGGAGAGATCATCAAGTTGTTTATAAATATCTGATCCTGATCATTCGTTCCCTTCATTTCTTGAACAACAGACTTCAATTGACGATGTCCAATTGTACTTAAAAGCTTATTTCTCTAATCTAGTGTCAGCTCCTTTTCAGGTTTCAAGTTCTCTAAAGCTTGTGAGAACCGCTGAACATCATAGGGCTTTAAAATTCGCTGGAAACTCTGCTCTTGCACTTATGCAGAAAAAGCTTGTGAGAACCGCTGAACATCATAGGGCTTTAAAATTCGCTGGAAACTCTGCTCTTGCACTTATGCAGAACGTTCTGGCCCATTTAAGCCCCATTTTAAGCCCCATTTTTGTCTGGGAAAGCAATAAATGAGATTAATAGTTCTAGTGATTTTGATGATAATATAGTGGCTTATGCAAGGTCGGTAGGTTGGATGATGCAATGCATATATTTGGAAAGATCATCACCAACAGTAGAAGTAATTTGGTGGCACTTCTTAGAGGTCACCTTAAAGTAGCCTTATAATGTTTGGACAGATGAGGGAAGGAGGCATAAAGCCAAAAAAGGTTCTAGCTATCATTATTTCCAGTTCTTCACAAGGCTCCAATTACATGCCTGCATTATTGATGCAACTATTGTATTAGTGTTTGTTTAACATGTTTACATTTGTTCAAACTTGCAGGTCCATACCTGTTCTATTTCAGCGGAACTTCTGTTGTGGATGAACACAAATCGAATTGGTTTGTTTGGCTGACAGCAGGTAAATTTTCGTCCTTAGCTAACTCACCCTTTTCGTTCTCTGCATACCCAAATATCATGGTGTTCCATGTTACCACAGACATGTTCAACAGGTTTAAAATTTAAAGCGTGCATGCACCATGTTCCCACATTTAGCATACACACCTAACAATGTGTTTGCCAAAAATTTCCACTCTTAGAAGTTTGAGAAAGATCATCGCCAAGAGTAGAAATAATTGAGTGGCACTTCTTAGAGGAGGTCACCTTAAAGTAGCCTTAGAATGTTTGGACATATGAGGGAAGGAGGCATAAAGCCAAAAAAGGTTCTAGGTATCATTATTTCCAGTTCTTCACAAGGCTCCAAGTGGTTTGCTGAAGCCAAACTGTTACATGCCTGCATTATTGATGCAACTATTGTATTGGAGTTTGTTTTACATGTTTATATTTGTTCAAACTTGCAGGTCCATACCTGTTCTATTTCAGCGGAATTTCTATTGTGGATGAACACAAATCGAATTGGTTTGTTTGGCTGACAGCAGGTAAATTTTCGTCCTTAGCTAACTCACTCTTTTCGTTCTCTGCATACCCAAATATCATGGTGTTCCATGTTACCACAGACATGTTCAACAGGTTTAAAATTCGAAGCGTGCATGCACCATCCCACATTTAGCAACAATGTGTTTGCCAAAAATATATTTACATCATCCCACCCTTAGAAGTTTGAGAAGAGTTTGAGAGTGGGCAGCTATTGCCTTGTTCAAGCTACCTATTTTCACAAATTTCCCTCCTAGTTGCTTGGCCTCTTCTTTTTCTGCAGACCTAGCACATGCCTTAAATATGTGCCTTAAGTATGGCAAGATAAGTTAGAGCATGTGGTATAAAACCTTCATCCTGCATGCACTTAAATAAATGTAGCGCCAATTCTGCCTCCCCACTGCCTGCATAGCCAAATATCAGTTAATTCCATGTCACAGTCGAATGGTGCAGCATGCTATTAACAATTCTATGAGCAGGCTCCATCCTAGAGCATTTAGCATATCCAACAAAGCATCTGCCACAAAAATGTCCAACTCATGTCGGTATTTGCAAGTTGGGAAGAAATGGCTACGTCCTTTTCATGGAACTAGGGAATTCCACATTCAGTTGCTTGCTTGATTCTTTTAATGCAGAACGAGCACATGCCTATGCAAGAAATTGTCAAAATAGAGTTATAAGCTACTTACCTGTGCATACGCACAAGCAATGCTACAACCTCTGCATCAATAATGTTTTGTGCAAGTTTTCCATTATTAGTCCCCAAATGACAGATACATCAAATGCTACCCTAGAGACAGGACAAGTCCATGGGCTGTTTGGGACAAGGTGCTCTGTATCACATATATTATCTACAACTTTGAGCAACCACCATGCAAAGAATGTGCATGAGATGAAGCTACAGAGACACATTGAAGATGGCTTGCAATCTATATGCTATAATAGTTGGTAAATACAATCTGCCAGACCATGTATTGTGGCATAAGTGTAAATTGTATACCTTTCTCGGTTACATAAGTGGATAGAGTCTTCAAGCAGTCAGAAATTTGTGGAACATTATCTTCTATTTTGAGAAGTATTATATGGCCACTTCTGGAGCATTGACCTTGCAGATGTCTATGCACATTTTTCTTGCTGGTGCACATCCAACGCCATTACACATACAAGAGATGCAGACATTAAGTGTGTCTGCTTTTCATTTTGCTTCCAGTTTGATTCCACTTTATAGTATTCGTGGATTGAATGGATGAGGAAACGATGTTCTTCGCTGGTCATGTCACAGTCGAATGTGCAGCATGCTATTAACAATTCTATGAGCAGGCTCCATCCTAGAGCATTTAGCATACATATCCAACAAAGCATCTGCCACAAAAATGTCCCAACTCATGTCGGTATTTGCAAGTTGGGAAGAAATGGCTACGTCCTTTTCATGGAACTAGGGAATTCCACATTCAGTTGCTTGCTTGATTCTTTTAATGCAGAACGAGCACATGCCTTCACTGCAGCAACATATGTTCGAGCCACGTTTTGGTGTCAATACCGAGCCACCATTACTAAAGTAACTACCCTCTGGAGGACAGGAACAAAATCAGACTGCCAGCAACAAGATATATGATAATAAATTCTTCCAAATTGGCTGGTAGATAAACCAGGCTGCTCCAACTTGATTCCTACGAATTAGGCGCAGTTCTCTTAGGTGGGTTATTCCACATTTTGATTTGTACATTCCGTTAAAGCCCCGTTAAAGCTCTTCCTCTTCGGCATGTACTTTCTTACTTTTCGCTGTCTAGACCGGACTTCATGATCTGTTTGTGCGTCTTGCCATGTTCTATATCTACATTTTATTGGAGGCAGAGTTCAGTTTTAAATTTATTGAGGTTTGTTAGTTAGAATTGTTCCTTTGTTACATTGGAATGTGCATTAGTTTGTGGCTATGGAGATTTTGCATCTTCACAGCGGTTGCATTCAAGTATGTGTTGGGCTTAAGCTTATGAACCATAGCTGCACAGATGAATGGCTTGCATTTAGTCTTCTATTAGCCCATACATATTAATGCAAGAAATTGTCAAGATAGAGTCATAAGCTACTTACCTGTGCATACGCACAAGCAATGCTACAACCTCTGCATCAATAATGTTTTGTGCAAGTTTTCCATTATTAGTCCCCAAATGACAGATGCATCAAATGCTACCCTAGAGACAGGACAAGTCCATGGGCTGTTTGGGACAAGGTGCTCTGTATCACATATATTATCTACAACTTTGAGCAACCACCATGCAAAGAATGTGCATGAGATGAAGCTACAGAGACATATTGAAGATGGCTTGCAATCTATATGCTATAATAGCTGGTAAATACAATCTGCCAGACCATGTATTGTGGCATAAGTGTAAATTGTATACCTTTCTCGGTTACATAAGTGGATAGAGTCTTCAAGCAGTCAGAAATTTGTGGAACATTATCTTCTATTTTGAGAAGTATTATATGGCCACTTCTGGACCATTGACCTTGCAGATGTCTATGCACATTTTTCTTGCTAATGCACATCCAACGCCATTACACATACAAGAGATGCAGACATTAAGTGTGTTAAGTGTGTCTGCTTTTCATTTTGTTTCCAGTTTGATTCCACTTTATAGTATTCTTGGATTGAATGGACGAGGAAGCGATGTTCTTCGCTGGTCTAGCCTATTTCAAGCTTCAGATAATCATGCATGTTAGCTGAGATACACTTGGGATTGTAAGCTATCCACTCTTTTCTTTTAAATAAGCTTCTAGAATCTCTTTTTGTTTAGATAGATTATCTCATTCAGAGCTGGCTATTCCAATCGCATTGACATCCATAATGTAGCTCTAAAGTCTAATAGCATTAGGGATCTATATCGCAGAACAATTTCCTTTCAATTGGGTAGCAAAGAAAGGGATTGATTGGTGAAGCGCTCATGGTGGTAACTCATGGTGGTTGAAATTTTCTGCAGGTTCTTCTACTGTAGCACATAAATTCAAATCTTGCCAAATTCTACTGTTTCAAGTTCTATTTGGAATTGGTTGCTCAGATCAAGATCAAGCATTATCGAGGAGTTTGTTTCAATCAACATAAAACACTATCTTAGTACTACCGTGAAATTATAAAAGAGGTAGACCTTCTGCAGTTTACAGGTTTCTAGTTTGAAGAAGGGAATCGAATGTTTAAGCAATTATTTCTACCAATAAGGGAAAACTACCAAAGTGTGTCTGCAATTATTGTATGACCTTATTTCCTAGGAAGTGGGTAATTTTGATTGTGTTATTCTACTAAGGCCAGCTTTATTTCCAAACAAAATGCGTTGGCTAAAGCCATTTTCTTCCGTCTGTTAGCATTTATTTCTATTGCATAAATATGGAAAAGACTTATAGATTCATGCTAGAATCAACTTTTAGATAAATGTACTACAAATTCTAGAGATATTTGATGCGTCTCTCTTATTAAAGAAAGATCTCTCCCACATAGAGATGCACGGAATAAAGGATCGACCCTAATTACAAACCTTTTATACATAATAACAAGAGAAGATATTGATATTTAAAATAATAATGATGGGATATGAATAAATGCTCCTAACCTGATGTGGCCCAGGATTCACAACTCTAGTTGTCAACTACAGATTGGTTGAAGGTGAACCATTTAGGTTGAATGACATGATGCTGATACCTAATATGGTGAACCAAAAACCTACTCTACCAAGGAAAAATGTAGGTAATTGGAGTTGTTAAAGCTAGCGTATTGGAAAATCAACCAAATTTTGTTGAGGACTTGATCTGTCATCCCTCCCTCTTGAGCTTGAATCTTTGCTAAAAATGTCTTTGAAGGTCAATAAAAATGCTATAATATAAGGAACTGTACATCCAATCTGCTTGGTAACTCAACAATAGCATTCTCGTGTTGAGCATGTCCTGTAACTATTGTATTCCATGACACTATACCTAGATATCACACATTTGTGGGCCTCTGTTACGCTTCCAGATGTTGCAAACATGTCTATGAGAATAATAACCTATACATCAACTGTTTCAAATCCAGGACCAACTTCTTTAGCAATAATAATTGCCTCTTCTATGCGGGCAATGCATGGTGTGAAGTTTGCTATTGGAAGCATTTGAAATGAGAAATATTATAACCTCTTACATATCTCTAAGGTTTCATCTATAAGGTTTCATCTCTAAGCCTGTTATATGTTATTGTGCAGATTAACCTCTAAGGTTTCAAAGATTACATTTTCTGGAATATCCTTCAAAAAGGTAAACTTTGTCTAATGCACATTTAAATCTGGAGCCCAAAATTCATATGTTTGTTGTAAAATGAGTACTTGTTACATAAAACTTTAACTAGAAAGTAAAAGTAAATTGGAAAGTACACGAAAAATAGTGCTGCTTCAGAGAAACTCAGGCTTCAGAGAAAGACCATGGTAATAGACTTTTATAAAATAACCAGGCCTATGGGAAATAGTTTACACCAAATTGATTGTGTTTCTAAAACCAAGATTACATGAACAGGGATGGAAGAGGAAGCCCTACCAAATTTAAATAGGAAGACCACCCTACGAAGGAAAAGAAATGAAGCACGAGCCAGAATGTTTAAAAAAAGAAGAGTTGCTTTAAGACAAACAGCCAGCTCTTGGCTAGAAATTCAATCATTGCAATCCCACTGGATAAAAGACGCAGCTAGTCTCATCCAAAACATGCAAATTTGTGCAATTTGTGGCAAGGCATCCTACAACCAACATTTTGATCATGCAGTCGAATTCCATTATCGTGACAACCTACATCCTCCTCCATTTTGCTTGATTAACCCTTTTTTGTACAAGCACACTTCAGCTACAAATGCCAGATACTACAAATGTAGCAAGTGCAATCGTTCCAATGGCACCACATCTACTCTCCAATGTACATAAGGCAAGTACTTACCTTGCCAATATTTTATACTCAGTTGCTATCGTTGATAGACATTTCCGTAGTTGTGAAGAAGAAATTCAATTCTATAGCTACTGGATCTAGTCAGCAAAGGAGCCTCCTTGACAATCCCCTTGTAAGTTGGGGTGACATAGACGACTGTCTAAGCAATGAGTCACACCATAAGACAGTTGCAAGTTTGTTGGGGTTCTTAGTGAACAACAACATGTTAGTCAAGCAATTCCTAACATTGTACGAGAGACCAAATCCAAGCACAGGACTTTGCATCTTACCAGCAAGTGTTGTTCAAAAAATTGCAGAACGATCAAAAAATGATCAAGCATATGCATCAATGCAACATATGAACATACGTGCCTACTCTATTTTGGAAGACATGTCGCCCTATCAAACAACCCAACCATTTTCAGAGGGCAATGTTTATGAGCTCCCAAAGCTAGTACCAAGACAAACAACTACCACAAATAACTATCCAACCTACACCGACGTTACTGGCCTTGTCATTAACAAAAGTATTATCGACAAAAGTGCGCAAGAGGTGGCATTCACTCTTGAATCATGTATATTCCCTTTCCTCTTTTCCCATGGAACAATGCAACAAGACAAAGACGACATTTTCCAACACCTGAAGACACGTATTAGTTGTCTCTTCTCCATCTTTACATTATATAAACCATACCTTCTCATGATGTTTCAAGTTAGACAATCTGTCCTTCTCGCCAACTCCATAAACAACTGCTACTTGGACCGAGACATGCTGAAATACAAAAGAGAGCACTCCACATCCACAGATATTGAATGCATGCGCCATGTGATAAAATATAAAGTGCCCAAAACAGTCCCCAATTCCCCATCATGGCACCGCAAGCATTTAAAAGACTTATTAACAATGGTACAGTACTGGGGAATTCCAACATTGTTCTTGACTTTAACATCAGATGAGGTTTCCAATACGAGATGGCCAGAAATTGATGAAATCGAAAAAATAGTTCAACAAATAAACCACACATTCATATGGATAGATTGTCCAATGGAATGTGCCTTGTTATTCTATAGTAGGCTACAAATGTTCCTCAAACTGTACGTGTTAAAGAGTAATGGAATACTAGGAAATGTCATTCACCACGTCATACGATACGAGGTGCAAAACCGACACTCCTTACATGTTCACATCATCCTTTGGCTTGCCAATGAAGACGTAGACTGCATCACAAATGAAATTGTTGCTTACATTCCCAAGCCATCAAATGATCAATTTGAGTAAAAACTCCACAACTTAGTTGTCACAAAACAAATCCATACTTGTAGGGACTCATGCTACTTACATGAAAAAACGAGGCATTGCAAATACGGATTCCCATTTAAGCTGCTCTCCATAATGCCCAGCTTGATGAAAAAGGTGAGAGATGGATATACTATCGCCCAGAAAAAGAACATCAAAGAGTAGTCCACCCAACTGTACTAATGTTGTGGGGCGCCCATATGAACCTTCAGAGAGTAACAAATGGCAATTGGTCATTTTATTTGTTAAAATACGCTATGAAAAGTGAACCCTATGGTCATTTAAACTTGAATGCAGATGACATAAGAAAATTAGGGTTGCCTGGTCTGGATGATACAAAGTGCAAGCTAATATCTGCCATGGTTCTGTCCAAACCAATATCAGCAACAGAAGCAGCGCTCACATGCTTACAAATCCCAACGATCCAAAGATCAGACACAGTCACCTTCATAGATACATCCCCACCTTCAACAAGGCAACGTCTCGTACGTAGAGGTTCAAGCCCTACACTCCATGCAGTTGACTTATACGCTGCAAGGCTAAGCTCTATGCAACACCTAACGTTCAAGGAATTTTGGAAAAACTATTGTGTCCATCCTCCTAGCAGCAACAAACATCCTTATGCCATAAACAGCTATGGAAACAAGATATGCAAAACAAACCAAATGGTTGGATTCACTGACTACCACTCAGTTCATCACATGGAAGAATTCTGTTACAACATCCTACTTTCAGAAATCCCGTTTGCACATGAGTCTGAACTAATCTCTACAGAGAATACTAGAGAATCATACATCCTTGAATGTCAGCTCCACGGTATTATGAATTCTGAAGAAGACATCATCAAGTACATTAGTTCCTATATTGAGTATCATCTACTGGAAGATGAGGAGCAAATGCAAATGCTTCATGCAATATTAAGCAAGACAATCACTGCAGCAGAGACATCACTATCCTCACCAAACATAGAAAGTTTCACCAACAACACATTGTTACATGAACATCAACTCAATCACCCTCTAAAGGATGCACAAGCTGTAATCTTCGAAGAATTGAAGGGTAATCCACATGGTATTCATGTAGTGTCAGGAACACCTGGTTCTGGAAAGACCTACCTCATTAAGAAATTGCAGCAGCATTACGAAGATACCGGTAAACGTGTCCTCATCATTGCAACAACCGGAATAGCTGCATGCGGAATATCAAGAAGAGCAACTACTGTGCACAACCAATTTGCCATACCAGTGAGAAACCAATGGCCCTCAAGTTTGTCGATCAGACATAAGGTATCAGCAAATAAACAGCTTCGACATCATCATAATAGATGAAATGTCCATGATGACAAGTGTCAACATTCAATATGGTTTTGTGCCAAATATCAGAAGTATTGTGCTCTTCAATTGATGAAATACTTCTCACAAGAGCAATACTCCTATTTGGGGACCATGCACAACTTCCATCAATTTGCTACCACAAGAAAGATAAAGATGAATGTTGCTCAGCATGCTTGCTATCCAATTCCATTCATTTTCAAAGAGCTCGTAAATATCACCTTCAACAATCCATAAGGCACTCATTGGACCCCTCTTATTCTGCATTCCTCAATATCATTCGCACCACAGAGCCAACAAATACAGAGTTAGTAGACAACCTAAAAAATAACATCATTGACAAGTCAGAAGCTTTGAAGTTGATTGATCAGAATACTACTATATTATGCTCCCACAATGAGGACGTCCTCTTCTACAATAAGTTTGCAATCTTGAAGTTGTTCTCGTTAAACCAGCTAGTACAAGTCCACATCGACACAAATGCCAAGGAAGAAGATGGTGTGGAACCATGGCTTTCAGAACCTACTTTCCATGAAATCCCATATGCTGCAACGGGTTGTAAGGTCATTATCACATCAAACTTAGACCTCCAATCCTCAATAGCCAATGGTACAAAAGGAATAGTGACATACATCGACATCGACGATAACAACCAAGTTCAATCTATTGTATGCAGCATAAATGATTCTCTTCAATACGTCACAATTAAAAGGACAAAGATGGTTCACAAATACCACAACGACAAGCATCTGTACAAAAGGACATTCTCATTAGCACTAGCATATGCAATGACTGGTCACAAGTCCCAAGGGTCAAAGATAGATCACAAAGTGATTGTGGTTGTCAGAAAGGCATTTACACCAGGCCTGCTCTATGTGATGCTCTCAAGAGTTAGAACCTCACAACAATTGCATATAATTCGTTCAATCAAGCCTACAGATTTCAAGCCAAACAATGGTCTGCTTATGCATTAACTGCAGGTACAAGCCTTAATAATATTTTAATCTCATAACAGAATGACAACACACTTTTATGACAAATTAAAAACAAAGACAATGGCCCCAAAAAACAATTCAAGTGCAAACGCTGGGAAACGGAAGAATGAGGTGGAAGTCACAGAGGTACTCAACCCATTGTGCAAATAAACTTGTGCTCTACATACTAACATTTGGGTAAAAGCATGAAAGGGTGTACGTACATTGTATTGAATTGATGTACAAATATGGATACCTTTCATGTACATTTTGGTTATTTTTTTATTTTATAAACATATACTTTTTGAATTTATGTACTTTGCATATACATTTAAGCTAAATTTCGGGTACTTTTTGGCTATGCATGTACTTTTTGGGTACTTTGGGTGATTTGTGTAATATAGCCACATGTACAAGAAGGGATACATTTCTAGACACCCTTTCATGCTACGCTGCTAGTTGTGGGAGCATTACCTGCAAGAGATAGAGAAAGAAGAGGATATCAAGAACGCCTCATCCAGTGCAACGAAACACACTTTGACAAGCCAAGTAATGAGACATGTAAACTTGTGTGGAATACCACCTGAAGATTACATACAAGGGTGGGATATAAAACATGACATGATTGAATTCAAAGAAACAGCAAGAAACCACAAGAACGACTTCCAAAGGGACAACAATGAAGATCCTGCAGAAGGTAAACCTAAACAACTCGCTGGTTTATATCATCGTAACATTGAGCAGCCTTGAGCAGATGCATACCCATAGGTATCCATGCATAAACCCAAAAAATAGCTTGCAAGTTCTGTAAAAATGATTGTCCCATTCTTGGAAAACATGCTTTTAATAGATATCATATAGCCTTGAGCAGATGCATATCCATAGGTATCCATGTTATGTAAAAATGATTGTCCCATTCTTGGAAAATATGCTTCCAATAGATATCATATAGCACTCAAGGGATGTCCTGACCAACAAACTTCAAACATCATCTTAATGAAAAATTTCAAAAATTCATTGCATTCTAGTTCCCTTATGTCATCGGTTAAGCTGATTTCAAATTGATTTGTTATATGGTTCAGTTAGTCAATTATAAAACTAATGCATCTTCAAGGTAACCATTAGCTACAAGTTTTCTTGCTAAAACTCTTCGTTTGTTAAAACCCAGGTTTCTTGAAGTATTTTCTAAAAGCAAACAATGTTGTTGCTGATTATGCAAAGTTAACGAAAACTGAAGGCAACGAGCTTCTCAAGAAAATATCTAACGAAATAACCTCATATCAAATGAGCATCCTACATTTTGGCTACAACGTCAGGATCCCAGTGTGCCTTCGCTTGAAAAGGCCAGCTGCACAAAAACTGATGGAGAAAATGATAGGATCATGCAACCATGACCACAAAGAAACCAACCCCATGACAATTGAGAAGGTCACCCATATATTGGATAAACATTCAGCGTAATTGAAATTTTAGCTTAAAAGACAATTGATACTCCAATTCAAAACAAGCTTGCTTTTAAATATACAATCTATAGTGGCTAATATACATCCGTCATAAAAACACCTAACATTTAACAATTAAACTACCTTAGACGAACATGTTATTGTGGTATGGATTTGTGGAGTGTATGAAATGTGAAAATATATTGTTGACTAATATTCCACTTAAACATATGAAAACTTCAGAATTAAGCAGGAATGTTACGTATTTGAAGTACAAAATTCATGAGTGCTCGTAGCTCATGTGTAGTAGCATGAAACTGCCATGGTCTTGTTGATTTTGTAAAACATCGGCTTTCATTTGCCCACGATTGGCAAATACAAAATTCATGAGTGGTCCTAGCTCACGTGTAGTAGCCTGAAACTGCCATGATCTTGTTGATTTTGTAAAACATCGGCTGTCATATTTTTTTCCTACGCTTTAAGTACCAGTATTTCTTAGAACTGGATGGGTTGCTCTGTAAGTTGTTCTATCCATGCGTTATTGTGTTTAATTTTGCGATGTAAATTTTCTCTAGCTTGTTTGCCTCTTTTTTGTCTTGTGTTTGATGGAGTATTTCCAATTTGAATTTGTCTATTGCTGGGTGATAGAGAGTTGCGTCGTGAATCATTTTCATGTTTGGTTTTTTTAGGTGTTGGAAAAATCTTTTTGTTGGATGCTTGGATTGGCCAATGTACATTTTGTTATTTCGTATGTAGGTTATCTTGTATATTTTGATTGGATTGTCTTCTTTTGATGGTTTTGCACCTGTTTCAATATGAGTTAGTTTTGTCATGTGTGTAATATATTTTATTGGCCTTACAACATTAAACCTTCGTCTAAGGTAGTTTAATTGTTAAATGTTAGGTGTTTTTATGATGGATGTATATTAGCCACTATAGATTGTATATTTAAAAGCAAGCTTATTTTGAATTGGAGTATCAATTGTCTTTTAAGCTAAAATTTCAATTACGCCGAATGTTTCCTCTTGAGAAGAATTCTATATTGCCGTATAGTTCTAACGCTAGATTACTATCCAATATACGGGTGACCTTCTCAATTGTCATGGGGTTGTTTTCTTTGTGGTCATGGTTGCATGATCCCATCATTTTCTCCATCAGTTTTTGTGCAGCTGGCCTTTTCAAGCGAAGGCACGCTGGGATCCTGACGTTGTAGCCAAAATGTAGGATGCTTATTTGATATGAGTTTATTCCGTTAGATATTTTCTTGAGAAGCTCGTTGCCTTCAGTTTTCGTTAACTTTGCATAATCGGCAACAACATTGTTTGCTTTTAGAAAATACTTCAAGAAACCTGGGTTTTAACAAACGAAGAGTTTTAGCAAGAAAACTTGTAGCTAGTAGTTACCTTGAAGATGCATTAGTCTTATAATTGACTAACTGAACCATATAACAAATCAATTTGAAATCAGCTTAACCGATGACATAAGGGAACTAGAATGCAATGAATTCTTGAAATTTTTCATTAAGATGATGTTTGAAGTTTGTTGGTCAGGGCATCCCTTGAGTGCTATATGATATCTATTGGAAGCATGTTTTCCAAGAATGGGACAATCATTTTTACATAACTTGCAAGCTATTTATTGGGTTTATGCATGGATACCTATGGATATGCATCTGCTCAAGGCTACATGATATCTATTGGAAGCATGTTTTCCAAGAATGGGACAATTATTTTTACAGAACTTGCAAGCTATTTTTTGCGTTTATGCATGGATACCTATGGATATGCATCTGCTCAAGGCTGCTCAATGTTACGATGATATAAACCAGCAAGTTGTTTAGGTTTACCTTCTGCAGGATCTTCATTGTTGTCCCTTTGGAAGTCGTTCCTATAGTTTCTTGATGTTTCTTTGAATTCGATCATGTCATGTTTTGTATCCCACCCTTGTATGTAATCTTCAGGTGGTATTCCACACAAGTTTACATGTCTCATTACTTGGCTTGTCAAAGTGTGTTTCGTTGCACTGGATGAGGCGTTCTTGATATCCTCTTCTTTCTCTATCTCTTGCAGGTAATGCTCCCACAACTAGCAGCGTAGGGTCAGAGAATTTGTTAGTATATAGAGCACAAGTTTATTTGCACAATGGGTTGAGTACCTCTGTGACTTCCACCTCATTCTTCTGTTTTCCAGCGTTTGCACTTGAATTGTTTTTGGGGGCCATTGTCTTTGTTTTTAATCTGTCATAAAGGTGTGTTGTCATTCTGTTATGAGATTGAAATATTATTAAGGCTTGTACCTACAGTTAATGCATAAACAGACCATTGTTTGGCTTGAAATCTGTAGGCTTGATTGGACGAATTATATGCAATTGTTGTGAGGTTCTAACTCTTGAGAGCATCACATAGAGAATGCCTGGTGTAAATGCCTTTCTGACAACCACAATCATTTTGTGATCTATTGTTGATCCTTGGGACTTGTGACCAGTCATTGCATACGCTAGTGCTAATGGGAATTTCCTTTTGTATAGATGCTTGCCGTTGTGGTATTTGTGAACCATCTTTGTCCTTTTAATTGTGACGTATTGAAGAGAATCATTTATGCTGCATACAATAGATTGAACTTGGTTGTTGTCGTCGATGTCGATGTATATCACTATTGCTTTTGTACCATTGGCTATTGAGGATTGGAGGTCTAAGTTTGATGTGATAATGACCTTACAACCCGTTGCAACATATGGGATTTTATGGAAAGTAGGTTCTGAAAACCATGGTTCCACACCATCTTCTTTCTTGGCATTTGTGTCGATGTGGACTTGCACTAGCTGGTTTAACGAGAACAACTTCAGGATTGCAAACTTATTGTAGAAAAGGACATCCTCATTGTGGGAGCATAATACAGTAGTATTCTGATCAATCAACTTCAAAGCTTCTGACTTGTCAATGATGTTATTTTTTAGGTTGCCTACTAATTCTGTATTTGTTGGCTCTCTGGTGCGAATGATATTGAGGAATGCAGAATAAGAGGGGTCCAATGAGTGCCTTATGGATTGTTGAAGGTGGTATTTAGGAGCTCTTTGAAAATGAATGGAATAGGATAGCAAGCATGCTGGGCAACATTCATCTTTATCTTTCTTGTGGTAGCAAATTGGTGGAAGTTGTGCATGGTCCCCAAATAGGAGTATTGCTCTTGTGAGAAGTATTTCATCAATTGAAGAGCACAATACTTCTGATATTTGGCGCAGAACCATATTGAATGTGACACTTGTCATCATGGATATTTCATCTATTATGATGATTATTTGCTGATACCTTATGTCTGATCTCGACAAACTTGAGGGCCATTGGTTTCTCACTGGTATGGCCCACAATAGTTGCTCTTCTTGATATTCCGCATGCAGCTATTCCGGTTGTTGCAGCGTAATGCTGCTGCAATTTCTTAATGAGGTAGGTCTTTCCAGAACCAGGTGTTCCTGATACTACATGAATACCATGTGGATTACCCTTCAATTCTTTGAAGATTACAACTTGTGCATCCTTTAGAGGGTGATTGAGTTGATGTTCATGTAACAATGTGTTGTTGGTGAAACTTTCTATGTTTGGTGAGGATAGTGATGTCTCTGCTGCAGTGATTGTCTTGCTTAATATTGCATGAAGCATTTGCATTTGCTCCTCATCTTCCAGTAGATGATACTCAATATAGGAACTGATGTACTTGATGATGTCTTCTTCAGAATTCATAATACTGGAGAGTGACATTCAAGGATGTATGATTCTCGATTATTCTCTGTAGAGATTAGTTCGGACTCATGTGCAAGCGGGATTTACGAAAGTAGGATGTTGTAACGAGAATTCTTCCATGTGATGGCGAGTGGTAGTCGGTGAATCCAACCATTTGGTTTGTTTTGCATATCTTGTTTCCATAGTCGTTTATGGCATAAGGATGTTTTTGTCAACGCTAGGAGGATGGACACAATAGTTTTTCCAAAATTCCTTGAACGTTAGGTGTTGCATAGAGCTTAGCCTTGCAGCGTATAAGTCAACTGCATGGAGTGTAGGGCTTGAACCTCTACGTACGAGACGTTGCCTTGTTGAAGGTGGGGATGTATCTATGAAGGTGACCGTAATCCGATCTTTGGATCGTTGGGATTTGTAAGCATGTGAGCCTGCATACATTGCTGATATTGGTTTGGACAGAACCATGGCAGATATTAGCTTGCACTTTGTATCATCCAGACCAGGCAACTCCAATTTTCTTATGTCATCTGCATTCAAGTTTAAATGACCATAGGGGTCACGTTTCATAGCGTATTTTAACAAATAAAATGACCAATTGTAACAAATAAAATGACCAATTGCCATTTGTTACTCTCTGAAGGTTCATATGGGTGCCCCACAACATTAGTACAGTTGGGTGATATGGGACTACTCTTTGATGTTCTTTTTCTGGGCGATAGTGTATCCATCTCTCACCTTTTTCATCAAGCTGGGCATTATGGAGAACATGTGGCTTAAATGGGAATCCGTATTTGCAATGCCTCGTTTTTCCATGTAAGTAGCATGAGTCCCTACAAGTATGGATTTGTTTTGTGACAAAGTTGTGGAGTTTTTGCTCAAATTGATCGTTTGATGGCTTGGAATGTTAGCAACAATTTCATTTGTGATGCAGTCTACGTCTTCATTGGCAAGCCAAAGGATGGTGTGAGCATGTAAGGAGTGTCGATTTTTTCGATTTCATCAATTTCTGGCCATCTCGTATTGGAAACCTCATCTGATGTTAAAGTCAAGAACAATGTTCGAATTCCCCAGTACTGTACCATTGTTAATAAGTCTTTTAAATGCTTGCGGTGCCACGATGGGGAATTGGGGATTGTTTTGGGCACTTTATATTTTATCACATGGCGCATGCATTCAATATCTGTGGATATGGGGTGCTCTCTTTTGTATTTCAGCATGTCTCGGTCCAAGTAGCAGTTGTTTATGGAGTTGATGAGAAGGACAGATTGTCTAACTTGCCATAATGTAAAGATGGAGAAGAGACAACTAATACGTGTCTTCAGGTGTTGGAAAATGTCGTCTTTGTCTTGTTGCATTGTTCCATGGGAAAAGAGAAAAGGGAATATACATGATTCAAGAGTGAATGCCACCTCTTGCGCACTTTTGTCGATAATACTTTTTGTTAATGACAAGGCCAGTAACATCAGTGTAGGTTGGATAGTTATTTGTGGTAGTTGTTTGCCTTGGTACTAGCTTTGGGAGCTCATAAACATTGCCCTCTGAAAATGGTTGGGTTGTTTGATAGGACGACATGTCTTCCAAAATAGAGTAGGCACGTATGTTCATATCTTGCATTGATGCATATGCTTGATCATTTTTTAATCGTTCTGCAATTTTTTGAACAACACTTGCTGGTAAGATGCAAAGTCCTGTTCTTGGATTTGGTCTCTCGTACAATGTTAGGAATTGCTTGACTAACATGTTGTTGTTCAGTAAGAACCCCAACAAACTTGCAATTGTTTTATTGTGTGACTCATTGTTGAGACAGTCATCTATGTCACCCCAACTTACAAGGGGATTGTCAAGGAAGCTCCTTTGCTGACTAGATCTAGTAGCTATAGAATTGAATTTCTTCTTCACAACTACGGAAATGGCTATCAACGATTAAAATATTGGCAAGGTAAGTACTTGCCTTATGTACATTGGAGAGTAGGCTGGACTTGTAGATGTGGTGCCATTGGAACGACTGCACTTGCTACATTTCTAGTATCTGGCATTTGTAGCTGAAGTGTGCTTGTACAAAAAAGGGTTAATCAAGCAAAATGGAGGAGGATGTAGGTTGTCACGATAATGGAATTCGGCTGCATGATCAAAAGGTTGGTTGTAGGATGCCTTGCCACAAATTGCATAAATTTGCATGTTTTGGATGAGACTAGCTGTGTCTTTTATCCAGTGGCATTGCAATGATTGAATTTCTAGCCAAGAGCGGGCTGTTGGTCTTAAAGCAACTCTTCTTTTTTTAAACATTCTGGCTCGTGCTTCATTTCTTTTCCTTCATAGGGTGGTCTGCAATTACTGAGCCCTCAGTAGTCATTATCTAAGCTTGTCTAGTATCATCATTACTGCAAAGGTTTTTCCCTTGAAAACCTTTCGAGGCAGGGGTTTTTTAATCCTAGTAGTAATGATTGTACTAGCCCATTGTATGGGTCCCATGACCTATTGGTCTTCGTGGACGTTAAAAAAACTATTCTATTCTATTCTATTTTTAAATTTGGTAGGGCTTCCTCTTCCATCCCTGTTCATGTAATCTTGGTTTTAGAAACACAATCACTTTGGTGTAAACTATTTTCCATAGGCCTGGTTATTTTATAAAAGTCTATTACCATGGTCTTTCTCTGAAGCCTGGCTTTCTCTGAAGCAGCACTATTTTTCGTGTACTTCCCAATTTACTTTTACTTTCTAGTTAAAGTTTTATGTAACAGGTACTCATTTTACAACAAACATATGAATTTTGGGCTCCAGATTTAAATGTGCATTAGACAAAGTTTACCTTTTTGAAGGATAGTCCAGAAAATGTAATCTTTGAAACCTTAGAGGTGAATCTGCACAATAACATATAACAGGCTTAGAGATGAAACCTTATAGATGAAACCTTAGAGATATGTAAGAGGTTATAATATTTCTCATTTCAAATGCTTCCAATAGCAAACTTCACACCATGCATTGTCCGCATAGAAGAGGCAATTATTATTGCTAAAGAAGTTGGTCCTGGATTTGAAACAGTTGATGTATAGGTTATTATTCTCATAGACATGTTTGCAACATCTGGAAGCGTAACAGAGGCCCACAAATGTGTGATATCTAGGTATAATGTCATGGAATACAATCGTTACAGGACATGCTCGACACGAGAATGCTATTGTTGAGTTACCAAGTAGATTGGATGTACAATTCCTTATATTATAGCATTTTTATTGACCTTCTATTTAAAGCAGAAGACATTTTTAGCAAAGATTCAAGCTCAAGAGGGAGGGATGACAGATAAAGTCCTCAACAAAATTGGTTGATTTTCCAATACGCTAGCTTTAACAACTCCAATTACCTACATTTTTTCTTGGTGGAGTAGGTTTTTGGTTCACCATATTAGGTATCAGCATCATGTCATTCAACCTAAATGGTTCACCTTCAACCAATCTGTAGTTGACAAATAGGGTTGTGAATCCTGGGCCACATCAGGTTAGGAGCATTTCTTCATATCCCATCATTATTATTTTAAATATCAATATCTTCTCTTGTTATTATGTATAAAAGGTTTGTAATTGGGGTCGATGCTTTATTCCGTGCATCTCTATGTGGGAGAGATCTTTCTTTAATAACAGAGACGCATCAAATTTCTATAGAATTTGTAGTACATTTATCTAAAAGTTGATTCTAACATGAATCTATAAGTCTTTTCAATATTTATGCAACAGAAATAAATGCTAACAGACGGAAGAAAATGGCTTTAGCCAACGCATTTTGTTTGGAAATAAAGTTGGCCTTAGTAGAATAACACAATCAAAATTACCCACTTCCTAGGAAATAAGGTCATACAATAATTGCTTGATCTTGATTTGAGCAACCAATTCCAAATAGAACTTGAAACAGTAGAATTTGGCAAGATTTGAATTTATGTGCTACAGTAGAAGAACCTGCAGAAAGTGGCAAACAAACATTAGTATTTCAACCACCATGAGTTACCACCATGAGCGCTTCACCAATCATTCCCTTTCTTTGCTACCCAATTGAAAGGAAATTGTTCTGCGATATAGATCCCTAATGCTATTAGACTTTAGAGCTACATTATGGATGTCAATGCGATTGGAATAGACAGCTCTGAATGAGATAATCTATCTAAACAAAAAGAGATTCTAGAAGCTTATTTAAAAGAAAAGAGTGGATAGCTTGCAATCCCAAGTGTATCTCAGCTAACATGCATGATTATCTGAAGCTTGAAATAGGCTAGACCAGCAAAGAACATCGTTTCCTCATCCATTCAATCCAAGAATACTATAAAGTGGAATCAAACTGGAAGCAAAATGAAAAGCAGACACACTTAATGTCTGCATCTCTTGTATGTGTAATGGCGTTGGATGTGCACCAGCAAGAAAAATGTGCATAGACATCTGCATTCCTCAATATCATTCGCCAGAAGTGGTGCGAATGATATTGAGGAATGCAGAATAAGAGGAGTCCAATAAGTGCCTTATGGATTGTTGAAGGTGGTATTTACGAGCTTGCTTTTAAATATACAATCTATAGTGGCTAATATACATCCATCATAAAAACACCTAACATTTAACAATTAAACTACCTTAGACGAAGGTTTAATGTTGTAAGGCCAATAAAATATATTACATATATGACAAAACTAACTCATATTGAAACAAGTGCAAAACCATCAAAAGAAGACAATCCAATCAAAATATACAAGATAACCTGCATACGAAATAACAAAATGTACATTGGCCAATCCAAGCATCCAACAAAAAGATTTTTCCAACACCTAAAAAAACCAAACATGAAAATGATTCACGACGCAACTCTCTATCATCCAGCAATAGACAATTTCAAATTGGAAATACTCCATCAAACACAAGACAAAAAAGAGGCAAACAAGCTAGAGAAAATTTACATCGCAAAATTAAATACAATAATGCATGGATACAACAACTTACAGAGCAACCCATCCAGTTCTAAGAAATACTGGTACTTAAAGAGCGTAGGAAAAAAATATGACAGCCGATGTTTTACAAAATCAACAAGATCATGGCAGTTTCACGCTACTACACGTGAGCTAGGACCACTCCTGAATTTTGTACTTGCCAAGCGTGGGAAAATGAAAGCCGATATTTTACAAAATCAACAAGACCATGGCAGTTTCATGCTACTACACATGAGCTAGGAGCACTCATGAATTTTGTACTTCAAATACGTAATATTTCCGCTTAATTCTGAAGTTTTCATATGTTTGAGTGTTAATCAACAATATATTCTCACATTTCATACACTCCACAAATCCATACCACAATAACATGTCCGTACACGTGAAGACGTTTATTGCCATTTCAATCAAAATCTCCAAATGTAGAAATAAAGTAGAACGAGATTGTTAAAAAAATTAGGCAAAAGAACATTATCTAAACATTAAACATGTAATTTTTATGAAAAGTAACCAATCTAAACATGTAATTTCTATAAAAAGTAACCAAACGTGCTTTTGACTAGTTAACTATTGTTTACATATCTCTTGATTATGTTAAAAGTTAACAATTTGCATAACGACATCCAAATATGACAAAATCAATGGTAACTCTTACAAGAACGCTTTACTCAATTCTTTGAATTCTGTTAATGTTGCCACTGACTCTGTTGAAATGGAAAAGGATACTAATAAAGATGAGGGCATTCTTGACCTTAGTAATATTACTGATAACTCGGCTAATATCAGATATACCAATCATGGAATTCTTGCCCACTTCCCCCAAAATTGTCCGTCCTTAAGCACTGTGAAGTACTGGATCACCAAGACTCTCATGGTTCCTATTCTTTCCATTCTTAAACTGGACAATAAGACTTTCCAAATCATTTGTAAAGAGGAAAAGAATGTCCCTTAGATCCTTACCAAAAAGATCTCCCTCATCTCAGGATATCCAGTGTATATTATGAAATGGGATCCTTTCTATATACCAGGGGATCTCTCCACAATTGCTACTACCACTTGGATCTCATGCTTGAATCTGCCTATGGGCTGCTGGACAGTCTCTCATCTTAAAACCATTGCTAGTAGCTTAGGGGAGATCATCCAGGTCTCTATCCCTCAAACCAGTTTCCCCTCTGTTTGTATTCAGAAGAAGATCTTTTATAATTGGGAGGATTGTATTCCCTGCAAAATCCCTAACAGGGGCATGTTTAATCTTAATATCTCTTACTCTAAAATGCCTCTGGCTAAGAGTTCTCCTCCAAAAGAGCACAAGGAAATTAAGGTGCAGAAAGATGTGGAAACACATCAAAGCAAGCAGGTTTGGAGACCAAAAGCTAAGCTCATGGAGAACAACCATATCAACAAGACTGATTGCAACACCAGCAAAAGGGATATTCAAGAAGAAAATCACCATACCAAGGTTGAATATAATACATGCAAAAATCACCATGGTATGTATTTTCCAGATAGAGGTATTATATTCCAATTTCCTTCTAAAGTGGTGATTAGAGTCGATCCTATCAATATGAGCATCTCTACTTTGGATCTTGGCATTTTAATGACAAACTTTGGCATTTGTGAGGAAACTAGGAAGGAAGACTCGGAGGATGACTTTGACTTCCATGTCAGTAGCAAGACTTCCACTCTGGAAGATGAGACCTGGTCAACAGTCAACAGTAGAAAGAAAAGGGGGAAGAAAAACTCCAAAGACTACACCTTGGGACCTCCAAGAAGATCCCCAAGAAAGATCCTCCCCCCATCCAATGGATATAAGTCTTATAGGTATCACTTGGAATATCCAAGGCATCAATTCGAATCTCAAAAGAGGTAGATTGAAGGTTTGCCTAAGTTCTATGAATCTCGATTTTATTTTCTTTCAAGAGCATAAGATTCATGATGACAATATCAACTCAATAATTAGAAATGTTCTGCCTGCAAACTTCCAGCATTGGTCTCTCAAAGCTAACAATACTTCTGCAGGCATTACCATAGCTTGGAATAATAGACTCAACCTTGATGATATTCAAATGGTCAATGATAACAGTAGGAGATGGCAGATTATCCATGGGAAGGTTGGAGATAAAAGTATTGTTTTCATAAATGTTTATGCTTATCATCAGCCCCCTGATAGAGTCAGCCTTTGGGATGTCATAAATAGGAGTTTAGAAAGAATTCCATATGATGAATGCATTTTAGCTGGGGATTTTAATATGGTTACCCATAGCTATATGAGAAGTACTAACTTCAGGCCTTTGACTGACAATGAGTTCTCAAGCTGGAATTCTCTCCTCTATTCTCACCACCTCTCTTTGGCCAGGGTAATTCCCCATTCTTACAGTTGGAGTGATCATAGAGTTTGCTGTCTCCATGACAGATTTTATCTTAGTGAAACCCTATGGAGCAACAGCTCTAGGGTCACTAATCTCACCAATTACACTCTCTCTGACCATTTCCCCCAGCTTATTAGCATATGTGGTAACAGTGCTCAGAGGAAGAGAAATTCTTATTTTAAGCTGAATACTAATCTTCTTGAGCAGAATGACTTTTTGCCTAACCTTCAGCAGATTATCTCTCAAGAGAAAAAACCTAATGGTAACAGAGGATGGATGGATTGGTGGGTAAAGGTATCCAAAAGAATCAAGAATTGGCTCAAGGTCTGGGGAAAAGAAGTCCATAGAAGCAACACTGCCCATTTACAGGACCTTAGATTCCAGTTAAACTTGGCTCAGGGATAGCAAAAAGATGACATCAAAATTCAAATAGAAAGAGAGGAAATTAGAATTGCCAGAGGTTGGAAGATCAAGGCAAAGGTAAAGGAACTCAAGGAAGATGAAAGGAGCAACTCAAAGTATTTTTTCATCAAGGCTAAAGGCAGAGTGAAGAGAAATCATGTTTACAGTATTCTTTGGGAGGGCAATAATATTGATAATGACACACAGCTTAAGTGTGCTGCCAAAACTCATTTCTCCAGGATCATGAGAACTGAGGAAAATATTAGAAGGGAAGACATTGAAAATTTTGTGTATATCCAGCAGAAAGTGACTGAGCAGATGAATGACAGATTATCCAGACCTTTTACTTATGATGAAATGCTGAAGGTTCTTCAGGAAATGGAGAATGGTAAGACTCCAGGTCCTGATGGTCTCCCAGCTGAGTTCTTTAAGAAATCTTGGGAAATTCTAGGTATGGATATTGTCTCCCTGGCCAATGAGTTCCTGATTACTAAGCAGCTGGATTGCAGGATCAATACAAGTCTAATTGCTCTCATCCCGAAGATTGAGCTCCCAATTACCTTCTCTGACTATAGACCTATATGGTTTATACGTTAATTACAGGTACCATTGCTGCTCAACTCAAACCCATCCTAGAGGAAGTCATCAGTAATACTCAAAGTGCCTATCTAAGGGGAAGGTACATTCTAGATAATGTTGCTGCTGCATCTTTAGGTATCTCCTGGGCCAAAGACTCTAACCAGTCAATTGGCCTCCTCAAATTGGACATCACAAAGGCCTTTGACACAGTAAGTTGGGCTTTTTTATGTTGGTGCTGTAAGAAACTTGGATTCTCTGATAATATAATCTCAGTTTTCCAAGCTTTTCTTAAAAATTCTAGATCTGCTGTTCTTATTAATGGTGAATGTAGTCCTTTTTTTGATATTAAAAGGGGGGTCAAGCAAGGTTGCCCTCTTGCACCTTTCGTATTCTTAATTGTGATGGAAGGATTGAACAGCAACTTCAAGAGAGCAAAGGATCTTCATTTAATCAAGGGTCTCAGTCTTCCCTCCCAGGAGGCAAACGAGATTCTTAATGTCCACTTTGCAGATGATACTTTCTTATTTCCTCATTTGGAAGATCAATCCATTCAGAACACTCAAGCTATTTTGGAAGACTTTGGTAAGTGCTCGGGATGCAAAATCAATCCTATCAAGACCAAGCTAATCTCAAGGCATCAAGTGGAGGGTGAGCATGCAGCTGCAAGCTTGGGATGTATGTATCTCTCCCCTAATACTAAAACGAAAATTTTAGGCATCCCTTATGCTATTAGGGTTAATGCTTGTGAGCTCTGGGAAGACTTAATAGACAAATTCTACAGAAAGGTTGACTCCCTTAACTCCAAATTTCTATCTAAAAATGGGAGAGCCATTCTGGCAAACTCGGTTATTTCTTCTTCTCAGGTCTACCAATCCTCTATCATTATGGCCCCTAAGAAGGTTCTGGCTAAAATGCAAGGCATTATTGGTAGGTTCATAGCAGGAGGATCTAGCAGGAGATGCTGGATTCCTATTTCTATGGAGGAATATTGCAAACATAAAAGGATGGGAGGTCTGGGAGTCATCAACATTGAGAAGCAGGCCACTGCTTTGGCTGCAAAATACTTCTTCAGGGCCTGCAACAACCAGATCAATCACCCTGTGAGTGCTCTCATTTCCCATTATATTAAAAAGTGCCACCCCTTTGGTTGGAGAAATCTCAAAATGCAGCTGCCTCATAGCATCTACTTTGATTTTACCATTCCTACCACCATGCCTTTGATTATCAAGAAATGGATTAGAGATGGTTAAAGGTTAAAGTTATGTACACTTGGAAAGAAGGACTTTCACAGGATCAGCCTATTTTCTGGAGTCCCTCTCTTATTTTGGATGACCCCAACACATGTCTCGCCACTAATTTCCCTAACTTAGCCAAGCAATGGACTAACAGTGGAATAATCTATATAAGGGATATTATTGATGATTTTGTCTACCAAGAATCCAATCTAGCAGGTTTAGGGGATGACTCCAGGCAGCTTTTCAATAGTATCTCTCAGAGATTGGCATGTGGAGAATGGCATGATACTAATGTTTTTTGGCATATTAATGGACTTTGTGGTTACAGAGTGAACTTGACCTACAGGTATCTCAACAGGAACCAAGAAATATCCATTCACATGAAATGGAATATTGACCCTGACAGAGTACTCAAGAACCTGACCTTCATGTGGAAAAGTCCAATTCATCCAAAAATCAAGGCTTTCATGTGGCAGCTTTGGCATAAAGCCCTTGCTACCAACAGGAAGAGATGGAAGCTCAATATGTCTAATTCTGACATTTGTGTTAGGTGCTTGCAGGATCAGGAAGATGAAGCACATCTATTTAAAAATTGCCTATGGGCAGAATGGACTTTGGAGTTAGCTGAAACTGAGTTGAATATTCCTAATGCAAACTATAGAGCTCTTCTTCCCTGATAACCCAGTCGAATGGAGGAGGTATATTCTCCTATGGAGAATGTGGAAAGGAGGAAGTACCTTGATTTTCAAGGAGGAAGTCATCTGGCCCAATGCCATTATTAAGCAAGCCCAATATGATATAAATTGGGTTTTGGAAGTGTATGGGAATCAGAATTAAGGTTCAAATCTATTCTTTAATGCTGGTTTTCTTTTTGTTTACAGGTAATACTCTGATTATGTTCAAAAGGCTGAGGTGGAAAAGGATGAATCTCCATGCGAATGCATTATGGCTCACACAGTTTGGAGTCGAAGTTCCTAACGAGCATGGGGAAGAATGTCAATGCAATTGTGCCTGCACCTCCTATTTTGATGAGAAAAGATACATCCTATGCAATGCAAAAGACAAGAAGGACAGATTCAATCCAGGAAAGGCTCATCTGTGCAAGTGCCCTTATTGCCTATTTATTGTGGCTAATAAGGGAATGGGAAGGAAGGACCATTCTCGGAGGGAGCCCAAGAAAAGAAGATTTTCGGGTGAACACTCATCACCTGGCTAATCCTGATATCAGCTGTTATGTCTTTTTGAAACTGCCAAAATCTTTTATGATCTATTTCTGAATTTGGATAGTTCGGTTTTATCAGGGTCATAACCTACCCTTTCCTAAAGGTTATTTTCTAAAAAAGCTTTTAATAGCTCCCTATGTACTTTTACCATACGGATTTAATATATACTTAAGCCTTCAATTTAAAAAAAAAAAAAAAAAAAAAAGACATCCAAAATTAACATTCAATTTTATCCCATGCCCTTGACCACGGTGAAAGGCTATTAAGAATTCGACGACAGAATGTCAAAGCAGAAAACTCGCATTGGAACAAAACTCGAGCGGGAGGAGCTATGCCGCCCATGATCCGGGCGTAATGCTGCAGCCGGCTACCCAGCACACTATCCAAGACTTCGAACCTTTTGTCCATGAACAGGAAGAGTCTGCAGGTAGGTAGTTTTTTTCCTTTCTCATATTCTTCAGATCTTCTTTTTTGGGGAACATTCCTTTTTCTTCTTCTTTTTTCGTTATTACATGTTGAAAATGGTAAGAGTACCTAAATCCTTCTGGGTGATGGACTTGCAATGAACATTGATCAGAGGCAAAAAAATAAATGAAAGAAAAAGTATGTATTGGATTATCATGTGTTGATCTGCAATGAACAGAGTGAGCAGACGCATATTCACGGCCTGAGGGACGTTAGCCAGATCAATCACCCTGAGGGACGTTAATGTATATTCTATTCTATTCTATTCTATTCATGTGTTTGGAATGATCAGTGTTTCAACACATAAATCAAGAAATGCATGCTTCCTCTAACAAGCAACTTTGTGTCTGTGTATGAATTTTGGTACTCCTTCAAGCGCAAACATGCTCATGGAATAGAAAATTGTGTAGCACTTAGCATTGAACTTTAACATATCATTTTGCATTTTGAACTTTAACCTTGCCATATCATTTTGACGTAAGCATAAGAAATGCATGCTTCCTCCAACAAGCAATTTTGTCTGTGTATGCATAGGCAACTAGGCAACTTTGTGTCTGTATATGCATTTTTGCTATTGCTTCAAGCAAAAACATAGATCACCAAAGAAAAAATCTAAAATATTTTGTAGCATTTAGCATTGAAGTAAGTTTAAACTTTAATTGATATGACATGACTCCACTTAATCTTAAAAGGTTAAATTTTGCTCCTAGCAAAAATCGTATGAGAAAAGTTTTAGCCACTTCTTTTCCTTGTAATGTTGTTATTCATTTGCAACTAAGCATGCAGAAAACATTAGGAGACTTGTAATTGGTTTAAAAAAAATATTTGCATCAATTTTTGTAATATCTAATGACAAGGATAGTATACAAAGTCTCGCAGTTCCTCATGAAGCTCTAATCCGATATCTTTGACAGATCGTATTGGAGGTAAGTTTTACAGTTGGGAATGAAACAAGGAGTATTCAAATGAACTGCCAATGAGCTATGCCTTTTGAGTTGTCACCTAAGTATTGGTCCCAGAAGAATAGAAGTTGGTTATGTATCTTGCAATTTTTGCATTCCATAAAATCTGTCCATGACCTGTGCTCTCAATGCTTGAAACTAACGCCTACTTAATATTATATAGCGAGAACCATCTAAAAAAGGTGCACATCAAATTGATTAGCTCCACAAATTGGCAAGACATTGAAGAAAGGAAGCTCCAGTTGCTAAACTTGCAAGATTCACAATGTTTATAATGGCTCTAGTTGCTAAATTAGCAAGATGCACATTGTTTATACATTGTTTCATTATGGCTTATACAAACTATGCATCCAAAAAACACATCACAAATCTTTGACTTTGCCCTTGCCCTGGTATGTTTCCACATTAGGAACATTCTGCGTATATTTGCGAGTTAATCTCAACCATATCATTTTTTACCTAAGCTTAAGAAAGGCATGCTTCATTTGTGACAAGCAACTTTGTGTTTGTGTATGCATTTTGGTACTCCTCCAAGCACAAACATGGTTCATGGAATAGAAAATTGTGTAGCACTTAGCATTGAATAACATATCATTCTGCGCTTTAAACTTTAACCTTGCCATATCATTTTGACGTAAACATAAGAAATGCATGCTTCCTCCAACAAGCAATTTTCTGTCTGTGTATGCACAAGCAACTTTGTGTTTGTGTATGCATTTTTGCTACTGTTTCAAGCACAAGCATAGATCATGGAAAAAATCTAGAATATTTGGTAGCATTTAGCATTGAAGTAAGTTTAAACTTTAAATGATATGACATGATTCCACTTAGTCTTAAAAGGTTAACTTTTGCTCCTAGCAAAAATTGTATGAGAAATGTTTGAGCCACTTTTTTTTCCTTGTAGTGTTATTATTCATTTGCAAATAAGACTGGAGAAAACTTTAGAAGACTTGTAGTTGGCTTAAAAGACAAAACCTTGCTAAAGTCTTCTGCTTTTGCTAGTTTTATTTTTTGGAGATGCAAGTGTATTGTAAAGGTCCTTATGGTTCAAAAAAGGAATAATACCTAGGCCTAAGAGTTTAAGACGTAAGACAAACTTGACCATCAAAACAGTAATATAATAATGAAATGAAAAGCATATGGCCATGTTATTACGTTGCACTAGACGCACATCTTCACGCTTACGATTTAAAATAAAAAAATAAATCCACCATTAGGATGGAGCTTGTTCCTCATCATCCTCGCTCTTAAAGGATTACACTGAATCAAATAACAAAAAGTCTGAAATTCTATTACTCGTGGAGTTAAAACACGTATTTTTCTAAGAGATGATATCTTAAAACATATTTCCCAAAATCTCCAACAGGATCAATGTTTCCCTGCTCCATTGCCAATACCTATTCTCAATTCTGCTTGGAGATGAGATCTTGGATCATGTTTGCAGCATCTCCCACAGTAACAATGTTGTTGGCTCCATCTTCAGCAATAGAAATCTTGAAGTTTTCTTCTAGGTTCATCATAATCTCCACCTGTTAAAATGATATCTAGTATCAGGGAAACATCTCATAAAATCAGGCTATTTTAAAAGGTTTTCGAACTCACAGTGTCAAGAGAATCTGCTCCAAGGTCTGAGAATTTGGCATCTGGTGTAACAGAGGAAGGCTCCACAGACAACTGAGAGGCAATGATCTTTTGTACAGTTTCTAAAGTCGCTGGCTCAGCCTGAAATCAGGGTATGAAAATATTTTGTAAGAGTAGGGTTGTCTCAGCAATGCATACGAAGTAAACTTTAGGTCTCTCATATGCATCAAGAAACCTACAAAAATTTACCTTTTCGCCTATATCCAAAAACAAAAGGATCTACTTTCGATGATAAAGCTCTAGACTAAGGTAAAGAAATGAATTGAAGATTAGAATAAAAACAGAGCACATGATCCATTACCGCTGCACATGATATGCGAAGAACTGGAAAAGATTTGACAGGGAAAGAAACAGAGTTTCTGAAACGCCCAGTATTAGGAAAAGCCTTCAAACCGCTGAATCTCAGGGGCATCTGCTAGAAAAGAAGCCAAGAAACACAAAGAAAAGGCAAAAAAAAGGCGATTAATCATGGTATCCATCAGATAACAAGCCGGATCCAACTAAAAAGCCTAGATTCAGACATGCTAACTAAATCATGCAAAAAAAAATCATAAGCTACCTGTTGTTGCGTAGTCTGAGAGACAAGCGCCGAAGAGCTTGTAGCTATGGCCTTGGAGGTGAAAGGCGAGGCTGCCATGTTTAAATTCCTGTAGATCGATGCCGGAATGGAAAAAAGGGAGCAGGGTATTGGGTATTTGGAAAGGGAGGAATAAATAAGAACCCCCAAGCCTCAAGGACTGGCGGCTGTTTCGCGATGCCATGCAACTGTTTCCACCTAATATATTATAGCATTTATTGAAAGTTTGGCATGTGAGGTTTGTATAAAAATTTGGACATGTCATACTTTATGACATAAACTACCCCTGCCCAACATTTCTCCCCTCCTTCGTCTCTTGTTGCCTTATGGCTCAACCTTTCAACACTTTTAAAATCTTATCATCCGTTGAACTTTATAGCCACCCTCAATGGTTCTCACCAAAAGCCATTTCGGTGGCAATCTGTAACAGTCAGCCCAGTTAACCCTCCAGGTAACCCAAAATCCCATCGAACTTTCAATTGCATGAGTTGAATGATGCAATGTTACTGAAGAAATCTTGGTAAAGGAATGAATTTTTGTCTTCAAATCCACAGTTAGAAATACATACATATTTGAAACATAATTGTACTTATGGCATATACAATACAACGATTTGCAGTTAATATCCATAAGCTCCAGACATGACAAGGCCTTTTTAAAGGCATACAGATTCCTCATAAGTGTGCGCTTAGTTGTGCCCTTCAATTGCCCTGCTACATTCTCCTACTTCTGAAACTGCTTACACCATGTGCACATGGGGTTAGTCTTAAAGACTAAGCGGGGGTTTGAGGCATTTATAACATGCTGGCATAATGAAGAAGCAACATGTACGATGTACCATTCACAAGAATAATTCTTAGACTTAGATGCCTCACCGAAGAATCCCTCTATGCTAGAAACTAGCAATGTAGTATTAGCACATATAACATGAACCATGATAATAAGAACCAGAACACCATCAAGCCATCTAAATAAGTTGTAAATGCACGTGTCATAACCTTACAATAACCAAGAGATAACCACGAGACCATGAGAATCCATGAAATAACTAGATATCCATAAACATGCAGTGCCTACTCCGGTTGTTTGAAGGCCACCCGGGCTGATTAGGCCCTGCAGCAAATACGGGCAGGGCAAGCCTCATGTGTACACACCCTCCTAGCCTACCACTTCCAAGCCATGTAGCGTGACGAAGCACCCTCGCTGGGATGACAACGCCTGATGTCAAGAACAAGAAACAACTGCAATTCCAAGCCACTGCAAATAGACTCCGGCCCCGGAGAATGTGCACTCATGTATTAGCCAAGAACTTAGATTATGCCCCTCATGTCAGAATTTAAACCATGTTTATCATCATATGATCTAAGAATCAAGAGTCATAATTCACATGCATTTCCTATGCATTTACTAGGAACAACATAGAACAATGCCAACATTTGCAATGATATCATAGAAAATAGATCACATTCATGTTCTACCACATTATGATGTCAAATATTCACCAAATGCATGCTTATTTAATGCAACCTTGACACATAACCATGGTATCCAAGCATTTAGCATGTCTAGATATCTATAGGGTCAATTGAAACGCATTTCATAATTGAAATGAGCTGCAAATATGATATGCGTTTCAATAGAAATTAATTATCAACGCGCATCAAATTGAAACACATTTCAATGTATTCATTTTTAGACTATTTAATTTTCCTTTAAAATGCACGTGTCAAGAAGTTGTTGTAATGCGAAACAATGGTGGACCATTCATTCTAATAACATATTAGGCTACGATGTGGCAACAATTCTGAGGCGCCGATTTTGAATATTGGACTACTCTACGGTCAGAATTTGAGTGTGGGGTTTTGAACCCCAACCATATTTCCAAGACCAACCCTCTTTGAGTGCAATCTAATTGATAACAGCACTTCACATTACAAAACTGCAAGATTCCAAATATAGCATCCAAAAGCAAATCATATTAACTTCTAGGAAAGAGAAGATTCAGCTTCCAAGACAAAATTAAATTATTCCTAAACATAGTTTAAGTTGCTAATAAGCCTTCGTTCTGCAAATGCTATTCATCTCCAGAAAGTGAACCCAATGACAATTCCATTTGTTAAGAAATGTATTGCGAGAAAGAAAGCTAAGGAAACTTGGTAGGAAGACCTGACAATAACTTAAAAGAAATTGCTACTATAAAAGATCACTCTACAAAATGTTACACCTGCAAGAGACAAAGATAGCAATTAGCTTCAACTAGGTATAAATATATGAAACCAAAAGTGGAACTTGCAAGAAAGGAAACCAAGAAACCATGTTGATTTAACTTTAAGGTGAGTTCCAGAAGAAAAGCTACAACGAAACCAAAACTTGTTGCTGTGAAATCATTTCGCAGCCTCCCTATGATAGTCCTTTATAGAAGCTTGATACAAATACAAACTAGGTTAAAACTCTGCCGCCTCTGAAGTTTTAAGCAAATCTAAGGTAAAGCAGAAATATCTCCTTGTAGAATCGGTTCTATTCAGAGCCAGCAGAAGCAGTAAACTGGTTTGTCAAGAATAAGAAAGGGCTGGAGTCTCTTCCGCCATAGAGTCTCTTTCTGCGCCAGACTTGGAGTGAGATTCAGCTGTAATACACATGGTCCACAAATTCCGATAAGGTTCCCACTTGTTCCATTCATTCGAATTAAATTTAAGGGTTTGAAACGCATATCAATGGTCTTAATTGAAACACATATCAAGTACATTTTGTAATGCATTTCAACCGTCCCGTTTCAAATAAAGTTTGAACCGCATATCACCAATATTGTAACGCACATCACAATTGGAGTTTGAAATGCATTTCAAATTATTGTTGAAACGCATACATGATATTGCAATGCATTTCAAATTTCCACTTTAGTAACAGAAAGCCTAATTTTATAGTTTGTAACGCATTTCAAACACATAATCGTTACAAATTACAATTGCGTTACAATAGGGGCATTACAGACCCCCTATATTCTTGTAGTGGGGATTACTCAGACTCCTTTATACTCTTAATTCAAATCATTAAATCCTGATTCTCTTTCAACAACAAGAACAATATAAGCATCCCCTGGTGTAAGCGGCAAACCACCCACCTGAGAACTATTTCAATGATAGTCCTTTGACTCCTTCTAGTTGTTTTCATTTCAAAATATCCCCTCCTCTCATCTCCTAGCCCTAGGAAGCAAAGAGATATACCCTGTGTGAATGGGTTATACCATCTCAGATGTTTGCAAGGAAGTGGGTGACCGCAATGTGAACAAAGTTCGTGTGGAGTGGTGGTGTCCAATGCACCAGTTAAATGCAGTGGCAGAGGAAGAAAGATATAGAGACTATTGAACAAAGGAATGGAAGAAAAACCCTCTTGAAGGGGATGATTGGGTTGAGTTAGATACTATTTTGTTTTCATGGACCCCAAAGGTCATCCCAGGCAAGACTGCTAGGGCTACAATACCTGTGGAAGTGAGGAAGAAAGCTATGATATCTCTAGGGGTCACTTCTGAGAAGTAATTGGCATTATGTCACTCGACATACATATGTAAAATATTTTCGATTTTTAATGCAATCATGTTGTGCTGTTATAAAAAAAAAAAGTCACATTCTCGATGCAAATTTACTAACCGGGGAAAAAGTTGCAGTGCCAAAATGGTCCAAAATCTTGATATAAATCCAATTTAAATGAATGATGGTTAGATGCCACATCAACAGAATTTTAGAAGTAGAAATATTTTGTCAGCAGAAAATTTCGCAAAGAAAGGCGGCCGCCAGCTAACATGGAGGGTTGCGAGTGGCGGCGCCACCAGATCAGCTGGCAGCCGCCAGACAATTTCAAGTGAAATTTTCCTGCTGACGAAAATTCTACAATGAAAAAAAAGGGGGCTTGAAATTTGCCCTCAATTTTCTCTTTCCGGCTATTTTCCGGCAAACTCTGTTGGTGGCGCCGCCGAACCTGGGACTGCTTCTCAAATGCGCCGCTTAATCTCAGACGACAGATCAGGCGCGACCACCAGCTGCAATCAGGTGGAGATCGACTGAGTTTTTCTCCTTGAAAGAACAGGCTGTTTGGGGGCGAAATTTCAAGGCCCGTTTTTTTGGACTACTAATGGCTTACGTGTCGTAGCCACGAGACGATGCCGACGCACTTGCTACGGGTTTACCGCTAGAAATCGCTCGGGCCGTCCGGTTACCATATGAAGAGCAACGTGGACACCACCTCACATTGATATTAGGCAATGCTTGGAGGAGAAATAACATTCCTAGGATGGGTCCTGAGATACAACAAGTGGCCGAAGTGGTCCCCTACTGGGGTAGAACCTTGAAAAGAATTCTGAAAATCTGAGTGCTTCGAAACTAGACAATCATCGAGAGCACGAAGAGACCTAGGGAATTTAAGATAAGAGATGATTATCCGCCACTGGGTGATGCCCAACGTCTGATGAACGAGTACCACCGTGCCTGGCTCGTGGACTGCAAACCTGCAATTGACATGAAAAGGGACCTGGACAACATAACCCATTAGATGTTAGAAGTGCAATGGTGGCGGGACCGATGCCAGTCACGAAGGAAAAAACAACTCGGAGGCCGCAGGGCTACGCCGAGAGAAGACCACGGTCGACCAACCGGTAAGAGGAAGGAAAAAAACCATAAAACAAAGTGACCGGTTGGTACCGCCTCGGAGGCGACAAGGCCACGCCGAGAATGAATAAAAAGACCAAATAAACCATCAAGCCTAAGTGACCATGAACCAAGCTGACCAACTGAGAGGGAGGGGAGGCGGGAAACTAGGTAGAGGCGAACGTAGCTAGGAGAAAAGCTCAAGGAGAACGTCGATAGCCAAAGAAAAGGAAAACTGGACTATAAAAAGGGGAAATGAGCTAAGATGCCATCCCCATCCAAGGAATGGCGGCATTCCTAGGATGGGTCCTGAGATACAACAAGTGGCCGATAGAAGAGGAACCTACCTCAAAAACCAAGATGGCGAGACACGATGAGGCGCTCTTGAATGTTGGGAAGAATATAGCGTGAATGGGAGGAGGCGGAGCGCCAACGCCCGTGGGAACGGACAATGTCCGACGGGACGGAAGAAGCAGCAGCGGCAGTGGCGCCCCTCCTACGACCTGCATGGGTGCCAAACGCCCGAGGCTCCAAGCCGATAAGATGCAGAGACTTGAATCACTAGGAGCGGGCAGCGGCATAAGACAACGGGCGTGAGGAAGCCAAGGAAGAGCGAAAAAGAGGACCACCCGAAGGTGGATCAGAGGTGCGAAAACCACAGGCAAATAACAAACGCTGCAGTAACATCACAGGACAAGAGGGAGAAAAAGTGCGAGCTATGAGGATTTCTTGACCGGCAGCAGTTTGGTCGCATTTGGATTTGCGGATATACAACTGGACATGGTCGGGGAAGAAAGAAAAGTCGCGCCAATTCAGATGCAAGGCCTCAAAGATGCGAAGAAACCCAACAAAGCAGATTGTGACAAGGCATGCTTTCATAATACTACACCAATCGGCCTGTGACGGGGCAAGCAATGAAATGATCTGGCAAGCGTGGGCCGCAGTCAGTAGTAGGCGCACCCATGAAGGGCTATGGACACGTGGGACGTCTGACGAACTAAGGTAGGAAGGGGCGCAGAGCAAGGAGACGGGAAGTTGACCAAGCCATGAAAAAAGGCGATTGCAGCAGAAGCGATACCTATGGAGTCAGGACTGCGATGGGCAGATACCAACGAGGAGAAAAACGCGGCGACATGTAGGGAGGGGGCAGGTAGTGCTGCAACCTGCTGCGAGCTGCACCAATGACGAAAAGATAGCCAGGCGGAAGAGTAACTGAAGGTAGACAAAGCACGGGACTGGAGGACAGACACCAAAGCCGAGGTGAAGAAGGGCAAAGAGGGATCGTCGAAGAAAGGTAAGATATATGGAAAAAAAATGAGACAAAAAACACAGTAGTCAAAACCTAGAATAAGCCTCAAACCTGAACTACTCCTAGCTATGCATATGACAAGCAAAAGAAGCCAAACCAACCCCTAAACTAGCAAACGTAACCTAGAACTAGATGAGTTAAAAAAAGAAATGACTAGGTGAAAAAACAAGAAAGATCCATTCAATTGAAAAAATTACAACGTAAGGCAAATAAAGCGGCATGTCGGCGAGAGCCTGCGATGGGAGAAGAAGGCATGTGCAAATTCATGAAAGAAAACCGCATCTTGAACAAAGGGATGCCAAGAAGAGGAGTCGACAGCAAGCAACGGCCACCAAGGTGAAGAAGGCCAAGCAAAGACAACTAGCGTAAGCCGCGCTCTGCAAAGACGAGCGCGATGCAATACTTCGGGAGTCAAGGCAGGCGGAGGAAAGCAATAGTTATTGAACAAATGCCAATCATAGGACAATGCATCAGGCGCAATCCGGTGAGGGTAACAATCCTTAGTATTGAAGACGGGCAGCAAGGCATTAGATGGACTAGCAAAATGATCCACATGATGAGGGCCCCAACGCTCCTCCAAGAGATGAAAAACAGATGGGGATAAGGAAAACTCATCAAAGGCCCGGATATTTGATAGGTAATCAGTCCACTCATTCTCGAAACGTGGAACCCACACCAGCTCCAACTGAATCCGATACTGATAGCAAAAAATTAGTACTCCAAGAAGCAAAAAATGAAGTATCGGAGATCGTGAACCACCATTCTGTAACAGAAAAAACACATTCTGGTTATCCCCGCGAGCTATCACGCGGGATGCAGTCAGTAATGAAGCACACTGCTGCAAGATCTGAAAAAGAGCAAAGAGTTCGCGCCAAGTGGAAGATTAGAGGCGAGCATCTGCTGAGAAGACACCAGAGAAGGAGAGAAGCTGACAACCGGGACGTGAAAGCTAGCCGCCCCAGCCCTCATCGCTAGCATCAAAACCCAAGGTAGATTTGACCACAGTGGGGGGCCATACAGGGGCTCGGTCGAAATGACGTATAACAGTCTCCCAAATCTGGATTTCCTGTGTTGCAAGAGGGGACAAAAGGAGAGGGGTATCCCAAAGGTCTGCATCACGCAAATCTGAATTGAGGCCCCAAGTCAAGACAACACAAAGATGACCCCAGGACTAAGCGCAGAGATTGGATAAAACCAAGAAACCGGGCAATTAGGCGAGGGGTGACATACTGGGAGGCCAACATACTAGAACAAAGAGACAAGACCCGCACCTTCTTGGCCCGAGAAATGCGAAAGAAACCTTCCTGAGCATCTACTATGAAGCCTAAGAAGATTATGCGGTGTGAGAGACGAAACCGACACTTCTTCCATGCCAAGAGAAACCCGGACTGCTACAAGTTGGCAATGACGCGAATCTGGAGAGACTCAGGGAGGGACTGGCATAAAAACAAGATATCATCGACATAGGGCAAGCAACGAATACCCTGAGCCCCCCAAAATCGAACTAACTGTCTGACTAATTTGGTAAAGACAAAGGGGGCGGAAGCAAGACCAAAAGGGAGGACATTAAAGACATAAGAAAGACCCTCGAGCTCAAAACCCAAAAAAGTGCGGTGAGGAGGCCAGATAGAGTCATGGTGATACCCAGACTTAAGGTCGACCGCAAAGAGGAAATCATTAGGCAGACATAAATGTGAAAGCAACTGAAGAGACTCATACCGGAAGGATGAGATCGTCAAGAAAGAGTTCAAACATCGCAAAGTCGAGGATAAGGCAAAACTTGTTCAGGGCTTTGGGGACGACACCCAAGGGGAAGCAAAAGAAAGGGCGGGAGAGGACAGGGGATGCGGCACCTATATGCAAGAGATCAGACACGGCCGAACGTGCAAAATCTAGGTGGGCAGATAGAGAAGAGTGGCTCGGGGCGGAAAAAGCAACAGATGGATGAGAAGATAACCAAGGGAGGCGATAACCAAACTGAATCCAATGCAAGACCTGTTGCGAGGAACAGATAGACTGCTAGAAAGGAAGAGCGGCCTGAAGATGGTTTAGGACCACATAAGCAGAAGCCAAATCATCAGTAGGGGAGGGGTCGATGCCCAGATGAGGAATGACGGTGGTGATTGGAGCACATTCTGAAAAAACGAGCAGAAATCGTAAGTTATGCCGCCATAAGAAAACAAAAACCAAGTCAGTCGAGTGGAATCCTGCGGATAAGAAAAAATACCCAAAGCTAACAACAAAATACCTAGATCAAAACAAAGGCATATACCCAAAGAAACCAGACGATAAAGCTACCTAGAATGCCGAGTAAGAAAACTTAATATCATACCATACCTAACAAACTGAAAATCTAGCCTTTAAATAAACCCCAACATTTTCAAGAAAAAATGGACAAGAAAAAACAACCACAGCCCATCGGTAGCACAAAACAAATTAACCAAATTTATACCACAAAAAACGTAACAATTTCAAAAAAGACCAAACTTGCATTAATATCGAGAATCTCTGACAAACAAAGAGAAAATATCCAAGGGGAGAACTAAGATCAAGGGCCAGGACGAGGAAAAAACGGAGCCGGGACCGGCACTAAAGGACCCGGGGGCGGAACCAAAGGCAGAAGGGGAGCAACAGGGGAGGCCGTGTTGGGGCGAGAATGGCTTGTTTCAATGCTGTGACGTTCCAGCACAGTATACGGTCCTAAGACGTATACTGTACTGCCTCGTCACGCGTACACGCCATTCCGACTGACGTGTACGCCAACGTGTAGCCGAGCAGGTAGCACCCTAGGGGGCAACTTGCAAGGTGTGCGCATTTAATTATGGGCACAATTGCCCATATGCACACTTATCCATGTGTGTATCAATGTGTACACATTTACCCATGTGGATATCCTAGGCCACTTATTTAATATAAGTGGGGCCACATCCAATTATCCCACATGCCTAAAGGGGATAATGGGAACCCTAGCCCTAACCCTTTGTCTATATAGGTTAAGGAAACCCTAACTTGCCATTTTCGTCCATAGGGTTTTAGGGCTCTGTTTTGCTTGCTCCAGGAGTCAAAACCGCATCCCAGACTCTGTCTGAGTGAACTAGCTCGTTAGTTCCCAATCTAGCTTCATCTTCTAGCAGCAGAGCAGGATGGTCGAGTTCAGAGCAGGAGGAGCGAGCCAGGGATCAGGTATTTCGTCAATTTAATAGCCTAAATCGTCTTTCAGTCATCGAATCAGTAGGTTTAGCCTATTAAATTGCCCATAGCAGCCATCTAGATCTCTAGATACCAAGCTCTAACTAAAGAACCTAACTCTATGATATAGATTAGATCTTGTTCTTTAGTTCTTCTGTGATATGTATGATGATGTATCTCTGTGGACTCATTGTATTGGGAAGGGGGGTAGAGACCCTAAAGCCTGGTAGTTGATGCTCCTAGCTAGCCTCTTTAGCACACTGTAAATTCAGCCTGTGTACAAGAACCACACCTGGTTGTGGGTGAAGGGGCCAGACTGGCTAAGAAGGAGGTTCGTGTTCTGACTCTTGAACGATCCCTCTGGTGTGTAAGGCCTACCGGGGATATTGTAACTAGGTCTAATGGCTTGCCACTGAGTGCGGGTAAGGCATGGGCTCGACACCCGTGGAGTGTTCACTTTCCAGTGGGTTAAGTCGAATAAGGGCAGTGGCCCTCTAGTCACCTTGAGTCAGCATGGAGACCTCTGGTGGGAGTGATCCCTACCTGTCCCATCGGAACTGGGGAGATGCAACCCAGGAGTAGCCCCTTTGGCTATGCATCCGGCGGGCTACAGTCGGGTCCCAACACTTTTCAACCTACTCTGCAAAGTGTGCACGGGAGGGGCGGATGGAGTGGACAACCCTAAGCCATGTTCTCATGCCAGCCAAATTCATTGTCATGATTCTGTCTGCAATGAACTCTGGAGACTCAAGCCGTCAGTCATCCCCTGGAGTCTGAGCCTTGGGTAGGAACCCATGTGTATTGTGCTGATCTTTGTCTATGCAGATGATGATGTACCACCCTTCGAGGTGGATATGTGATTATGTTGTATACTGACATGTATGTTTACGCTTCCGCAGCTAGGTAGACCCTGAGGGAGACAGGGTAAATGACCCCTTCATTCTTCCCACTGGAACTCATCAAGGTTGCAGTGATACGTGGAGGGTCCTGTATCAGTGTGGAGCTGGTATGGGGGATGAACTCCTGTTTGTATACGGTGAGTGCACCGTATATGAGTAGGGGACGTCACAGTGGTATCAGAGCAATGTTCTTGGAGACCAAGAGCAAAACACTGGCCATGCTCCCAGTAGTACTAACTTGATAGGATTCTCAAACCTCGAAAAGTGGGAAATTTTTTTCTCATTTTTGTAGTATATGCTAAGCTAGTAACAGTTAAGCGAATTGGAACATAAAAAGACTAAAAACAATTGAGCCAAATCTTTCTAAGGCAAGAAGGTCTCACACGTCGCGCCAGGAGCAAAAATGAAACTCCCATTTTTTATCTGGGCGCAACGTGTGAGACATTAGGCCATAAACACCTTAATACTTGATGAATTTCAAAAAAAGGTAACATGCTAGATCGAGTTTTAAGGTAAGGATTAGTTAGATTTGTATATTAGACCCAAGAAGTGTAATGAAAGATAGAGCGAGAGATACAAGAAGAGGAGAGGGCAGAACGAGAGCAGGAGACCAAGGTTCAAGAAGCAGCAGAGCAGAAGCTGGTCCGACATTTTGAAGACTCAACAGCC
The DNA here is from genome assembly GCA_021234155.1 of Isoetes taiwanensis. NCBI lineage: Eukaryota > Viridiplantae > Streptophyta > Lycopodiopsida > Isoetales > Isoetaceae > Isoetes > Isoetes taiwanensis. Next base: position 3,278,565 of record JAJEKV010000057.1, on the reverse strand, counting down.
TGCACAGTACACGCCAAGGGAGTAACTCTAATGAAGAAAGATATGCACTTAGCCAGTCATATCAAAGGGGAGCCTTAAAATTTTGTTTAATACAAAGTGTTTTAGAGTAAATTATAAGTGTATGAAGTTACTTAATTAAGTTGAGTTAGTAAGTTTTAGCTTTTGTTTTAGTCAAAACAGACATCCTAGGCCAATTCGAGAGGATGTCTCACACATCGCGCCAGGACCGAAAATGAAAAGTTCATTATTGGTCTGGGCGCAACGTGTGAGACCATGCCCCAAAAGTGCCCAAAACAGCTCCAAATCGACCAAATAAGGGGTCAATTCCACCTAACTCGATGAGTCCAGCAGAATTAGACCCTTATATCACCCAAATTGGACAAGTTTAACCCATTTAGAGCCAATGTCTCACACGTCGCGCCAGGACCGAAAATGAAAAGTTCATTATTGGTCTGGGCGCAATGTGTGAGACCTCCAAACTTTGAACCTCCATAACTTGAGCTACAGAGCTCCAAATTGCCTGAAATTTGTTGCAATAGGACCGTTAGACTGTCAAACCCCAGCTCAAAATGACCAAAATTGCTCAAACCCTTGAATTGTTTTTCCAAACTGTGGTTTGTTTGTAAATAGAAGCATACTCCATTAGTACCTCACAAGTATTGCTCTCGGCTCAAAGCTGATGCCTTACTCCTAGATAGAAGTGCCCAAGAACACCCCTTTGTTATAGTCATCTAGACCTTTGCATAGCAACCCAAGTCCAACTGTTGGTACATCACCTCTGCTCATGCCAAAGGCATAAACCTTGACCTAATTTTGTGTCCTTCTAATAGAGTTTGACTTATACAGCCGCCACATTGACGCTCCCTATTGCCAGGATACCTAGAAAGGAGCTAGAGTCTAGAACTGCCCAAGTCACTCCATGTGTAGAGATTGGACTCCCCCAAACCAACTTTGCTAGGACCTTAGAGTATGCCTCAAACATCATGGAGGTTTTGGAAAACAACCCTCATTTCATGCCATACCACACGTCCTAATGTCCATAGACTTGGAGATTATAGATATGCCTCCAGTAATGCTGCTCGAGCCATCTTGCTTGCTTATAGAGCCCAAAATGTTGTAGGAGAGCCCTTCAAGTGGACCCTTAGACTCTAGAATATACGAGCGTTGCTTTCGAAGTACAGGGCCAGAGCAACAGAAGAGCTAGAGGCGTCACTTCTTGAAGACATCAAGGTCCCAGCCGAGGTACAGACATATAAGGAGAGGAGACCGAAAAGGCAGACCCAAGAGAGGGAAGCACAACGACAAACACCTCAACTGACAAACGAGTACAATAGGACACCACCAGCCTATCATCAATCTTCATCAAATGGGAAGAATACTTGGTAACCAACGGCATCAAGAATTTTCTAGATGTCAACCTCCCGGCTACCACGTCCACGAGGTCACATCAGAAAGAGGATCTCGACGCCTTCACCAACTCGACGCACATGAGTTTCAAATGGAAGAATGCAAGGCAGCAAAATACAGGTGCAGGAAGACGTTAGACATCGATGCCACGTTGGCATCACGAGCTAAGGTCAGAGGGCATAATCTTTCATCGAGGAGAGAAGTCATGGCGACACATGAGCGTATAGAAACCGGAGGGAAGACAACCACGACCTTGCAGCCCAGCAGCTCAGGCGAATGTAATGCAACGTCAACAAAAGGAGCAACCAAGCTAGGTAACCACAAAGCACCTAAGGCTGACCAGGACGAGCTTCCAGCTCCCTTGCTCCAGCAGGAGAACTTTCATCGGTTCCAAAAAGTAGGAGACCATGAGGGAAAGGAGACGCATATCAGGGAAGGAACATTTCCAACTTGAAGGCCTATATCCGCATTAGGGGCAAAATCAAGGAGGAGAATATTCTGCTCGAACAAGAATTCGGGACCCAGAAACACCTAGAAACCAAAGGAAGGACGACTTTACTACGTCAGCCAAGGAGTGCGAGACTCGAATGGATAGGACCCAAAGGACGGAGGAGACGACCTAGCCAGCAGGTACAAATCACGCAAAGGCAACCAGAAGGAGCTAGGGTAGGTGCAATGGAGATGACCACACTTCCAGGCACAGGAGAGGCACCTCGGAATGAAGCAAAGCCCAATCAACAGGGGCGCACTCAGAAATTCAACCTACGGAGGAATGACAATGCATGCCTACCGACCACGATCTCAGAGCTTCGAAGACATTCAATAACGCTCGTCTGCAATAGCCAGGTGATCCTACTCAACCGATCAATGGCACCGCACATCGGCAACCTTGCAACGACACACTGCATATAGGGACGTTGAGCGGTCACCGCATTCCTCACGACGAACATACACATTAAGGAGGAGCATCTTTTTCAAGGGATCACATCGACGAACACTCTTCGCAACTTGGCGTAACGAGCTCGGATCAGACATGACGCTCAACAATAGTAGCAGCATCTCAAAGGAATCCTGGAGTCAACCAGAACGAAGAAGATGCAGCAAAACCTAAGAATCAAACGCGATAGGAGGAGGGGAAACCCTAAAGGACTATAAACATTCAAGTAGATCTTCGTAGTTGTTTTGGAAAAGTGGATGAATTAAAATCCCAATGTAAATGCGTATATGTCTATTGTATATCTCGAGCGTTCACAGATATAGTGGAGAAACATGAGTTTAGAGTCATGTTTTACGGATTTGGCGCTTAGATCCGGAAGCTCCTTCACTTCGACTCCCAAATGAGGAAGCAAGGAAGCACAACTATAGCCCAAGATCAAAATGGAAGAGCAAGTACGAGGGAGAAACGACCAGAGCCCAAGCAAACCTTCGACTCCAAACACTTCGAGAAGTGCCCTCAAGTAGAAGACCACTCGTCCACCCAATGTCAGAATAAGATACAACACCGGTCAGTCAAGATCATCAGCGCTGCACCAGGACATCGTCAGGACGCAACACTACCTCTTGTGGCAGCAGCAACACTTGACGAACTTATGACACGAGTGGCCTCAACAATAAAAGGAGGAACGACCCGACATCAACGAGCCAACTAAGAAGGCAACATCTCGACGACCATAATTCCACCTTGTGGTAATATAGGGTGATGCACTATGACACGTGTATTAGATGGAGATGCACTTACGAAAGGCACTGCGACGAGGAGATATGCCTTCAACAACTAGGTGATGGCTTCGTCAGGTACTCCTACCAGTAATTAGAAGAGAAGAAGCCGATCATATCTCCGACATGGGCACATCAAATGCCCAAGGTAGAAGCATTCGACACCTTAACGACAAGGATAGCAACTGAGGCACCTTCGGCAAAAAGAGAGTTCAAGATAATAGCCAGGCTATTCAACGACAAGAGTATATCTAAGGCAGGTACTTCTTCAACTCAAGGGTCAAGCTGCGCAGATATAAGGATCCATCATCCCGACAATATAGCCAGCAGGAAGGAGAGCCATGATGCTTTACTTGACAGAGAGACCGACATGCATAGAGGGACAAAGATCAGGAACTGAAAGCTGGAGAAGTGCTAGCAACCGACTTCTTCCACGAGCTCCCTAGAGGCAACAGGAGGATCAAAACTGACGAGCACAATCAAAGCCACCGGAAGGTACCTCAAGACAAGAAGACGGCATAGCACTGAGGAACGTGACAACATCCAAGCCATGTGATCGAGGGGATCAAACAAGGAAGGTTGGAAGCTCGATGGAGAAGCAATTAGACGAGGCGAGCCGATGACTTGCACGCGGACTTGCATGCAACTTGGTGAACCCAAGGATGGACGATTCAAAGAACAACTGCAGGAGAGAACAACTCCAGAGGAGTATAGCCAAAAGAGTCGCGCACAGCCTCAAGAGACGCCTCCAAATAGCTTCAAGTATCATGAAGGGGGGAACAATTACCGCTCAAGAACAGGATCAGGAAGCAGACTGAAATGTCGAAGCATCAACGACCAGCACACCTTTAGTTAGAATGTGATGCAAAGCGTGTTGTGCCATAGCCGACAAACATCGGAGGGCCCAAGTATATCAACAAGTTACCCCGGAGTACGAGCTGACGTACAAATAGGAGGATATAGATCGTCAACACCATTGCACCGGGAGGAACACCGATGACATTACCAAGGAGTAGGTGTGCAACTCGAAGGGAGGCACAAGGGGCACCTAATAGCTCTAGTAGTAATTGTAATTAGGCAAATTGCAGGGGTGAAGCAATCAACATCGTCAACACTCTTCGGGCAACACGATAACGACAAGAGGACTTGACGTATGAGACGTCGATGGAGTCGAAGAAACAATATCGGATACAGAGTCGTCCTTTAGCTGCCAAGATAAAAAGTTCAAGATGAAAGATCTTTTTCAACGGCGCCACCTTCAGGCTTTTGAAAAGTGGCATGGAAGATTTCAAGTGATCAACTACACCATCAAGCCATCAGCAATGAGAGGCTTCTAACGAACAAAGTCAACCTCTACATCAAAGGGGAGCCACCGTCAAGGAGACTGAAGTATCGAACGACTCCGAAGAACGTTACCTTGCTGCTTCAAACAAGCAACGAGTGGATGAGCTTCTAGCAAGCTCGAGGATCTAAGGCCATGGGGGCCTAGTAGGTTAAATGTATGGACGGTAACATCCATATTGGGATTAGAAGGCATTTCCAGATATTCTCGCTGAAAGGATTGCCCCAATATTGAGCTAAGCGTCAAGTATTGGGAAGGAAACGCATAGGAGTAACTAAAATTATACACGATTGTTAACAGACATCCAACATATTGAAACCACTTGGTGAGATTAATCACCTCGCTAAGAAGGAATCATTACTAGGATAATGGTTGACCATGTATAAATCTAGTACCTCCAAAAGAATAATCCAACCGAAAGAAAAGAAGTAATCTAGCAAGTCCGGCCAACTTGTTACGATGGCATCAATTCGATTGGTAGGAATATTCCAAGAGTTTAAATCACTAAGAAAGGGGGAATCTCTAGAATATAAAAGAATAGTACATGCAAGGTACATCTAAAATAAGAATTATAGTAATCAAATAGTCTTTTGAGACAAAAGGAATTGTCATGATGATAAAACCTTGTGGTTTAGAATCGTTCTAACTAAGTAGGTAACCCATAACTATATTGAAATAAATGACAACATAATATGTGCATCCATCTTAGATGGTTATATATGCTAGCTAAGGCTAGTAAATTAATGCGCTAAGTAAGAAGCGTATAACCTCTTAAGGGGAGAGAATAGATATGACGTTGTGTACAACGTCATTGAAGGGGTGCAGGACCATTTTCTTTTTGAAGAAAGTGGGAGGGCTCAATGTTATGATTGAACGTACTTGCATTGAATTGACCGACCCATAGAATAGAGTTCACTCTGGCAATGGCCGAAGCGAATAGAGCGTAAGATAGATAGATACCTTAGTGCTCAGGAGGCCTTCAACGTGCGAGACTGACGTAGTAGCTAACTACACCAATGAAGTGGAGCAAAACTATGGGAGCAATGCAACGACCAAGTCATCTCCAAAATTACTCGACGCCGGCTCAATGGGTGGATGCGTTCTAGCCTTAGGTAAGGTGTGCATATGCATTATAAGCTTTAATGTGTCTTATAGATAAGTTAAATATAGATCCTAATAACTGGATAGAAATTGTTGTACGTATATGTATCATAGGGAAATAAGTTAAATAACAACGGTAATGTGAGGTAGCATGTTAATTAATCCTTCGCAAGGATGCAATTCCTTCCAAGGATAGCTATATGACCTCGGGTCCTTATAAATATAAATAGAAAATAGAATTCAAGTATACTTAAGTGCATCTTAGGGATATACTTCCAAGGGTAATGCAGGACCCAAGGAAGAGAATAAGAAGCACATCTAATTCTTGTGTATGATAATTAAAACCTTGTCTATGATACAATAGGTCTAAATCAGGGTTATTGTTTAAATAATCGCGATCTAAAAGTCGTTAAATATTGCAAAGCTTAGAGTAAATATAATTGTACTATCGGAAGTAATGTATCCGATACTATAATTCATAAATATTACCTTAGGGTAATTATATTAATCACATGCATTAAAGGAGCCAGCAAAAATCGGCTCAGGCATGTCGATTTGTGTTTAGATTAATTTCATGTGTAGTTAAGATTCATCTACGCATGCAACCTATGCCAGGTATGGGTTGCATGCGTATTTACCGATGATGGGACCACTACGGTGATCTCTAGGACGTGGTGTAATGTCAATGTAGGCATGACCGCGGTTCCGCTTGGATGAGTGGAAGGTAGATTAAAAAGTCTACTTCCGTCCCACGGAAGTAGACGACCTCAAGAGATAAGAGGTCATTCAGGAATGCATTGATAGGAAAGCACCTCTAGTCAATGCCTATGGGGAGGACCCTATCCTTCACGCCCAAATATGGGAAGGACCCTATCCTCCGCGTCTCAGGCAACTAAAGGTGTAGGCATGAGCAGCATATAGGCATTATAGGGCGCTGTCTCCACGGCTACGATGGAAGAAGCATCCTCTTCCTACGCCGGGAGATTAGTCATGCATTCATGTAGATAGATGGGGTGGTTCCCTTATAACCAACTTTACATTAATATTCTAGCGTGGTGTGAATCCAGGATGCCAATGAGAATGAAGAACCGGCGGGGAGTCGCATCACGAGCACTTGCATAAATAGTTCTAGAGTAGTTGTGATTTCTACCATTGAAACTAATCGCTTAAATCTTGTATAAGCTAGTAAATATGTAATTATAGATATTGTAAAATTAATGCAGGATTTCAAGGTGCAAAAACTTGCAACACGAATTTTGTTAAAACGTGTTGCAAGGGATGAAGAGTACCTTAGAAGTGTAAATTTTGTATGAAATTGATAAACTTTGATAAACTTAAATGTTGTATTAAGTAAGGTTAGTAATTACCTTGCGTTGATTAAGTTATGAAGTGATAATTTAATTGGATAATGGAATAGTACAGTAATGTCTTAAATATTACCCTAGAATAATTTTAATAATTGTGTAAGTATAATAATAATAAATTGTATGCATCAAGTTGATTACAGGTTAAGAAGATCCCAAGGTGGGGAGACCCACGATGCTGCGAACAGCATCATTTCAAGGTGGGGAGAATGTGGCGTTTCGGCCGCGATTATACGGTCCTAAGGCGATTATCAGGTCGCCTCGCCACGCCGCCAGATACCGCCATTCCGACTACGCGTAATGCCAAGCGTGTAGCCGAGCAGGTAGCACCCTAGGGGGCAACTTGCAAGGTGTGCGCATTTAATTATGGGCACAATTGCCCATATGCACACTTATCCATGTGTGTATCAATATGTACACATTTACCCATGTGGATATCCTAGGCCACTTATTTAATATACGTGGGGCCACATCCAATTATCCCACATGTCTAAAGGGGATAATGGGAACCCTAGCCCTAACCCTTTGTCTATATAGGTTAAGGAAACCCTAACTTGCCATTTTCGTCCATAGGGTTTTAGGGCTCTTTTTTGCTTGCTCCAAGAGTCAAAACCGCATCCCGGACTGCATGCGGCGAACCAGCTCGTTAGTTCCCAATCTAGCTTCATCTTCTAGTAGCAGAGCAGGATGGTCGAGTTCAGAGCAGGAGGAGCGAGCCAGGGATCAGGTATTTCGTCAATTTAATAGCCTAAACCGTCTTCCAGTCATCGAATCAGTAGGTTTAGCCTATTAAATTGCCCATAGCAGCCATCTAGATCTCTAGATACCAAGCTCTAACTAAAGAACCTAACTCTATGATATAGATTAGATCTTGTTCTTTAGTTCTTCTGTGATATGTATGATGATGTATCTCTGTGGACTCATTGTATTGGGAAGGGGGGTAGAGACCCTAAAGCCTGGTAGTTGATGCTCCTAGCTAGCCTCTTTAGCACACTGTAAATTCAGCCTGTGTACAAGAACCACACCTGGTTGTGGGTGAAGGGGCCAGACTGGCTAAGAAGGAGGTCCGTGTTCTTACTCTTGAACGATCCCTCTGGTGTGTAAGGCCTACCGGGATCATTGCGACTAGGTCTAATGGCTTGCCACTGAGTGCGGATAAGGCATGGGCTCGACACCCGTGGAGTGGTGTTCACTTTCCAGTGGGTTAAGTCGAATAAGGGCAGTGGCCCTCTAGTCACCTTGAGTCAGCATGGAGACCTCTGGTGGCTACCTGCCCCATCGGAACTGGGGAGATGCAACCCAGGAGTAGCCCGTTTGGCTATGCATCCGGTGGGCTACGGTCGGGTCCCAACACTTTTCAACCTACTCTGCAAAGTGTGCACAGGAGGGGTGGATGGAGTGGACAACCCTAAGCCATGTTCTCATGCCAGCCAAATCCATTGTCATGATTCTGTCTGCAATGAACTTTAGAGACTCAAGCCGTCAGTCATCCCCTGGAGTCTGAGCCTTGGGTAGGAACCCATGTGTATTATGCTGATCTTTGTCTATGCAGATGATGATGTACCACCCTTCGAGGTGGATATGTGATTATGTTGTATACTGACATGTATGTTTACGCTTCCGCAGTTAGGTAGACCCCGAGGGAGACAGGATAAATGACCCCTTCATTCTTCCCACTGGAACTCATCAAGGTTGCAGTGATATGTGGAGGGCCCTGTATCAGTGTGGAGCTGGTATGGGGGATGAACTCCTGTTTGTATACGGTGAGTGCACCGTATATGAGTAGGGGACGTCACAAATGCGATGGCCCAGGCACCCACAAAAAGTGCAGAATGGGCGGGCACCTGACCTAGATGAGGAAAAAGGAGATTGAGGTGCGGCAGAGAAGGTGGAGCCAGAGGACAAAGCAGTGGACCTAGAAACAGGAGGGCGCCAATCACGATGCATCTGTCGAGCTAGTTTTAACTTCTTAGAATCATCAGCAGTCAGGGCAGGGCCTATGTGGTCGTCAAAATCTAAGGCGACATCATAGCCCTCGCAATCAGCAATAATCAGAAACTTCATCCTCTGCACAGTGGCAGCCTTACCTTCCTCGACAATTTGGAGGACAACATCGGGCACTCGAGGAGACAGGGCAATCAATCGAGCATGAAACTCCCGGAACCTGGATTCTGTCATACAAAGGAAATTGTATTGGTGGCGCGATGACTCCCTCTTAAAGTTGGGAACTGATCGTGATGAATGTTCTCGAACTTCTTGGCGCAGCACCTCGATCTGCTCATGAACAGAAGTGTTAGAAGTGAGGGTCGATTGAAGGTTCTGGATCCGTACCATCTGTAACTGAAGGGTTTGCAGCAACTGAGGCACCATATCCATGGACTGAGAGGAGGGAACTGCAGAACCTGTGGTCGGCAAAGAGTGGCTCAACCCCACAGCGGGACCCGCGGAGGCAAAGGAGAATACAGGGGGTGGCACAGAAGCAAAAGACACAGAGGAAACAACCCGAGATGGACCACCTGAGCCAGAGTGAGAAGCTAGGCCCGTGCATCTAATAGGAGAAAAAACTAGGGTGACGGGCTCAACAGAAGCTGCGGGGGTATGCACAACAGACACCTCAGAGGCAATCGAAACTGCAGTGGTGCGAGCACGTCGCATAGGTGGGGTGGATGGGGCAGTGCTTGCCGCGACCCGTTTGGCCCTCCGAGCCCGCAAAGAAACCTGAGAGGTGCTAGGAATGTCCTGATCTGCCATATCGTGAGATGTCTAAAAACACAATTCACAGACGTTAGTACAAAAGTGAGAAAAAATCAATACACTTTACGAGATCCATGATAAAAGCGACCCTAAGCCCAGAGTGACCTTGTAACCCACCCAACTAAACACGACCACATAACGAAACTAACGAGAACAATATAGGCGAAGAAAGGGCAGAGAAGCAAAGGAACAATAAGGCAGGCCAACACCCACGAGAAACATGGAAAAGGAACCCACAACACAAACGGGAAACATCGGGAAGAAAAAGAAGCCGAAGGAAAGATGTGGCTTTGAGATTTGCAATCAATCAATAAAAACACGAAAAGAATACCAAACAAAGAAAAAACTCAGAGACAAGCCAAAGTAATCATAGAAGAAATTAAAAACATAACAAGAAGAAAAATGAAAAACCAAAAGAATACCAATGGTCCCTAGGGAACCCGGGAGACTGCATCCCAACCACCAAACTAGGGAAAGACGACCTGGTATCCCCGCCACAAAAATGGCGATGGACGCGGAAGCGGCATGAGACGGAGGAAGGCGATGATGGAAAAAGATCAGAATGGCATCGAAAATTGGTGGCAGTGAGGAGACGGGATGCTGGAGGGCCTGATAGAAACCGAGATTGAAGAGCAAAGGTAGGATCTGGGCTTAAAAAAGGAATCCGGTTTTGAGGGCAAATTCAGAAACAGAGAGGCAACATCGAGAGGGGACGAAGCAATGGATTGGAGAGAGCAAAGAATCGACCCCTCTGAATAGTTTCCAGAGGAGATGGGGAGGGAAGTTGAAGCTTAGCCTGTGGCAGTGATCTAAGACGATCGGAACAGCAGACCCGGGCTGTGAGCAGGCCGAAGACATGCCCCACTGCCAAACAGTCTGGCAGAAGGCGGTATCGGGGCCGAATTCACCTGAAACTCAGGCTGACTGGAAGAAAAAGGAGAAGCAAGGCTCAAGGGCCCCCCGGAAGTAAGAAGACCACAAGCTATTGGCAATCCAGCATGCCAAATTCAATTGATTCAGACAATCAAGGAACAAACAAAAGAAAAAACTAACCCAAACCGCTCAAAAAACCCTGATCATGCCTTCAGCGGGAGGGAACTGATGCACCAAGCCTCCGAATCGCATCAACCAAACACCAAGCTAAAAAACCAACCACAGACAAGAAAGATTAAAACCATGATGACAGCAACCACCGTACCTCGAAACTTTTGTTTGAACGCAGGCGGTAGGCACACAGACCAGTCGCGACCCCAGGTTGAGCTTTCGGCTGTGACAGACTTTTGAAGGTAGGAAACTAGGTAGAGGCGAACGTAGCTAGGAGAAAAGCTCAAGAAGAACGTCGATAGTCAAAGAAAAGGAAAAATGGGCTATAAAAAGGGGAAATGAGCTGAGGTGGCGTCCCCACCCAAGGAATGGCGGTTCTATTGTTTGCGCAATAGAAGCAGCAGACCCTGGAACGTCCTCAAACCTGCTATTGTGCATATTCACATCTTCAGACAATGTGAATCCCTTCCACAGACCACGGCAGCTGCCACTGCACTGCTCTCAGGAGGTCTTCCCTCAGCATCTAGGCATCCCTTGGACACACCCCTGGCCAGCCTACGAAGAAACATCCTCCTTATCAAACAATACCTTCTGCAGAGGACGGAGCAACCATCGCTTGAATTCTACTGTCCATCCAAAACCCCGCATCCCTGCTTTTATGCACAATCCGGCAATAGTTGCGGGCTGTTCTTGGCATGTCATATGCAAGCCACAATCCAAATAAAGAGAAGCAGCATCTGGCCCTCCGGCATGGGCGCCAACTGCCCAGGCACATGGGACAGCCGATCAGCCGCCCAGCATGCTCGGACAATGCATGCCACAAACTCCCAGCAGACGGACGACCATGGAACACAAAAAAAGTTCAGCAATTTTTTCTGGAACCCTAACCCCCAATTGTCGGCCAACCTTTACCAAAATCATAGTCCAGAGAAAATTTGCAAACCTTATCGTAACATTTTAGGGATTACCTATCACATTGACATTAGGCAATGCTTGCAGGAGAAATTTTTAAAACGTAATTGAAAGACTTCTTCAATGACATGAAAAACCTATAATAGGATTGGAAGCAGACCCTAATCTTTGTTCGGAGAATGGGGCCAGTCCACGAAGTCTCCGTTTCCTTCGACAATGTAAGGGACAAGAATGTGATGATGCTTCGGAAGCTCAATTCTGTTCTATTTCCTGTTAAATACCAAGACGATTACTACAACGATGCAGTTGCTTCTGGCGATTACACTAAACTCGGTAACCCATTTCTTTTCTTTATTTTTTGCCCTCTGCTTGGTTTAGGGCATAAGAGATGTCTTGATGCTATGAGATGATGTATGTAAATGTTGCTAGTTCTTATCTGCCAAGAAACTTACAAATGTTAACAACGACAGATACAAGAGGTTTCCTTTGAATAGCATGCATGAATGATTTTTACAAGGATGAAAGTATCGGGGCATATGAGCATTTCTTGGATCATGAATTAATTACCATAACTGTGAAGAAATGTTGTCAAAGAGTAGAAATGTTGCTAATGGATGAGAGATGTCATTTCCCAAGCCTTCTGGAATTCAATAGATTTGTCAAAGCATAGACTATAAACAATAGATATTGCTTCTGGCCAGCTGATCAGGCTGCAGCTGTTGACAACTAGCTTAGAAAATGCATCATGCACTTTGGCCAAAGATATTTCTCTCATCTACCAGTTTGATTGTATCATAATTTTGGCATTCGCATAGGATTGGGATCTATGCCAATGCCGTCTAGCATTTGCAAAGCATTTGCTCAAGGAGTCAGAAAGATTTAGGTACATCTACATCTAATATCTAAAAGTCAGATGCATGTCTTGGCTTCTGCAAAAGAATCTTGACTGAATCTATTTGTGGGGGGGTTCTGTTAATGTGTTATCAGTACTTTACCTGACAGAATGTAAAATTTGCAGCCTATTATGGTGGCATTTGTGTTGGTAATATCGCATCCCGAATTGAAAAGAAGGAAGGGGGTGACATTCGCTTGTATATCATGACTTTGGGTGTGCTTGCACCCTATCGAAGGCTTGGAATAGGTCTGTCTAATTTTAGGTTCTGCACAATAAATTTATGTAATCTGATTTTGTTGTACTACTTGTGCTAAGAAGCAATTGTCAAATGGCAGGTTCTAAACTTCTGAAGCATGTATTGGAACTATGCCAGCAGGATCCGAAGGTCATTGAAATTTACTTACATGTTCAGACTAACAATGAAGAGGCTATAGAGTTCTATAAGAAGTTTGGTTTTGAAATTGTTAATACCATTTATAATTATTACAACAGAATTGAGCCTCCTGATTGTTATGTCCTGTCAAAAAAGCTTGAAGGACCAGCTAACACAAAAAGTGGTCGTTAACCTTCCAATCTGAGCTGCACATAGCTCTGTTATGTGTTAATTCTATCTATGTTGGCATATTTGGAGCTGAGTGATGTAAGATATCATTGTAAAGACACCTTTATGTTGTTCCCGAGTTGAAATGCTTAAAAGGTATTGCAAACTAGCAGTCTTTTTTTACAATACCTTAAGAATTTCCTTTCTATCCCTAAATGCATAGAAGGACCATTTGTAAAAGACAGTTAGGCGCTGTTCTGCAGTGCCCTCCAATGATATGCCATCTCGTGGCAATTTTTGGCGCACTTTCTCTTCCGGGAAATACATCTACTAAACGTTCAATTTTCTTTGTGACGGTTCTTTGACATGGCACAGAACAACCTCTAACTTTCCTCCACGTTATAAGACGTGAGCTTTCCTGCATAATATGAAAACATTTGATGGCAAACAGTTTCATAAATTTATGTATCTTGTCAAAGTGAGCCATAAACTTCCAATTATTTCGTTTGACATTTGGGGACAGTATTTCACGCATGGTTTTGGCTAGATTTGGGGGATGTATTGTATGCGAAACCATATTTTTTGAGTGATTTGAGCTGCTTGTCGGGCAGTCAAATAGGATTCCAAAATCGGCTATGGGATGTGATTATCTTGGCGTTGATGTGCATGGTTTGAGGATAATACATGCTACTTTCTTTTTTCAGCAGGGGCGGGAAGGGATCGCAGCGGGGCAGGTAGACAGGCAGGGGTTCCGGCATGAAGCCCACGCTCTTCTGAGTCATAGTACTGGTTCTGGTTCATAGTTTTTGATTCAACTGAGGGTTGGTTAGGGCGATAGTATGCATGGTCGATTCAAAGTGCTATGAGTATGAAGACATGCAGCCGGGGGATTCAAAAGGTGTGCTGACTACAGTCGATTGAGCTGAGTAACACAAATTACAGGGTTCTTCAAATTACAGGGTTCTGGTGAGGCGTGAAGGTGTCAGTTGTGTTTGGTGGCCTGGTGTGGGGAAGACTTGCAAAGATTATGGCATTCGAACTCAGAGTATTGAGATACAGGGCACAGGCCGAAGGTGCTGATTTGAAAGTGTGCTGATGCTGGAAGATTTTTTGACGGCTTAGTGAGAGTTCCTCAGTGGATTCGGGCAAAGAAAACAGAGGATTCCTCAGTGAAAACAGAGTTTTGTATTGCGTCAGTGTTTGGGGCAAAGATTGAAGCTGGAGTAGACTCTAAACAGGGAATGCGTGATGAAGGCTTGGTGGCCACGCACCATTGCTTGGAGGTCCCCCTCCCCTCCCCTTTTTTTTGCTTCCAACCATATGTTTGGTTTGGACCATTGGATGTGGCATATGTTTGGTTTGGACCATTGGATGTGGCAGACGAATTGTTGACGGAAAATGTAGTGGCCTTTGATCTGGCATAAAACATGCAATATTCCAGAGATCAATGATCAGAAATCAAAGATGCAGAATACAGTAAATTAGCTCGATCTTTACCCTCTGGATGGATGTGATAAACAAAGGATATAATGCTTGAAACATTCTATTTGAACGGCTAAGATCATGGGAGAGGTAAGATCTGAAGGTTGAGATAGCATGAGAGCTAAACTCAACTTGAAAGTCTTGAAAACTGGGTATTTTCTGTTTGAAGTGGCAGTTCCGCAAGACAGTCGAGTTTGCATGCTCTTCATCTTCTTTTTCGTTTCCTCAACATCAGAAAGCTTCAGAATTATTCCAGGCTCAGAATCCTTTCTCCCCTTCCGATGGGTCCATTTTCCGCCCTCCTTCCCCCCTTCCAAATTCTTGCCTGCCCAAAGAGAGGCAGCCGGATGGAAGTTGGGATTTAGGTAAGCTTGTGTTCCACTTATCGATTTACTGCATCCGAGAAGAATCTCCATTTCATCCAAGAAGCTTGGCCTTCATAGACTGTGCATAGCTCCAGAGGGCAACCCTATAATGCGATAGCAACTTATGAAAGCTAAAACACTGCATCCTTGCAGCATGTATCAACTATGATTGCCAAGTCCCTAAGAAAAAGCAGGAATTTCTGTGCTCAAAATCATCGATTAAGATGGGATTTACAGCATCCAACATAGAATTTGATGCCTAGGACAATACTTATATCGTGATCAATAAAGTGCTTATGTGGCAAGCTAACTAGACTAAGATGCTCCTAGTGGTTTAACTCAATAATTATAGAACTCGAGAAGTGCATGTCTACATCACCTAATTTGTACTACAATTACCCGACTTTTGCCCATGATGTCTCAAATACAATTTGTGACATTCCAGATAACAGGGGGAGAAAATGACTACATCTTTTATGTATAGCGCTTTCACTCCTCTCCTTGCATCTTTTTTCACCACAAACCAAAGCAAATTTTGGAAACGTAGGTCAATATATAGAAACGGTTGGCTTCCAACACCAATAAAAACGATAATGTGGGAGCTCAATCTTATATATAGAAACCATCCCATAAAGAAAAATGTTGTATGCAAGCCAAGCAAGTATCTAAGGGGAATTTCCATCGACTTAATGTATATTGCATGAATAAGTACGTTGTTTAGTTGACTATTATAGGTACAATACATCATGTGATTGGCGTTATCCCACATAAAGAACATTATGACAATTGGTTGCAATGCATAAGTTAGAGTAGATAGGTGTTTATAAGAACATTCTGATATTAGAGACAATTAGTTCTTTAGATGTTTATAAGAACATTGTGACCCAATCCGACGTGCCCAATACATGCCCTCGTAAGCAGTTTCGACATTGTCAAGAATATGATGCCTCGGTAGAAAGCCAGTCAATGCATGATTAATAGAATCTTCTAGTATGAGCTTCAACCTCTCTGCATATGTCTTTGCTATGATATGTGATGGATGGTATGGAAGCACAAATGCCAGGTAAAGCTTTATCAAGAGATTAAATCTTGGATGGTATAAAAGCACAGATGTCAGAAAACTTTATCAAGAGATTAAATCTCGTTTGTATGAACAATATTTACGTTTACATTACATCGTGATGCTAGGGAAGGAACGCCGCATGCATCTGCACAGCGGCATTCCAGGCACAAATGCCAAGGACATCCCATTTTAATAAAGAAGATTTTAAATAATCCCATATACAAAGATACCAAAAGAGACACTTGCCATCTATTCAGAGAGCTATTTGCTGCTACACTCATCTCCTGCAACAGAACTTGGTATGGGACTGTTGACTTCACTCCCAGTGCTCAAGCCAAGAAGGTTTCTACACCTGCTCCAAGTCATTCCATGTGGCGAGGGAGACAACTGCGCCCCAGACATCGACCCTGTACAAAGGACGGGGCTATGAATATACCATAAGGTGTGCATTATCATATTTGTCTCATATGATTCAAAAGTTCATAAATGCATTATACTAGCAATTGTATCAAGAGTATTTCAACATAATATCCTTCACCGATAATGAAATATATTAAAAAAAGTTGAGCTAGTCTTTGGTAATGTAATATAGCAAAGGAAAATTATAAAAATGCCCTATGTATTTTGCTTAAATTATGCTGCTCCAAGGGAACTGTACTTGTGGTGGATGCTGGGAACAAACAAGTACCCATTCCAACTGATCATATAGATCATGTGGATACGGAGCGCATAGATCTTATGAAAGCTAGTCACTTAGTGATATTACCCCCTACTGCCACCATCAGTGATACCTCATTATCTAAGAATCCTACTGGGAAAAGGAAGGAGAAAACTATTAGGAATAAACCAGGAAGGCATGCTTTTGAAGCATCGATTGCCAAAGTATGTTTGGAGCACTCTTTAGAGCAAGGTAACAAGATCCTATCAATGAACAATAATCGGGCAATCTTCTCTGAAGCGGAAGCTAGAGGTTTCTTACAAGTTATAAAGTTCCTTTTAAATTTTAACCCCTTGTGGCTATTTTGTCTCCAGTCCAATAGATACCAGGCTTATATCTGACTTATATTAGACTGTATTATCTGCAAGCAATTCTGATGTATCATGTGGTTTCTTTTTAGCAGTTTTGATGTATCAAATTGGCTAAACTATATGTTCCTAGTATGATTCCACATAATATAAAGCTTGCCTTTTGTAGTAATCTCTCTAAGATGGTGATGGTAGTTCTGTGCTCTGTGCAAATATTTGTTTACTCTCTCCTCGTTTATTTGATGATGTGGTCATCACAGATTGCACATAATCCACAAAGAATATCAATCAGTTGTATTTATGTCTGTTTGAGGTGCATAACTTCTCGATGCACATTTCTGATACATGGATACGGGTTATGGGTATACTTTCCTCATGTATGATGCTTTAGAATTGGCAGTAGGTGTGAGTAAGCTTCTCATGGGTAGACACCTCAGTCTAAATATAGAATATATGAGTCAGCTTCTAATGGGTGCAACTTTGGAATTGGCAGTAGGTGTGAGTAAGCTGCTAATGGATGATACTTTGGAATTGAGAGGTGCTGGTAGTATGTATGCATAAGAACATGGGGGATATTTTGAAATTGTAGTAGGTATGAGTTAGCTCCTCATGTGTGATACTTTCAAATTGTTAGTAGGTGTGAGCCACCTTCTAATGGGTGCAACTTTGGAATTGGCAATAGGTGTGAGTAAGCTCCCAATGGATGATACTTTGGAATTAAGTAGATGTGTATAAGCTCTACGTGGACGATACTTTAAATTATAGTAGGTATGGGTCAGCTGCTCATGTATGATACTTTCAAATTAGTAGTAGATGTGAGTCCAATCTTCATGGATGATACTTTGGAATTGGTAGTAGGCTCCTCATAGATTGAGAAATGAATGTTTGAGTACAATAGGTGTGAGTCAGCTTCTAATGGATGAGACTTTGGAATTGATAGTAGGTGTGAGTAAGCTCTCAATGGGTGATACTTTGCAATTGGTAGTAGGTGTTGGTAGTAGGTCTGTATGACCGATGCAAGGCCTCGGCCTTACCGAGGAATAGTACCAAAGTTGTCCAAATCGACATGAGGTCGCGCAAGACCGAGCCGAAGAATAGCTTAGGGGTGTAATTGGGGGCAATTTCGTGCAATGAAAGCACCCCATCAGCACCGGGTCCAGGAATAATCTTTTATTTTTGTCTTTTTTTCTATACCTCCTTTGTATTCATCGGGGAAACATAAACGCTTTTCAAGGAAAAATATCAAAAAAATATTTAAAAACTATTTTTATAAAATACAAAGAAAATAGTTTAAAAAGCACCCCATCAGCACCATATATGTTCCGAGCAAAAAAAAGTACCCCAAGCTACGTGGGTGTACCCTTAGAGATGTATGGAAATTGGATCTGGATAGCAAGAAATGGATTGAACACTCTGTAAGGAAGGTTTAAAACCTGAGAAATTGCCATTGTATCTTTTCTACCAGATCTGGAGATGATCATACTCCTATCGGATTTTTGCTGGTCGATGTGCTTGCCGGATCTGAAGACTACAGAGTGTAAACTCTTTGAACCCTAATCTAGGTCTAGGTTTTTAAAACACATAAGATGTGGTAGGAGACATATATATCATGCTCTTACAACATTTAATGTTGCTATTTGTGTGCAATTCCCAGTTGGATTACTGGACATACACTTGACATTCATTATATTTGAGACTATTGCGGCACTAAAAATTATAATATGGTAAACATTAAAGGAAAAGTTTGAGACTAAGTTGGAGATCCCGCTCAACTTTGCATAAGACTTAAAAGAATACATATGGTTAGGGCCAATTTGGATGTTAGAATTCGGCCTTTGGATGTATGGCCACATATTTGACATGTTTTGAAAATTATCTCAGGGCATAAAGCTTTCCATGATATTTTTCCTAGATGAAATTATTGTGGAAATGCTTGCACTATATTGAGTTTCCCATTAACCATGTGGAGAACTGAAATAATATCAAGACCATATGGATAATAATATCTAGCCTTCATGGTTTAAAGATGGTTTAAAGGTTGACGGAAATTATGCCTGAAAATTGGTTGTTAATGCATATGGCATATGCTTAATCTTTGAAAATTTTCAAAGGTGCTAAACATCAGTTTAGGGCAGAGAAACCCTATTTCCGGATTTTGCATGCGGCCACTGTGGTCGCAGGAATGGTAGCAAGCGAAAATACATGCTGGATCTGCCATTTCCACTTGAAGAATCAACTAGAGTGCTTTGCATTTCGATTTAGGGTATTTGTATGCTATTGGCTAGATTAAAAATGGATTCTGGCCTGTGCACATCGTATACAGGTGTTGTGCTTTTAGGGCCTAATCAGGTGGAAGAACTCTTGTACAGGACTGGTTTATCCGACCTGTGCAAATATAGCCTGATGCATTTGGAAGATTAAGGAGGGCTTTGAATCTTTGAAGATTAAGCTGCATATCCACCGTAAAACCCCAATGATCAGAGTGTTGAACAGATAGATGGCCAAAACTGGCAAAGATACCATACCCGGCATTTGGAAATATAAAATGGATGCTGAAACAGCCAGAGTAATTCGCTTATGGTCCAGGACTTAGCTGAAGACAGGTTTGCTGTTCATCTTTTATTTTTTCTTTACCATTCAAAGTAGATGCAAACTTTAGCAATTCCAGGTGGTTTTCAAACACAAACGATTCTACACCCAGTTCTTAGTTCTGGATTCTTGTTTATTGACTTCAGGTTCATTGTTGATACCGCGGTCTGAATCTCTAAGTAAATAAGACTCCCTTAGCTGTGAAGAATAGAGGTTGATTTTTTTGGCCATAGACCTCTTATGCAGCTCTGCTGTGGACGCTCAAATAGCAAGAAGTATGATGGTGGAGCACATATATTCAGGTTAGCCTATGACAACTTAGATGCTTTGGCTAGAATGCTTAGTTCCAGCCACCCAAACTTTGATGATTAGTGTTGCTAGTATCACTATTAATTTGTAGAAATGAACACAGATCTGCTTGTTTATGAGCCCCATATATTAACAATCAGAAATGCCTCTATTAACTGGATAGACTGTATAAGACTAAACTATAAGAATTTCTTGCTTCCAGCACATGGAAATATTCTATGTGCATGCTCTTTTAAAGCTAAGGCTTGTCACAAAGTATAAATATTGCTGAAAAATGTCTGGAAGGATACGTGCTCTTGTTGCTAGTTGCTAGTAGGTTTGTGCTGGTTCTGCTATAAGGGGTGCATATACGGTGGCAGTGTTCTAGGCATAGGTTTGGTTGCCTTAGAATGCATTGGTTGCTAGTTTTAGCATAGGCTCTCGCATTGTGGTGATCCTTCCCTGTTTTATTATAAGTTTTCTAGGCAGTTTTTGTGCTGTGCATTGCTTGGATCTGTTATGCTCTTTGCTAGTTGCTTCATTTAAACTGCAAATGCGTGATTAAACTATCATGAAGGTAAGAAATTGGATATCTTCATATGGCAGGAAGAAATGCAGGGTTTCGTTGAGAAAATCGTGGGGATGATGAAATTTGAAGGCTTATTTGCACCACAAGGTGCTCCCATTATTCGTTAATTTTATGAATATGTAGCATTATAACAGGGGGTTTTTTTTTCTGTTTTTGTACTGTTATCTCTAAGGTTTTCATATGATTTGGTGGCCGTATTCATCCAAGTCTACTAAATAGTATTTCTAGAGTGCACCCTTTTGGTAGCCGTTGATTTTAGAAAAGGGGGCAAATCTTGTGGTCCATTATTTTTTAGGGTCTTTTTTTAGGGTTGTGTGGATTAGTGCCATAATCGAGGTCTTAATTTCTAGGGCCTTTTTTGGCGTGTTCTCTCTATCTCTATGAATGGAGGCAACCGAGATCTGTTCGACCTCCTCTGGCACCGCCCTGCCCTTTTCCCCATCCCATTCCGTCGGACCCATTGTCTATTTTCTACCGATTTGCAGGAAAACATCGTGGGTTTTCGAATTTGTGCCTCCCTTGTTGGGATTTTGGTTTAGGGATCTAGTTTTTGAGTACCCATAACTTCATTTTGGGGAAAAATAGCAATTGATTGATGCCGGAGGAAGCATGGAACCTGCTTACATTTATCTGTTTACCTCTGGTACCTACAAACTGGAAGCTGATGTTTCAGAACTCCGCATGCAGTGTTCTGATGTTTCATTGGAATTTTTTTGTTCCGGTATGTATCTTGTCTGTTCTTTTATTCTGTTTGGCTTGCATTGTAGGTTTATTTTGTGCTCGATGGACTCCAACAGTAAATCTGCTAAACAGTCATGTGCCAGAACTTCTCGTCCTGAAACATGAGAAAAGTGGGGTTGAAATGGGTGCTGCTATTACGTTTCAGAAGCTAATAGAATTTATGAAAGATTTTAAAGCTGGCACTAGCTTTCAAGGAGCAGCAAATGTGGAGGAACAAGACAAGCATCCCTACCACTATATTACGGATCATTTGGAAAAGGTGGCTTCTTCACATGTCTGAAACCGGGCTAGCATTGGGGGCAACTTAATTATGGCACAAAGACAATCTTTCAATTCAGACCTTGCTACTATTCTTCTTGGTGCTGGAGCTCTTATCAAGTTAGTTATTTATGGTAAGCAAGTGGTGAAAACCATGGACCAGTTCCTTGAAGAGTCCCTTCATCTGCGGCGCTACGCGCTTCGCGATCTGTTGTTATTATTCCGCATTTCTTGCAAGAAAGTGGCGGTCCGTTTACGCCACCAATGGTCGTAATGGCACCGACATGCCACTAAAGTTCAAGACATATCGCGGCGGCGTCTCGACATCTAGCCAATGCCATATCCCATGTAAATCTTTGCCTTTCTTGTTCGGATGACATCGGCTTGTATAGATGGTTACCAACACAAAGTTAAGGTGATTAAATCATCAAGGCTTGCCTTTGGCGTCTCGAGGGCAAACATGCAATTCGTGTAACAAAGTGGAGAAATTTCTAAAGGAAAGATAATCACGGCCGGCACAATCCTAGACTCCCTCAATATATTAAAAGCGATGTGGCATTTGAAGGGATAAAATTGGTGACTACAAATGTAGCACAAAGCACGGTGGGTTTCTATTCAGGGTTTATGAGTTTGATGTCGAAAGCGGGGAGCTACCCAAAGTGGTTACGGTTCACCCCTCCCAAGGACTTTTCGAGAGATTAGGGCATCAGGCAAGTCCCTAAAATTATTGCTGTTTATACTTTTAGATCCTTAGGATGCCAGGAAGACATGATCTTCAAGTAGAAGCTCCCTAAAATTATTGCTGTTTATACTTTTAGATCCTTAGGATGCCAGGAAGACATGATCTTCAAGTAGAAGCGGTTAAAACTCGAGCTGCAACTCTTGTTAACCAGCTTTCTTCTTCTCTGTACATATTCAGGTGGATTGGCATGTTTGTACTTTTTCTATTATGTGCTGGCCTACTTTACGTTATTCCTTTATGTATTAACACGAATATATGTTGGGAAGCCATAGAAAATGTGGCAATATTATAGTGAACGCAATCATGCCAGTCGATAATGAGATTTTAGGCACTTTTGATGTATAACCGTCTGCTTCCTTGGAATTTAGCCAATGGCTTGATTGATCGGCAATTTGGCATCACAGAAATAGAATGTCTCGTGGATAAGACTTATTCATTATTAGTTCTATTATCACATACTACCTCGTGTATTAATATTGGTATTGGTATAATATTATATGTCTAATTCTATGCAATGTTTTTGTTTCCATAATTTGAGCACCTCTAGTTTGTTAGATTTGTGAGGCTATGATATACCATCCATCATTACAGTATTAGGTAATGTTTATATCTACGCCCCTACACCATCTTTAAGGCCCCGAAGGGGCCAAAAATTTTTTTACTTAACACAAACCATTAACATTATTAACACAAACCATTGCATTTGACACATTTAAATAAAAATCCCCCTTAAACCCCCTTTGGTTTGGGTGCATATTCACACGGGGGGTTACGTAGGGCAGCGATTGCTGTCGGATGGGCATATTTGCCATTTATTCCAAGATCTGGACCGTACATAGCGATCCTCGTTTGTGGGGTATGCATGTACAAGTTTTTATATACCGTATATTAAATAGTTTGAAAATGAATATGGAAACTTTGAAGATTGATTGGGTCAGCTGGAAAGGAGTACATGCAATGGGCATACCATGGATCGCGTGACAACAATCTGATGCTCCATTGTACATAGTATGTGTCCTTCCATATCTTATTTTTGTTGCATACATGCATGGTTTGTCTGTATAGTTTTTCCATAGATGAATCATGCAAATTACATCTTACCTTGTCTAGATGCAAATTACATTTTACCTTGTCTAAAGATACTGTGCTCTATACTTCTTGGTCACACTAAAAATGCATCGGTTTTACTTCCAGATCAATACTTGCAATGGGTACGGAGTGGCTAGTAGTTCTTCCCTGTCTTTGCTTCTCGAAAACAATTTCTAATAAGCCTCTATTTGTGGCATTTTAATATTGACATATTTTGAAAGTCGTGTTCCTTCTTGGTGGCATTTTAAAGATTGTGCATGTAAATTTTACTACTTGAATAAAGTTCAATTTTTTCATCCTTGTCTAGCATATAGAACACTTATTCTGGCCCAGCGCCCTCCTCAATCTCTCTCTAGCGCCCTCACTCTCTCTCTAGCGCCCCCACTGCCCTTGCATAGAGCCCCCTTGATTTGCCCCTTTCTGGCTTTCTCTCTCTAGGGTTTACAATCTCTCTCTAGCTCCAAAACCCCCAAACTCCCAAAAGGTGCTCTGACAGCGATTTTGGGTCCCCAAATTGGATTCTAAGCACACTTTTTACAGCCAGAGACCCCATAGCCTTTGGAAGTCAGCGCACAGAATAATGTTGAGCTAGGCTCCAACATTTGCCTGACATTGCCATAGCCCAACCAACTGCCTCTTGGCCTTGCCTAGCCTGGCCACAGCCCTGCCATAGCCTGCCTAGCCCTGCCAGACCTGGCAAGCCCCTGCCATAGCCTAAACTTTGCTTGACGTGCCATACCCCCAGTCATAGCCACAGAAGCAGCCCAGTGTCCGGACTCACCCCTAGCAGGTGAGCTTCCACAGGCCACAGCACCCCACCTCGGGCAAACCCCCGCACAACCTGCTGACCTCCCGCAGGCCGAGCCTGCCTGGGAAAACCAAGAAGGGCCACCAAGGAAGCGGCCCCGTGCAGACGCAGTGGGCAAGGGAGAGACATCCTCCATGAAGAAGGAGGCCCGGGCCAAGGCCCACACAGCCAGGCCGGCTCGGCAGCCGAAAGTTGGCTGCCCAGGCCCCACAGGGCCCCCTCCGTTGGCAGAACCTTGGGCCGCCATCCAAGCTGGGGTTGAGGCCAATAGTGCCCGCATTGCGGGCCTGGAGACGGAGATGGAGTCTGCAACATCTCACGTGTTGCGCAGACAGTTGGTGATAGCGAAACAGCAGATCACTGAGTTGGAGACCCAAGCACACCGGCTGGACGACAGCATCCGATTGATGCACTCTGAGAGGCAGCAAGACCGGCAGGTGCTCGCAGACATGCAGGCTCGCATGGATACCCTGGACGCTGCCGGGCAGGACAGGGACCGGGCGGAGCGCGAGACACTTGCAATCACGTCTCAGCTCCACGCCGAGGTTGATGAGGCCAATGCCATGGCATGGCGCGCACAGGCCACACTCCAGTTGGAAGTTGAGTA
Source organism: Isoetes taiwanensis (assembly GCA_021234155.1). Lineage (NCBI taxonomy): Eukaryota > Viridiplantae > Streptophyta > Lycopodiopsida > Isoetales > Isoetaceae > Isoetes > Isoetes taiwanensis. The sequence continues at coordinate 3,253,842 of JAJEKV010000057.1, read as the reverse complement.
GTCTACGGCGCGAAGAGGTTGGTTGCAGCCTTGGGGAGGTTAAGCAAAGATCGAAAGCGCCTTCGGAGAAGGATTTGGCACGGGATCGGGAAATGCAGGAGCTCCGATCTGTCATTGCCCAGCAAGGCAAGGGCCTCCAGGCAGAGGCGCATGAACAATGGCGCACAAGCATGCGGGGAGATGGCAAGACAGACCAGCCTTGCAAGAGCCGAGCCCGTGACTTTGGAGAACAGAAGGCTGCAACAAATGACACACCAGTACCACAAGCCCAAGAACTTGCAAGGCGTCAATCGGGGTCACGGTCAACTGAATGCGGGCAGCCACCGGCGGCCCTCATCGCATGCCGCCACCAAGCGAGTGGGCCAATGCCCCATCGGGTGGCGAGCTCGCGGGCGGCGACGACCACCACAACCTAGTAGTTGGGGCACGCCGAAGAGCTGGGAGAGAATCTCACCCGAAGATACACACCAGATCCTTGGGCGCATGGCGTTTCTGGTCGAGGGCACATGTTCGGGTTCTGCGACCAGCCCGGTGTGAGGTGCGGCGCCAGACCCTGGCCGAATAGTAGTGTTCACGGTTGCGGATGCACGCGAGTTCGAGAGGCCATCTTTGCGACATGGCAAATTCGGGAAGGGCACATCTACGTATGTGGCCAGGGATCTTACTCGTCTGGGTGGGGAGGCCGCAGGGAGGGAGTTTGCGAGTCGAGGAAGCCCATATGATCGACCAAATCTTTGCCGCACACGCTTTCGACCAAATGATACCCTGGCGCCTCTGCTCGACCCCCTCGCAATGCCCCTACAGCTCGGCTGCCCGCTTCGGCCAAATGCGCCTCGCCGCCTCCGCGCCGCTTGTTCGAAATCGCCCCGCAGCTCGATGCGCTCGGCCTGGCGCTCAATAGGAATTGTGCCTCGGGTGGTGGTGCAGGCTGTCGGGGGGTTTGTCATGGCGAAGGGTGATAGCCTCAATTCGATGGCTATGGACATGGATCTCATCTTCCTCATGGAGACATGGGAACATCCAAGCCACAGGCTGCCTGATCTGCCAGGGTACCAGCATTTCTCAGCGTTCAATGGTTGTATGCAGGGGAGGCGTGGGGCATGGGGTTGCCTGCTACTACCGGGCAGCCTTGGCACATTTGGTTTCCCTCCGTAGGACAAGCCGGACATAACCGCTACTTGTGGATCGAGTGCACCACCGGGCGGAGATCCTCTCTTCCTAGCCGCTTGCTACTTTCCCCATGCGAGAGAGTCCCTTCTATCCGGCCACCCGGAGGGCCGGGGGATGGACCCGTATGTCGATCTATATGATGACATACAGCAGCACAAGTGGATGGGCAGAGTTATGCTCCTTGGAGACTTCAATGCGCGAATAGGGGAGGAACAGGCCATGCGGCTGGACCCCCTAGCGGATGGCGTCTTTGCAATTCGTCCCCAGAGGCGGTTTGCACCGCGGCTTTTCGGATGCGGTCAGTCACTTTCGCTTTTGCGAACAATTGCTCGATGTGCGGTATCTTTGACTGCTCATATGCAATGGCCTAGCACAATGGCCCTCTTCCCACCGGTACACTTGCAGACAGGACAATCACGGCGGCGGGACTAGTGTCGTGGATTATGTCATAGTGGCTACGTAGGATATACACCTTGTCGCCATTTTCCGCGTCGGACGCGGGCCGGTCGGGAGGAGGGCGACTCGGATCACCTACCACTCTATGTGGCTGGCACGGCGGCCGCTTCGCCCTCGATAGCGATTACCTTGCCGACCTCGGTTGCGCTTGGATTATGAGCGTGCGAGGGTACGCCCGACATGCTCGCAGAAGCCCTCCCCGACGGTTCTGCAGGCCCACAATTTGGAGCGTAAAACCGACCCGGTGGTTGAGCTCCTCGAGAAGCGGCGCGCATGATGCTTTGGGAGACCTCCCCACGCCCGAGAGATCGAGACCGGAACCTTCTCGCGTAATGATGGTTTGATGTCGAAAGTGTAAGGAACGCAAACGCAGCGTGGATCGGGACCAGCGAAGCTCCGGGCCACCAGCCATTACCGTGCCTTCCTCAAGGAAACAAAGGCAAGGTACTTGGCAAGGCACCAGGGAGAAATGTTCGCCCATCGATTGGGCCCACCAGAGCCGGGCGCGAGTGGTACTCTGCTGAGCCGGGGCGACTTTACGGGGAACATCACGGCGTTGCAGTGGGAGCAGTACCTGCAACAGCTTTATGATCCTCCGGGAACACGGACGGATGTTCCCCCGCAAAATGGCCCACCACTGGTGATCACAGAAGAAGATATCGAAGAGGGGCTGCAGCACCTGGCTAATGGGAAGGCGGCAGACTTGGATGGCCTGCAAGCGGAGTTGCTCAAGTGGGCAGGACAGCCCATGGTGCCCGTCCTGGCTGCACTGTTCAACAGGGCGCTGTAAGAGGGTTTTCCCCGGTCATGGACCACAAGCAGGGTTGTTCCGATCTACAAGGCAGGGGACCCACATCGTCCGACCACCACCGAACCATCATGGTCCTTTCGGATTTGCCAAGCTGTGCGTGAGCATTCTTGAACAGCAGGTAACCAGATGGGCAGAGGCAGCGGAAGTCAGGGCACTTACCCAGGCAGGCTTCCGACCCCGGCATTCGACCATTGGTCACATCTTCACACTCAGGACCCTGGTCGAGGACAGCAGGAACCGTCGGAGGACACATCATTGTTTTTTGTGGACTTTGCAAAGGCTTTTTGACCACGATCCAAGGGGAAAAGTTGTGGGCTTAGATTGCACCATTTTGGGGCTCCCTATGGATCTGCAGAACGCAGCAGGATGTCTGTGACGATCAGACGAGAGCCGCACCAGCCGCATGCAACAGGAAGGGATATCATTTGCCAAGAGGCATTGGAGTTAGGCAAGGTTGTCCTCTCTCACCCACACTCTTTGGGCTTTACATTGACCAGTTGGAAGCCTGGCTAGCTGCCAATGGAGGGGACGGTATACAGTTCTTGCACCAGGTCATCCGGCAGCTCATCTATGCGGATGATGTGGACCTCTTGGCCCATACACCAGAGGAAATGCAGGCACACCTAGATGCCCTGGACACATTCTGCCAGGCGACGGACATGCGGGTCAACGTGGCCAAGACTAAGGTGGTCCTCATATCCTCCTCACGTCATCCGGCACCTCCGGCGCTCACTTACCAGGGGCAGATGGTAGAGGTCACACCCAGCTACAAGTACCTGGGGGTGGAATTAATCCCGTCCTCAATGTATTGGGATGCATCCATTCGCCTTTGGGTGACCGCAGGTTGGAAGGCGCTGTACGCAATGCAAAACAATAGTCACAGGGCAGTTTGTATGGCCAGATGGCTGGGGCCAGTCACATTTGTTAGGACAATCGGTCGAGCCAGTTCTTTTGTATGGGGTCGAGATGTGGGGCCCAGTGGTGTCTTTGGCGCCTTGAAATGACTTAGAGCAGGTCCAGAAGGCATTTTTGATGCGGGCACTTGGCGTCAAGCCTTCAGTTCCATATCAGATCTTGTTGCAGGAGACAGGATTCATGCCCCTGCAGCATGCGGCCCTCGATAGGCACATAGTCTATTTCCAGAAGGTGGCCAACATGGGTGACACTCGGCTCCCACACTTGGCTTACGCTATGGCGATGAGCCCGCAACGACTCAGGGCTTGCTGGAAGGACAAGAGAGCCCAGTGGCTGGCGCGCTGGAACGTAGACGCACATAGGTGCATCCAGGTGCATACAGACGCCGGCCGAGATAGGCTGAGGGGGTACTTGGACTCTTGTTTCCTAGGGAAGCTCTGGGACCACCATGCTCTGGAACAGGTAAAGGTGGCACACTACAAACCGCACATAAACCCCACCCTGGTTCGGGGCCCACAGCTCTACCTACGTTCTCGGTTGCCCATGAAGAAGCGCAGGATTATCGTGTCCATTCGAACAGGGGCCCACCGTCTTCGGCTTGAGACGGGTCGATGGGTTGGAGAGCCGCGCCAGGACAGGCTTTGTCAGTGTTGCCTGATGGGGGTTGTTGAGGATGAAAGCCATGCCTTCCAGAGCTGTCCAGCCTATAGTCAGATTCGGGCTCGCTATATTCTCTTGATGCGACCTGGTCTGCCCCTCCACGAGCTACTCAGTACACCATCAGTTCGATCCCTTGGCTCCTACCTCCAGGAGGTTTTGGATCTGCGGACTCACCTCTGCCCCCGGGCGCCTACCTGAGGTACCGGGAATTCATGTGTATATATGTATATTTGTACAGCTGCCAGCAGGTTTGTTGCTGCGACAGTTTTTCCCTCCTAAGGGGGGGTTTTTTAATCCGGGTAGCAACGGGCTTGCTGCACCCATGTAATTTGGGTCCCATAGGCCGATTGGCCTCCGCGGACGATAAAAGAACCTAGTAATGCCAAAATAAATGTGCCAGAGATCAGAGACCGGAACCTTCCCGCGTAACAGATGGTTTGATGCTGAGTGTAAGGAACGCAAACGCACACTCCGTCTCATCGTGGATCAGGACCAGCGAGCTCAGGCCACCAGCCATTACCGTGCCTTCCTCAAGGAAACAAAGGCAAGGTACTTGGCAAGGCACCAGGGAGAAATGTTCGGCCTCTTTGGGCGCCACCCGAAACTTTCGGCGCGGGGTACTCTGCGAGCCAGCCACGACTTACGGGGAACATCACGGCGTTGCGATTGGGGCGATACTGCAGCGGCTTTATGATCCTCGGGAACACGGGGACGGATGTTCCCATAAAATGGCCCACCACCGGTGATCACGTAAGAAGATATCGAAGAGGGGTTGCAAAGACTGGCTAATGGGAAGGCGGCGGACTTGGATGGCGCTGGCCGGAGTTGCTCAAGTGGGCGGACAGCCCATGATGCCCGCCCCGGCCGTGACCGTTCAACAGTTTGAAGAGGGTTTTCCCCGGTCATGGACCCAAGCGGGGTTGTTCCGATCTACAAGGCGGGGACCATTAATTGTCCGGCCAATTACCGAACCATCATGGTCATTTCGGTATTTGCCAAGGCGCGTGAAGCATTCTTGAACAAAGGTAACCCGGATGGGGAGGCGGCGGAAGTCGGGGCACTTACCTGAGGCGGGCTTCCGGCCCGAGATTCGACCATTGGTCACATCTTCACACTCGGGACCACGGTCGAGGGCGAGAACCGTCGGGAGGACTGTCTTCTTTGTTTTGTGGACTTTGCAAAGGCTTTTCGATCTGATCCCAGGGAAAAGTTGTGGGCGAGATTGCACCATTTGGGGCTCCCTATGGATCTGCAGAACGAGTTGTACGTGATTATACTGAGAGGCTACGCCGCATGCAACCCGGAAGGACAGATCATTTACCCAAGTAGCATTGGAGTTAGGCAAGGTTGTCCTCTCACCCACACTCTTTGGGCTTTACATTGACTAGTTGGAAGCTTTGGCTAGCTGCCAATGGGGGGCGGTATACGAGTTCTTGCACCAGGTCATCCGGCAGCTCATCTATGCAGATGATGTGGACCTCTTGGCCCATACACCAGAGGAAATGCAGGCACACCTAGATGCCCTGGACACATTCTGCCAGGCGACGGACATGCGGGTCAACGTGGCCAAGACTAAGGTGGTCCTCATATCCTCCTCCGTCATCCCAAGCACCTCGGGGCTCACTTACCAAGGCGGATGGTAGAGGTCACACCCAGCTACAAGTACCTGGGGGTGGAATTAATCCCGTCCTCAATGTATTGGGATGCATCCATTCGCCTTCGGGTGACCGCAGGTTGGAAGGGCCATGACGCAATGCAAAACAATAGTCACAGCAGAGGTATGGTCGGGGCCACCAATCACATTTGTTCAGAACCCGGTCGAGCCCGGTTCTTTTGTATGGGGGTCGAGATGTGGGGCCCAATGGTGTCTTTGGCGGCTTGAAATGACTTAGAGCAGGTCCGTAAGGCATTTTGATGCGGGCACTTGGCGTCAAGCCTTCGTTCCATATCGAGATCTTGTTGCAGGAGGCGGGATTCATGCCCCCGCGGCATGCGACCCCCTCAATAGGCACATTGTCTATTTCCGAAGGTGGCCAACATGGGTGACACTTTCGGCTCCCACACTTGGCTTTTTCATTGCATGATGAGCCCGCGAGCGACTCGTGGGCTTCTTTGGAAGGACAAGAGAGCCCGATGGTGGCGCCATTTGGAATGTAGACGACATAGGTGCGCCCAGTGCACACATGTATGCCTAGGGATAGGCCGAGGGAGTACTTGGACTCTTGTTTTCGGGAAGCTCACGGGACCACCATGCTCGAGGAGCGGTAAAGGTGGCACACTACAAACCGCACATAAACCCCACCACGGGTTCGGGGCCTGACTCTACCTACGTTCTCGGTTGCCCATGAAGAAAGCGGGATTATCGTGTCCATTGAGCAGGGGCCCACCGTCTTCGGCTTGAGGCGGGTCGATGGGTTGGAGAGCCGCGCCAGGACAGGCTTTGTCAGTGTTGCCTGATGGGGGTTGTTGAGGATGAAAGCCATGCCTTCCAGAGCTGTCCAGCCTATAGTCAGATTCGGGCTCGCTATATTCTCTTGATGCGACACAGTACGCCCCTCCACGAAGCTACTCAATTACACCATCGATTCGATCCCTTGGCTCCTACCTCCGGGAGGTTTTGGATCTGCGGACTCACCTCTGCCCTTAGGGCCTACGAGGTATGCAAGGGAATTCATGTGTATATATGTATATTTATGCAATTTGCCCGCCAGGTTTGTTTGTGCGGCAGTTTTCCCTCCAGAAGGGGGGTTTTAATCCGGGTAGCAGCGGGCTTGCTTTGCACCCATGTAATTTGGGTCCCATAGGCCGATTGGCCTCCGCGGACGATATAAAAGAACCTAGTAATGCCAAAATAAATGTGCCGAGATCGAGACCGGAACCTTCCCGTAGCGAATGATGGTTTGATGCCGAAAGTGTAAAGAACGCAAACGCACACTGGGCCCATCTCATCGTGGATCCGGGACCAGCGAGCTCGGGCCACCGGCCATTACCGTGCCTTCCTCAAGGAAACAAAGGCAAGGTACTTGGCAAGGCACCGGGGAGAAATGTTCGACCCTCTTTGGGCCCCCGAGCTTTTCGCCCGAGGGTACTGCTGCCGGCCCGGCCACGGCTTACGGGGAACATCACGGGCGTTGCGGTGGGGCGATACACTGCGGCTTTATGATCCTCGGGGGAACGGACGGATGTTCCCCATAAAATGGCACCACCGGTGATCCGCGTAAGAAGATATCGAAGAGGGGCGCAAAGACGGCTAATGGGAAGGCGGCAGACTTGGATGGCCTGCAAGCGGAGTTGCTCAAAGTGGGCGGGGACAGCCCATGATGCCCGCCCCGGCTGCCTTTGTTCAACGGTATTTGTAAGAGGGTTTTCCCGGTCATGGACCAAGCGGGGTTGTTCCGATCTACAAGGCGGGGACCCACCAATCGTCCGACCAACCACCGAACCATCATGGTCATTTCGGTATTTGCCAAGCCGCGGCGCGAGCATTCTTGAACAGCAGGTAACGGATGGGCGAGGGCGGAAGTCGGGGCACTTACCGAGGCGGGCTTAGACCCGGCATTCGACCATTGGTCACATCTTCACACTCGGGACCACGGTCGAGGGCGAAGGAACCGTCGGGAGGACTGATCTGGCTGTTTTGTGGACTTTGCAAAGGCTTTCGACACGATCCCGGGGAAAAGTTCGGGCGAGATTGCACCATTTTGGGGCTCCCTATGGATCTGCCGAGCGGTGTCTGTGATCTGCGAGACTGCATAGGCTGCATGCTTAGGAAGGACGATCATTTGCCGGTAGCATTGGAGTTAGGCAAGGTTGTCTCTCTCACCCACACTCTTTGGGCTTTACATTGACCGGTTAGGCTTTGGCTAGCGCCAATGGGGGGCGGTATCTGATTCTTGCACCGGGTCATCCGGCGGCTCATCTATGCGGATGATGTGGACCTCTTGGCCCATACACGAGGAAATGCGAGGCACACCTAGATGCCCTGGACACGATTACGCGAGGCGGCGGACATGCGGGTCAAGCGTGGCCAAGACTAAGGTGGTCCTCATATCCTCCCTCCGTCATCCGGCACCTCGGCTCACTTACCGAGGCGAGATGGTAGAGGTCACACCCGGCTACAAGTACACGGGGTGGAATTAATCCCGATCCTCAATGTATTGGGATGCATCCATTCGCCGGGTGACCCTTGAGGTTGGAAAGGCCGTAGACATAATGCAAAACAATAGTCACAGGCGAGCTGTATGATGGGGCCACCAGTCACATTTGTTCCGGGCACTGGTTGAGCCAGTTCTTTTGTATGGGGTCGAGATGTGGGGCCCAGTGGTGTCTTTGGCGGCTTGAAATGACTTAGAGCAGGTCCAGAAGGCATTTTTGATGCGGGCACTTGGCGTCAAGCCTTCAGTTCCATATCAGATCTTGTTGCAGGAGACAGGATTCATGCCCCTGCAGCATGCGGCCCTCAATAGGCACATTGTCTATTTCCAGAAGGTGGCCAACATGGGTGACACTCGGCTCCCACACTTGGCTTACGCTGTGGCGATGAGCCCATAGCGACTCGGGGGCTTCTTTGGAAGGACAAAGAGAGCCCGGTCGGGTATGGCTGGAACGTAGGCATACATAGGTGCGCCCAGTGCACACCTGAATGCCTACGGGATAGGCTGAGGGAGTACTTGGACTCTTGTTTCCTGGGGAAGCTCTGGGACCACCATGCTCTGGAACAGGTAAAGGTGGCACACTACAAACCGCACATAAACCCCACCCTGGTTCGGGGCCCACAGCTCTACCTACGTTCTCGGTTGCCATGAAGAAAAGCAGGATTATCGTGTCCATTCGAACATGGGCCCACCGTCTTCGGCTTGAGGCGGGTCGATGGGTTGAGAGAGCGCGCCCAGACAGAGCTTTGTCGGTGTTTGCGATGGGGGTTGTTGAGGATGAAAGCCATGCCTTCGAGCTGTCCGCCTATAGTCGGTCGGGCTCGCTATATTCTCTTGATGCGACCTGGTCTGCCCCTCCACGAGCTACTCAGAAGTACACCATCAGTTCGATCCCTTGGCTCCTACCTCCAGGAGGTTTTGGATCTGCGGACTCACCTCTCTGCCCGAGGCCTACAGTGCAAGGGAATTCATGTGTATATATATGTATATTTATGCTTTTGCCCCGGCCGGGTTTGTTCTTTGCGGCAGTTTTTCCCTCCGAAGGGGGTTTTAATCCGGGTAGCAGCGGGCTTGCTTTGCACCCATGTAATTTGGGTCCCATAGGCCGATTGGCCTCCGCGGACGATAAAAGAACCTAGTAATGCCAAAATAAATGTGCCAGAGATCAGAGACCGGAACCTTCCCGCGTAACAGATGGTTTGATGCTGAGTGTAAAGAACGCAAACGCACACTCCGTCTCATCGTGGATCAGGACCAGCGAGCTCGAGGCCACCGGCCATTACGTGCCTTCCTCAAGGAAACAAAGGCAAGGTACTTGGCAAGGCACCGAGGAGAAATGTTGACCCTCGGGGCTTCACCCGAAGCTTTCGGCCCGGGGGTACTCTGCGAGCCCAAGACGACTACGGGGAACATCCGGCGGCGTTGCGATTGGGGGACTTCGCGAACAGCGGCTTTATGATCCTCGGGAACACCGGACGGATGTTCCCCATAAAATGGCCCTGGCCGGTGATCCGCGAAGAAGATATCGAAGAGGGGCGGCACGGCTAATGGGAAGGCGGCGGACTTGGATGGCCCGCAAGCGGAGTTGCTCAAGTGGGCGGGACAGCCCATGATGCCCATCCCCGGCCGCCTTTGTTCAACGTAATGTCGTGAAGAGGGTTTTCCCGGTCATGGACCAAAGCGGGGTTGTTCCGATCTACAAAGGCGGGGACCCTGCATCATCGCCAATTCACCAGAACCATCATGGTCATTTCGGTATTTGCCAAGGCGTCGCTTGCGAGCATTCTTGAACAAAGGTAACGGATGGGCGGAGGCCCGGAAGTCGGGGCACTTACCGAGGCGGGGCTTCCGACCCGGCATTCGACCATTGGTCACATCTTCACACTCGGGACCACTGGTGAGGACAGCAGGAACCGTCGGGAGGACACAGCTCTTGTTTTGTGGACTTTGCAAAGGCTTTCGATCTGATCCCGGGGGAAAAGTTGTGGGCGAGATTGCACCATTTGGGGCTCCCTATGGATCTGCGAGCGCGATTGTCTGATTGTAATGAGAGACTGCACAGTCGCATGGAAGAAGGATCATTTTGCGGTAGCATTGGAGTTAGGCAAGGTTGTCCTCTCTCACCCACACTCTTTGGGCTTTACATTGACTAGTTGGAAGCCTGGCTAGCTGCCAATGGGGGGGACGGTATACAGTTCTTGCACCAGGTCATCCGGCAGCTCATCTATGCAGATGATGTGGACCTCTTGGCCCATACACCAGAGGAAATGCAGGCACACCTAGATGCCCTGGACACATTCTGCCAGGCGACGGACATGCGGGTCAACGTGGCCAAGACTAAGGTGGTTCTCATATCCTCCTCACGTCATCCGGCACCTCCGGCGCTCACTTACCAGGGGCAGATGGTAGAGGTCACACCCAGCTACAAGTACCTGGGGGTGGAATTAATCCCGTCCTCAATGTATTGGGATGCATCCATTCGCCTTCGGGTGACCGCAGGTTGGAAGGCGCTGTACGCAATGCAAAACAATAGTCACAGGGCAGAGCTGTATGACTGGGGCCACCAGTCACATTTGTTCCGGGCACTGGTCGAGCCAGTTCTTTTGTATGGGGTCGAGATGTGGGGCCCAATGGTGTCTTTGGCGGCTTGAAATGACTTAGAGCAGGTCCAGAAGGCATTTTTGATGCGGGCACTTGGCGTCAAGCCTTCAGTTCCATATCAGATCTTGTTGCAGGAGACAGGATTCATGCCCCTGCAGCATGCGGCCCTCAATAGGCACATTGTCTATTTCCAGAAGGTGGCCAACATGGGTGACACTCGGCTCCCACACTTGGCTTACGCTGTGGCGATGAGCCCGCAACGACTCAGGGCTTGCTGGAAGGACAAGAGAGCCCAGTGGCTGGCGCGCTGGAACGTAGACGCACATAGGTGCGTCCAGGTGCACACAGATGCCGGCCGGGATAGGCTGAGGGAGTACTTGGACTCTTGTTTCCTGGGGAAGCTCTGGGACCACCATGCTCTGGAACAGGTAAAGGTGGCACACTACAAACCGCACATAAACCCCACCCTGGTTCGGGGCCCACAGCTCTACCTACGTTCTCGGTTGCCATGAAGAAAAGCAGGATTATCGTGTCCATTCGAACATGGGCCCACCATCTTCGGCTTGAGACGGGTCGATGGGTTGGAGAGCCGCGCCAGGACAGGCTTTGTCAGTGTTGCCCGATGGGGGTTGTTGAGGATGAAAGCCATGCCTTCCAGAGCTGTACAGCCTATAGTCAGATTCGGGCTCGCTATATTCTCTTGATGCGACCTGGTCTGCCCCTCCACGAGCTACTCAGTACACTATCAGTTCGATCCCTTGGCTTCTACCTCCAGGAGGTTTTGGATATACGGACTCACCTCTGCCCCCGGGCGCCTATCTGAGGTACCGGGAATTCATGTGTATATATGTATATTTGTACAGCTGCCAGCAGGTTTGTTCCTGCGACAATTTTTCCCTCCTAAGGGGGGGTTTTTTAATCCGGGTAGCAACGGGCTTGCTGCACCCGTGTAATTTGGGTCCCATAGGCCGATTGGCCTCCGCGGACGATAAAAGAACCTTCCTTCCTTCTTTCCTATCAATATAAGGCTATCAATTTTTAAAATACATGTATGTATTAATTTTGAGCATGGAATTGTGAAACTGCATTCAATCAGAGTGCAATATGTCGGCAAAAACATTTCTGACGCACCTTGACAAAAACGTTGACGCTTATTTTGATGATATTGTTGATGGACTCGCATTCTCTTGCAGTGTATTTTGACGCTCTGTTTGACCTACAAATTGATGCTAAGATTGCCTAAATTCTGTCTCTAATTTTGATGATAGAGTTGACTCTAGTTCTAACACTATGAATGACTTTAATTGTGATTATAACGCCAACTTTAATTGTGATGGTTGAGTTGACTCTAACTTTAACACTATGGTTGACTCTGTTGATGGTAGAGTTGTCTCTAATTCTAACACTATGGTTGACTCTAATTGTGACTCTATGTTTGCTGCAAAACTGATGCTAATGTTGATGGTAGAGTTGTCTCTAATTCTAACACTATGATTGACTCTAATTGTGACTCTATGTCTGTTGCAAAACTGATGCTAAATTCTGATGCTAATTCTGTCGTTTAAACGACAGAACGTAGAGTCAGTTGTAGCGTCAGCCATGATGTCAGTTCAAAGGCTTTTTTGTATTTTTTTATATCTAAATTTATAACTAAGGCCTGACTCTAAAACTGACTCTAATACTCCCTTTCTCTTGTAGTGCCAGTAAGATTGCTACAGGTGGAGTATTAATGCAAGAAGCTAGGGTAATTGCCTATGATTCTAGAAAGATGAATGATGCAGAACAGCGTCACCCCACGCATGGCCAAGAATTGCTTGCTCTCATACGTGCCTTGCGTATTTGGAGGCATTACTTACTTGGGAGACGGTTCCAGTTGGATACAGATCACCAAAGCCTCCAATATATTTTCACGCAACCCCACCTCAATCTTAGACAACGATGATGGATGGAGTTTCTGGACGAGTATGATTTTGAAGTAGTTTATAAGTCAGGCAAACATAATGTAGTTGCCGATGCACTTTCCAGGCATCCATTGGTCACCCGAATGCCTAATTCGATTTCCACTCTCACTAGTGAGTTTGGAAAGAAGATGAGGACAACATTACTCCAACGGGGAGAATGTGACGTTCCATATATTTATACGGTATATATATACACACAATGACACGTCACCAGAGCATAATTAGACCCCTATGGGTCAATAGGGGATAACTTGGGACTAATTTAAAAGGGTTTTTATTAGCTATGCTAAAATGTTAGTGAGTAAATAACCTAATTAGGCTAATTAGGTTATTGATTAGTAAAAGTCAGCTAGTTAGGCAGTGCCATCTGGCGCAAATCGATTGGCCAGAGGGAACTTGCTAAGTTTAGAGGGCAAATTGGGGCCCTACCCCCAATTCTGTCTCAAATCGATTTGGGGAGAGTTGGAGGAAGGAGGAGCTACCAGCTATTGCCACCAGACTTGAAGAATGGAAGCCTTTCGTGATAATGGCTCTAACCAAGAGACCAGTTAGTCCCTAGATAGTTTGTGCTTCAACTAACCCTTCTCTGATTAGATGGAATGGTTAAATTCTCTTTTATATGTTACTATGATGATGATGGATACTTTGATTATGAATGTGTTCTCTCTTTCTGTTTCTCCTGTGTGTCTGGGTTTAAGGGAGGGTAGAGACCTGAAAGCTTCTTAGAAGTAGAGATGTCTCTAGCTAGAACCCCTTAAGACCCAGTAATTGCGGCTTGTGCACAAGAGCCCACTTGGCTGTAGATGTTATGATGTGATTCGTCACTAGACAATGGGTATGATGGTGAAACGGGGGTGGGGTCTTGCCTAATAAGGCTGTAGGACTCCTACAGTGTGTTAGGCTTATAGTCGATCACTGAGTGTGGGCCGGGTATGGGCTGACACTCCCTGGGTCCCAAGATGAGTGCCTACATGGACGTCTCGGGACTCAAATGGGCAGGTGAGCTGGCCTTTAGATTTAGGGGAGTAAGTCGGCTACGGATGGCGGGGTCACTGATGTGGCATGTATTCTCTAGCACACCCAGGGATCCATCATGCCGGGGGAGGGGACACCTCCCTGACCTGCCTCATCGGACCGGGAAAATGTAACTTGGAGTAGTCTCATAGGGTGATTCCATGAGATTGCATCTCCGGAAGGCTACAATCACGCCATAGCATGTTTCAGCCTATCTGCAAAGTGTGCACGGGAGGGGCAGATGGAGTGGACTACCATAGCCATTGTTCTATGCCAGCCAACGCCATGTTATACCTCTGTCTGCTGATATCTTGAGGCCTTGACCGTCAGTCGGCCCCATGGAGTCCGAACCCAGGGTAGAGCCTTATTTATGGTATATTGTCTATGTTATCTTGTGCTTGTATTGCTACTTAGCTGATGATGATGGATGGGCCACCCTTCGTAGTGGTATATTATTTTGAGCATGATTGTTGTGTACTAACATGTATGTACACTTCCGTTGTATAGGATTCCCATAGAGGACGTGGGACGAATGACACCCCCGTGTTCCTCGCCCGGACACTTGGCTATCTCAAGTGGTCCAAGTTAGACGGAGGGCCCTTCCACGGTGATGTAGTTGCCACAGGAGGGAAATTCCTGTATTTATATGATGGGAGCATCGTATAGATTCTGGGAGCGTCACAATTATGAATTTGATCTTTGACTAAATACTTGTTTATTTTTCATTGAGAAACTCACGTACAGCTTCCATTATTTATGAACATTAAGTCCTGTGCTTGATCTTTAGAATTTTTTAATGGGAAAAACTACAATATACCCCTAAGGGTAAAAGCATGCTAGGGTGTACCATCTAAAGTACTTTTTAGGGAGTGCGAAACTACCCAAAAAAGTACCCAGCACTGGGTACTGGGAACTTGCAAAAATGCTGCAATAAACAATAAGTTTGAGAGTTAATTTATTTATTTTAGCCTCTAATAGTATTGTTATCCTCTAGTACTATAGATTGTCATGTTATTGATCCTCAATTCAAAATTTTTTGATTGATTTTAATGGAAAGAATAAACAGAAAGTACCAGTTTTAAAAGTACCCAGTGTAGGTACTTTTGAGGGTTCCAAAAGTGGTACACCGTAGCATGCTTTTACCCCTAACTTTTTGCAAAATTCACAAAATGCCCCTAACTTTCTAAAAATTCATGAAATGCCCCTAACGTATAGGTTTTTAGGGGCATTTTATGAATTTTTAGGGGCATTTTGTGAATTTTTAGAAAGTTAGGGGCATTTTGTGAATTTTGCAAAAAGTTAGGGGTATATTGTAGTTTTTCCCTTTTTTAATTCAAATTTCAATGGTTTCCTTTCCTTGCTTCCTTGTTGAAACTATCTTTGTTAAGTGTATGCCAACTATAAGAATGTTGTTTTATGACAGACCATAATCTTCTAAAAGGGTGAAAAACACTTGAAGAAAAAAACTAGCAAAAGGCACACCAGAAGGCTTTGGCAAGGTAAAATTTGTTAGGTTTATGTTTGTTCATATGTTTGTGACTTTTTACTCATTGGCAATTTTCTCAATATATTTATTTATCTATTATAAAACCATGGAATACAAGTATAGTTCTTGGCACTATGCCAAAACTCTAGTAGGACAAATGTTGTTTTAACTATTTTATTATGTACGAATGGATCCTCTGTTTTGTTATATTTTATTATGTATAAATGGATCTTATACTTAGGGGTAGACGCTGGCTTTTCAACATCCAGATAAATTGTAAACATTAGGATCTGCTCGGGTGGTGGTGAATTGCTTGAATAACAGGAACAGAAGTGCACGGTTACATACAAGAAGCTGACTTCTGCCTACAAGGTTTTCTTAGGCTTGAATACAAGGTTTTTTTTTATCTTGTATATAGCATGGGCTTCAGCAATGCTGGAGCTATGACCAGATATTCAAGCTATGACCAAAGGATTCGAACTTCCATTGGGTCTTATTAATGTTCTGGATGCTTGACCACATGATTCAAGCTATGACCAAAGGATTCATACTTCCATTGGGTTCTATTAATGACCAAATGATTCAAACTTCCATTCGGTGTGTTAATGTTTCGAAGGCTTCACCCCATGATTCATGCTATAACCAAAAGATTCAAACTTCCACTAGGTTCTATTAATGTTATGAAAATGATGTAGTGAAGTACAACGCATTCTAAGCTAGATGTCACTTTACATGGCCTGAATTTTGAGATATAAAGGCATATTCTACAACTAAGCCTCCATCTAAGGACGGAGCAATCCCCTCCGAAAAAGTAGTAAAGATAACTTACATGCCATTACGTCCCACACATTTGATGCCATTATGTCCCACACATTTGATGTGATATCATATTCATTAATATAAGAAAATAATACAATTGTTAATTTGGGGGCCCTCTTTTAAGGAGTGGTAACAAAAATTTAAGTGATGTAGCATGAACAACATTCCTAAATTCTTTGTTAACCTCTCCACAATTTAACTTTGTCTACGTACTCGCTCTTTGGCAAGAAATCCTCTTCATAAAGGAAGCTTAAATGTCTCTCGTATACATTTCATATACATTATGGTAAATTGAATCAAGCACATTATGGTATATAATGGCATGCCTTAATATGCGAGAAAATGTTATTACTCACATGTGCGTCACTCTATTGTGACAATGAATTAATGAAGTGCCCAACAAGAGTGTTGTAGTATTATTGACATTGCCTTTTTCAATATTACGATTTTACAATGGTTGTCCTTAACCTCGTTTTCTTTGCGTTCAAGTACAATAGAATCAGCGTGGCAACTCCCTTTGAGAAGTTGTGTGTAATTTTGAAGCACTTTATCAACAACTTTGCAGCAAGAGAGCTTGACAAGATAGAGAGATCTCCATGCTGATCCCTGCCAAAGGCATCCCTGCCAAAGGCAAGTTAAGCATTACCAGACAAATAAAGATTTGCTTCAAAACCTTCCACCACTATGAGGGTTGGCTTACATGAGGTGTTTCATACCCCCTCTCCAGACAATTGTATAAGTCAAGATGCAAGCTTCTTAAGACAGGTAGTAGCATGAGAATAATCCCCTTAAAATAACTGGAACTGAATTAAGAAATAATACATATAATAACTTGCATAAATAACTTGCAGGCTAGAGAGCGTAACGTACCTTAAGGATGGCATCACTTATAAAACTTCTTGGCAAGCCAGGTCCGTACACAAATGTAACGAGCCACTATTTACATATCCAGCTTGAAATGTTTTCAGCACATCATATATATCATAAATATTTCTTTTTGCAACATTCCATTCACTTTATTATGTACTAATAATATTTCCGCTCACAAAACATACTTGTCATCCTTATATCACCATCTTGCAAACACTCAGAAATGTCTATTCAGGGTATAACATCTGGTATTTTATGGTGTTAATAAGATTGTCAAACCTATATTGTGCCGCAATGTTAGAATTTATTTGCAGGACAGAGATTCAGAAGGCATGATGCTCCCGCGCATGTTGGTTGAGCACATTCCTGTATACAGAAAAAAATCATAGAACTTGCTATATATTCGTGCATTATCAGACGTGCGAGGGACCTGTTTATAAAACTTTATAAATGCAAAAATACAAGTAATACACAAACCTCAATTTTCAGTTCAGAAAGGCCACACCAGTTATGGGCAATAATACTTAAGGAATCTGCTGAGCCAAATGAAAGAAAATGTATAAGCGAGTAAAAAGATGGACTGTGTAGAAACAACCTTGGATGATCAGAACCACAATT
Source organism: Isoetes taiwanensis (assembly GCA_021234155.1). NCBI lineage: Eukaryota > Viridiplantae > Streptophyta > Lycopodiopsida > Isoetales > Isoetaceae > Isoetes > Isoetes taiwanensis. Next base: position 3,236,307 of record JAJEKV010000057.1, on the reverse strand, counting down.
TAGTCAATTATGAGAGTAGGCAACATTCAGCTTGAACCACAAACTTAGCATGAAGATGCATTTGCACCTTAAAACATATCATTTCCCAATATTACGGACAAAGACAAAAGAAATAACAACAATGCTATAGAGGTATTTGAATAGCTAGAAAGAAGAGATCTGTCAAATGGTAGTGATCAAAGCGGAAGCAACATACAAAAGGAGAAAACGAACTAACTACAAGTGGGGTGGTAATGCCTTTATAATATACATTAGCGGACACATGGTGAGCTATAAAGTGACACATCACCAAAGTCATATGATAAATAATGTTAATTGAGATATGCGATGTGTCGATTTTATCTACTGACCAAAGAATCAAATGAGTCGTAGAAGAAAGAAAGTACTTACTTAAAGACAAGCTTGTGCAATGTGTGAAACAAGACAACATTTCACATGCCTTGCCAAGGATCAATAATTCTCTGTCCATAATACAGTTTATACTACCTTCCAGATTCAGACACTTCAAGTTTGACCCAAAGCCATTATTAAATGTGCTAATTACAAATGTCTGAGCCAGTAAGTGAAAATATCGGTGATAAATCACGCCAAAGGAATCGTAAAATTAAGACTTGACATGAAAATATCTCTAGGAATAAATGTACTTGTTTCTCCACTGCTGCAACCACAAGAAATTAGCCTGGCGTAAAACTAGATTGTTCATAAAACATCAAAGAGAAACAATTGACAATATTCTGCAGCATACAAACATCGGGATTTGTTTCTTGGTTGACTAAGCAAATTCTAGATGGAAAAAGGAGGAAACCTGGAGCTGTCATTTTGGATGTATGGCGGAGATAAAACCCGGATAATACCTCATCGATCCCGCCGACTAGCAAGGGTAATACCCATGAATAAGGTAAGACACAAGAAGATCGGCACATCAACCAAACATTCGTTGGGCATTAACATCACCTTCCCTAGCCGAGGCTGTATAAAAATGATTTCTAAAAGCGGCAATAAAAGATGGAGTCTTAACCAAAGAACGATGTATGTGTCCGAATTAACTATCAAGCATTTAATTACGCCAAATAATTAAATGATAAGCCTAGATGTCTACTCATCTAGCGGTAGACATAATATCTTAACAAATGAATTCAATAAGAAGAAGATTACCATTGAAATGTTCTCAATTTGAATAGTGTCCCAAGCAACTCTCGTTTCACATCATTTATATAAAGAGTTCGCAAGGTAAACTCGCTCTGCCAACAAAACCTCCGAGTCTAAAGGCTTATTTAAGAGTGCCGCAAATCCATCCGGAGACATTCTACAACACCAAAACATAATTCCGCCACAAGACTCAAAGGCACAAAAGCGACCAAGGCCATGGTGAGAAAGATCGCCCGGTTGAGGGAAACAAATAGGAAAATGAATGGAAAGGGAATGGATGGAAAATGAATGAAAATGCTCGCAGAATGAAAACCTTACTACTAAATCCTCGGTCGGTCGGGCGCGATGCTACGGAAATGAAACGCCTAAGAGCAATGATGAAGCAATCAAGAAGTCTAGAAGAGCGCACAACATTCCCCATGAGATGGCAAAGCCAAAATCGAGGACAACACACACAAAACCTACCCGGGCTTAAAGAAGCCTTCACGTCACAAAGAAATGTGCAAGATTAATCGAAAGGATAACACAATAGAACAAATGCGGACATGATTGGCGGTGGACGACAAGCTATCAATATTGCAGATTTAAATAGCCGGCGAAGCTCTACAGCTGATTAAAGGACCGCCATAGCCGAAAAGGCCCCAAAAATGCCCAAGCGGGACGTAAGAACACGGAAAAATGCAAAAAGCGAGCAAAGCCAGGGGTAAAAACGCCATAGCAAAAAGATGGAAACAGAGAGGCGATGAATTGATGGAAAGAAGCAGGAAACGGAGGAGGCAGGGAAGAAATGGAAAGGAGGAGAAATAAAATAGGGAATTGGGAGAGGGATTGCGACTCATCCTATCTCCGTTCTATTTTCTTGGCTATTTTCTAATTTTCTCGACCCTTGATTTATGAAGCTAGAGATTCAATGGTGTAGATTGATGCCACTTTAGATTTTGATGAGGTGGAAATTACACGTGGATAGGCTAGAATTTGAGGAAAGGCTGTAGGCCCGGTAGGGCTGGTGTGCTAAAAAGAAATCCTCTAGTAATATTTTCAAAGGGTCAAAAACACTAAAAGAAAAAAACAAATTCGCTCTGCACCTCCACCTTAGACCATTTTCAGGAGCATAGTCTATTTTTTTAAGGGAATCTTTGAAACGGGAGTGCTGTAACACTCTCGTTTAATTTGCAACCTTGTTGTATAGGCTAAAACAGAGAGGAAAGAGAATGAGTGGAGATCAAAACCGATGTCGTCTGATTTTATGCGGTAAGTATAGAACATTAGAATCCACATAATAGCTTAGGAAACTAAGTTCATTCCTTAGAAAGTGTATTGCAAAATTATGGGAGTACTTAACTCTTCCTTGCTTCTACATCCCCGAGGGCCAGCTTGCCAAAAATCATGCCTTATCCACATGCATTCTAATGCCTCACAAAAATGTTTGCCAATCCTACCAAATACAACAGAGGAAATTCGACCTAAAGTCACCTGTTAGGCTAACCTAGATTTCGTTCTCATCAACGGCCCTGATATCACTTACTCCAAGCACTTGTTTACAGATTTTTCGCGCTTCAAACAGATCCGGCGGTCGTTCCCTATAATTGTAAGTCGCGTAATGGCGTTTGAATTCTTGCCTGCGCAGGATAATCTCTTTAATCTTGTTAACCTGTAAAGACATTTTCGCACCTCACAGCTCCGGCGGTCGTTCGTTATAATCGTAAGTCGCTTAATGGCGTCTAAATTCTTGCTTGCACAGCATATCTGCACGGTGTTCACATTTATCTTTAATCTTGCTACGCAGAGTATCGTCTGGGGATCTTTATATTGATCATCTTTGCAATTGCATTAGATTCTGCCCTATTATGCTTCTATTCGACATCATTAGCGGACATTTCTAGGTGCTGCTCCTTCTAGGTGTTGCTCCTTGGCGGGCATTTGTGAAAGAGAAATTGCTCGTCTGAACGTTGATGCTGGTTTGTTGGTTTGAGGTTTCTACGTATTTGCATCAATTATTGGCTTTGTGGGTTCTATTTACCGAATGAAGGGTAAAATTATAAGGGTAGTCTGAAGATTCAATAATACGTTCTGTGAACATCTGACATGGGATCTCAGATAGAATGCAAGAGTGAGGACCATCTACACAGCAAGCCAATTGAAAATACAGAAGTCAAAATTGTGATTGACAGTGGTGCACTCAAAGCAGAGGTAGCGGAAGATGCTAAAGATCAGAGAAATGTGGATAAAGAAAATGTTGATAATGTTGACGCAGGAAGTAAGTTCACAGGCACCCACGAGAGCGTTCCAGATATGAAAGAGAATGCTGTTGCAGTATCGGATCTGGTAAAGAAGCAGCGCCGTGCAGAACGTTTTGGTGTTGAGCTGCAAGTTTCAGAGGATGAAAAGAGGAAATCACGGGCTTCAAGGTAATTCTAAACTGTGCATGTGTATATACATTTTTTTTGTGGAGATAAAGCTAACAGACTTCATATGCATACATTCATAACATAGAAGAACTGAAACAAGATCAAACTCCGTGGGTTTTGGATATAGATTCCAGATTTTTGGTCAGTTTTATCTGAATTGACTGATGATCCATCACTGTAGTGAGATAATCCTGAATTTTAGTCAGCATTTCATAGTTAGTGGTGCATGGATAATCTAAGCTTTGCTATGTTAATTGTTATTTACTTTTTATGGTTTAAGAGAGCTTATTTGGCCGTATGTATTTTTCAGTCTATTAAGTTGGCACTTTTGTTTGCAAAGTCATTGCTCTTTACTCAATGATATGAATGTGCTATGCAGTTTATTTCTAGGCATATTCCTCTTAATATTTGCCAAACTTAGCAACGTATTAACTATTGAAGCTGTCTGCTTGCCATTCTTTGCTATTCCTTCTTGATTTTGTTCCATGCTGCAAATAAGAGTGGTGGTGTTGGTAACCTACTCAGGTTCCAGAACAATGCTAGCAGGCGTAGCTCTATTCAGATGCAGGTTCCATGTACTGAGGAGGAGGCTGAGAAGAGAAAGGCACGAGCACTAAGGTAACAACCTTTATGTCCAATCTGTATCTTGTTTAATTCTTTTATAGTGTCTTACTTGGCAGAGGATTACTTCACATATCCATTTCAGACTATATCCTGACCGAGTTAGATCTTCTAGGTTTGGCATGGGAGATGTGAATGTAGCCTTGTCAAGTGATGAGGCCGCAAAGAAAAAAGCACGATTAACGAGATTTGGAAGTGATAAGGCAGATAAGGAGATCAGCCAGCCAAATGGCATGCAGAACAGCCTAAACAGGTAAAACAATAGTCTTTACTTAGAACATTCAGTTTTAGAAGGCTTAGTTGGCCATTTTGTTCCAGGAATACAATAGCAGAAGTTCTTGATGGGGATAAAGGTCAAAAGATGGACACTGAGGAAGTCGAGACTGTAGCATCTGTCTAACTGTTTCTTATTTTTTTGCTGTCTGATGGGGTGGCATGTATCTTTGGCTAAGTCTATCTGCCTTTTACTCTCTTTCTCTCTCTCTCTCTCTTTTTTCCCCCTAATTGAATCATCTGTGAGTGGATACAATGTAGGAACAATAGCTAGATAGGCTCACTGATTTTTGCTGTTGGTTCTGTGGCTTTTTGCTATTTGGCTGTAAGCTTTGCAGAGTTCACCTATCAGGATCTGCAAAATTCTCATCAGGACCTGTCATGTTTTCTCAAGAACAAATGCTCCACAAATGCTGAGAGGGCATTGGCATAGATCTCAATTCTAGCCTCCAATGGATTTCAACACCTTCTATGAACATTGGGAATCTCATTTGAAGTTATTGGTGCATTAAATTCTCCTCTATTAAACTATTGCGATGAGAGGAATATCAATTTGACCAGGGTGCATGCTGCATTTTTTCTAAGCTGGTTGTTAACAGCTGCAGCCCAATCAATTGATCAAAAGCAACTCTATTGTTTATATTCTGTACTTCGGTAAAGCTATAAGCTAGTTGTTAACAGCCGCAGCCTAATCAATTGATCAAAAGCAACTCTATTGTTTATATTCTGTACTTCGGTAAAGCTATTGAGAAGCTTCAAAGGCCTTATATTTCTACCCTTTAACAATATTTCTTAGCAATTGGCGTAATGAATTCATGATATAGAATGCTGTTCATATGCCCCAACATTTCCATGCAAGGAAACCTTTAGTACCTGTTGTCAACAATATAAAAACAGGGTCGCATAGATTCCCTGGCGTGCATTCTGTTGTTGACACGTGTTAGCCCCCTACAATCCGGAATGTCAGCCCCCTACAATCCGGAATGGAAGTTGGGTCTTCCAATTTTGGATGACTGGCTGATCAGGTAACGTTGTTTTTTTCAATCAATGTTTTTTAACAAAATTAACAAATGCAGCAACTCAAACACTGCAAACTGGATTTAAAACTGGGTCGCTGCATTACAGTTAAACAGTACAACAGAGTTTGGAACTGGATTTTAGACTCAGATCACTGCCATACACTAAACACTTAACAACAGAAAGTTTAGACCTGCAAACGCTGCTATGAATCCACAACAAAAAGAAATAGATAGATTTCTTCACATTATTCGCTCCTGAATCACTCCCGCATAGAGTTCTCGGAATACATCCCCTCTGAGCTTCTGCGTCTGCTTGAAGTTAGCTCTGAAAGGCTACCGCTCGAGCGCAACGACAAAAACAGAGGATAAAACAACCCCAAAGTCAAGAAAACCCCCTAACCTAAGCGCCTCCATCGCCGCAAATAGAGCCCACATAGCCAAAAAATAGATAAAAAACAAAGATTAGGATGCACAGGCCACCTCTTTGTGCCTCAACGGAGCAAAGAAAGGGGGGCAAATTTTGCTCCCCTGTTTCTATATTGATGGGGAAAAGAAATGGGTTCCCCTTTTCCGGTTCAGTCGGTGACCCGCTCTCCGCTGTCACCGGTCGCGGGACCCCACCGGCTGAACCGAAAAAGGGGACCCCATTTCCTTTCCCCATACATTTATTGTAGTTATAACGCCACCCAAGCAGAGGACAAGCACTAAGACGGTGGCTTATCCAGTTTAGTGTAGTGGTCTTGGTATCTAAGGAAATAGGAAAATTTACCAAAAATAACATTAAATGTTGACTTAATTCCTAAAAAGCCCTTTGTATTTTTTAAATTCCCAAAATGCCCTTAATTCTTAAGTATTTTTTTCAAATAGCCCTTGTATTTTATAAATTACAAAAAATCATGTTTTCACAGTAGATGATCATTCTTTACACAGAGAAGTGTTTTTTACAGATCACAACAATCTGGAAAATAAATTTTGGTACATCACATTAAGACAAAGCATGCAATGGAAATATCAAATAGGATTTCTGCAACTGCGTTCATTATGGCCACCATCAACACAATGTGTGCACTTGTATATACGCTTTTCTCTATCCCTGTCTTCTATCCTATCTTGTTTCCTTTTAGGCCTGCCAGGTGGATGACGTGTTGTAGAAGGTAGCATTTCATTATCTTCAACGTTCAATATAAAAGTAGTTGTCGTACTGCTTAACTGCCATGTGGGGCTTCTTGTCAGAGTCGTAGCTCAGGCAACATTCTATCACACAGGCCTCATGAAGTTCTTGGAGCTTGTTCTTCTGCTTCTTGAAGTCCTTTCCATACGTTTGTTTGAACTCAACATATTCTCTGTGCATGAAGCGGATCTTGTCTATAAGGCTCATCTTCAATCTGAAGTCATTGTCAAGGTTGTGGCTCACTACAATGACTTTTGCCTCTTCGTCTGTCAACCCTACGTAAATATGGGCCTCCACACTCTTCCAAACCTCGTTTCTGCTTTCTTCTTTGGATAACTCTTTCCTTGCCCTGTAGCTGTGAGTGCCACCGAGAACATAATATGTATAGTCCTTGAAGTCTGCCATCCTATAGTGCCTTAGCTCCTGGACTTGCATTCTGTCCACCATCACAACAAGAGGCGACACATGCCCATGTGGATTTCGTCGCACTCTCTGCTTTAGTATGCGCAGCGTACAACTTCCTAACCTGAGCACCCGCATCCCGTCTTCATTTTTTGGCCGCCGCTTAATCGTGCTGTCGGAGGGTTTCAAACTATGTCTGCACCAACTGCCTTCTGAAGTGCTTCTGCAGACTCTTCGATGGTCAAGGCTTTTGTGGACCTTGACTTCTTTACAGTCTGCGACTTCACTTTATCTTCCCTTTCACCACCACCACCACCACCACCACCACCACCACCACCACCACCTCCTCCTCCTCCTCCTCCTCCTCCTCGGCTCGCTCTCTTTCTTCGCATCCTCCTTAATACGAGGGTACCACGAGCCTTTCACTATAACACTTTAGTTACACAGAGTAACTGAAGCCAAGATGTCTACAATGTCCTGTAGTTAAGAGTATTTGGTCAGTCCGCTGACGGTATAAATTTATACAGAACAGACGTTACGAACAAAAAAATAGTTTACACTTACGTAGCAAAGTTTGTTATTTTTTGAGATGTACTCATATACATCTTTTGGCTTGCACATGCTAATTCGAAACATTTGGCTGTTCATGTAATACTCCACATGACCATCGTTTTCTGTGACAGTCAAGCTGACCATCTCTCTGGCAGGATAGTAATCGTCAGCCTTGAACTTCCCCCTTCCTGTCTTGTTACATAGGTACAGGTATGCATCAGTGGGAGCAAACACTGGTACCATAGACCTAGCTGAAGTAAAGGTGCTTGCATATGACTTTATTCTAACTGCTGCTAACAAGTTACGTGCAGTGACTCAAACTTTCATTAGAGGAAAAATGAGATCACATTTTGTCCCATTAAGGGATGCTTAAAATGCCATGTCAGCTTTTTAAACTGTCCAATAAGAGAAGAGCTCCAGTATATCTCATTCCAGTATTATGTGGCAGCCTGTAATTAATGCACCTGCAACTAACTTCTGTAGTATCATTTTTTCATTATAACTTTTGATCCAGAACTCCGATTCAAAAACTTTTTGTAGCAATGGGTTCGTCTTCACAAGATCTATCTAGTGATAACCCATTCATATATCTTTTACGATATAAATATATAAGAAATAAGCAAAAAATCATATTTTTATAAGGTAAACGCATATGACCATATTGAAATAGATCATAACCATATATCATTGGAAAGATCTTTTTATTCTGCATCTAATGCAACAAACGCCGCAACATTTTGACAAGTGGATCAAAAGTTATGGGGGGAAAACGACAGCAATGAAGTTATTGGTGCTGCATTAATTGCAGTTAATAGAGGGTAGCCATTCCATTGGAGGATTCTTATGGGGATGAAATGAGATCTCAAATTTCCTCTAATGAATAAGGTCGGCATGTGGATTAGATAAAGCACCCAAAAAATTTGTCAAAAAAGATGATGACGAAGACTCACTGGTAGACAGTGACGAAGAAGATCGTTCGAGCATCCAATTTTGGGAGTGAGGGTGAGGGTGAGGGTGAGGATGAAAGCTCTAATGATCAAGGACTGAACGAGTCATAGGATGACATGCATCCTGATATTGCTACAAAATGTAAGTTCGTCCGATAAGACAAACGTGTAAACAAGAGAAAGTACGGGTTATGAGGCTATGTCAAAGTGTGCTATATTTTTGATAATTTTGTTCATAATTTTGTAAAAATTCAGAAGCTTTGAATACAACACTTCTTTATCACTCTATGTTTTTTCATTGCCTATTTTTTTTAGTCTTCAAATAAGTAACCATTTCTTATTCAAAGCTAGGGGGCTGAAAAGGGCTATTAAATATTTTTTGCATGGAAGCTATATTCAATCAAACCCTCAAAAAGGGTACCTAAATTACCCAAGTTGTCACAATTGTCACGAACAGACCTTCAAAATGGACCTTTTTTAGGGAATTTTAGGGAATCTTTCAAAGATTCTTTTTGAAGTGCGTTTGGAACAAATAAGTGCGTTTCAATTTAAACTTTGTTAATTTACCATTGACCTTATTAAGTTCATAAAATCAACAGAACTTTCATAACCTAGGACTAGGATGTCTAATCATGAATTATTGTACTAGTTTAGTTGCCTTATGGATCTGACGGAGACTCACTTTACACGCAAGAGTCGATAAGGTAAGTATCTCACCTAAAAATAGCATTGGCATCCTACAATAGTTTAAAGCAAATCATTTATAACGTCTAGGTAAACCATTTATAATGTGGAGACAGGAGTGTATACACCAAAAGAGAAAAAAAGAATGGAAAATTTGTAATAACACCTACATATTTGGAGGTATTTATCAAAATACTGCTAATTGTTCAGAAATTACCAGCGGGATTCCTCATTGCATGCAACTATTGCTGATTGTTGCTACCATGGACTGGAGAAGGGTATTTTGATAATTTTTGAGAAATTAGAGGTATTTTGATAAATACCCCAAAATATATATAGGAGGTACTTTTACAATTTTCCCAAAAAGAAATTGTTAACATACAAATGATGTTATGCCTTGGAACCACTGCCAATGCTGAGAATAAAAAAAACGATTCACGCCAAAATTTCTTGATCGAGCAAGATTTCACCAAAAAAACCAGACACGTGTCCTAAAAATAGCACTGATCGACAATACTTGCACTGTTAAAACCACAATACGAAAATTCTCGGACTGCAATGATTGTGCTGTCAAAGTTGCACTGCCAATAACGATTCACGACCAAATTTCTTGGTCGAGCAAGACCACACCAAAAAGCAAACACCATGTCCTAAAAATAGCACTGATCGACAAAACTTGCACTTGTACGAAATTTCTCAGACTGCAATGATTGTGTTGTCAAAGTTGCATTTTCAATCAGCATATGGTATCACACTTCCATCTACAACACTATGAATTCAGGCAGAAACATAGCCATATAATATAAGGGGAAACTAAAAAATACCAAATGAAGCCGTGCCAAGATAGAACCAAGGAGCAGCACATCCATCCAGAATAGGCATGAAATGGAACACTGAATTATGATTGGATTCTCCAATCACAAAAATAGTTATTAACTTCAGTTACCACAAATCAATCTGACTTGCATTTGGTAAAGAAGACCAATTTTACAGTAACAAAAATTAATTATGCATCATGACAAGTAGGCAAAATGACACCACATCATGTCAAATAAGGTCTGCTTAGTCTCCATGCAATGTACTCTCATCTTGCCTTCAACTCCAATTCGAACTCTCGCAACTTTTCTTGAAACAATGGTAGGAATGCTTTTAAGGCTTCAGAAATGTGACTTTTATCGCTCTCAAGCACATCCTCGTCCTTGCTCAATTCAACTTCCATCTGTATATGAAGTATGAGATGCTAATACCAAATTTATGAGCTTAATTCAAAATATGGTACCTGTAAATCATCTAATTCCCCAAAAGAAGCATCTGGCAACCTCAGGGTACCTTGTACCTTTTTTGACTCTTCTGCCAATAGTTCTCCTGTGCAGCAAATAAATATTTAGAGCAAACTGTGCACAATAAAGGGATCATTATACACTTTTTACCTTCAAACTTTACACTAATGTCGAATGAATATCCTACACGCTTCTTATTCCGTACGGTTACCATTGTTGCCTGAAATAAAACTTCATACTTGCTCAAGTTCCACACAGAATTTAAGAAACATAAGCTAACCTAAACATCATGAAATCAAACAAACAGTGAACAGATAGATTTAAAATAAAGGGGCAAGGTGATTCAATACGTACGTCCCCCTTGCAGCTGGAAACCTTGGTCACAAAAGCAGATCCTTCTGAAAATTTAATAGAACCAACAGACCCAAGAAGTTCCTGTCACATGCAAGCCAAAAAACACTTGTCACGAATAGATAGAATAATCTTTCTGGTTACCAGTTCTGCCATTCAGTTATACAATGAATGTCTGGATGCTGATTTGAAGACCACACAGTTTATAGACACTTATAATTCTGCAGTGGCAGTCACATCCCATTGGTTGGACAATTGACAGTGATGCCCCATATGCAGATGATGAGGAAGACATTGTAGCGCACAAAGATGAACATGTGGAAAATAGAATGCGAGGATGAGAGTGCAGATGAAGATGGGAATGATACACACTCAAATCCTGCCCACGTCAAACTGAGTCGTTTCCTATGCTGCGGCAAAGTTCAAACTGTTTTATGCAACATATTTTCCTAATTCTTCAATGCAAGTCTAGGATGTGGCTTTTACTGCTTAAATTACAAGCTCTCATTCAGTTATACAATGGACGTGTGGATGCTAATTTGAGGTTATAATTCTACTTTGAGAGTCATATCCCATCGATTGGAAAGTTATAGTAGTGCCTTAGATGATGAAGACATCGCGGGGAGGAAGAGGAACATGAAGAAAATGATGTGAGTGATGCTGAAGATGGGGACACTGAAATCCTGCCCACATTAACTGACTTGCGTTTCATATGCTGCAGCAAAGTTAAAAATGCTTTATGCAACATATTTTCCTCTTCAAAGCAATTTCATAATCCATTGAAGTGATTTTAGTGCTTGAGTAACATGCCATTCAGTTATACAATAAATGTCTGGATGCTGATTGAGGACCACACGGTCTAGAGCCACTTATAATTCTGCAGTGGCAGTCACATCCCATCAATTGGATAGTGACAGTAGTGCTGCATATGCGGATGCTGATGAAGACATCATGGACGAGGAAGAGGAACATGAGGAAAATAGATGTGAGGGTGCGAGTGAAGCTAAGATGGTGACACTGAAATCCTGCCCACATCAAGCTGACCGAGTTTCATATGCTGCAGGATATTGAACTTATGCAGCATATTTTCCTTATTCCTCACTGCAACTACAGAATCAACTGAACGTAGTCTTCAATTTAGTTTTCATACTTAAGTTATGCTGTCAGCTAAAACTTATTTCTACGACTCACTGTATCTTAAGTGAGTAATTAAATCGTATAGAAACTGTAACTACTTGGATCTTGCCGTACAGCATGTTGTCAGCTACAAGTTATTTCTATGAGTATCTTGAGTGAGCTTTTGTAAATCAAATCGAAACTGTTGGTTACTTGAATCTTGCCGTACAGTTTCTAATATATTTCCACCATGTGCCAACTGAATCTTGCTAGTCAGCATGAATTAGTTTTGTCTGTACGAACTATTACGCAACCTATACTGCACATAATTAAAATATAGAATAGCAGGTGTTCAAATACAGATCAATACCTTTACTCTCTTTAGTGCCCATGCATTCAGACTCCTTTCCTCCCATGTTCCAGCCTAAAAACCAACAAACCAATACTTACTACTTAATAGAGACAAATGCTTGCTAACGAGCATTAATACTGGAGGCATTTCTGCAAGTCCTATACAAAATAACAACTAACCTACAATAACAGTAACTCAGCTCCTTCAAGTCCACTAATAAAATATGGCAAACCTGATTCCATGCTGAGCCAAGATGGGTTTGTTGTTGCGCATTGGCTGCAAGGTCATCGTTTGAGATCTTACGAGGAATTGGAGCTGGAGCTGCCTCCTGAGTATCCTGCCTTACCCAGTACCTGTAAGAAGAATCCTTCCGTTGAAGCTCCTTTTCGGGCTCCGCACACTCCATGACTGATCTGGATTCTGGATAACAGACGAGGAATTAAGGAAGCTGCTGAATCATCGCACCTTGTTCAATTTCATAAATTAGGTCAAGAGAAAACGGTCGTTTTTCCCCTTCAAATTCTGCCCACAATGCAAGTCGCCGTAGCAAACCTCAAAGCAGAGAAGAAAAAATCTGGAGAAGAAACGAACACAATGGAACAGAATGGAGGATTGACTAAGAACCGAAGAGGAGAAAACGCAGCCTTCTTAAATGGGAAAATAGATGCCCACGTGGCAATCCAGATCCTTCCATCGGATCGGAAGTCATACCCGGTGGCCCAAAAATGTGTGTGAACTCTTTTGGTTCTAGACAGCTCTCCAATTTAGATTGTGCATTACCTAACTAGCAAAAATGCAATTTTGATTTATATTAGAGGATTGATAAGAACAAACTTGGTGGGGGAATTTTTTTAAGCATAAAAGTCAAATTTCCTGCTGGATCTAGCCAGCCTACCACCTCTATGCTCCCACTCAATTCCTGCCGGAAGTAATCAGAGAAATCACTATTTTTAGCAGCCCTAGTGTGAATTTTCAGATTTACACGTACAAGGGTTTCGGGGAATTTCCTGAACCAAGAGAACAAACCTCCAATTTGCCAATTTTACATTATTTTTTATAAAATTTCGACCAAGGCTTTCCGGAATCTACTTTATCATATCGAATTTTAACAATTTTAATCAGAAATTCTGTGGAGGAACCCCTTAAAAATGACCCTTGTTCTAGATATTAGATATGTTAACTCTTTTGCTTCTAGATATTAGATGTGAAAAATCATAAAAACCCAATGAACATGCCCATTGGGTAAGGGCACATATTTGAGACATAGCAAGTTGAAGATTTGGTCGAGCTTCTTAGGGCCAAAGGCTAGTAACTTTTGAGTTCATATATGACTCTTCTTACCAAACCGAAACCTACCAAGCAATAACATGTGATATCTTGTGTCTATTTTTTGGCGTGAAAAATGGACCAAATATATGCTAGGGCTACACGCCCAAGAGCACATGTGATATTTCGTGTTGGTTTTTTAATATGGAAAATGGACCAAATATGGCTTTCAGGGCCTTGGACTTCCAAGTCGTAGAATCTAGGGCCAAGCAGATATTGGCATATCAACTTAGGGCCTTGGACTTCCAAATCGTAGAATCTAGGGCCAAGCGGATATATGCTAACTTAGGCAGAAATACATACATAAGAATCATTTGTTTATACGAGAATCACATCCAAGCCCAAGTCCTTCCATCTCTAGGACAAGTCCTAATCTCCATGAGACCTCCCACTACACACATTTGGGTGCCCAAGTTGCAAAAGTTGGAGCGCATATGTAATTCTTGAACATTAGTTGGCAGTTGCTATTATAAAAATCTATGTCTCCAATAACAGCGAGCAAGAGAAATCAAAGTTCTTCAGCTCCTTGCAAATTGAGGTAAGAAAATTACCTCTTTTCTTCATCTATCTAGAAATTCTTAACTATAATGGATAACATGGGTGCTTTCAGGCTTGAAATTGAGAAATGGATATTGTCAAATCAGTTCATTTTGCGAAAAGTTCCTGTATAATACTCTTGGAATGCTTTTGATTATCTGCTTCTAGATTATATGGAGAAATGAGAAGAAGCCAAAAGTGAATAATAGACCCTTCTCTGCCACATCCCGCGCTTAGTGCGATAGGGAGGGGGGATTTCTTTTTTTCCATTTTTTTTCTTTTTTTTTCAAAAAGAATATTTTTTCTTTTCGTATTTTACCTTGTCGCGCTAAGAACGAGATGTGGCAGAGAACGGTCTATTATTCTTGTCATATGACATCCAATTGGACTCAGTATATTGATCTGAAATGTTAAAATCTTCATTTTTTTACAACATGAATCTGAAAGGCTATTCTTGCCATGTGGCATCCAATTTGTACAATGAAAATTTAAGATCTTGCATTAACCCTCGCAAGAGATGTGGCAAAGAAGAGTATGCTATCCTTGCCATGCCACCTCCAATTGGACATAGACCTTGAATTGGACCTAGTATATTGGTCTGAAATGTTAGAATCTTAATTTCTATACAACTAAAGTTCATGTAAATAGACCATTTTTATACTATATATCTGCAGAATTTTCATAAAATTAATCCATATTTTATGTTCATATTTTAATGTTTTGATCGATCTTAAACCAGATTCTTTAAAAACTGAAGCCTTAAAATCCTATCCTTTACCCAAAAGAACCATAAAATCATGTGTGAAAGATGCATTTTTATACCATTTTCAAATAAATGAAATGTGGAATAATTTCCAATTAACGAAATCGTGGTTCATCACCTTTACTTCGTAGTTCAGCTTGTTGTGCATCTTAAAGCTCAAGAGCTTTTCTAGAATAATCATGTTGGACATAGATTGATATGCGACTTAAATGTCAAGAGCTTTGTGAATCATGATGGCCATAGCTTGTTGTGCAATAAATCGCAAGATCTTGGAGAAAAGGAAAATGTCCTTTTCTAACATATTGTTTTTAAGTAACGAGTAAGTAAGTAAGTAAGTAAGTAAGTAAGTAATTGAGTGAATTTTATTGAGGTTCGACCCAACGGGTTACATAACATGAATGTTGTCCAAGATTTGAGCATTGCTTTAAACACCAGCTAGATAACAAACGTTTGATTTAGCGATTATTTAAGCAATCACAAAAGGTAGCGGATGCGATGGAAAGACCAGTGTATCAGGAAGTATCAGGAAAAAAATCATTTACCAATCTTATGACACATGCTCCGAGCCGGTACCATCTATTGTTTTATGCGGTGACTTGTTTTCTTTGTTCCTCCATGCATGGCCTTCTAGTATTTGCTCTATGGCTATTGTTGTCTCTTGTCCCTTTATGTACTTTCTGATTCCATTCTACTCCTTCCAATTCCATTCTTATTTTGTTATACGCTGGGCATCTGTTCCAGACATGCCCCTCATCTTCTATTTCTTGCAAACCTAATGCGCATAATCTTTTCTCTCTCAATTACTGCTCTCCGCCATCTCCCTCTTTCTATCCATAGCTTATGGAATGGTTTTATTCAACATGAAATGAACCATCATTCCTGAGAAAGAGATGCCTTCTTTGGCTTTGGCCACGTTTGACTCCTGTCTCTCCTATGTATACTATGTTCTCTCTCTCAGTTCTCATCAGTGTCTCTTTGAGCTGGATCTTTGATTCTTGATGTCATAAAGCATAGCTTCACGACTGGACACACCAATTGCACTTATTCAAGATGTTGGTGGAGCCATTTTTCTATATGGAGTGGAAGTGTGGGGACCAATAATATCGCTTACTACTTGGGATGACTTGGAATGGGTAGAAAAAGCCTTTCTGACCCGAGCACTTGGAGTCAAGTCCACAATCCCTTATCAAATAATTCTGCAGGAGACCGAGTTTCTACCCTCTTCAAAGAGCTGCTCTGGTGCGTCACGTCCTATATTGCCAGAAAGTGGTAAGCATGGGGGACTCACGCCTTCAAAACCTCCCCTACACAATGCTCATGGGCCCACAATGCCTTAAAGCCTATTGGGCGGAGGAGCGAACCGCCTGGTTTACCAGATGGAATGTACAGGAACAATGGTGCATACAGGTGCATAACAATGGGGATCACATCACAAAGTAAACATATGGCAGCGCTTTATGATGATCCCTTAAGGCATTATAGACAAGTTGGCACTTGTTGGTGTAAACAATGCAAAGGGATTAAGACAAAACTATATTTTACAAAATAGTTTAAAGCATGGTTGGAGGGGGAAGGCAACACCACCAAGCGACGAGGAACGCCGTTTTGGAAGTGAAGTTGAGGAAGGAGGGAAGGACCGCGGAGGCCAAACTAGCCTATGAGGAGATACTATTTATTTATATGAATTGAAATAATTGTGTTTAAGATCTTTTCAGCTTACTTTGAGTAACATCATTTTCAGTACATTGAGTTGATCCGTAAACATCCAAATCTGGAAATCTGATAGTTGAATGGATTGAAGACACATGATTGGCACAAAGTTTTACAGATTTATTAGTTGATCTTGTTACCATTATGGACTTGGTTTTTTATAATGGAAACTAATGTTCCATTTATATATGCAACATCTTCTTCTTATGCTATTGAAATTTGTCTTATACCTTCCAAACGTACTATTATCTACAGACTTGGCAAATTCTCTCGATGAATTTCATCAAAAGAAATTAATCTGGAAGATATTTCTGCAATGGAAGTCAAATTCTAGAGACTTTGTATATGCTTGAGAGTTGGAGATAGAGTCAATGATAGCATAGTCTAGAGATAGCGTACAAACAAGAGTGAGATTACATGTAGCATGAATAGTAGAATGAATAGTAGAGTCCATGCTACTCTATGAGTCAACGATACGTAGCGCCAGACATAGGGTTAGATATAGAGTCAATAATAGGATCAAACATAGAGTGAGTAAGTAGGGTCAAAATAAGAACCAGCAATAGTGTCAGACATAGAGTCACTATAGAGTCAGAATAAAGCACAACATTAAAGTCAGACATAGAGTCACCCACATTAGAGTTAGGGCAAGTGAATGATCAACTCAAAATTCATCTGTTGCTGAAGATCTAAAGATCCTTATAAAAGAAACAGAGAAGCTAACTATAGAAACAGCATAATTTCAGCACGTAATTCGTCCACTAATCATGGCACCAAGTAGGTGAACCATTTTTGGATGACAGCAAATTCAGTTGTTCAACACCCCTTCTTGCTGTAGCCTAAAGAGATTTTGCTCACTTGGTTAACATCATCTGCTGCTTGAGCAGAACCCTTGGAAAAATGTGAAGTTGCTCTTGATGGAACTTGAATTTGGCTATTGGTAAAGGCTTGGTGAAGATGTCAGTAGGCATAGTTTGAGTACTGCAACAGGGCATGATGATGCTTCTCTCTTGCACTTTTTCACAAATGAAGTGAAAGCGAACTTTGATGTGCTTAGGCTGACCATGGAATTTAGAGCCTTCGGGTAGAGCTATAGCACTCTGATTGTCGCAATACAAAGAACAGGCACCTCCTGCTAAACGTTAAGATCCCTGAGTAATTTTATGAAGCCATTCAACTTCTTTGGTTGTTTCAACTGCTGAAATGTACTTTACTTTCGTTGTAAGTCTAGACCTCCTGGTTTGGGGCTGACATTTAGAATAAGATGTCATTTGTAAATCAGCCCCATATGCTAGCTGGTAAGGGCTGCGCACTGACATCCTATTTCTTAGATAATGGTACTGTTGTGGAAGAAGAAATGATAGCCTGATGTAGACTTAGTCAAATTCTGATCCCTTACATAATCTGCATCAGTAGAACCTACAAAAATATCTTGGGGAGTGGAGGAAAGTTGGCCAAAGAGAAGATCATAATTGCTCGTGGTCATAAGATATCTGAGAACTCGCTTTAAAGCATGCCAATAGGCCAATTCTAGATTTGCCATAAACCTGCTCAGAAAACTTACAAACCCCAAGTCTGGTCAGTTACAGACCATGAGAAAGTTTAAACATCCCAATACACATTTTGAAAAGGAATTGAAGCCAATACCTGAATTTTATCATCAGTGTTTTTATGTATTCTAGCAGATGTGATCAGTTTACTAGATCTAAAATCTTGAAATTCAAGTGGCCAAGAAACATTCAATTTCGTTTTCTGATGGAGGGTTTGTCGATGGATAGCTACTAATTTTTACTTGTAAAAAAGCATAATGACCTAGAGGCATCTCCACCATCTTTCAGATCATATTTTAGGGCTGGGATGTGGTTTGGTTGGTATTCATTGGATTCAGATTTATGGCAAGCTAGGAGATTGCACTGTCTTAATAATGGAAATATTCGTCTTCAAGCATAAGATTTGGATATTTATTTGTCTACTATCCTTTCTCTATTTCCTCTAGATTTTGGTTCAAGTTTTACTCTTCTAGTTTGCAAAGGATACTAGATATATTTCTTTGGTCTTAAACCATATGTGATCATTAAGGGTAACAGAAGTTGCTACAGCTGGGCTAGTAAATGGACGAGTTGATGGAAATTATGGAGAGGCCTATAGTAATTGGTTTTAGCAATACACGATGTTTTTTCCTTGTAGTATGTTGAAGCCAAAAATGTTGAATGACTCCATCTACAATACTTAACTCGTCCATTCATTCTATTTTATATTAGTAGTCTCTTAATTTTCCCTGGATCTTCTAGGTTCTTCCTAGATATTCAGGGTTTTTTATGTGCTAGAATTTTCCCAATATGATTCATATGGAATCAAGTATGTGTTGTAATTTTACATTATATGAATACAAAATATGTCTTGTCTTCAAAAAAAAGAAAGAAAAAAAAAGCGTTATTTGTGGCAGGACAATGAGTCGTAGAAAGACAAAGCCCAACCTCTATGGAGTAGAGACCCATAATCTGCCATGGAAAATTATGAAGAATGTCAAGACTATGTTATTTTTTAGCAAGCCAGAGAAGATGACGAGGCCGATCATGGTGATGCGTAAGCCAAGGCAGCTTTTGATCTCATGGGCATGGAGAATTTTTCAGATAGGCATTTTTTGAACTGAAACAAGGCTGAGAGTGAGTTGCTTACGATGATTGCATCATCAATGTTTAAGGCAAGCAGAATGAAAAAGGTGGAAGTACCTGAACACATAAGTTTGTATCAACAAGGCCACTGGTAAAGCCAAGGTCAAGTAAGAAAGAGTGCATTTTTGCACATCATGCTTTGGGCGCTTGTTTCAAGCCATAGAGAGCTTTATGCAGACGACATACCAAATGTTCCCTACCAGATTGTGTATAACCTTTAGGATGCTAAAGGTAAACTTCTCCTGCAAATCGCCATAAAGAAATGTTGCTTGAGCATCCATCCAGTAGACTTCAGTGTCATAGAGTGCAACCAAAGCTAGAAGGATTCCTATGGATGCCATTTTCATAATTGAAGAGCTTGACCAGAGTTAATACATAAATGCTACATAGATGCTATATTCAAAGATGTACATGAAGGAACTGCAACTTTTAAATCTTCATACGACTGATACAGATAATTAATAAGAACATAAAAGACTTTTAACTTTTCTGACAGTGTAGAGAATACTAACACAACCTGTGTGCCAAATGATGAGTCTAGCAATCCATTGGTTTCAAGTGGGGTGAAAATAATCTTCAGTATTATGTGAGGTTAAAAGAACCATTGAGCATAAGAACCTAGTATTATGTGAGGTTAAGAGAACCATTGAGAATAAGAACCTACGTGTTATCTACGAGTCCATATTATGATATGTCAGTATGTAATAATGGCATAGGCAATGGTGGAGCAAAAATATTGTCACGAACAATTGATTAAAAAGCTGTCAGAAAAGTATGTGGAATAGACCAGAAGATGGTATGGCATGACGAGGACCCAACAACGTACCAAGCAATGGATCTTAAATGGCCGAGAAGGTGTGCAAATGTATAGGAATGAGACAGTATGGTTTTGCATAGGGGGCTATGAACCTTCTTCTAGGTGTGTATGCAACAGAATGGATACTCTAGAAGCATATTGCTTTTCATATTGTTAGATCATGGACATTATGGTTCACTCGAAAGAGACATAAATCTTTCAATGTAGGCAAAGGTGTCTATAGGCTCATAAGTATTGAACGCACTCCTAGATAAGTTGAGGAAATTCAAGGGGTGCGTTTGAGGGTGATGTTTCCCTTCATATGATTGCGGGGTCTTTTTTGGCTCCCCAAATTGGGGTCCCCGGCGCGAGCAAATCGCTTAAGCGATTTTGGGCAGGAAAATCGCTTAAGCGATTTTCAAGCCTGAAAAGGGCATGCCGGAAAACCGCACCTGTACCGCACGCACGGGTCTAACGCGCACGGGTCTGGCACGCGTGGTCGGGCCGCACGGACCTGGCCGCACGGGCTTGGCGCGCCGCCAAAAAAATATAAAAAAAAAAAATTAAAATCGCTTAAGCGATTTTCAAGGATTCTCACCTTGTACGAAAAAAAAAATATAATAAAAAGGGAAAAGCGATTTTCCCTTCATTGTTTTGACGTCTTTGCACTTCCCTTTATTTTTTCGACTTGTTTCAGTTGGCGCTCAAGCGATTTTGCAAGCTTTCTTAATTTTTGAAGGTAGGAACAGTTGCAATTCTTATATTTATGGTTGCAGTAGTCGTTGGAAGTATTAGAATCGATAAAATGAGTATTAGAATCAATTACCTTTGGAAATTAATTTAGAAAACAACAGTCTCCGTGTTTGCTTAGGCAAGAAAAATCTTGCATTCATAGCTGCTTCTTGTCATAGCTGCTTCATGTTTATGGTTGCAGTAATCAATTCTAAACTCATTTTATCTATACATTATGCTTACCCGGCATATTCCCGGCATACATTAACCTACATTCTACATTCCCGGCATACATTAACCTACATTCTACATTCCAAGATACTGTGCTTCATTCTAACAAACCCTATCAAACAAGCTGCACTATGCCGGGGAGAACTTCGGGGAACTTCTGGCGGTATTACTCGGCGGATCGCTTCAACAAGACCTTTCACGCGATATTGGTTTTTGGGCTTTTTATATTGAATTCAAAATCGCAAAAGCGATTTTCATTTTTTTTTTCTTTTCTTTTTTTTACCATCGGCAAAAAATAAAGCAAGCAATTTTCAATTTTTTCGGTGGCGTACCGGTATGACACATGTCGCGTCTTTGACTTTTGAAAATCGCTTAAGCGATTTTCAATTTTTTTTTAAAAAACCACCTGGGCAGGTTTTTTTTTAAAAGCACCTGGCCAGGTGATCCCTTTTTCCGGCGACGGAGAGTGAAAATCGCTTAAGCGATTTTCACTTTCCCCTTTTGAAAATCGCTTAAGCGATTTTCGCAAATTTGAAAAATCGCTTAAGCGATTTTCCCAAAATCGCTTAAGCAATTTTGGTCCGCTCGAGACCCCGATTTCGGGAGCCAAAAAAGGCACCGATATGATTGTGTCAAAAATATGTCTTACCATAAAATGGCTTTGTAGCTATATCCCCTCTTCAAACTTGCTAAGGAGGGTATTTATATTGCTATAGGGCTTTGTAGGAGTTTATTTATAAATAAAGAATCTTTATTTAAAAAAAAAAGGAAAATAAAAAAGAAAAAAAGAAAAAGGGGCATGTGATGCCAGAAGAAGAGATTGTTTCCATCAGGCCCATTTACAGGCTTGGATCATTCTATAACTAAGGTCATTCTAAAACCTTCTTTGTCCAAGTAAAGCATAAAAGATGCTTTTAAGTGTTAGGTGTAGTCAATATATAGCGATATATTTATGTACTTTACGTTATAAAGAAAATTCTCATTTATATTCTCTATTTCAAGGGTTTATGGGTTTTGTTTTTAAGGTTGAATATGAGCCATTGATCTCCAGCATATCCAGAGCATCATACTAAATCAATGGCTAACATCTTTTTGGCAGAAAAATTCTTTGCCACTTTCTAAGGTCCCCTTCAAACCCATCGTACAGACAAAACAAATAAAAACCAAGCTTCCATCCAACTTATGGCCATCCGCAGCAAGCCCATGGGATTCGGCCCCAATCTCTGTTTAAAACACCATAGCCAGGGACATGCGCCGGGATCTACGTTTCTAAAAGGGCAGTAAATCGGAGTCAGGAGAAGGAAACAGAAGGAGAACGATTAAAAAAAGACTAAAAACAGGGGATTAAGGTGAGAAATAGAAGAAAACAGAGCAGTAGAGGGCAATTTGGAGGCAAAATCAGCCGGCTTTGGGGACAGATCAGGTGGTAATCGCCCAGACATACTATAAACCGTCCTGCCATCCTACATCCATCGCCGTGCTACCTGGGAAGCGGCTTCCTAACAAACCGAATCTGCTTGACAAGAATCTGGAGAAGAAGCCAGAATCAATCCTTTGCCACTGTTTCGCAACAACCAGGAACGAGGGATCTTCACGCCAAGCATGCCCTTCAACCGGATTTGCAAAGCCCTGGATTGTCAATCGGATTTGCAAAGCCCTGGATTGCACGCCTCTGCCATGCACGCTCCGCAAAATAGAAAGGAGCGTGACTTTTTATCCACACTGAACAAATACTTCTTCTTTTCCAATCATAGCAACCGAAGTAAAAAACACACCAAAATAGCAACGTGACCACTAAACGCAATTAAGCTGCTCAAACATGGCAAAATATACCCTTTTCCATACAATACGACATCAAAATCATAGTCCCAACCATTGCGAGAAGGCCCTCCCACAATACGAAACTAAAAACGTGGAAGTTTATGGGTGGCATAAAGAGTTTTATAGAGTTAATACATAGCAAAAACAAGAAAAGGACACAAGTTTTAAATACCAATTACATGTCATTTAAAATGAGGAATTAGGTGTAGAGGCCTTTTGGAAATCCATGTGCTATATAAATGCAGAGGCGTACATGAATAGAACTGCCACTTTAAATCTCATACGGCCCGATACAGGTAATCAATAAGAACATAAAAGATCTTTAACTTTTTTGACGGTGTAGAGAATATTATTACAACTTGAGTGCCAAATGATGGTCTAGCAAGCCATTGGTTTCAAGGGGGATGAGAATATTTTTTAAGTATTTGTGAGGTTAAAAGAACCATTCAGCATAACAACCTTGCACACAACATGTTATCTACGAGACCATACAATGAAATGTCAGGATGCAGTAATGGCAAAGGCAATGGTGGACCAAAAAAATTGTCATGAACTCTTGAAACGATTAAAAAGCTGTCAGAAAGATATGTGGAGTAGGCGAGGAGATGGGATGGCATGACGAGGACACAACAAGGGACCAAAAAACGGGTCTTAAATGCCCAAAAGATGAGCAAGGAGGATATAAGGAAAAAAACTGAGAGCATTGTTGCAGAGCCCAAAAGGAAATGGCGAGCAGAGCGGTTTTGATTTTGGTATTGGCGATGGCAGTAATGCTGGTTTCAGCATCTGCCCAATCTTCGGGGCAGTCATGCACAAACTACATAATGCTTGCAAACTGCTTCCAGGCAGCCCAGAGCAGCTCCGGCGATCCTGGCTCTACATGTTGCAGCAGTATCGCCAAATTTGCCAACTACAAAAACCGTGCCGACTGCCTTTGCCAGACCGTGCTTGCTGCCCGAAACCAAGGCATCCAGTTCAGTATTGCCAATGCTCTCTCTATTCCTAGCCGCTGCGGTTTTCACCAGCAAATCCCTGCCGGCTACAAATGTGGCGGTATGTCTTTTTTGCTTCATATATAATGTCTTTATATAATGTCTTTGTTTAGCCTATTCTATTCTATTCTATTCTATGCTAATTTTTGTTATAACATTCCTTTGTCTTTGTCTTCAGGTTACACCGTGCCTTCATGACTATCTTATCTATCTATCTATCAATAAGTATGTGCCTTCTTTGCATTGCATGTTACCACTTTGTTCATTACCACTTTGTTCATTACCACTAACAGATGCCCGGCATTACCGAGCATAAATGCGGTTCTGTTCTAGGAATTGAACCTAATTCCTTGCATTTATTCTTCCAGGTGTCCTATGGATTTCTACTTCTAGATGGTGTCCTAAGGATTCCTACGACTTTCACTTTGAGTTATGAGTTATATAGATATGGAGGTGGATAATAAAATGATATTGTCTATTCTTACAAATGAGAAAAGGTGCATTAACTTTTGATAGCGTCGTCATTTTGTATACGCGTTTTGGCATTGGACATTGGACATGATATTAAAAGAGAAGCATGAATGTATGTTTTGTGTTGACCTGCTCTGGAATTGGACATATACGTAAGAATTATTGCCTTAAGCCTATACAATATCCAATTATAAACATAGCCATGTAGAAAAATGTTCCAACATGGACCTTTGTGACAACCATAATAATCTAAAAATGTGAAGAATACATTACAATGACACATGTGGTGCCCAAAATCCACATGAACACCACACTATACCAAATGGACCAAATGAACCTACCAAATGAACTTGGCTTGTAGAGTTCATTTTGTTCATTATAATGTTCTAGGGTTATGACCAAATGAACTCACCACGCATCCGTTTGGCTTAGACAATGGGACCATGGTAGGTGGCACTAGGATGATGAGGCTAAAAAAGCAATGCCCCTAGAGTTGCCCCTCGGACCTAGACTTCCTAAGGTGGGATTATATCCTGCCTACAAAGTGTGCATGTAGGGCAAAAGTTTTGCCCAACGAATGTGTAGTGAGTTGATATAGGTCTAGTAATGCTAAAATAAGTGTTTATTTGGTCATGGGTTCAAACCTTGCCAATGTCTTTTATCTTTGGGAGTTGGTTACTAGGGTATACAATGATGATCCCCGACGTGGTAGAACTTAAAGTCTGTACGTGTCCTCCACTTGGCTACCGCAAGGCAGTGGGATAAGTTAATTAGTCTAGTATGAACCTTACTAGGGACATTTTTTTTTTAGCCTCACCATCCTAGTGCCACCTACCATGCACACTTTGTAGGCAGAATATAATCCTACCTTAGGAAGTCTATGCGCTAGGGGCAACTCTAGGGGCATTGCTTTTCAGCCTCACCATCCTAGTGCCACCTGCCATGGTCCCGTTGATTTTTTATTACTTTGTTTAAGGTCCATACTAGACTCATCTTGTACAGACTAGATAGCTTATCCCACTGCCTTGCGGCAGCGAAATGGAGGACATGTACAGGCTTTTAAGTTCTACCATGTTGGGGATCATCATTATATACCTCTAGTAACCAACATCCAAATATAAGTGACATTGGCAAGGTTTGAACCCATGATCAAATGAATATTTATTTTGACATTATTAGATCTATATCAACTCACCACATATCCATTGGACAAAACCTTTGCCGTATATACAATCCCACCTTAGGAAGTCTATGTCCCAGGTGCAACCATCCTAGTGCCATCTGCCATGGTCCTGTTGATTTTCTATTACTTTGTTTAAGGTCCATACTAGACTAATCTTGTACATACTAGCTAGCTTATCCCACTGCCTTGCGGCAGCCAAAGTGGAGGACATGTATAGGCTTTTAAGTTCTGCCACGTCGGGGATCATCTTCGTATACCCCTAGTAACCAACATCTAAATATAAGCGACATTGGCAAGGTTTAAACCCATGACCAAATGTACACATATTTTAACATTACTAGGCCTATACAAAATCACTACACATCTGTTGGGCAAAACGTTTGCCCTACATGCACACTTTGTAAGTAGGATATAATCCCACCTTAGGAAGTCTACGTCCCAGGGGCAACTCTAGGGGCATTGCTTTTCAGCCTTACCATCCTGGTGCCACCTACCATGGTCTAATCTTGTACAGACTACCTAGCTTATCCCATTGCCTTGCGGCACATGTCGGGGATCATCATCGTATACCCCTAGTAACCAACATCCAAATATAAGTGACATTGGCAAGGTTTAAACCCATGAATAAATGTACACATGTGCCAAATTATACCTTGGCTCCACATGTTGCAGCAGTATCGCCAAATTTACCAACTACAAAAACTGTGCCGACTGCCTTTGTCAGACCGTGCTTTTTGCCCGAAACCAAGGCATCCAGTTCAACATTGCCAATGCTCTCTCTATCCCTAGCCGCTGCAGTTCTATTCTATTCTATTCTATTCTATTCTATTCTATTCTATTCTATTCTATTCTATTCTATTCTATTCTATTCTATTGTATTCTATTCTATTCTATTCTAGTGTTTGTTATAACATTCCTTTGTCTTTGTCTTGAGGTTACACCGTGACTTCATGACAACTTTCTTCTCAATAATATCTATCTATCTATCTATCTATCTATCTATCTATCTATCTATCTATCTATCTATCTATCTATCTATCTATCTATCTATCTATCTATCTATCTATCTATCTATCTATCTATCTATCTATCTATCTATCAATAAGCATGTGTCTTTGCATTACATGTTATCATTTTGTTCATTATAACAAGGTGATACCACAGGATCGATTGCCCTCGTCAATAGAATTGAGACATTTGTTGAAATAAAGTTAATTTGTTGAGCTTTGAGCTAGTTGAATCACACTTTATTATTTTTTTCCTACTACATCATATGTGATGGGAAACTTGGATGAAGAAAGCGTGATTGTGCAACTCTATGCATTTCAAATAAATGTAGTATTATGTGCATGCAACATTCACATATACATTAAAACCACAATTTGAATAGCCATACTTAAGCAAAACTTTGAGAGGTTTAAGAGGTTTCATAACCGGCATATGACAACAACAGACCTTACATTCTTACCAAAGTGGAACAAGTCTAATTATAATGAACACCTTGTTTGAAGACCAAATGCCATTAATTTCTTAAGTAAAGAATTAATATAGTTATATGATGTGGCATCACATGATTAGATGAGAAAATCCAGATCAACGAACTTCATGCTACTGCAAATGTGAGGCTGGAGAAAGGGATTTCAAGTAGCAATGTTGATGCTCAAGGATTCTTTGAATTTGTCAGTGCTGTTGATGGAGAGGCTAGAATCAAGCAGAGCATCTAGGTTGGCCTTTTGTTCTGACAAAAGAGACATGCTCTCTTGCTTCAAGATCATCCTAAATCTGATCACCACAAATATGAGACAAAAGATGGCAACTATACTTTCAACAAGAATTCCCAAATTTACTTTTGAGCCCCCCAAAAGAATAGGTTTAGAGCAACCCAATCCAACAACAGTACCATACAGACCAGTGTTGGCAAAGAAAGACGCATAACTTAAACTTTTGCAGCTTCCATTGAAGGGGACCTTGCCAAAGAAACTGTTGTGACAAAAATTTGCATAGGAGAGCTCATTCAAGTTGGTGATATGAGGCATCAACCTTAAGATCTATTTGAAGTATATATAAATTGGCCTTAGAATCGGCAGTCCACCTTAAATTCTAACAATGATGTCCTTGGCATATGGAAATTTTACTAGAACTTTGTGATTTGCACATATTGAAGCGAATCAAAGTCTGTCAACATCGATACTAAAATCACAAAACAAAAACGATCATCAATTAGAATGCTAGAGTGGTACGTTGGCAGTTTCATCTATTAGATTTCCATACAGGTTGTTATTTTCTAACTTAAGTCAACTACTATTTTTGGTTGCAACCTTTACTCTTTCATAGGAAATAAATAGGTCTACTTCGCGCGTGTTCATGAAGTTATCCAAAGTTATTGCTTGAACGGTCTGTCTGTCAGACAAGGCAAAAGTATTTATAGAGGGCCATGGATTCGCAATAATGAGAGATTTGCCATATAAATGAGATACGAGTAAAAGCTTTTTTTAATTTGAAATTTGCTGGGTATGGATTTAGCCTTTGGGGATTATCAACTAGTATTTAGCCATTCTTTCTAGGAAATTATGAATGGTTATCAACTGAAAAATAACTATAGCAAATGGTTGTCAACTGAAAAGTATAAATATAGCCATTCTTCGGGACTCTATTCTTATCTAATTTGCTCATTGCATAGGGGCAGAGTTTACAGGTTCCATTTCTAGAAAACATGTAGCAGCACATTTCCCTCGCTCTAAATCAGCATGGACAAAGCAAAGCTATCCATGATGTTGCATCAGGTTGAAATGGCAGACAATTAAGGAAGGCTTCTGCCTCATCTAACCACCCTGCCCGTCCTAAAAGATCAGCAATACAGCCATAATGCTCCATGTCCATTATAATGGGTTGAGCTAGAGTTGTATTAGCGAATAAGTGACAGCATTCATCTGCCAAACCAGCATGGCTACATACATAAAGTACATGATTTAAAGTAATCTCATTAATCATCAGGCCCTCTACTATCATCTAATGAAAATATTGCAATGCCATCTTTCCATGCCCATAATAACATTAGTGCATCCCATAAAACTGAAGCTACTGCAGGCATTTCATCAAACACCCTACATGCATTCTCTAGACTTCCACACCTAGCATACATAGAAATCCAAGCACTTCGCACGGAGACATCTAATTCTAAATTGGAATGTGCAACAAGTGCATGCAACTCTTTGCCCTCAGACAAAGCAGAAATCCTGGCACATGCATCAAGGCAATAACAACAGGTTTCATCCCTTCCTGCACCAGTTGTTGAAAAAGAAGCAGAGCCTTCTTGTATTGCTCTTGTTGCATGCAACATGTCATAATAACATTCCAGGAAAGAATATTCTGCTTTGGCATCTCTTCAAAGAGCTGCATAGCCTCAGCCAACTTCTCTTGTTGTATATAAGCAGAAATTACGGCTGTCCAAGAGACGACATTCCATCTAGGCACATGTTCAAATACTTGACGGCCTCCTCAAGTCTCCCATACTACCATAAGCTGCAATTATAGCAGTCCATGAAATGACATCCTTATACGACATTTATTAAAAGAAATATACTAACTCATTAAGTTGGCAGCCCTCAACAAAGGCTGAGATCATAGCATTGTAGGATGCTACACCACATTTGGAATTTGTTGAAACAGTATACAAACCTCATTGACTTGGCCTTGCTGACCAAAAACAGCTATCATGGTACTACAGGAGACCACGCTTCTTTCAGGCATTAGTTAAAAGAGCTTAAGAGCGTTCTTGAACTGTCCCCTTTTAATAAAACCTCCAATTATAGAATTCCATGTAACGACATTTCTCACAGACAGTCTTGCAAAGAGTTTCAACGCGTCCTCAAGATGCCCATGTTCTGCATGACTAGCAATCATAGTGTTCTATGAAATTACATTACGTTGAGGCATTTGTTCGAATCACTGATCAGCTTCCTTGATATGTCCTTGTATAATGGGAGCCATAATGATGGCATTCCAGGATACCACATTCTGTTGAGGCATTTGCTTGAAAAACTTAATGGCCATCTCTAAGTTGCCTTGCCGTCCATATGCTGCAATCATTGTGTTCCAAGTTACTATATCCTGTACGGACATCTGATAAAAAAGCACCAATGCTTCTTCAAGGTGCCTATGTTGGACATAAACTGCAACTAAGATATTCCAAGAATAAATATTCCGAATGTACATCTTGTCAAATACAGCCCTTGCATTCTATAAACCTTCACACTTGCCACACATTTGTATAAACAAATTAGATAGGACCACATGCTGATCCAATCCATTTTGCATTATGTAGCGATGAATCTGTTGACCTTCGGACAAAGCCTTGGTACTAGAACAACGTTTGAGCAACATGGCAATTTGGGCACATCAATAAAGCCATTTGTTTTGAAGCCTTTTTTTCTTGATACTTCCAGTTGTTCATTCCTTGTTACAATGCTGGAGGCAGTAAGCTTTTCCCTATCCTCCACTGTTGTCAAATTCCTCCCAAGGTTTTCACTAGCTGGAAAAAGTTCTGAAGGGACCTCTATTCGTACATAAGACACGTTGAAGCTAGCTATAAGCACGCATGTCATGGCCTACTTTATAGAAATCCTAGCGATCCATCATCAAGCATCCCCGACCCACAACCCAGGTGACCGCCAGTTTAGAGGAAGGAATAGGTTTGTAGCAGTTATCGGCATATCCTAGGTATATTCTAGCATATATCTAGAATATGCCGGAAACCCACATGAGCGAGGGTTTCCCCCTAGAGGCAACCCAAAAAGTAGGGAAAACTACCAAAATGACCCTACAAGTTTGGATAATTACCAAAACGCAATATAGAACTAACTATATATAGATCGAAATAAATGGTTGATATTGAATGATAAACAAAAATTAGCCATCGACTTGAAGTTTACAAACATAGCTTGTAGCTTAATCCATAGCTAACACAATGGATTGTGAGTATTTAAATGATGCTCCTGTTATGGGATTATACAACATGTCTGCATGCATCATGTGAGATTTTCCGATCCCCAAGTTCACTTTCAGGTAATTTGTGCATTTATGAGAACAGAAAGCGGGTTTAGAAGTCTAGCTAAGGTTGGCTTTTAGCTCATCCCATGCATGTGCATTGGCACAACAATATCATATATAAGCATTCGCTAATCAAGATGAGCACACAAATTTGAATTTGTGAACTTAGCAATGACTATGCTTAGATAGACTCAAAGTATAAACCATATGGATATAACGTAATAAAGCGCGTGACATGAAGTTTTACTACTTGGCACACCATGCAAATCTAATATCACAAACTGAAGTCTGTAAATATGCAGACTTAAGTCCGAGAATCAATACTTAAGTGGCATACTCACATATGGATGGAGCAAGTCCTTAGCTTTGCTTAATGGTAAGATGACAGACTTACTAATATGTAGCATAATAACAGGAGGTTCCAGAGGGGGATTTGATATGGAAGCATAAATCACCATTTCTTGAAACTATAGATCATACCTCTAAAACAATTCAATGGGTTATTATAAGAAATATAGATTCAATAGAAAAAATAAATACGTTAGCTTGTTGGTTGCATTGGTTAAAGCATTCTAATTAGGATATTAAATTATTTTAATAGAGGTTCGAGTCTTTGAATTCTCTCTCCATTCTAGCAATTTAGATAAATCTGGCAGGCTGCTACTTCGCATCTTGGCCGTCGCATTTAGTCAGTTCTTGGGCAGACTACATCGCGGCTTGGTTCAAGATTCATATGATGTCTGTACATCGCGATTTTGGGCTTTCAAGTCAAACTACAAGGTAGTAATTCGATCTGCATATATGTGATCATGTTTTTTTTTTTTCATAAGTTGACTTGTAAGCCTGATTATCAATGGTTTTAAACAAATTAGATATTGCACATAGTGTTATTATGGTGGCCCAGAAAAAGATATTGACAGCCTACGAGTGTTCCTCCCTTGAATCAGAACTGACGGAACGCATCTGGATTCAGTATCTTCGAATTGATTCTTATCATTAGTCTCCTATTCTGGAGTAAGTACATTGTGCTCCAGACTCGTGCTCCTGTGGCATCTTTTTGTGCTTACACAGTTAGATGAGACATGTAAATTTTGTAATTTTTCTCTAAAATAAACTTTTTGGCTTTCGTCCTTCAAAAAAAAAAAAAGTTGCAAAGTGCACAAAAAATACTCATCACAAAGTTTTGCATTTTATCATCGCTCATTACATCAATGCTCTCAGAAGGCAACACAGATGTGTCAAACATCCTCCTTGCTTCTTCGTCTATAGTCACCCTGCCCTTGCGTCTTCGTCTATAGTCCTTGTTGCCATTCTATTCCTGCAACAGCTTTGAAATTATTAATTGTCAGTAATACCAATCAACTTGAACGTACTGTCTGCAAAATAGCAAATGATTAACATATCATGCTAAATAGCAGCTAACTCTTTTTAGTTTAGCACTGAACTTCATCTTCTTAGCAATCGCTGCTAATAAAAAATTGAGCCTGCAAGTGTAGCACCAAATTTGCATTGTTAACATAACCTGCTACTTAGCAAATGTTGCCTGCAAACATAGAATATTTGTGGAAGTTCATTGTGCTTGCAAAAGACCAAATCATAGCACCAAGTATCCTGAATAGTACTAATGTTAAGGGCTTAGGAATGAACTGCTACTTTTTCCAAACAATTATTAATTGTCAGTAATACCAATCAACTTGGACCTACTGTCTGCAAAATAGCAAATGATTAGCATATCATGCTAAATATCAGCTAACTCTTTTTAATTTAGCACTGAACTTCATCTTCTTAGCAACCGCTGCTAATAAAAAATTGAGCCTGCAAGTGTAGCACCAAATTTGCGTTGTTAACGTAACCTGCTACTTAGCAAATGTTGCCTGCAAACATAGAACCAAATCACTAACTCGTACACAGCACATATTAATTAGCAAGTATTGCCTACGAAATATAGTATCAATATAACCTCTTAGCATAATTTGCTAACTGGCAGTTGTTGCCTGCAAACATAATACTAACTTGTTAGCATCAACTACTGAACTTGCACGACAACCCTTTAAATTAAATTGTGCATTGATGAGAAATGAGAAGTTTTGTGCAGAGTTTAAACAATTCTATGTTAGTCTTCCAAGAGTTCACAATAGGAATTCCACGAAAAACTTTTATTCCAATATTAAATCTGCAAAATCTTGGATCAAATAGTGGTCCAAAGATCTTTATGACCAAAGGAAAGCTGAAAGGAAGAAATATTTGCTCGAAATGAAAACTGTGAGGCTTAGGAATCACTTGCACACATAATCCTGGGGCACTCCGGAGGGGGAGGAAAAGATGAACATTGGGCACTTGCGAAGGGGAGCCCTTGCTACCGCTCGGTCCCAGGGAGAATTCCCCAACCACGATGGATGAGGCTTTGCTTGAAGCTGTTCTCCAGGGGTTAGGAATCACTAACGCTCCCGAGAAATTCTAGGATTCCATAGTTCTAGTTGAAAATTTGATTAGGGTTGCCTTTGAATCTAGCTCTAGATTAGGTTTCTGTAGGTTCGGATTTAATTTCTTTTATCTGTGTGTGTTGTGCTTCGACAGACCGGGATCTTTAAGGGTGGCCGCTCATAATTTTCAGCCTTTTCTTGGGAATAGATTTGAACGTAACCTCTTCACGATGAGTGCCCCAATTGAATTTGGTGTCGAACCACTATATTACTGGGCAGCCTTCTTTGATCTTCAGCCAGTTCAATACATTAGGGACATAGATGTGGTGGTCTGGAGATTTCTGGTTGCTAACTAGCTCTGCTTCCTCTCTTCTTTCTCGGGCTCTGGGACAATTCTAGGGGGCCCCGCAGGGTAGTGTTTTTAGGATCTCGTCTTCTTGGATTTTTGAGGGTACAGACTGTCGTATCATCTGCATTCTCTCGGGGGAGGGGGAAAGTTTTTGATTGGCAGTTATTGCCTTGGTCGTTGAGGGTAAAGGAAAAGTTTGTAGTCTTTCTGATAACTGCTGCTCCTTTTGCTCCGTCATCTTCGTCTTCTCGACTGTGATTGTGCTTTCCTCTGTTAGTATGAAGACCAAGGGGAATATGGCAGGATCCTCAAAGAAACAGGTTAACATTGAAGTTGATGAGTGGACGCAAATCTTTTGGTTGGAGGATCGAAGGGATAAGGCATGGAAATTGCTAAAGGAGATTTACACTGGGTTAGAGATAATCAGGGACCAACAGAGGGCTGCAGCTTTCTGCATGGGGGTCCATGAGGAAGTTGGAATTCGGGCTTGTAAGGAAAAAATGGAAACTATCGACAAGGATTATCGAGAAGAGCCAATGATAGGGATTGAGTTTAGAACATGTTCGGATTCGTGCAGGAAACCGATAACACCCTTTACAAGTTGATCACTGTGAAACGGGGCCATACAGAATCAGAATACTTTAGTCTGAAGAATAGTATCTTCCGATCCTTTATGGATGAGTTGCTGGCGAAAGTGAAAAACTTGATTATTCTATGGGACGGCTTGAAAGAGCCCTCTAATGCGAGCATCAGACTTATCAGGAGGTGGGAGGAGGCGGAGGATCATGTCATTAAAAGACACAGGAAGTCCTTTAAGGCGGGATTGACAATAAACGAACCTCTGAATGACATCTCTACCTCTCTGAAAGTTTACCAATTGAGAAGGAAAAAGAATGCAAAGAATTGCAAGATCAGAGATAGCAATGGTTTCTTTAACCCGGCAGAGGTGGACTCGTGTGATTGTGTAATTTCAACGAAGTAAAGCTCTCAGCGCTGAACACAACGAAAACGAAAATTGGAGAGAGCAAAATCAGCAACTCCATCCCAGTGATTGGCAAAAGCGACAAGGCAAAAGGTTTGAATCCATCACTCTCTTATAAAAATAATCTTATGAAAGGTCACTCTCCAGATTATTCTCCAACTGACTCTGGCAGTTAGAAGGTGATTAGTGGAGACTTCATTGATCTCTTTGGTGTCTTGAACTCTTCTGCTACTGACACTTTTTCCAGGAAAGCTATTCTTATCCACTTCCCACGGGATTGTTCCTCTCAGAGGGAAGTCAAAACTTGGATTACAAAGACCCAACACATTCCCATCCTCTCTATTCTAAAACTTGACCGTAAGACTTTTCAGGTCGTCTGCAGAGATGAAGTTTGTGTCAACTACATTCTAAGAAGAAAGCTAGACTTCATCAGTAATTCCCCTTCTTATATCATGAAATGGACCCCTGACTTTATCCCGGGGAGGAAAGAAGACATCCGTACCTCTACATGGATCTCCTTCCCTAATCTTCCCCCCGCCTTTTGGACTCGGACTCACTTGATGGTTATATCCAAGATCTTGGGGGAAGTCATCGAGGTTAACATTCCTCAGACTAACCATCCCTCGAAAGTTGATTAATTTTGTTTGGAAGAAGGACCTCAAAATCAGGATTAAGAAGGAGGGATTCTTGGACCTTATTGTCAATTATACCAAGATGCCGGTGCCTGATCTTAAGGGCAAAGAACATTCTCATCAGCAGAGCCATAAGCAGATGGATTCCAAAGCAACATAATAGGGAGGAGAAAGGGGAGTGTAGTGCAACAGTGGACAATAATCCGGTGAAGGAGTCGGGGCTGAATGTCACTACCCTCCTTAATACTCACAACCAGGAATATCAGGATGATCAAACAAAGGTTAATATCGACAAAGGTATGGTAGTGTTAATTAAGAACATTAACCTTTATGTCAGAATTGATACAAGAGACATTATCCTCTCTATGCCAATGCCACATGAGCTCTATCAGCAAAAGGAGGAACTTGATGTCCAGCAAAAGATTGAAGAATTCCTAAACACAGAAGATAAAGGGTGGAATCTAGTGGACAGAAAAAAAAGGTAGGGGTAAAAAGAAATTTTACACAGGTCCCAGCAGAGCCAGCCCAAGGAAATCTACTATCCAGGCTGGGAAGGTGGTTGGGAAATATAGGTATTAATGGATAAGAAGATTAATTGTATTACCTGGAACCTTGAGGGGATAAATAACAATATTAAAAGGGACAGATTAAAGGTTTGTCTGTCCTCCCTTAATCCTGATATCCTGTTCATCCAGGAGCACAAGATTCATGATCACAATCATGAGTCTATGATAAGTAGAACTCTCCCTTTTGATTTTAGCTTATGGTCCATTCCAGCCAGTGATTCTTCTGCAGGTATTGCCATAGCCTGGAAAAATAATCTTAATATGTCAAATGCTTATATGATTAATGGTAGATGGTAGATGGCAGATTCTCCTTTGTACTATTTTTAGGATAAGGTTAGCTTTGATTAATATTTATGCTTATAATAATCCAGAGGATAGGGTAGGGGTATGGAATAAAGTCAAGAGCAGTTTAGATAATCTTGGCTGGAACTCATTCGTGGCCATAATCTGATGTTGGCAAGGACGAGGCCAGACTCCTATAGTTGGACGGACAAGAGGGTAGAACCCACCTTGTGTCTCCATGACAGGTTCTATCTCTCCGAGAATCTTTGGAACCACATCAACAGGGTAAGCAACTTAGAGGGGTACACCCTTTCTGATCATTACCCCCAGCAGTTAACGATCATGGCCCTCAATATGGTCAAGAAGAGGAATACTTATTTTAAGTTGAACACCAGCCTTTTGGAGCATGATGAATTCATGGATAAGCTGCAACAGGTGCTTATTAAATTTTCTAAACCCACAGGGGCTTCAGGGTGGATGTTTTGGTGGATCAAAGTAGCCAACGCAATTAAGAATTGGCTCAAGGAGTGGGGCAGAGTTGTTCATTTGCAGAAGTTAACTTTCCTCTAGAACTTGAGGGATAATCTTCCTCATACCCCAGAAGAGGAAAAGGACAATATTTGGGCAGAAATCGAAAGAGAGGAGATAAGAATTGCAGAAGGATGGAAACTTAAGGCCAAAACTAGAGAAATTAAATATGATGAGAGAAGCAGCTCTAAGTTCCTTTTTACCAAGGCAAAAGGCAGGATAAAGAAAAATCATGTTTTTGAGGTTAAGGTTGGGGATGAGTTCATTTTGATGAGACTCAAATCAAAACGCTGCTGCTGATCACTTCACCAATACAACTTTGTACAGTTTGTCAGCATGCCTATTACTGCCAAGGTTTTTCCCCCGAAAACCCTTCGGGGCAGAAGATTTTTAATCCTGATAATGTAATGCTTGTTGTTTTCTTTGTTTGGGTCCCATAAAGAAGTTTGTCTCCGTGAACGATAAAAATACGTTCGATTCGATTCGATTCATTATTTTAAATCCTTACCAAGGGAATGACCTTTTCTAATAAACAACTCTCTACTTCTTAGCAACTGAGTGTGGCGCTAATTGCGGCTTGATAGCATTGGAAAGAAGTACAGCCATGAGTTGAATTAGCAATAACTAGAACCATCGCCATAGTCAAAATTAAAGTGAGGCCGCACCTTGGAACATATAGGAGACTAATTGCACCGTGGAACACATAGGAGACTAACTCCTCATTTTATGTGCAAGAGTTCTCCAAAGTGGGCACAATACCAGTAAAAATAAATGATCCAAAAGTTTTCTCTCTTTCTTTCTCAGTTATAGGAAGCTTATGATAAGTAGCCAAGGCCATTTTGTCCATAACCTTCATTGCAAAACAACATCCAATGCCTATAAGCTTCACAAGATAAAATGTTGGCAATATCCCACTTCCAAGACATTGCAAAGACCTAAAATGACTTAGTTCAGTATTTCATGACAAGCTTAAATAGCTTCCCAACTCAAAGCATTTGTTTTCTGTAACATATTTCTAATCCCCCCTTCCCCATTTGATCTTTTCAACAGATTTGAGCTCCACTCCCTTGTAACGAAATTGACCATGCCACATAACGATCACCCGCTCTAAAGAGCAACTAAAAACGATCCTTCAATCTATATCATCCAAACCAAATATTTTAGAGCATATGCCAAAGACCACATATCCCAAGTGCTTTCCCTTTGGACAACCCCAACAATTAGAAAGAAAAGGGATGATTTTGAAGCTTGAAGCTAATCTCATAAAAAGGTCCGTCTTAGAATACACAATGAGGTCTAGGACACAATAAACCATAGAGTAAAGGTCAACCTTGCAGAAGAAGGCTCTAATTTTCAACTTTTATTCTTCAAACAAAATATGCATAAATACAATTTAGAAAGTTTATAAGGTGGGTGCTAAATTATTCCAATATGGTTTTATTTTCTTTTAAGGGTTGACTGCAAGATGGTTTAGCTCTGATGAGGCATTATGGCCCAAGAGAATTGGCTGAGGTGCCCATGTGGCCTGGAAATGCCTAGGTCATGCGACAATATGGCCGAGTTGCCCACACCTTGCTTGGGGTTACCGGGTGCCTTTGTTCTCCTTTTTCATTTTTCATGCTTTGTTATTTTGTTCGGAATGGTTCTTGATAGTTTCTTTTGGCCGTTTCTTGCTTTCGTAGGATCTAGGCCCTTGTTTAGATTTGCCTTGGTCTGCACTTCACCATTTGCATTCTTCTTAAATCTTTCTGTCATATTTTTTAGTTAGTTTCGCCTCTTTACGGGCAACCCTATGTGGGACCGTGGTGCTTTGTACAAAGGGCCAATATTTACATATCGTGTACATCCATATCAATTTTACACTGCTCTATTGTTATATCCTCGTGGTCTTCGGTGGGATCATTAGATTCCTATCTATCAAAGATAAACATTTCCTTTTTACGTTCCTCCCACTGGCACTGAAGTTCATCCAGTGCTTTGCTAGCCGCAGCAGCCACAGCAGGATTAGCATCTTTGGCCAGCCTCTGAGAAAAGGACAATGCATACATAATTATAATTGCTGAACTACAGCTG
The DNA here is from genome assembly GCA_021234155.1 of Isoetes taiwanensis. NCBI lineage: Eukaryota > Viridiplantae > Streptophyta > Lycopodiopsida > Isoetales > Isoetaceae > Isoetes > Isoetes taiwanensis. The sequence goes on along the minus strand of JAJEKV010000057.1, from coordinate 3,197,861 downwards.
AGTATGATTACTATGAGTGAAATACCTGCAAGGCGCTTATCCCTGCATTTCCTAATGCCCATAGTGAAGGGGCACCCGCAAGTGCATCCGCAAGAGCTTGCCTGTAATGAACATACTATTCAGTTCCTTTAAGTAGAAATTTTTGGTAGCCATCGCAAGCTAAATCACCTTGTTTCATCATCAGGGGAGTTCGAACATTGTGTCACGAGAGAAGCCCCACTTCCATCAACTTCACCCATGTCAAGTAAGGCTGCCAATATGAACTCAAGCTGTTTCTCACAGAAAAACAGATGGCAATATGAAAATAGAGTACAGCGAATCCAAAAGTATTCCTAATAAAAAAGAGTACAGCAAATCCACTAGCATTCCTAATTAGGAAACAAAGATCTAAATGAATGCTGCCATAACAAAATCTTTTGCCTAACATCTTGGTCATGCTGTGACCGATTACAGACTTAAATTTTTTGCATCACCAATGAGACTATTGAGGCCCTTTCTGTTGAACTCTGGCTTCCTAGTTGTGGGAACGAACTGCAGTTTCAAAACATGCGATAATGTGGCATACAATTCAATATAGAATTAAAATCATCCAAGTGTTAGCCAAACGTCAAGATCAGCTATCATTGTCGGATGCTTTGCTGCATTAACTGGATCAATAGGTCCTTGCAAAACACAGGCACTCAATGCTATAATATGATGCCATCGCTTTTGCTGCTACTTAGCATGGGTATGGAGCATGTTCCACTTGAACTGATGTTTCATTTTGACAAGCAGTTAAGCTTCCTTCTAAAGCGGCAGACAATACATTTCTTAAGCTTTCTCATCCTGATTTTCTTAGCTCACTTGGGGGTCAAAGAGCATTGGAATCGAACTTCCGGGCATCGAACTTCCAAAAACACGAGCCTAAACACTTAAACTGGCAGTCAGGTCCATGGTTAACTTGGAGTGTCTTGATGATCATGCTGCATCTGCTTGGACTTTTCGAGCGGAAAAATAGAATAATGTTGAAGCTTGCTAAATCCATGGTCAAGCTTGCCGGTTTGACCAAAAAATGAATGAAATTCGCTTAGACTTGCTCAAATTTTCCACCAATCACTTGGAGCATATTATATTGACTAAGAAAATCCTGTGGTTGCTGCCGTACTTCAAAAGCCAAACGAAAAGTCAATGGCCCTTGTACTTCCAAACACAAATAAAGAATGCATAATTTAAGCCAGTTGTATCAATCGTTGATATTTTGAATAAGGTGATGGCTTCCCACGGGATAAGCAAGCCATCGACTTACAAAATAAGAATGGATAGTACTATGGGCATCAGCGGACCTTTGTGCCAAGTGCATCAGCTGAACTAAGTTGGATCTTCATGTCCCAATGTCTTGGTGGCTGCTTGAGTATTACAAAAGGGAGATGAAAATACAATTAGCAGAAATGGTAAATCAGCACTCAATGAACCAAGAATGCTTCCTGACTGACCCCCCTCTCCCCGAAAAGCAGATGCCAACAAATATAAGATCAAGAAGATAAAGATGGGTTCTCTTCTCCTTGTCCAGGTCGTCGATAATGCTTAAAACATCCAGATTAGCATTCCTCGCTTCTCCCAGCAAACAACTAGTAGACAATATCATCCACACACTCCCTTCACAAGAACGAAGTTGCTAATTGGCATCCTATAGCTACATTTCGAGCTGGTACCCCATATATATTCAACTCATTAGGCATTGGCATACAAGCTAGTCTTCAAGCATGCTACTAGGGTTATACATACCTGGCACAACTATACAGCAGGGCTTCCGTTCTGTACGTTACAAACAGTTTTTGCTTATTCCATAACATGGAGTACATAGACACTGCTTTAGTCTATACATGGTTGTCAACAATGTGGCAGGTAACTTTTCCTTTTTTCACAACCTACCACTCCTTTGCTTCCATGATTGTCTTCCACAATGTTTCACTGAGGCAAATGTGCCTGCCCTTTGCCTAGTAACCATGCTTTGTGCCTGCTGCATGTTAAAACATCTGTATGGACTGAGTCATAGAGACACATTTACAACCGACACTTCCCACGCCTCCATTAACAGTTGGTAGGCATAGGACTTGATAAAAAATAAAACCATCATCCATCTATTTGGCATGTCCGAGTAACATGTTTCTACCAAATTAGGAGTCTTTCCAATGGTGAAAAACATGCACAATTGACATTGCAATAATGCCAAAATCATCCACAAGGATTAACCTCAGAATGAATACCAGAACCATATAATACGGCTGCAGGAACGTCAAATCAGCTCAACTGTCCCCACTGCTCCATCTTGTTATGTGTTGGATTTCATATAAAATAACCCCATCTTGTAATCATAAACGCCCATGTGCCAAATTTATCAGATGATCCAGGCAACAATGGCATTGCAAACCTCGAGTTCGAAGCAGTTAAATTCTATAATCCAAATTAGATGCACGCTTATGTTCTCCATTGCTGCTGAATTGAAGATACAGCAGATGTTTAACAGCAGCAGATGGCATTCTTGATTTAATTTTAACTTAGTGCTAAAAAGCCCGAAGAGGTGGACGCAAAACGCTTCACTTACAGCACCAATATCCAAGAAACTGCACCAGATTGGCACAAAGACTCCATTTCCTTTTTTCTTGAATCAAATAGAAATAGTGCAGCATGCCTCTTTTTATTCTAGCCCCAGCACATTGAATGATGATCTGCAATGTAAAATTGGTGAAAAATTCCTCATGAAGGCAGCCTGACCTTTTGCTCTAAGCAAGCCCATCTCTGCAAATTCCATGATGATAAGTTCAAAAATCTTCCAGATATCTAGCCATAGCATGCCCCCATCATGATGGCCATGGTTCGCCAATATCAATTATACAGATTTTCTTGGTTCAGAGTGGGAACTTAAAGGTGTCTGTGACAATTGGAGCAATGAAAAGATCAGCTTCAATCCCTGTGTTTAGAGTCGGGAATGCATGCTTATCGATGCACTCACCAGGTATGTCCAGTATTATGCATTCAACATCTGGAATTCGAGCTGAGCATCCACTACACACGGCAGGCTAAACACACCTTCTCTTAACTGTTTTATGTAGGAGCTTTCCTTTTTTTGGTCAACTGTTTGCTTTCTGGATCTTGAAACTCCACTGGAATTAGTTGCTATCTATTGTTTGAAATCTCTTTGTGAAGGCCTTCGCATTTAGGAACATACCAGTAGCATTTCTCATTTGGTCTCATGGGAACAGGAAAGTTTGGAGTATCGATATTGACAGTCAAGAGAACAACTAACGTGGCTAATTGTTATCTGCAAGAAATTTTGTTTTAAGTTGGAGCAGACAAATTCGTAGGGGACCCATCTATTAGTCCACATCACTGTTCCCCCTGAGATGAAAACATGAAATTTGCCCCGGATTTTCCTAACTGCTGCTAATTCTCTTATGTGGCATGTCCCACTAGTGAAAGAAGCTACTAAGCATGGCATATGTTTTTATTGTCAACAGGATTGCACCTTCTTCAAATTTTCTATATTCTTTTTGATAGTAGCCAAGATGTAATAGTCTGGATAAGTGTGAAGTCCAGAAGACATCCAGAAGTGAGACAAAGGGCGAGGAAATTCAGACATTTAACAATGCAAAAGAGATAATATTTGGGAAAGACATGTTACTCTACAAAGACTTGTTACACTTAACAACCAAAATATTGGTAGTTACAGTGGGCCTTTGTATTCCTGTGACAACTATATGCCTACATGGATGCCCAGAGGACTGTCCTAAGTAGCAGTTAAAAATAAATTCTGATAGACCAGATAGGCCTTCATGCATGCAACCATTTTACAGCTGTGGATGCAATCATATGGTGACACAACATAATGGTAGTTGGTTGAGAGAAAATACCTCATCAGAATTACTGTAATCAAGCACATCAGTTTCAACTAAAAGCGAAGACAGGTTCTGGTAGTCATCCTGTAATCTCCCCAGAATTACTGACATTCTTGAGAACATCATTAAACTTTGCAAGTTCTACAAACCTCAAAGTTTGCCAAGCGAAGGACACTAGCCTCTGATGGAGATAATCTTGCAATTTCGTCTGTTGAAACCAGCTTTTCCCTGAATATGCAAAAATGACACTTAGTTGCACAGAAAACTATCAGATTAATGAAGGCGAGTACCTTGCTTGCATGACGTTGAGTAAGGCAATGTGAATTCTTTTGACTGCCTGCATGAATAGAAGGGATAAGTGTAAGAAGCATATGTAAACGTTCTTAATGACTATCAATGTCACTAAGGCCTACTGAACTTGAAGAATAGAGACATATAGGGTGCACCTGAACTGTTGCATATGAATCTTCCCAGACTCGCCTGCGTGCTCTTAAATCTGCCAACCGCAGATCTGCCTGCAAATTATAGTTCATTTAAGTTATATAACGGTTGGGATTCCATAAACTCTATTTTATCATTAAGTCAGGTTTGGAGATTACACACTTCAAGTCCTCCATCATTCCAGTGTTCATTAGCTGCCATTCTTATTTCTGTAGTTGCAATTTCTCCAATTCCCTACATATGATACCACACAATAAACTTAGCAATCCCTTAGATAGAGGGATAGAATAAAGTTGTGCAACTGTACAACCGTCTGTACAAAAGGAAAAACAATGCCTTACCATAGCTATCCTTCTTATCCGCTGAACCTTTGCTCTAGCCTTCATATCAAGCTTTTCAGCATCCTGGCGTGCCCGAGCTAGTTATAGAAATCTATGGAACGTTAGATACACATCTACATATTCAAATGGTACCTTAAAGCAGCATATTTATGTGTACATAACTTACCATCAAGTTTAAGGAATTCGGACCCAATAATAGCCACATCTTGACGAGCACGTATATCCATCATTGATAGCTGACTGAAATACCATGAACTGTAGGACTCAGAGAAATTCACCATAGTAGAAAATGGGAGGGGCCAATACTTACCGGGCTAGAACAACCAGGTCCTTTCGAGCTTTCTCATCAAGATTTTGTGCCGCTGTGGTCATGAGCAAAGCATCCTTCCGAACGTATGAAGCTGCTTTTGCAAGAACGGAAGAATTTTCTAATACTGGGCAACTCTGCTTCTTAGAAGTTTGACTGTTATTTAGAACAGGCAGTTCGTCCCCCTTTTTACGGCATTGGATTTGTCGATTTATGCAAGAAGAATGCTTCAGAGACCCATAATCAATTTTGGTGTACGAGATAGAGGATGTAGCTGGTGAGCTGCAACATTTGAGCAGGGTATTTCCTGCAGGAGCCATGCTGCAACCACACCAGCACATCCTGCTCTGCTACGTTGCCCGCATCCAAAACAAGGGCCAGGTTCTACTACGTGGCAAGTATTACTGGGAAGTATTGCTTACAAAGCGTAAAGAAATTCTGGCCATTGATCGACTAGTGTATAATTACGCTGCCTTACCATCAAAATAACCCAAGAATATGGCCCCATCAAGGATATTAAGTATACAGGAATGTTTAGGTGGAGCAAATTTCGGCCTGGAAAATTGGCCGATGTGCGGATGTGCGGAGGCCAATTTTTTGGCTGGAATTTGGGACACCTAAACATTGGTGTAACGTGAAATTGGTGTGGGGCATTTTCGGTTGATGTGGCATTTCACTGTGCATTTCTTTTTCCTTCTGGCCGAGCTCCGACTGTGGCGTTGTCTTGACGCCAAGGGCCTAGGCTGCAATGTCCGGCCCTTTGTTTACATTTTCTGAATCGCCTTCGCTGTCTCTTTTGTTTGATACCATTTTTAAGTCGAGCGCTAGAGTTTGTTGAAATTCTTGGAGGATCTTTAGTTTCCTGTGTGTTTTTGGAGATTCTTGTAGCGTTTTCAAGCAATGCGCCTCTATCCTTTTAATAATATTTTAATTTTCCACGTTCTTTTGCTATTCTGGTTCTGATCTTTTGTTTCTTTGTTAAATCTGCCTTGTAGGTTGTGTTTTTCAGGTTAAATCCGGCTATAAAGTTCAAGATCCGCTAGTGTTGAGGAGGGCTGAATGATCTGCGCACAGGCTGCCATACAAGGCTTTTGAGTGGATCTGTGCACAGGCTGCCATACAACGCTGTCTTTTTTTCAGCTAGACTGGAGCAGGAGCTATAAAAGCGAGGATAGAGAGGGGCGCTGAAACAGGCCTTGTGATGGGAAACTGGACATCTGCATCGCAAAATTCGGTCTGGGCTATGGCTCTGTAACGGACCTAGGATTTTGAGGTACATTGTGAAATTATTTTATTTAAGGATGCAAAGGAATATTAATCAAAATATCACGCATGCAGAGTAATACGTCGTATATGTAGAGATTATACGGACGGAATACTAGTGGGTAAAAATAAATATAAGTACAGAGAAAAACATTTAGGGAAAAGATCGATTGCTGAAGGAGCGAATTGCGTGCAGAGCTCTGGGAGCGTGTTGGAGTGCAAAAGAAGCAAGCGGGATTCCAGGTGGGGATCAAGCCTTACACCTGGGGTGTTTTCTAGCGTAGTAAAATTGTATTGATGCAGTAGGATTGTTTTGGAGCTTAGCATGGAATTAGAGTAAAATTGTAAGTACGTGGACATGAATTAATTTGCATGATTGTATATGGAAACATTTTATGATTGCATACTGAGAGCTTGCAAAAAGTATCGCAGATCTAATGATTTTTAGAAAGATGATTTTTAGAAAGCTGAGCACGTAAACTATGACAGAAGTCATTGGAATAGCCTAGATTAGAACCGTGGAATGGATTAAATGTAAAAGTATGGCAGGAATCAGTTAAGACGGTAAAAGTTTCTCTTGCATGCTGTCGTTTGCATAGTATGAACTTGAATGATCAGGAAGCATGAAAAGTTATGTGAAATGGATTAGAATCAAAGTGATGAGGCCAGAACTGGCAAAGACGGCAGTGTTTTGTCTTGCATGCTGCTGGAAGAACGGCATGAGCTTGCCGATTTGGCATGCTGCAAAAGCATGTGAATCACCCTGAAATGGGCCGATTTGGGTCTTAGGTTGGCCGAAATGGGTAAAGGAAACTGAATCAGGAAGATTTAAGCAAGATCTGGCTGCAAATAACATGATCTTGGTGGCCATGAACTGCCAAGAAAAACATCGGATTTGAGCCAATAACAGGCAGAAATGATCCAAAGAGTCTTTTGAGAGCAGAATCGGGATGTTTCAGAGAGATTGGGGCTGGATTTTATGTGTTGAAGGCCGGATTTGTGGGCTGTAGGCCGCGTTCCTGTAAGTTCCTGTAAGTCACGTTAGGTTAAGAGTAAAAAAAGAAAAGTCATTTAATAGCTTAATAAGAAAAGAGAAAGCCAAGGTTATAGATTAATAATAAAACATTAAGGTTTAGTTCGGGACATAGAATTGGTCAATAATTTATCTAAGAATAAAGGTTAAGTTAAAGAAATGGTTGTGCTAATGGATATAAGCTATATTATTCACGGTTATTTAACGGGCAAATTGATAGGTTAGCTAGTCAGATATTGGAATATATTGGAATTAACCAGATTAATGATGGGCATAATGCAAGGCAGAGGTAATGGGTGGAGAAATGGGCCAAAACCGTTAAATTAATTAGCAAAGATGTGGAAGCAACCGTTGTTAAGGTCTTAGGTAACGATTTGAATAAGATAATTAACTTAGTTGAGAATAGTGAGTTGCTAAGAAATGTTTTTATTTTAACTCATGGTTGATGGTTGCATTTTGCATTATGATGGTTGTAATAATTTATATGAACTATGGTTGGGTTTCTTAGTTGCATGAAATATGTATCATAGAATTTCTTGAATTATTTATGATGTAATTCTTTGATATAGACCTCTGGGGCCGGAGTCTAGGTGCGATGGTCTAGACTCGCGGTTATTGCACAGTGCTATGTATATGGTATTATTTGAACATCGGGCGTTGATACCGTATGGTACAACGTCATGCACAGTTAAGTGGTCCTCCAATGCTGGACGCAGCGTGGATGGGTGTGTACACACGTGGTTACCCCGCCTCTATGTCACCGGGCCCGATCGGTAGAGTTGACTGCTTTCAGACCAGAGGAATATTGGTTGCAATGTTGATGCTATGGTTGCTTGGCTATTGTATATGTGGTTTTTAATGTTGGAATCAAGTTGCAATGGTTATGCTTGGTATAATTATGCATTGAGGTTATGCTTATTGGACTAATAACTTAGATTGCAGGGGCGAGGTTACAGTGAGACTAGTTTGTTGTTTAAGGTTGATGTTTTGTGGTTATTGATGCTAGACATGTCCTAGATTCCCCGATCCCCACTTAGTCCGTGTGACTAACCCCGTGGTTAATGGTGTAAGCAGAGGTGCGAGATGCTCCAGGAAGTAGCCAAGATTCAGAAAGGCGAGAGTAGGAGTGTGTGGATTGCTATACATTATATCTAATTAATATTACCATTATTATTACGGATTAGCTTGAAGCTATAATTATTATTAAAACTTGGGTGTTGTGTGGGGTTTTTGCTGAGCAATGGCAAGTACAGTATTTTTGGGACCTTAGAGCATGTATAAAGATTAAATTCTTTACCTAAGTATGCATGAATCAATTTCTTGAGTTTCAAAGGTTAAGTAGATCCAACGGTAGAGATCGATGGGATCTCCAGTTACCGAGAGGTTAACTGGCCAGGCCCGTCACAGGCTCTTTGGGGCTATGGCTCTTTGGGGGCTGTCGGATGGGCATATTTGCCCTTTATTCCAACATCTGGACCGTACATAGCGATCCTCGTTTGTGGGGTACGCATGTACAAGTTTTTGTATACTGTATATTCAGATTTGCAAAATACTATAAGGTTTGAGAGAATGTACTTAATGGTATTAATTTTGTACATGTATTTTTGGAGCTCTCGCTGCCCTACGTAACCCCCCGTGTGAATATGCACCCAAACCAAAGGGGGTTTAAGGGGGATTTTAATTCAAATATGTTAAATGCAATGGTTTGTGTTAATAATGTTAATGGTAGTTGTGTGTTGATTGTTATATTAAAAAAAATTTTGGGCCCTTCGGGCCCTAAGTAACGCAAACATAGGTAAATGTTATGGGCCTAAATATTAATTACCCGTAGAGCTCCATCATAAGTGATCCATAATAAGGGACTGGCAATTTAGTCAGATCACAAAAAAATAAAGGAGATACCTCTACGTTTTGACCCTTGAACATGGGTCCTTCGGAGGGTGAATTAGGCATGGGTCACCTTATGTTATCCAAGGAAATGGTAAGCAATATGTGATGTCATGGGAAAGTTTAGACCGTCATGCAATGCTAAGGAACAAGTGTAATCTCTTCATGCAAGATATCCCATTATATATCTTCTAAGTGCAGAAACCAAAGAAGTGGGCCGGACCCATGCGATGAACCAAGCAAGTTTGGATATTCTTAACAACAGTACAGCTAAGAGCAAGAAAGTTAGCTAGTGGTAAACTTAAAATTACAGGTTTTTTACTGGAAACAGCAAACAAGGCTCAAGCATTCGGCTACCTGTAAGCTGCTGCCAAATATAATCTGCCGCTTTCCATGTGTTTCAACAAGCAAATTTTGAGATTGTTAATGGCACAGCTAAGAGCAATAGCTGGTGACGTCAGGCTGATAATAGTTAGATAGGACACGGAACCAACCATCTACACAATGCAAGCTTGATACCCTTGCATACCATCTTCTACACCCAAGCATAAAAGTAACAGACCAAGATCAGTGATTTAATATGAGCTTTCAACCTGTTTGATCTGCTGTAACAAAATTGCTCCACGTGTCATTGCCATGCAATCAACATAAGCACTATTTTGCTTTCTTTAGACTAGAATGTGTCCTGGACCTACTGAATCCTTCAGCCAAAAACTTGTTGATCTTGACATGCCAACAATTTGGGACCCTGTTTCAAGCCTATAGCTTGCATACCAAATGTTCCTTGTCCCTGTGTAACTAGAACATACAAGAGACAACATCTCCCACGAGCTTTGTCACCTGAAACAAATCTTAAATATAATATGACCAGCCAATGTTGCTGACGTCAATGTGGTACCAATGAATTTAAAAATTCATGCTGTGTCAAACAGTGGAGGTAGTAATTTGAATGCAACACAGATAGAAGACAGCACGATGGGCTATGAACTGTTCTTGAGGCTATTTATTTGTTGAATACAAACCTCAATAGGCAGACCTGTGTGGCATCATGAAAGACCCATTTTGACTATGCTGTTGCATGTAAGGGCGTGAAGATGCGCCAGATCCAAGTCTTAATGTTTCATTAATGAAATTGGAGATTTTAACTCCTATCCTGTTCGTCCTGCGGATGGAACTTGTGCCAAATTTGCAAAAACACCGACTTCAAAAGGAATTCGTCCAGGTAGGCGAGGCCGAGTTAATGTATATCAATTCTCCCTTCTCAACGTGCTTGATTGAAATTGCTGGCGCCCAGAGCATCGGACTACCTGCAAGCTGCTGCCAAATCCTGCATCGGACTACCTGCAAGCTATTGCTTGAACTTGCCCAAATCCGTCAGGACTCGCCCAAATCCTCTGCAACTGTTTGGACTCGCCGAAATCCATCGGGAAGGGGCAGAATGGCCTGGCAAGAATAATCTGCAGGATCCAGCTTCATGGCAAGAGTAAACTGCAGGATCCATCTAGAGGAAGCTGCGTTTCTGGGAGGTTTAAGGTAAACGTACAGAGCCGGGCTTTTTCGCTCATCTGGGATCTTCATTGCTCCATATTTTAGGCAAAGACAAATTCTGTTTGACACAAAGAGCAACAGAAATGAAACAACTTGATACCTTTGTGGAAGCTAGTTCACCGCCCCTGCTCGCCCTAAACTATGAAGCCCCTCACTCACAGGTATATCCAAAGCAAAGCTTGATCCAAAGCGAAGTCTTAAAACACTTTGTTTTCCTTGGAGCAAAACCCTAAAAAAAACCCTAAAAAACCCTTAAACACAAAAGAAGCCGCCACCACAGGATTTGCCCCTTCTTCTAAAATCAACGGCTAACAAAAGGGTGCACTCTAGAAATACTACTTAGTACACCTGGATGAATACAGCCACCAAATCATATGAAAACCTTAGAGAGAACTGTATAAAAACACAAAAAAAAACCCCCTGTTATAATGCTACATATTCTGTTCTTTGCTTTCGGTTTTTCTTCTAGAATGTATGTTTACTTTTAATTATGGTTTTGCTTGGAGGGTTCACTTCCTTGAAGGATGCTGCTTCATAGATTTCTCGCCAATACCTGCCTACTCAGCTTTGTGCAGTTCAATGGATCTGAAAGTCTTTGTATCATGTGTTTTTCAATGCAAAAGACTTCTCAATCTGTGTAAAATTTGATTGAATATCTTGGATGAAACTGTGTATGCAACATGTTATAACATTGTGATTCTTAAGAAATGGACTTTAAGAATCGTCGATTACGGAAAAGAATCCTCGCCTCGTGGCTCACATACATTGGCGGATGGGGCAGAAAATGCCCCACGCAATTTTTACATCAGGGATAATGTCTGCCCGATCAAGAGCTGTAGTTTTATAACAGAAGATTTTTGAAGGTTAAAGGTGGTATTGGTATGCAAATACGTAGAAAGATAACCGTGGCATCTGGGTTTTGGGAAGGAGGTTTTTTTTCTTTTTGGCAAAGGTCGAACGGATAAGGCAGCGCGTGCAGATGTTATACATGGCGATGGAGCAAAAGGCTTCTAATTTTGGTCGTTGCAGGTGTCGGCAGCCTCCTGTATTTGAAATTGGGGTTGCCCCTATCCATTTCGGTAGCAAACAACAAACGGCAAACAACAACGACATACAACAAACAGGTGGGCGCCTTCCTGATTCCGGTTTGTTTTCTGAATTGTGTTTGTGATCATGTCCATGAGGAGGGCCGCTAGAAAGGGCAAAGCTCCTGCTGCTTGCCACAATTAAGTAGAAAACCAGAAGCCTTACATCCTGGTCTTATCCATCTAATTTAGTAGACATCATTTCCAGAAGATATCTTATGCAATAAATGTTAGACTTTCATTTATTAAAGTTCATCTTTTGGGCCTGTAGATGCACATGTAATTCCATGTTCTCATAGATAAGCCATATGAAATTTTTGTCTAAAACGCACTTAATGTGAGCATGCAATTTAATTTCTTCCATCACCTTTCGCTTTGGAATCATCTTTGACGTAGATGAGGTTTCTAGGTCAAAAATAATGCTTTTTCTTTGCTCTTACAACTAGTAATGTACTGTTTTTTATGATTTTCATGGGAGAAAGATACAAAAACAATTATAATTTTGTTTGATGTAAAACGAGATCTAGAAGCACACCATGTACATTATCTACTTGCCATAATAAGTATTTATTTTTTGGGCATGTGTATATAACTCTAGGATGGGGATATGTAATTGCATGCACAGCAAAAGGTGAACTGTATGCTTGACATGCATTGGCTGAGAATAAGTGCTATAACTGCACGGGCACTCGCTGTAGTTAACCTTCAACTATTGTGTCCGTTATTGTGTCCTACTATTGTGCTACATTTTTTAAACGAGGTGCATCTTGGGCTACCTTAGTCGTTCCTCTGGACTACAATGTCTTTATAACACTGGGATTGTCTAGGCAAGATGTCCGTCTTAGTTTCTTTGATGCCCTTTCTTCCTTCTGTGATAGAAGATGTATTGCTGCTGCAGTTGCTTTGGAGAGAGGGTCTTTTGCAGACCATCTTCATGTCCAATCTGTGCTAAGAGCCCGGTACAAGACACCTAGGGCTTTGAATGAGGCAATAAAGAAAGATTTCAATTGGGCCTCCAAACCAGCTGATGTTGTTCCAGTGTGCAAAGTGTTGAAGAATAACATATTGTACTGCTTTGAGGGCATGCCGGGGTACTGTATGAAGGATGTAGGTAAGGTACACTATTCTTGTCATCTCCATAACATCTCTAAATCCATGATTTCGGAGGGGAAGGACTTGTATCTGAGATGGGGTGCTGGGGACAACAAAGTTTTGTATGTATTGGATAATATATACCTATTGAATAAGGCAGCTCACTTTGTGTTTTATCACGGAGGTCAAAGACTCACCTAGCTTGATATTCACTATTTGCAGGATGCTTAGGAGTGGGAAGTATACTTTGACCAGTAGCTGAATCATTCCCTCCAATAGTGCTCATATCAACGAGCACAGAGTGCGTGCTGCATGGAGGGCTATGCTGAACCCTGCCCATTGCATGCCATCTGATGTGAGGACCATTCTATTTGGTTTTCCTACAGGGTATATGGCGGTGGAACGGAATGGTCCTGGGCGCCGGAGGTACTGGGATGACTCCTGCCATCAAATGAGATGGACTGTAACTTTGAGGATCTTGCTGATCCATCCTTTAGTCCTGAAGTAGAAATTCCGGATCATGATGTGGATTACATCCCCATTCATACTGGGAACCACACCATGGCTGTTGGGTGATTCTTGTATGATTTTTTTTGTTGTACAGCTTCATTTGTGTGTTTATTTTTGTTTTTCTTTAGCAAAGTTTGTGGTGGTGACACGTTCTTACAGGATTGGAATGGAAGACAATGGGAATACCGCGGGTGAGGTGGGCCACCTGGTTCTGAGTTTGGATCCTTCTCTTATTAGTTCTAGAATTGATGCATCACGGCCTAGTTCCCAGGTTTATCTTGCAGAGGCTGAGCAGGTTTTCAATGTAGAGGAGTTCATATCTAGCCTTATCCAGGTTGGTACAGAGGCCCACAGAATTGCAACTTCCCTTAGGATCTTGAAGAGGCAGTTAACAGGTTTTTATGCTGCAATTGACTTGGCAATTTCTAGTGTTGCTTGGTAGCAACTTGGTGCTCTAATGTCTGAGCTCCATGCACTTAGATTACACATGAGCCTTGCCAAGACTCTTCTGTCCCAGGAGATCCGCCAGCTTGATACCATCATTAGGCGGGCCGCATTTGGGGAGCCCATGAACTAGGTCATTCTGTTTTTGCTGTTGTATTTGATCATGTTGTGTAATCAGGTTTTTCTGCAGCCTTCTCTTGCTGGCGTTGGTGCTAGGTGTACATTCTGAGTCCATGACATGCAATGATTTTTATGCTCATGCCTTGCTGTCTTCCTGGGGTTGGCCTATGGTTTTAAAAACATCATTTTGTTACGCATTTATTGCCATGGTTGCTAACACTTCCAGGCTTTCAGTTCGGCCCCTAGGCATAAGGCTGATCCACTCTTATGGAATCCGTCTTATGCCTGGATGAGCATTGGCATTGGGTCGGGGTTCAATTCTCGGGGCTCACTGATGGCCTTTGTCTGTTGCATTGCAGGTCTTCTCCTTTGTCAAGGTGAGCGTTATGTATAGAGATCATCAGATACATGCAACTGCCCATTGCAACTTGCAGTAGCAGTTAGTGGCCTGGTCTTATCGTCCCTATACATAGGCTTATTGTGAACATAGATGTACAGACTTATGGCATACACAGGCAGGTGAATTATGAGCACTGGATTCAAACTAGGGTTCAATTCCTCGAGCTCCTCTCATCTTTGAATGATGCTCCCGTGGTTGTGTTATGCCTTGGCATAGACTACGAATTTATGTGTTGCTGTATTGTATGGGATCCAATGTGCCTAAATACGGTTTTAAGCCATGGTGTTGGGTCAAAGGGCGCCCCTTTAAAAGCAGATCAATTTGACCCCATGAAGACCTTGAATGTGCGTGCAGGATGTGCGTAGAGGGAATATCCTCTGCATTGTGCCAGGATCCAAGGGCCCATAAACCATAATACACGGTTTAGCCATAATAATGTGCCGGAGTTAGGGATAATGTGTCTGGGATGAGAGGAAAAAAGTTAGGAAGAATTCAACACTTTTTTACCTTTTATCTAGCTTTATTGTATTTAGATCAATAAATAGATTATATAGTACTTTTTAAGTCTCTTGTATTTGGTGCAACTCTCCTTGTGTGTTCTGGCCTCGAGGGTTATTTTCCATGATCTCCGGGAGAGGAGGGTTGACCTCCCTTAAACCCATGTCTGAGCAAGTTAAGCACAAATCCCACTGAATCTATTCTCTTCGATCCCAATCTTCATAAAACGAGCAAGATTTGGGCTCTGTTTTCTTGGAAAACGGCAAGGTCTTCAAATACTTATGCAAAACCTCTGAAGCTCTATTGATCACAAAATCCTTCTCTTCTTCTGTGGCAATAGATCCTTCTATTCTAGCTTCGCAAGAAATAAGACCGCTACAGGGACTTTCTTGGGTGATTTGTTACAAAAAGGTCCTTGAATCAGAGTTTCTATGCATCAAACAGAGATTGGGTTTTGTGGGCACAATTTTTTTATGGATGGGCATTTCAATCCCGCCAAACTCTTCCACCCAAATGCGGCCCTTTTCCAGTAAGAACCTTTGTATTTTTTCCTCTGCTCCGGAATCGGGCCCCCTTTTGATGGGTTTGCATGGTGACATAATGATTCTGGAAATCGAGAATTATCGTATGACTTTCCACCATCGTGATTGGTCAAACTTTATGTACAAAGCAAATGGATTGTTTGATAAGTTCAAGCCATGGTAGTACAAAAGGATCCTCGCAAGTGGCCTGTCAATTATCCATCATGCGTCTCCCAATTTAAAAGAATTGCTAGCATTTGCCGCTTAGTTTGATATGTTTGTACATCAAATGGATGTGAAAACCACATTTCTCAATGGAGATCTTAGTGAAGAGATTTACATGAGTCAAGCAGACGGTCTTTAAGAGCGTGACAATGAGAAGCTTGTTTTCCACTTTTGAAAGGCCTTGTATGGATGAAGCAAGCATCTAGAGCCTGATATGTGAAAATGAATTTCTATTTTCTTTCTGAAGGATTTCTTGCAAGTATTGAAGATTTCAATGTTTACATAAAGCGACATCGGGAAGGCTTTATTGTGACTGCACTTCATGTTGATGATGATCTTGATCTCCAATAACTTGGAATACTTATAAGATCAAGAAGAGATTGTGTTCCACATTTGAGATGGTGGACATAGGGGGCATTTATGTTTAGGTATTCAAATCAAACAAGATAAGGACAAAAAGTTTGATTCGGCTTTTACAATCTAATGATGTAAAGATGCTTCTTGAAAAGTTTGGTTGGTTTCTGCAAAAACGCAACTTACTTCTCTGCCAGTTAGCTCAACTAAAGCAAGATTGTAAAAAAAGCAGTGTCTTTTCACTTATTAGGATCAATTAGATATGCAGAAATGTTCGTATGCAAGCCTCATAGAGGCTCTAAAGTAACTTGTAAATGCAATTAGGCCAGATATTTATTATACATTGGCATACTGCAAAATGTGTTCGAAAGATATTTCAAAGGATTCATTTTCTATGGTGTTATGTACGCTAAGTAAAATGGTTCAACTACTTTGAAGTTGCTTGGGTGGGTGGCTATCCAGACATATACAAATCCATAAGTGATTGTTGTTATTTTTGATGAAATTCTTTGGTGTTTTGGATAAGTAAAAAACAGTGATGTGTTGCATATTCATTGTTGAAGAAGAATATGTCGCTATGTCCTTGGCAATTCATGTATTGATTTGGTTATAATATTTGCTAGAAATGCCTGACGAGGCAAGTTGAGATGGACTGAATGTGCTGTTATTGTGTTGTCAAAGACGAGGTTTTGCATTCCAAGTTCAAGCACATTGAGTTATGTTATCACTAAGTGATGCGTATCTCGAGGATCGAGGAGGGAGAGGATGGCGGTTGGCGGTGGCGCTCCGATTTTTCCTGAGCGCTTGCACGGTGCGCCATGGTAAGGGTATTTGCGATTCTGGAACAAGGGGCTCGGCATTCATGTGGATGGCTTCAGGGAGAACCAAATGAATTATGGAATTCACTGGTTATGCAGCAGTTTTTTCCAGATCATTTGTTTACCTACATTTTTTCGCACAATCTTGAAGAGTCTGTCCTTGCAGAGGAATCGTGGTTAGGAGAATTTCTGGGGGATAGAAATGCTACTGCCACTGGAGTCTTTTGGGTTTTTTGTGATTGGCAAAATGAAAAAATCTCAGTCAGAATTTATTCTTAAATAAACAAAAAGCGCAACTGTTGGTTAGAAGTAGTTGTTGTTCGATTAGTTTGCATGCAATGGAAAACAATAAAAATATTTTGGACAATGGGATGGTATGTTAGCTTTTGATTACGAGCGGGGATGATCTAACAATGATTGCCAAAAGGATGTACATCATGTCGGACATTGAAAAGAAGAAATTGGCACAAATTTTAATGGATTTGGGCTCTGTTTAAAAGTCGAGAATTTAGCGAGGCGAGTCATAATGGTGCTAAAGAATTGGGAAAGGAAAAGGAAGTCGAAGAGAACCTTGTAACCGCCGGAGATTTCTTTACCTATCTAACGGAACCGAATTGGAGTCGGAGAAGGCGAATGGAAACATGGTGGCGGCAGGCAACCTTGTTTGGGGATGGGGCGGTCAAAGGCGTGAGAACATTGTGAAGCCAATTCGGAACATTTGAACCATTTGCAAGAGGAAGAATTTGGAATTGTAGAGCGAGAAGACAAAGCATGTTTTCCACGGTAAAATCCTGAAAAACTCATTTGTGGAAGCTAGACTAAAACAAATGGCCAATCGAGCAGTAATTGGCTGTATAAGGCATGAGGGAGAGAAACTCCCAATGATAAGAGCCGAGCTCGAAAAGCTGGTTGACAACATTTCAATTTCCAAAACGAATGTGGAAACGAAATTTCAATTTTATTGTGGAATGTGGAACATTTCAATTTTATTGTGGAATGTGGAAACGAAATTTCTGTCAAAATGCTGCTCAAGCAGGGCACGATTACGAAGGCTAACACTCAAATCTTTTTCCAAAAATGGTATCCGGCTTTTGATCCTCGAGATATTAAGCAGCTTTTCCATCCTGCATGCACTTCGGTTCAAGGCCTTAGCCCAATTCTTGGAGTGAGGAGATTCTAAAAACTTGTTTGGGGAATTAGGTGACTTCATTGGTATGGAAACAATGCCGGATCAACCCCCAGAGGGTGCGGGTCCAATTGGATCTTCTCAAACCAATTCCTGAAAGAATTGACTATTGTGATTACTTTGGGCTGAAGAAATGCCTCCCCCTGCAGTGGCAGGGAATCCCCACCCCCTGTAGTGCATGTGGTATCAGATTGCACGGAGGTGGAGTTTGCAAAGGCTTTGTAGAGAGGAAAATAAATGTTGAGCCCTCTAATCAGTGGGTCACTCCTTATAATAAGCCTTCTTCGGCCCTTAAGAAACAAAATGTAAATGGTAGTGTGAAAAGAAAGGCTCAAGCAGAGAGAATTAGAGAGGAGCGGGGAAAAGGCGAGAAAGCGAGACATTGTTGGCCCAAAAAAAAAGGGAAAATGACTTGGATCAGAAAATCTGGTGAAGGGAGTGTGAAGGTTCTAAACAGAGGAATTACAATTAGGGAATCTTCATCACAAAAAAGCTCTCCAAATTCTTCAAATTCTCCTAATTCCCCCTCTACTCGGGAAAAGGGGGAATGTTCCCACAAAATGTCTGAATTCCCTGTTCAGAATCTTTTCCCAGGTCGGGTTGAGCCTCAGATGGAAGGAACTGGTGAGCTTTTTAAGCAACAGCCAGTGTCCTTAAACCAAGAGAAAAATGAGGATTCTGGTGAGCTTTTCAAGCAACAGCCTGGATCCCCCAGACCTTCCAGCATTATTATGGATGAACATCATGACATAAGGATGATTGAGAGTGACTTCAATGAGGAAATTCTTCCTACTAATGACCTTGTCATGTCAACTCCTTCACAACCTGGTGTTGAAGAGTTCTTTACTCCACAGACAACCAGGAAAAGGAACAAAAAAATGGTCCTCTTTAACTTGGATGGGCCTGCCTCTAATACAAGAAACAAATCTTTATGAAGATTGTGTGCTGGAATCTAAGAGGTATAAAGGGTCCTTTGAAAAGAAAAAGGGCTCTCATAGCAATTCAGGAAATGAAGGCAGATCTCATTTTACTACAGGAACACAGACTTCCCCCTTTTGAATCTTCAAAATTGGGAGATTGGATATGTCCAGGCAGTGGCTCTACATGGGCTGCAGCCAATGGCACTAAGGGTGGAATTTGTACAATCTGGAAAGGATTTTCTTCTGCTGGTTCATATGTGTCCCCCTTGGGCAGATGGTCTGTTAGCTTTC
The DNA here is from genome assembly GCA_021234155.1 of Isoetes taiwanensis. Classification (NCBI taxonomy): domain Eukaryota; kingdom Viridiplantae; phylum Streptophyta; class Lycopodiopsida; order Isoetales; family Isoetaceae; genus Isoetes; species Isoetes taiwanensis. Next base: position 3,178,702 of record JAJEKV010000057.1, on the reverse strand, counting down.
TCAATATCAAAGGTCATTTGACTGGAATAATAAATGTCTATGCTTCCACAGAACCTCATGAAAGAGAAATGCAATGGAGGGAAATGAATTTCTGGATAGATCAACAAAGCCATGTTCATAATTGGCTGTTAGCAGGAGATTTTAATAACACTCCCCTGTGGGATCAAAAGCTTGGAAAAAAGATCAATATGACCAAGAATGAGAGAAGTGAATGGGATAAATTGGTTGGCAAATTTGTCTACCATCCCCCCTCCTCATCAGCCACATATTCTTGGAGTAATAAGAGAAAGGGTCCAGAAAGAACATTTTGTTTGTTAGATAGGTTCTACACTCTCTCAGTTGACCTGGATTTGTGGGACCAAATTGTCATTAAGTCAGACTGTAGTAATTCTATTTCTGACCATTTTCCTCAAGTCATGGAGACTCTTGCCCTCTCTTCCCGAGCTACACAGGTCAGTACTCCCTTCAAATTCAATGTTCAATTGCTGCAGGTTCAGCAATTTTGCTCACAACTGAGGGAGTATTATATATCTCTCCCCAAGATTGGAAATAGCAAATCTATGATTGGGTTTGTGCAGAAACTAAAAACGTTGAAACATTGGATTAAAAAATGGGGGAAAGATTGGGCAGAAAAGAAGAGGAAACAAAAGAATGAAATTTATATTGAAATGAAAAAGGTAAGAGAATCTACATTTTTTGGATAAAGATAATCGGACTTTTGCAGGATCTAGAAAGTCAACTGGAGATCAAAGTCAAACATGTGGAGGAAATGGAAGCTCAGTCTTTGGCAATCAGAAGTAAATGTCAGTACATCAATTGTATGGATAAGAGTAGTTCCTCCTTCTTTTTCAGGGCTGCTAAGAGTCGGATCATCAATAATGGCATCATCTCAGTTCAAAATGATCAAGGGGAAACTATTCAAGGACAACTTTGAGATACAAAGATTTTTGCTCATAGATATCGGGGAATTATTTGATAAGCAGCCAACATCTCAAACAGATATTGAGCAATTCTTTAGCATGGTTGACTTGGATTCTGACTCCTCAATTGTTAATAATGATGCCCTTATGGCTATTCCACAGAAGGAGGAGATTCTCCGAATCTTGAATTCGATGGCTTCTGGAAAAAGTCCTGGACCTGATGGCTTTCCCCCAGAATTCTTTAGAGAATTTTGGGATATAATGCAGGATGATTTCACAACTTTTGTGCAAGGAGCCTGGGTGGCAGATAGTTTACATCCTGCAATCAATGCTGGTCTAATTGCACTGGTCCCAAAGGTGGACCAACCTATGTCCTTTTCTGATTGGAGGCCAATCTCATTGACCAACACCGTTTATAAAGTTCTTGCAAAAATTCTAGCAAACAGGGTTAAGCCTACCCTGGAAAGCCTCATTAGTCCCCTCTGTTTTGCTTTCCTTCACGGAAGGAGTATCCTTGACAACTTTATTGGAGCTTATGAAGGATTACATTGGAGTAATCTAACCAACCAGAATTGCATGCTCCTGAAACTGGATTTTAAAAGGGCATTTGATACTATTAATTGGGATTTTTTTAGTAGGGCCATGGAGGTTTTGGAATTTTCTCAACAGGTGATCAATCTGGTTCTTGCCTTCAACAAGGAGGCCGGATCTGCGATCTTGATTAATGGCTGCCCCTCCTCTTTTCCCCCCAAAAGAGGAGTGAGGCAAGGGTGTCCTTTGGCTCCTTACCTCTTTTAATAGTTCTTTGAGATGGTGACCGGGGTTACTCTCAAGCTTCAACAGAAATGGACAAATCCAAGGCCTCCGGATGCCAAATGAAGGTATGCCTCTTTCTCGATGCAATATCTTTGATGATACTTTCATTTTTTTGGAGGATGATGGGAAAAGCATCTTTGCCTTTCTGTCTGCCATGGAGACCTTTGGCAAAGCCTCGGGAGTTTTATTGAACAAAGCCAAATGTACCATCCTCTTGGATTCTAAGGAGGAAAAAATTGTTGATATAGTAATTCTCGAAAAAGGGATGGCCACCAAACTGTTGGGTCTTCCTCTTGCACCAGACATGAGTTTGCATGGTCTTTGGTCTCCTATTACAAACAGGATTAAAAGAAAATTCATGATGTATCCTGCCTCTCTTTCATTGGCAGGAAGGGTTGAAATTGCCAACACAGTAATCACCAGCACGCACATCTATTTTTCATCTGCAATTGTGGCTGACAAAGCAACCTATCAGGAAATTCAGACTGCCATTAGAAAGTTTATATGGCAAGGGGACTATAAAGTTGCTTGGCAGAATCTCACCACTCCCAAGGATTCTGGGGGCCTAGGATGCAAGGATCTGTTCAAACAGGCTCAGGCTTTAGCTGCAAAATTGATCTGGCGTGCTTTATGGTCTCCTCATCTTTCTCCTGCCATGGCCTTTATCAGGTACTGGGTTCAGCAAACTAAACCTGTGGGAAGCAATTCAATTCAACATCAGCTCCCAGATTCGGCCTTCTACCAGTTAACAGCTGGCCCCCATACATCTTCTATCATGAGGAGGCTTTTAGAGGCCTGGAATGAAGTCTCCCATTGTTTTCATGCAGATAATCTTCATAAGGTTAGTTCCAAGTTTCATTTATTTTGGCATCACAATTTACTTCCTACAGAGGCAGGATGCTTGGCTCTCAAACATCTGAGAAAATATAAAGAATGGAGTGATGCAGGTCTCAAAACTATAGCTGATCTCAGGCGTAATGGCAATTGGCTCACCTGGCATGAGCTGGTTGCAAGAATCAGTGATACACAGGTCAACAAAAAAATTTTCTCTGACATCTCTAGTTTCTTGAGCAACTGGGAAGACTCAATGGATCCTATTTCATGGAGCTGTGAAGGAAAAAAGAGATACAGTGTGTCCAAGATCTACAAAATGATCATTCAACCTTCTGATCTTAAGGTCACTACAAAATGGGCTATCAAAATAATCATTGAGGGATGGCAGGCACATTGTGCAAAAAAGATTCTTCTTTTTAGATGGCTTCTGTTGAATCAGAGTTTGTCCACTAATGAGAGAATATCAAAATATAAATTACTCGCTTTCGGTCCAATATTTGCCCGTTAGGCTGCCGACTTCGAGAATCCAACACGCATGTCTTTCGGTGCAGGAGGCTTACGCCCTTCGGCTCGGGCAAAAAAATCTCTGTAAGTCCACTCACGGTTCATCTTCACAAGAATTTTTTGACTTTCTAAGTTTCCCTAGTGCCTTACGTGGTACTTTGAGAACTCGGCCCTATGGTCTATTTGGAACACATGTAAAATGTAATCGTTCATGATCACAAAACATTTAATCTCAATTGGATTAAAGCACCTTTCAGTCCCTTTGGTTGAGACGACTATAGCACATAGAAGAAGCAAGGGCTCAAAGATATGGCGAGAAATTGGGATTCTTTAGGGAATTACCATGGTTTTATGCTTTCTTTAAACTTACTATCTCGATCTTTGATGTTGACATTGATGATTTTGTGACCGAGAGCATTATGATATGGTTATCCCCCTCTCGTGGAAGGTATGATCCTAAACCGGCTTTTGAGCGTAGGCGAGGGAGGTAATCAAGGCCAAGATGATTCACCTCAGGCGGCACATTTTGGCAATGCATGAGCGGCTTTGGGAGTCATTCGGATGATGAAGATCTTTGGTGGTGGAATGATTTGAAGATTTACTTTCTTTGCAAAATGGGAGGAGCACTTTGACATCACCTCCGAAATCATCTTTGCAGTTCATGGTCCATACCCTTTGGATCTTGATGAGCTTGAGACAGTATTCCATATTGTCCAGGTTGATCCATTGGAGTTTGTTTTGGGCTATGAGTAGAAACTTCGGTTCACATTTTACGTCTTGAACTATTACAGACATCTGATTTGATCTGATCTTTTTTGTCTAGCTGGTACAGCAAATTTTGAATATCTTGCTGTGCTATGCCTCTTTCAGTCCCTTCTTGGGACAAGTAAGCATTGCAAAGGTTTCTCCTTTTGCAATTGCTGTACATATTCATGTAACCTCTTTTGCATGTAATATCAACCTGCCTTAACCTCAAAAAAAAAAAAAAAAAAATTGCGTATCTCATAGTATATTTGAAAAGGAAAATGCATCATTAGGTTGGATTATTGTCAAGCTACACTTGTGATTGCAGATATATTCAGTAAATCACTAGGGGAGAAGCGATATCAAGACAATGTTAAAGCTCTTGAAATATTTGAAAACAAGAATAAATTAGAAAGCGCAGGTTTTTTCCTATGTGACCACTAAAAGTTTTTATTTTATCCAAGTGTGAGATCAAATTTGCAAATGGGAAGATGATCTGCATGCCTTTGTTGCATTATTTAGTGTTCTTTCTTTTAGAGACAAATATAATGCAAATAATCTCCACACCTACAAATTTGGTCTTGCACTCGACTGAAGAAAACCTTTGATAGGTGGTCACAATGGAAAAGACCCGCATGCTAGTATTTTATATTATAGTATTTATTCTTGTTCTCAAGTACTCCAAGAGCTTTAACATTATCTTGATGTCACTTCTCACCTACTGATTTAGTAAATATATATGCAATTATAAGTCTAGTTTGTGATGGGCCTGCCAAGCTGGCCTCTCCGAGGCAATTTGGGACCCTATCTTTACTTTTAACACCACTACTAATGCCTTTGTACAGGTGTTACATAGCGCGTTTCCATATACTCTATATTAATAAAGAATCTAATCTTTATCCAGATACAATTGTAGACAAAATTCATTAATACAATACGAGTTCAAGTTATGGTTTTATAGCCACTCTATAAAATCTGTGGAACTTACCACAACTTATAATCTTAGTATTTACAAATCCAAATCAAGATAATCAATATATGATCCTGCACTAAGGAGCTTCTTTCACTAGAAGAGTTGCTCATTAAATTATCTATCTCTGCGTGAACCTCTGAATCCAATGGAAGATCATCTCTCTCAATTGCATATAGATGGACTTCATTACTTTCTAAAGAAGGTTCTATAAAGCCAGGAGTAGATCCAACACTAGACTCAATACCTGAGGGATTATTCTCTTTAGATATCTGAGCCTATTCTATTAAGTGTACACTCTCACCATCTTCTAAGTCACGAAGAAACTCCAGCACCTTTTTGCGTAGAAATTCAGGTCCCAAAGGAAATCTCTCCTCCAACTCTCTAACTATATCTGGGCCTCTAACCCCGATTCTCCGCTGTGCGACTACATTCGGTTCCTGGGTTTAGTCTTAAAGACTAAGTGGGGGGTTTTTGGGCACTTAAGGAACTATTCATGCACAAATACAACGCATACCATAAACAATGAATACCTTACCAACTAGTCCCATTGCACCTTAACCAATCAAGTTAGTACATATATGTCACGAATAATACTTTTATTTTTCATACTTAAACCATCTCCACAACATACAATGCCTACTCCGATTCTAACATGCCACCCGGGCTGATCATGCCCCTTAGTTCATATCTTAATGCATGTTATTATTTTAACCAAGATTTCACTATCCTTGGACTATTTTTCTATTACAAAAAAAAAAAACACAAGTCGAGTTAGTTCATGACCTCTTTAGGTCACGGCTTCAATAGCTCGGACAAAGACCTTTCTGCCTTCAATTTGTTAGAATATAATGAGTCAGCAAGGATCTAGATTAGATGTCATCCTAGTCAGCAATATATGAGTCATGTTGTTTAGGGAAACGTCGCATCTGTCCGATGCATAAGATAACTACTTTTGTTGTATTGTGTTATTGAATCAATAAGAAAAGCTGACTACATATTCTCCACCATCTTCTGACTTCTGTAATCTTAAGATAGTATCAGAGCCAGAAGGATATATCAAAGCAGGAAATGAACAGCTTGTATGCAGGTTACACAAGGCCTTATATGGGCTGCGTCAGTCTCCCAGGGCATGGTTCGAACGCATAAATGGATATTTGCTTCGATTGGGGTTTGGCAGTACACAGGCAGATGGCAATGTTTATGTCAAGACAATGGGCAGCTTCTTCACCATTGTGGCACTTTACGTAGATGACTGCTTATTGGTCTCTAATTCCATTGAGTTCTTGAAACAAGTAAAAGAGCAACCCAGCGCAGAGTTCCGCATGTCCGACATGGGGGAGATTGATTACTGCTTGGGCATACAGATTATTAGAGACAGAACTAAAGGCTGGTTACAAATGGTGCAAAGACGGTACATTGAAGAAGTATTGATCAGATTTGGTATGCAGGATTCGAATCCCGTGGCAACTCCAATGGAATCTCATTTGCAGCTTACTAAAGGTATGGCTCCATCAAATGAAGAAGAGGCACAAGAAATGCGGAATGTTCCATATAGGCATGCAGTAGGCAGCCTAACTTATCTATCAGTATGTACCCGTCCTGACATTTCATTTTCAGTGGGAGTTGTAAGTCAGTTTATGGATAATCGGGGACGCCAGCATTGGCTTGCCATCAAGAGGATCATGCGCTATCTAAAAGGTACAATGGATTCTGCATTGGTGTATCAAAGGCAACAGGAAAAAGAATTGTTCAAGTTAGTAGGATACACGGATGCAGATTGGGCTGGGGATGTGGACAACAGACGATCAACTTCAACCTATGTTTTTCAGCTTGGAACAAATGTTATTTCATGGCAAAGTAGGCGCCAACCTATCACTGCTTTATCATCAACAGAAGCAGAGTACATTGCCGCTTCTACAACAGCTCAAGAAGCGGTTTGGCTGCGCACATTACTGCAGGGAATGTTGTTACAGCAGCATGAACCAACCTTACTTTACTGTGACAATAGAAGTGCCATCGCACTAGCAGACTCAACCAAGTTTCATGCAAGAACGCGTCACATTGACACTCGCTATCATTTCATAAGAGAACAGGTGCAAGCTGGAGTGATTAATCTGCAGCATTGATCAACAAACGAGATGATGGCAGATATTTTGATCAAACCATTGGCAAGAGATAAATTTCAGCTGATAAGAGATGAGATGGATATATTATTCTGTGATAAGAAACTGCAAACAGATCCTGGCTGAAGTGGGAGTGTTAGAATATAATGAGTCAGCAAGGATCTAGATTAGATGTCATCCTAGTCAGCAATATATGAGTCATGTTGTTTAGGGAAACGTCGCATCTGTCCGATGCATAAGATAACTACTTTTGTTGTATTGTGTTATCGAATCAATAAGAAAAGCCGACTACATATTCTCCACCATCTTCTGACTTCTGTAATCTTAAGACAATTTCTCTGGATCTGGCCTTCCAAAGGCCTAACATCCACAAATCGGCTGATTTGGTATTGCATTGTGGTTGTTTGTTCCAATCTCCAATTCTAAGAACTCCTCTAGAATTACGCTCTCCCAACGTCCCAATCCTCTACAATTTATGTGTAAACTTTCTATACATATTACGTTTGTATTTTATCAACCAAGTATCAGTTTAATGGTCTCTCTTAAGTATAACTAAATTGTATTAAAAAATACTTAAATCACGTCTACTAACACACTAGACTCGTTTTATTCTTCCCTTCAAATTTTTAATCCATGTCCTCATGGGTGAGCAAATTGGCGAAGAATTCACTTTGAATCTTCTCACGTTACGTCTTCAATCAGACAACCAAACCATTGAATAAAAAAATCTTGTGATTGTCCTTTTTCAAAGCTTACCATCTCAGATTGCAGAACACGCTCTAGTCGAAAATACAAAAGTTCATCTCTGATTACCAAATCGTCGTCAGCAAGCATGTGCCGACGGATCAAAGACCTACTTTCTCAAATTGCTCACATGGAACACATTGTGCATCCTAATATGTGAAGGTAACTCCAACTTGTAAGCTACTTTCCCAGTGTGTTCCAATATCTTATAAGGTTCCGCATCTCTTAGACTTTCCCGCACTTTTAAATGCCAATGAACTTGGCTTAGGATTAATCCGTAATAATAAATACTGATCTTTTGTAAATTCTAGAGTTTATGCCTTTTATTTGCATATACTGCTCTTGCCTATTCTGAGCCACTGCAAGATTCCAACAGCTCGTAATGATAATGAAAGCTGTCTTTATGACTTTGAAGAAGCAGCCAAATAAAAGTGTCCTTTTATTTCTGGTCTGCCTGTTTATGGGGTAGTTATTCATTTTGAAGTATAACTTTGTGCTCATGTATTTCCATTAATCTAGAATAGCAGTCTAAATTTAGACCAAATATTGTTGGTGGCCTCTTTGTGTAGCACATCCAAAGTACTCTTATTCATGCATATGATTTATCAAGTGCAAGCAAGGTCTTTCTGCATAAGCCCATGGTTCAAGTCATTGTCTACATAGACTTGCAAATACTGTTGGCATGGAATAGATTAGCATTATAGAATGAGCACAATCAACTTCTAAAATAGATTAATGATGTGTTATGTTTATAATGTGCAATATCTATTTGTAAGCTAGGCTTGATACTCCACTTGGTTTAGATCCAATTTCAATAGACCTAAGTACCATGGGAAAAGGTCAAGCTTGGGTTAATGGATTATCAGGGTGTCAATCCACAAGCAGGATATCAGTCGTGTGATTATCATGGTCAGGATGCCCAACTGGCTGCAGTAGACAACGTTCTCAGCAATTGTGAGCAGGCACTTCCATGTAATCAATCATTTTCCTTAGTTAGAATTAAGGGGCAGCCAGTGACGCCTTGCATTATCCAGAGTTAGAATTAAAGGGCAGCCACCAATGTCTTGCATTATGGCTAACAGGTTCAGAGCTTCTCTGCTGAACTATATAAAGAGGGCTTCTCTGTTGAAGTATAGAAGCAATCTCTCTATTCTGTCTAATCCCGTTGTTGAAGCACAAATTATGCACAAGCTTAGCCTTGTGCACTCTATGCAGAACAAATAACATATGTTTGCATCGAATAGATAATATATTTAATCAAATGAAATATAAATATAGAGATATACACATCTATTTTAGAATAGGTCTCAGCTGTCATGAATAGATCAAAGAAAAGGATCTCAGGCTAAACCTAATTAAACTTTAAAAAGGAAACAACAATAAACAAAAAAAACTGCAGTATGAGGGCACTCAAACATACCTCTGAAGCAGATGACAAATAACGAAGAGCAGCTCTTCATATTTATATGAAGAAATAAACAACTTACAGATCATTCAACCATGTTCTGGCTATCTGGGATCCTCACACCTGTTTATAAATTCACATCCACCACAATTTTGTGACAGATAGACAATGCGACACTGCCCACATATTTTGATTTCTTTTCTTGTCTTGGGAGCAATCGATACCACAAACTTGTGACAGATGGCCGTAGCAGCGAGGCGAACTGCACTATCTGGCGCAAGACGATTCACATCTATTTTCCATTTTTCTCTCTTACTGAAAAAACGCCTGGGAAAAACCATGTGTTAACCTTTCAATGCACGATTTGCTGCCATGTGGGGGCGTCCCTATCATACAATATCAATTATATATGTTTTGTAATGCGGAAGGGCTCTTTTGATCTATAAATACAAAGAGGAATTATTGGATTTGGGTTTCTACATTATTAGATATATTTCCTAGTAAATTTGTGTTAAGTATTCATATGGGATGGGTATGGATTCCACGCGCCCCATGCTAAAACGCTCAACGTTGTGGTGTCTCAATTCGGATGTTCCCCCTGTCCCCCCAAAATGTGGTCGCACATCCATCACTTTTGTAGTATGAAACTATAATTATGGCGCCACCCAACTACCTAGATCATAACTGATTGCGTTATTTAAAAATGAGTCCCAATTGGGGTAAATTCTAATTCACAAAACTAAAATTTAAATTCCCGTTCTTTAGCCGCTTCACGTTGTTTGCCTCCTTTCTGTTCTTTGGCTCCCTACTGCCAGCTCCAATCCATTGTGGGTATGGATGTCAATGAGATAATCCATCCACAAACTGGCATTTCAGAAGAAACCAAGAAGAACCAAGGAAAAAGAAACGTTGAAGAAAAGATGCTAGAGGAAAAGAAGAAGAGGGAAAAGTTTCCACAGACAGATCAAAAAAATTGAGGATAGCATGAAGAAAGAGATTTTACTTACATTTTGGAGATAAAACATTGGAAAAAATTATAGGTGAAGAATTAAAGGATTTGGAAGCCAAGAGCATTGTCACGAGGAGCCTCAGAACTCTATGCAGTTTCCTTGGTCTCAAATTCTTGCAAATCTGCAAACACTAAGTCAGTAGACCTCTAACAACATCAGAAACATTAGTTAAGTTACTTATTTTTGTTCATTGGTTCCTGTGGTACCACTTGAATACCAAAATCCAAAAGCCATGTCTCAGACATCATGTGAGAACAACTGGGGCTGGAGCAAGTTTTGGAGTGTCTGTAGAACAAATCTAATATTAATAAAACTTGCAGACAAGGTTAAAGATGACAATATTTACCTCACATGATGTGACAGACATGGAATGTGATACTAGTGATTGCATTCTCCTATGACAATTAAGCCCTCCCATTTCAAATAACGTCCACAATATGGACAACCTTCATCACCCTCTTCTTCTACCTCAGAAAGCATTGAAAGCACAGGAGTGTCATAGCCACTATATTCAGAAAAAATCTCAAATCTTTATATTCGAAGTTGCAGCTCTAAAAGTAAGGCTTCACATACCCTTAGCTCAATTTTAGTTCCTGCTGGTTTCTTATTCAATTGACTCAGCCCAGGCAACTGTACTATTTGGCTCTTCGTCCTTCAATTCACTTACAACCCAAACGCGCTCTGCTGCTTTCGGATTTGAGGTCATGATTGACTGCCATCTGTGCAAATCAGCTTTCTTATGCTTTATGCTCCATCAACCCAATCTTTCTATTGACATGACTCTTTATATCCTCATTTGCTTGCAATCGTTGCTTTGCAGCTATCAACCTAGCTGATGTTGCCGCCATCTATTTCTTCACAAGTTTGCCAGAGTCTGCAACATAAAACACTCCATATATATCAGCCTCCTAACATTATAAGCCATATACTGATGGAATACCATAATCACACACCACACAACACAAGCTACTGCCATATAGACACCACATACTAGCAACACCATTGGCAGCACAACACCCTCCACCACACCACAATAGTAATACATGCACTACACACCACATGCTACCATTGCCACCACGACTGGCAGGACAACACCCAACACCACTTTACATAACGCAAAGTGGTTTCACCACTAGAAGCGCAACACTCGACACCACCCCACAGTGTTACAACACACGCCATATACCATATGCCACCATTGTCACCATAATTGGCACACATGCGATTCGTCCTAGTTAGTCCAATAAGCCAAATATAGGCATCAAACAAAATACTGACCTATCACGTATGGATGCTTTACTGAATGGCCTTGATGCAAAAAGATATGAAGAGAGATTCAAGGAGGCCAATATACTAATTGGCCCTATAGAAAAAGCTGCTTCAGAGCTTGAAGCTAAGTTCAAAATTTTAAAAAAGCTAAATCAACAGCTTGATGCAGCTATGCCTTTTCTAACACATAAGCATCATACAACTTGTTATAATGCAGTACATATGAAGAGCGATGAAATAATTGATGAATAGGGATTTGCGGGCATACAAGAGCATATGACTTTGGCAAATAGTAAGAAAAGCTAGGCAAACTAGCTGAAAAATTTTGTTGATAAACAACAATGCTAAATTGCTTGGTCGTGCAAGCTTCTCTGACTCCGAGTTTGAGAACAAAATCGAACATGTTAAACAACTAGATATTGCCATGGAAGTGGATTATTTATTTATTTATTTATTTATTTATTTATTTATTTATTTATTTATTTATTTTGCAAAACTCCTGCAACCCTTGCTTCATTTCTTACTAGTTTGATAATGAGGCACTTGTACTACTCTTAGCTCAAGCATAAGAGATAAAAGAGTTTGATTATACCCGAGTGAAGGAATATTTGGACATGGATATAGAAGGTGATAAACAACCATAAATAATGCCAAACATATTCCATTAAACCTTTCTAACTTTTCCTATTCTATATGTATATGACAACCTCTTTTTTTGAAGGACGACAATCTATTATCAAGGAAAATCAAGATACATACAAGGGACCTGTGACATGGGACTCAAAACGAAGAGGACGAAATAGTCCACTAAGCAAAACCACTCATCATCAAGTAATCCAAATTTCTCTAACTAATGAAATCATGCTTATATTGTACTAGTTTGGCATTGTACATGTCATGTTCTTGGCTCACTTCAAGCAATATCTGGATGCCTGATTTCTAAGTAATCTTTGGAATGCCAATACATGGAGATGGATAATACATGGCATTACAAAAAAACATATTAATCCTACACTAATATGTGGTCTACAGGGACATTTACCTATGGACATTTATACAGCAGTTGCATACATTCATATAAGTGCATATCATCTTAGAATTTTAATAGGGAGAGGGGTTCGTGAGCACATGATAGTTAATGTGTCAATTGAGAGCAAATGAAAATAAACACCATACTTTTCAAATTTATCCATCATTCGCAACAATAAAAGCAAACACATCAGTTTAATCAAACACTACATATCCTTTTGCAAGCACATTAGTAGGTCTACTACTGTAAAGGTTTTTCCCCTTTTTCCCTCAGGATGGGATTTTCTAAAGCATGTATAGTGATGGGCTTATTAGGCTCTCTTTATATTGAAACCCACATAACTCTTGGCCTCCGTGGATGATAAAAACATGTCGTGTACAAACTCATATTGCATGAGTGACAAAACTCTCTAGAATGGAGCCCATATTGCATAATATAAAACTCCACCTGATATACACCAATTGGTTTAGGTTTCATGGGTTCTAAATCACCTTTGAGCTAATACTTGTAAATCACTTACTTCACCATTAATTAATGAAATTAATCATTATCAATAAGCCATATTCATTGCTTGAATAATGTTTTAGTCGCCAAATTAAGGGAATTGAACAATGCATCCATTCAATGCTTGAATTAGAAACACTACATTTGTCGTACATGCTACCATTGCATATCATGCTAATCATCTGACCAATTAAGTGGAGACGCTACCTTTCAGTGAGCGGCAAATTTCAGGAAATCCTTGCATATCATGCTAATCAATTGTCCATTTAAGTGGAGACACTACCTTTCAGTGAGTGACAAATTACAGAGAGTCCTTGCAGCCTACTTGTTAAAATCAAGAATTTTCAGCGGAACAGAAAAAAATCTCCTAGCTAGAAACTAGCTTTTTGTATCATGATTCTTGCTAGCTTAAATTTTGTAGAAAATATACCTTTTTAGGTATAGAGTTTGTTGCTCACTGCTACCTTTTGTTCTAATTGCACATGCATCTTTTATTCAAGAGCATAAATTCATAATGTCTACTACTATAATACTATCCAACGTCTATGCATACCGTAAAAGCAAGTTAAAACAGATTCGAGTGTGTCGTCCATTCATGTCATGCCATGTGGCATATTTTGTTCTAGAAAGAATTTAAGCAAGATTTTATGTTGATGCTAAGATATTTTTGTACACTGTATTCTTCACTTTAACCTAATATTCGGGGCCATTTAACCTAATAATTCAGACAATTTACGGCTTGACTGCATTCATGTTGCACAACTACCTTCTTGTCTTCATTTCGAAGAATCAACAGGGGCCTCCGCCTATCACCGTCCGGCTCCTATTTTCTCCCTAGAATGAAGACAAAAAGGTAATTCATGTATACAAATATTAAAGATTTGCAGTTTATGACTTGATTTGTGATACACTTGTGTTGGGTAAGTAAATGTGAGTTGTCAAAATCACGAATATGTGAACGGCCTTGGAGCATCCCCTTCTCTAGCATATACAAAATAAACCCCTTCACATTATTGAAAGGAGTTTAATTTTTGAATTTGGGTAGGGAATTACTTGAAATTATGTGCCTAGATAATGATTGTTATGGACTTGAAATTATGTTCCAAAATGTCTGGCCTTTAACCTTTTAAGCCTAATGTCTTCCTAAAGATGCTTTACAAAGATGCAGAGACGCATACGACTAAGTCTAGAGTGGGGCATCGTCTCAATTTAAGAGCTGCCGCCAGACAGAATAATACATTCAGAAAATACTTTGATAGAAAAGATTCACAGGACATTTTTGGCGCGGACAGTCTGCGTATCTTACATCATGTAGAAGATCCAACAGGCAAGTAGAATGCCCGGTGGTCCCAAAAATTTTTACTTTTCCAGCAGCGAAACTCGTCGATACAAAAAAAAAAAATCACCAAAAGCTATTGGTAGAATCGGCAAGAACAAGGCCAGATACAGACCTATAAGATTCTTGGATCAAAACCCAAGGGGCAGATTATGTCCTGCAATTGAAAAAGAATATGGCTAGGGTAAGATCAAATGACCTCTCTGTGAGGTCGTCTAGGTCCTTAACACACTGCCCCTCAAGTTTATAGTGATCCAACGGCTCAGATCAATCTTGATCAGTGTGTTACTGGAGCTATAACACACTGCTACTCCATAACACCCTAGGATGTTATGAAATGGATGGATCCAGATCGATTTTGATAATGATCGGATGGCCCAAAACTCTCGGGGCAGTGTGTTAAGGGCGATAACGCCCTGGCCCTCGGGTGTTACTTCAAAAAAAATTTTCGGGCCATCAAAATGGCTCGGGCGTGCGCTACGCGCACACCCTCGCCATTTTGATGGCCCTCAAATTTTTTTTTCAGTAACACCCTCGGCCCAGGGCGTTATCTACTCCATAAAGGGTTCTGTCAAGGTTATGCTTTCGTTTGCGGTAGACAAGGAAGGAAATGAGAGCAAGGGAAGCAAAAAATAAAAGGGAAAAAGCAATGGCAGATTTCCGGGCAGGGGTGAGGGGGTGATGGGAGGAAAGGGCGAGGCTGGAAGGGTGAGGATCTGCCTCTACTCTTGGCACTACTTTGAAAAATGCAAAGGGCAATGGGGATGGTGATGGTAATGGAGATGGTGATGGTAATGGTGATGCTGATGATGATGGTAATGGAGATGGTGATGGTAATGGTGGCTGTGGTGAGGATGGTAATGGTGGTGGTGATGATGATGGTGCACTTGAGAATGAGGGTGAGATGTTGGGGGATTGCAATGGAGGATTATGCAGAGGTGCAAAGACAGGAGAAGCTGGAATTTTTGGAGCAGGAGCAGGTGCCTCTTTAGAAGGTGAGAGCCAATCTGAAGAAGAACACTGTGGTGCTGGAGCTTCAGAACTTCCTCCTGGACTGCTTGCTGGTTCCCAGCCTCTCCGCCGCGCTGGAACCCGAACCCGAACCGGCGCCGCAGCAGATCTACTTCTTCTCCCCATCATTGCCTGTGATTCCCATCCTTGTATCAGCACCATAACTACCCACATTGCAATCCATTTCCCCTTCTTTGCCCCCATCTTTTGCCCTGCTATCCTCCTCAAACTTGAACCTTGTAGCTCTACACTATTACTTATATTCTACCTCCTCTTTAACACAACTGATCATACTCTTAACTATCATTCAAATCCACTGTTTTTGCACTCCTGAGTCCTGGATCCTATATGTATGCCTGTTCATACTAGCCAGTCCACCTGCCAAATCAAGACGCATCTTGTGCTAAGGAATCAAATTTTAGATAGTAGGTCACTCCAAAATATTGTTTAGTACATTGAGAACAGGAAATGGACTACTGTTGAAGAAGCCCTGCCTCAATGACGACGAGCTTCCAGCTCTTACATGGAAGTAACTTTTATCTTGTCTCCATACAGTTATGACAGAGTTTCTATTTGGCCTCTAGCTCACTACACTTTTTTGACTTATAATCCCAACATTCAGAATTTCAGATAAAGAATTTCCCTTTAAACTATTTAACCTGTCCTTTTCTTATCCTGAAGAAATCAGAGGCTAATCGGCCTCATGTTCCGAAACTAACTCCCGTCCCTTTCTCCCCACTAAAGATTGTTTGTTAGTTAACACAGCTACTTATGTGTAGTGTATTCTGTGTATTCTTGTACATTCTGCATAGCCAGTAGATCAATGAGTTGTTTTAATTCTGACAGTGTTAAAAGACTTGCCACTTTTTTATGTACGATCAAGAATAAAATATATCTGGCCTATTATGCACCTATTGATAGTGGCATAAGGTTGTGATGTAATTTCTCACCACACTACATTAAAAGCACAGCGCGGCAATATGCATTCACTCTCTAGACATCCTGCCTAACTTTAATATAAAATTCACGCACATTGACTCCACACCACATCTTGAGGGTGAAAATAGCTTTACCCTGGTTTTGGTGATTCCATCGTGGTGACTACTCTCCCGCGGAATCAATAGAGTAGGGCGCCCATACTTGGTACAAATAAGAACTTGAAAGCCATTGATGAACACATGAATTCACCTGCAAAACCAGCAAAACATATAGAGATTGATATGAGGAATACAGACAATTCAAAATTTGGCAGATTAAACACTTCTTATAATGTTAAAAATTACCTCAAATATCCCTATTTTTTTTTACTGAATTGGCACATCAGAAGCCCTGAATTGGCACACTAGGATCCCTGGATGGTCCTTATAATGCCTATAATTGGCTCAGCTTTGAGCTGCAAATGGATCAGTAGTGGTCTCGCAATGGAACAACTTGTACCCTAAATTAGAACACCACTACACCTAAAATAAACTAAAAACTCATAAATTATATGTCAAAACAGATACAAACTTGATTAATTCAAGCTCAAATTCAATTACATTACATAAAGAAACACATAATTAATCACTGATTCACATAGTCTTGTGAATACAAAGAACTAAGGGTTTTGATCCTCTTTCAAGTTCTCCTATCAGCAATGCTTGGATTATTCTTGCAAATCCCTAATGCCCTATCTGCTGGATCAATAGAACAAAATCTGGAGGGACTGTTTGAGTGCCAAATATCAGCATCACCACCAAATTGCGCCTCAGTACCATGACAACATTCATGGGTTTCCTCCAAACTGCAGCCTCGGGCTTTTCAGGCTGCTGGCTATCTTGAAAAGCATCATTTGCTTGAGTAGTCAAAACCACTTCTATATTTCTCTGAACATAAGAAATAATTTCAGGCAAGTTTGCTGCTAAACACTTCCAGACAAAGAAAAACAGCCTTGGCTTACCTCCTCAACTTGAATTTCCTCATTGCTAACACTTTCTAGAGCATCTTTAAATTCAACGTGATCTTCACCATCTCTCATGTCCTGCTCTTGTTGTTGCTGTTTTCTCAAATCCTGTAATTAAGCTTCAATCAATCATGTAAATTCAATAAATCCAGAAAGCAAACTAATAAAGCTGAAAACAGATTACTAAATAAAAAACTAAATTTATACCTCTTTTTGCAATTGCCTTGCCCTTTTTTCCCTCAATTTGTTCAATGCAGATGCCCGGGCTTCGCTTGCCTCTAAAATTGAATGGTTCTTTGGATCATAAACAGGTAACATCTTGCTCTCCCGCATCCTTTTTCTCTCATCCTTCTCTTTCTGCAATTGTTCTTTCTTCTTCTTCTTCTTCTCTTCATCAATTTTCTTTTTCCTTTCAGTTGCCTCTAATCTAGCTCGTTTCTTTTCCTTCTTTTTTGCTTCCTCTTTTTCCATCATAGATATCAAATCTGCTTTGGTGACCAGCAAAGTCCCTGCAATATCTCTTGGTACAAAAGTCCTCCTCCTTTTCCTTTGTTGGGCAGTCTCTAAATTTTCATTTTCAGCAATATTTTAATTCAAATTTGAATTTGCATTTCCATATCCACTCAAATTTGCATTTGCATTTGCATTTCCATATCCACTTGCATCTACATCTGCATCAACTATCCCATCAGCTTGGACATCTAAACCACCAAGTTCTGGTTGAACTTTGCTTGGATTATAAGGATAGATCCTTGTCTTTAGAAAACCAGATCTGATATTTGCAGGAGTGAGTGCTAAATCAAGAGCCTCTCTGACCATTGAAGTTAAATCCTCCTTGAGAGGCTCCTTGCTGGAATGTTCCAGGCAATACCTATGTCTAATGTGCCTAAATGCCTCTTTAAATGGCCTAAAACAACTTATATAAAGCCGAAAAGGTAACCGATGGACAATCCCAATGGAGTGTGGTCGAGGTCCAAAGAAACAGGGTCATGCACGTGGTCATGGTTCCAGTGCACAACAAGAGAAAATGGGGACATATCAAATGCTTTTAGTAAGAAATCATGCCAGCGCGCGCCCCTAGAAAACGAAGCTAAAAGTCTGGTCAAAACACCCAAGAGCCTGATACACCCTGAAGATACACCATAAACTGGTTATAAAATAAGACGGACATAAATATCCCTATAGAAGAATGATATACGACAATGTCAATAGAGACCCAAAGATAGCCAAACCTTATGCCCAAGGACCGCCCCCCCTTGGTGGAGGTAGATCGGATTGAATGTAGGGTGCCTGAGAAAAGGACGGTCTCTAGCGCCCATGACGTTGAGGCCACTAGCTTTTCATAGCACCAGGGAATGAGAGCTAGGACAATAAGTACTAGGAAAAATAGCAATTGAGAATAAGGCCGAGGTCGAGTTCGAGGAAGGTTAATGGCCAAGGAACATTAATAGAATAGAATAGAATAGAATAGAATAGATTTTTTAACGTCCACGGAGACCAATAGGTCATGGGACCCATACAATGGGCTAGTACAATCATTACTACTAGGATTAAAAAACCCATGCCTCGAAAGGTTTTCAAGGGAAAAACCTTTGCAGTAATGATGATACTAGACAATCGGAGATAATGACTACTGAGGGCTCAGTAATTGAAGACGTTTATCTAGAACCTCAAGTATGTATAATGCCAAGTCACAGATGGTGCTCTGAGAAGTTGTGGAAGCGTGGAATGGAATGGTAAGGTCAAAAAATGATTCCAGACTATCTCAAAAGCAGGGCAACTCAGAAGAGTATGGCTTTCATCTTCAATAACCTGTAACTGGCAACACGCACATAATCAGTGGAGGTCGAAATGATACTAAAAATTAAGAGGGAAAAAGTAAGTGCGAGGCAATGTAGAAAAACAATGATGATGTGAACCGCAAAAGAGAAGATGCCATAATGACGCCAATCTAAACATCCCAAAGTACTAGGCGAAAACTGCCAATCCATCATAGCAAGAATAGAGGCAAGAATATCTCCCTAAACCATGTACATTTGATAAAATATGAAACTAGGTGGATTTATGAAACGTAATCGAGCAACTTCCCCTAGGCAATGCACAAATATATATATCGGGTGATCAACAAGGTCCAACGATGAACAAAAAAATTCCCCTAGGAAACTTCACAAGTATGGAGGAGATACATAAGATACTCAAGGAGCAATGCAAGCAACAAAGGTTTACCTAGTAAAAAGATGTGTATATATCCTAAGAAGGAAAACCAAACCAAAATATGCCTATATAGCCTAGGAATAAAAAACAACAACAATAAAACCTGTACAATATTGACTAAAAATAAACTTACTGCAAGATGTTCATCCCATCCCTTTAATGCACCATTAGACCCTGTTTTATACTCCATGTATCCCTTTGTAATTTCATAACTTCCATGATTCCCACTGCCCACTTCTTCTCTTGCCCATGTAGCCATCTATTATTTCCCAATTAATCAATCTATCTTATCACATCACATGTGAGAACCACCTCCCCCCTTTTTTTTTTTTTCTTTGACTTTTATAGCATTCGTAGAAATAAAAAAACTTAATATTCCAATGCCAATTAATCAATCTATCTTATCACATGAGAAAGAATAGAATAGATTTTTTAACGTCCACGGAGACCAATAGGTCATGGGACCCATATAATGGGCTAGTACAATCATTACTACTAGGATTAAAATATAAATAGAATAGAATAGTTTTTTTAACGTCCACGGAGACCAATAGGTCGTGGGACCCATACAATGGGCTAGTACAATCATTACTACTATGATTAAAAAACCCCTGCCTCGAAAGGTTTTTCCCTTGAAAACCTTTGCAGTAATGATGATACTAGACAATCGGAGATAATGAAAACAATGAAACAATGAAAAAAGCTTGAATATTCCCATGCCCCCCTTGCATCCTTTTTTAATTTCCCATGTATCCTTTTCAATTCCGTGAATGCCATGAATTCCTAAGGCCTACTTTCCAACTTGGTCATGTAGCAATCTACTAGTTCTTAAATAATCAATCACATTAAAAAAAACCTTTAGTATTTTAATAGCTTACTTAGAGAAAAAGAAAAAGCCTTCCTATACCATGCATCCCTGTAGATTCCTCTATGCCCACTGCCCAATGTTTTTTGGGTTGCCCCTAGGGGGCAAACCCTTGTTTATATGGGTTTTCGGCATATTCTGAGCATATGCTAGAATATGCCTATAATATGCCAGAAACTGCTTCAAATTGGTAGTCTCCTGTAAACTGGCAGTCGTCAGTGTTGCTGGGCGGCCTACTAAATCTGAGAGCAGAGCTCCGGTATTTTTATGAGACCGACCAAAGGCAATATTCATGCAGTCTTCAAACTGGTCACACAGGACAATTGTTTTAAGTGAATACCTACCAGAATGATTTTGTTAGTCCATCTCTTTATGTAAAACTCCACCCTTCGAGAACTCTTAATTAAAGGAGTGACAAACTCTCTCATTTCATCAGCATGATTTTGCAAATGAAAATTGTGGGGCATATATTTGATAAGCTGTCAGATTGGAAAGTTCTCTCATGGAATGCACTTATAGCAGGATATGGCTGAAATGGATTTCACCAAGAAGCAATAGATCGCTTTATCCTAAATACTATATGACAATGAAAGATAAGATAAGATAAGATGAATTTTTACGTCCACGGGAACTGTGATATGCTTGTATTATCGCTCTTCTTGCAAGAGCAGGGTATTTATGTGAAGCATTAAAATCACTCGAATCTATACATTGTGTATCAAAGGAAACTTGGTTGGCATTGCTTGCTGCGTGCAAAATTTATGGAGAAGCAGAAGTGGCAAGGAGATGCTTTTGCCATGCAGGTGGATTTCAATGGATAATATCTATGCGAGTGATGGCAGATGGGAAGATGTAAATAAGATAGAACAATGGAGAAAAGAAACAGATGCATAAAAAGGCCTGTCAGGGCCTTGATAAAGGTGAAGAACACAGTGCTGAATTTGTGGTGGGCGACATTGCAGATGAGGAAATTTTTACAAAGTTTGAAACTGTAGGAACTTGTATAAAAGAAACAGGGGCATGTGTCAAATCTGGATCTTGTGTTGAGGCCTATTTCTGATCAGGAAAAGGAAACATTATTGTGTGGACATGTGGAGAAATTGGCTATAACTTTTGGCCTTCTACACACATTAGAGGGCAAGACGTTGCGTGTGATGAAAAACACGAGAATGTGCAATGATTCTCATGGCATAGGCAAAATTATATCTAGAACTGAGAGGCAAGAGATTATAATTATAGAAAGCACTTGGCTTCACCAATTCAAGGATGGATTATGTTTATGTGGAGATATATGATAAATGCTTTGTCACCTGAAGTCTTTGTTGTAATTAATATTCAAGAAGGCCGACGGGATATGTTGCTGGCTAGCAGATGCTTGAGCACTATCATTATCAAGTACATGCTAAACCCAATAAGTTCCCATAAATTATTTTTACAAAATTAGAGAAGAATTGATAATTCATTTACCCTGGACTGTACACGGCCATGACATATTCCGCAACTTGGACAGGAACTCAACACAGGATTGTATGCTATACAGACTATGTAGTAAGATATCTCTTGGTTGTAAAACTGTTCTTCAGCTCCAAGAGAAACGGGAAACATCTGCCATATTTGCAGTACAAACTCCTCATCTTATGGGTGTTGTCTTTATTAGCAAAAGCAATTGGTTTTACTTATCACATTGATTTTGTACAAATGCAAGGGCAGTAGTTTGGTTTCTAATGGAATAGCTTTAGATCCTGGTGAAAATCCAGTGAAACACATCAAAGGTATTTCTGCGTTAAGAGACACTTTTATATGTTGTTGATTATTGCCCTCCGATGGCCTGAGGGTGCCTTTTCTTGTCACTTCGTTTTCATGGTTTTTGATGTGTTAGGGAGCATCTGGAGCAAGAAAGTGCAAGGAATGGCATGCTCAGGTTATGTCTGTTCTGAAGTTCTAACTTCCTACTTTTTGCATCACCTTCATTGTAAAATTGGAACTAACATAGCCAAACTTCTGCACTACCATGCTCTAGTTCTTCAATTTTCTAAAATAGGCGATAGTGATCTTATCTAGACCAGGTGTAAGACATGGTTTTGACCATGAAATGCCCATTATTGATTGCGAACCTATGAACTCAAGTTCCAAGTCCTTTACCAACTTGATGCAGTCAAATCATATTGTATTTCACAAGAAGAGAAATTTGGACTGGCTGCTAACTGACCAGTTTTAACTATAAACCAGATCCTGGATCCTGTTGGAAACTGCATTGATGAGAAATGTATAAGTTGCTTCAATACACCTTATAAAACTGACCAGAAATAGGTATGTAGCATTCGGTAAGCATTGTCAATACTTACTGATTTTGTCCAAAGTGCACAGATAACATAGAATCCTTGAAGCTGAACAAAGGCTATGGCATAGTGAAAGATTTGAAGCTATTTAATTCCGATTGGGGATTTGAGTTAGAAGAAATAGCCAGGGAGTTCAGAGGAAGGCGGATCCACATATGGCAGGGAGATCAGGATGCTTTAGCTCCATTGGGACTCCAACAATGGATCAAAAGTAGGTACCAGAAGTTGTGCAGCTGCATGAGCTGCAGAATGAGGGACATCTTTCATGGTTCTGTTACAATGATTTGGCCCATCGTCAAGTGTTTGAAACCTCGTTTCGTGATGAGCAAGCTATGGAAAATCAAGGCAAATTTCTACTCTTTAAGAAAATGCTCTCAATTTGTGTCGCACAATTTAGGATAAACTTAGGACTAGGTGGTCCCTTTATCATGGATATTTTGCTCTTTATCTTGACCAGATTATTGTTTCGTGTAGGCAAATATTCAAACTACTCCTATTATGCAAAATTATAGGGGTCTTTTCGGGGCTATTGGACCACTAGAGGATCTTGGTGTTTGGTTGAGTGGATAACGCTTGAAAGGGAGAATTTCTTTTATGAACCGTTTTTACTCGGACCTGTAATTCTTAACCTTATATATTGTTACTTATGAAAGTACCTTCTAAGTATATTTACTGAACAATGTAAATACCCTTCATATGTATCCCCCAACAACAAAAATCTTAGATTACTATGACATGTTGGTTTAGGAATAACTAGTAACAGGTGCCTGACGTTGCTGAGCATAAAGTTTTATGTGGTAACCATAAACTTGTAGACAAATTATAGTGCTTGTCTACACTTGAGATAGGTTTTATGTGGCAACCATAAACTTGTAGACATATTATAGTGCCTATCTATACTTCCTAAATAGCAATTTATAAAGTAACTGGCATGATGTCTGGTTTTGTTGGATTTTACAACCATTTGCAGCATATGCACAGAATAGACAACTTGAGAAAGCCTTGGAATTTTCCCAGCAAATGCCTATACAAAGTAATATTTCTTGGAATAATATGGTGTCAGCACTTTCTCAGAATAGCTGATGGAGGCCCTGAGTTTATTTCACCAAATGCCTACGCCAAATAGTATATTATGGAACATTATCCTCTCTGTTTATTGCCAACATGGGAATCTCAGTCCGATTGTGGATCTCTTTCAACAGATACCCGATCAAGATGTGGTCTCTTGGAATATTCTTATTTCAGGACTTGTTCGTGATGGTCAACGAAAAACAGCTATTAGTCTTTTCGAAGTGATATTGCTTCAAAGAATCAACCAGATGCTACAACTTTCACCATCCTTCTTGATGGATGTTCTAAACAAGTATCCTCATGTGTAGGTAGATGGTTGCATAGCCAGGTCTTAAAAATTCTATTTCACAAATTATATATTTTGGTTTAAACTGCTATAATCAATATGCATGCCAGATGTGGAAGTTTGGATGACGCAACACTAGTAGGGTATTACATCAAGACATTGTCACTTGGACATCTAAGATTACGATTTATGGTCAATACAAGCAGGCTGAAGTACTTCAAATTATCAATCAAATGCATACAGAAGGAATCTCTTGATTATGTTGGTTTCGTTAGTGTTCTTTCTGCCTGCAATCATGCTGGATCAATAGATGAAGGTTGGCACAACTTTATAAGTGGTGACTATGTAACTTCATTGGTAGCCTTCCCCACAAGCTTGATTGTGTTGCTTGGATAGCCTTTCTTGGCTAGTGTGGCATCCATTTGGATCTCAAGCGCATCATGCATGTTCTAGAATATATAATAATTCTGCATTATTTGTGCTATTATCTAACATTTATGCTGCACATATCCAAGAAAAAGTAAGCAACTTGGTAATTTGTAGCAATCTTTGTAGTAGTAGTAAAGCCGAGGTATGTCAATTTCGGGCAAGCAAGCATCATAAAGTTTTTTACTATAGAGAAACTTATATTCAACCAATGGCTCAAAGATGGTCCTCAACAAGCGCACAAGTATCATCATCAACCATATGCTGAGAATTAATATTTGGGCTATGAATTCTTCCAAAGAAGTATTTGTAGCTTTACCTCTTATAGTCAGCTATGAAGGGTTTGTTCCTATGCATAACAGTTAAAAGGCCTAAAGATTAACTTCGCAAAATACTAGAGTCTACATTATTAATCTAATCACATTATCCGTGCTAGAAATAATGCATGTTTACTATCTTTGCTTTAAGAATTTGAAAGAGGAGGCTTTGAACATGGCTTCTATGTAGGTGTTAATGTTTAGTGGTATCATGAACTGCCTAGGGCATAGTTTTGTGACATAATCCACCGCATGACAGTTTACGCTTATTATGCGAGAAACATCCAAATTAAGAAGCCATTGAGAGATGAATACTATGATTTCTATTTTTCACCATGCTACCGCAGATATTAATAATAAATCATTAGAAATCCATCACAAAGTTATTAAAGAGGTGATTTTTGGGTTGCCCCTAAAGGCGGTGGAGGTCAAGCCACAAGTTTTCTGTGTCTCTATATCTCGGACAGCCTTCGACCTGCTTGTAAGTCCATGCCCATCCGTAGCAATAGTGGAAGCAACCTTGGGGATATAAAGTAGGAGGTGGATTTCCTGCGGAAACTAGAGCGCCACCCTGGAGTTGTGTCTCTCAAGGAGGTAATTGTACATGATAGTTGCTGGCATTTGACTTTGGAATTGTGTGATTGTAGCTTACATGATAAAATCAAGAGGGAAGGAAGGCTTTCTAAGAAAAAAGCAGCTTTCCTTATCTACTCTTTGGCCAGAACTGTACAAGATTGTCGCATGGGCGTGGTTCATAAGGATCTGAAGTCCCGAAACGTCCTTGTCAGCACAACTGCATATGTTCTTTGGAAGCTTGAGTTAGGAGAAGATGTTGCCCCTACATGTTTGAAATTGGATTCTTTAGCTGAGTCAGAGGAGGCCAAAGATCTTACTCTTGGAATGATGTGTCTAGATCCTCAAAGAAGATTGACAATAGAGCAGATTCTCTGTCATTCTTGGATCTTGGAACATACTGGTTATGATGGTCAACATTATGAGAGTAGTGTAAGATCGCCATTGAAACATAAATTCAAGATTCTATCCACGAGAACACTAAAACTACTCAGTTACATACACAATTCAATCGAGGGGCACTTGTGGACGGGATGAATGTAGGGGAACTACAAACTGAGGGTAAGAACATGGTAGGGGTCTACTTTAGTTTAATACAGATTATGAAAACATGACTTCATGTTTAGATTTAGGCCACTCCACCCTCAAGAAACTGGAGGGCAACCCTCTGTGCGCAGCACCTTGTTATTTTTCTTTTCCATCTTGCCCCATGTAGCCCTCCATTAGTTAATACATAATCACTACCATATTACATGAACCTTTATTATTTTCATAGAATAGGTAGAGAGGAGAAAATGCCTTATGGCTTAGCACTACACCCCACATTTTATTACGATGGGCCTCTGGGGACCCTTAACTCGCCAATGCCCGTGACTTAGGTCCACCTGAGACTGCGTGGGAAATGCTCAATAGAAAAGATGTTGAGGGCGAACGCCAGATACACCGGCATGAACTCCGGTGGGAAGGATGCAATGAGCGACAATAGTTGCCGAAAGGATCCTTGTAAAACTCGCATCTGAGGATGGCATCTTCCACCAACATGGCCCGTTGTATGTCGCTTGCTGGAAAGGCCTCCCACGTGGCCCTTGCTTCTGATGCTAAAGATCCCATTTTCAGAATGGATCGTGCGTGCTCTGCCGCCCAGTCCACATGTTGGCCCTCTACTTGGAATGCATTAACCGCCGAGGGGTGCAAGGAACTGCCGTGGTCAGTGTAAATGTGGAAATCCGTCATAGCTACCTCCGTCCCCATAGCGGAACCTACATGGGCAAAAAGTTGTTGGGTACAGATGGCACAAGGTTCAGGCATATTGGGGAAGACGAGAAACGAGTAGGATAATCCTGGGTGCAATGGGGGTAATCCTAAGCGAAAAGGCTAGGAGTATGAAGGGGGTGCCAGGGCAAAAGTATAAGTAGATAAAGGGAGGGCCTAAGGGTGCATCCCCATTAGGCCGAAAATTGGCCGATACCTGTGACACCTTGCAAGTTACAAGCACCAGAATAGCGTTCCCATTCATCAGCTAGACTTTGATTTTGTTGATATGGCACCGGCTTGGAACTCCAATTCAGATGGATTTGAAAGCTTCTGAATTCTGAAAATCAGAACTAGGTTTGTCCTATAGCAAGATCTAGTTTGTCATTTTCCTGATTTTGTTTGTCCTCTTCTTGGTTTTTGCCAGAACTGCTAAAATATGATCGCAGGTGCAATGGGAACGGTGGTTTTGGAAACCGGTAAACTGGACCTGATTGAAATTACGGATGCTGGGTTAATGGGAATACACCCTAAAACGAATGTGTTCCCAAAGAATATACGAGTGGTCTAATTTGTTTGGCCCATTTAGGACTAAGGGTATGGTTGTCTAGCAATGGCCTTGCCCAATCGATGGTTAGGAAGATTTCCAGGCCCCCATCCACAGGTCCCCAACTAACAGAAATAGGGCCCTCCAAATCGAGGGGCCCTGATTATTTTTGACGACTATGGGCTCCTAGCCAGCCATCGCATCCCCAGCCAGGTAACCGCCCCGGATTGATCCCAGCTGGGCATCGCCCATTGCATCGAAGGAGATCCTTGCCTATATGCCAATCCTGCCTCCCGCCATGCTGCCAGATTGACAACCCTTCAATTTTCTCCTAGGTTGGCCCGAATTGCTCTAATTCCTATCCTGCTTCCCTGTAGCACCACCCAGCAAGAACAAACAGAGAAAGAGAAAAAGAAAAATGAAAATGGTTTGATGTAGTTGCTTATGCACCTGATGCCCTTCTGGTTGTGCCCCAGAGGACCCGAATTTGCTTTTTTCTATTTCTGTAGCCATCCAGCCCCTCAAAAAAAAAAAAAACTAGCAGAACTGCAGGGTTGGGAACAAGGCTAGGCAGATGGATTTGTGTTGGTATTTTAATTGTAGTAATATGAATTTCAGCCCATGAGAAAGCACCCTAAGTGGTCGTCACGCATTTCTATCGTTTAGAGCGCTATATTGTGCAAATGGGTTGGATTTGCAAATCCAAAAGTCTATCATCTAGAATGCTATATTGTGCAAATGGGTTGGATTTTCAAATCCAAAAGTTTATCTTTTAATTGCCCCTACCCATAACCCTTTCCCTTTGTCCCTCCATGTCCCCTCCCCCCCCCCCAAAAAAAAAAAAAGCCCCTTCCATTGCTCTTCGCCCTTCCCCCAAAAAATTCCTGGAGCATTGTATGAAGCAAGATAATATTATTTGTGTATTGGGCTTGAAATTCATGAGAGGTTTCTCAACGGATGGTTTGTAAATTTTATGAGAAAGACAAGTGAGCCAGTTGTTGTTCTATAATGTTTATTCAATCAGTGCTTCAATGCAAAAAAAAATTTCCTGTATGAGTTTCAGTTTCCTGATTCTCGACTCACGAACGTAGCTCAGAGCAAAAAAAAAATCTCTTTTTTTGTAAGTAAAAAAAAACATTGTTGAGGGCCTTTCTCGACTCACGAGTCGAGAAACCTAGCTCGGAGCTAAAAAAAAGGGAAAAAAAACTTTTTTCCCCTTTTATTTTTAAGTAGAAAAAAAAAAGTTTTTTGAGGGAGTCGAGAAAGGCCCTCAAATTAGAGTGAAAAACATAGTTTTTAGGACCAGAGGTTATTTTTGCAGAGGTACCATTGGTTCACAAAACCTATCAAACCTATTTAAACCTATGCATTAAAACTATATAAATCTATGTAATAAACCTATGAAAGCACATTGAAATGATTAAACCAATGTAAGCATATGCATTAAACCTATGAAAGCCTATTAATTCTATGTATTAAACCTATTAATATGTAAACCTTGTGCAACATTGTGTTAGGAACCATAGAGGACGATCATGTGCATCAAAGAGTACTTGTCCCCATTTTGTGTCTTGAACCTTCAAAATGGATTAAACAAGGTTCAAAGTATATCATGATCTTTGAAAAGTTAAATTTTTACCTTAGAATAAGAATTATATGCTTAGAAAATGTGGCAACATAATGTGTAATGTGTGAACATAGTAGCACACACATAAAAAGAGAAATTGGAGACGTATAAATAAACATCAAATTATAATTCTACATTAGCATTTATTTTATATTTGTTTTTGTAACGTATTTGTTTACCCCGCTTTTTTTCTATACACCGCCTTCCCCCAATGCTTGAAATTTAAAATTTGGTACATACCTTTGAGACGAAGATCCTTTCTACCACTTGGACTCTTTGTTTCCAGAAGAAGCTCCCATAACCATAGCTCCAAACGGAATTGACCCGCAGATGAAAAGCTCTGCAGCTATGGAGAGCTGAGACCCAAAACTTATGACATAGGGCTCTAAATATTTTATTTTCCCTTTGTTTTTTGAAGCAAAAGCTATGGTCGAGTTTCCAAACTCCCCCGATCTTGTAACGGGCCCATGGCAGACCGCTCGAGTATTCAAACCTTGAATGTGCCTGTGGGGCGTTTCCGAGACACCGGCATAAATGGATAGAAGCGACTACTCATAAATGTCTAGATGGTTTTGCCCAGTTGGTTAAGGGCATGTCGGTTAGGAACGTCACAGTTGGTATTAGAGCAGGTCTTGAGTTCGAGTCTCCATGGGTGCTTATATACATGAGTAATTTGCAAAGGTGACATGGTATGACATAGACAAGGTATAGCCTTGGATGCTCGAGGACGAGCATAGTTCTAGTGGAAGAGACTGTAACGGGCCCATGGTAGACCGCTCGAGTATTCGAACCTTGAATGTGCCTGTGGGGTGTTTCCGAGGCACCGGCATAAATGGGTAGAAGCGACTACTCATAAACGTCTAGATGGTTTTGCCCAGTTGGTTAAGGGCATGTCGGTTAGGAATGTTACAGTTCTCTTGAGTTTCAAACTCTCGAGTTTACGCCCAATCGCCTGAGCCGCCGGATCCGACAGAACAAAGAAGGACAGAAAGAAGGATGCTGCCAGAATTCAGATGAAAGTAAAGGATGTTTTTTCCAGCCATTTGATGTGCCAATTCTCTACCTTTCTTGAAACAAGAATAGGCGCAGGCAAAACATGATCCATGCATCTTCAAAGCTTCGCAAATAGACCGGGCGAAAGGTAGACAGGACAGAGGGCCAGGATTTGAAAGTCGGTGATGCAGAAGAAGTCATGATGAAGAAGTTGTGGAAACTCTGCCTCTGTAAATCCTCCGCTTCTCTGAATCTGTTCGTCCCTGTAATCCAAAAAGGGATTAAAACTTTCAAGATCGAAAATGATTTTGAAGCGGATTGAAGCTGGATGAAAGAAAAAGGATCCAAGATTGCTTTTGATTTAAAAAAAGATGGAAGCGAGATGCCGGAATGGAGGAGCATTAAAGAAAGATAGGAGACCATGCTGGCCTTAAAAATGCCATAGCTTGCTGAAAGCTGTTAACTTTCATTTTGTGCTATATGGAGATGCAGGAGATCTTCTGTAGATTGTTGCCACAGTCACTCTGGCCTGATCTCCTGCCTTCTCAATACAATCGATTTGATGTCGTTCACATATAGGTTCAACAATGATGGGTTTTAAGAATGCAGAGATTCCGACCGGTTTTTTTTTATAGTCAAGGTAGTTCTGTGATACAATTTGTCTTCCATTTTTAAGAGCTCTTGAGCTGACAGTTTGGGGAGCATAGGAGGGAGGAATCGTGCCCATTCTCGCCTCGCGAGGCGAGAAAAACCATGTCTAGTTATTTTTGTCTAATTAATTATTTAATGTATAATTAATATATTATTTAAATTGTTTAATTGATTATATTTATTTTTGCAAATAGTTGTCTAGCCATGGGGAATTGTGGTAGAACTTTTTGGGGATTATGAGATGAAATTTTGAGGCCCTTGTCTCTGCCCCTCCCCCTTTGGCCTTTTTACCCTTTTGAAGGCCACTTGCCCCTACGATCCTTATGCTACCCATACCCATTTTCCGTTGGCCCTCCATGTCCCCCCCCCCAAAAAAAAAAAAAAAAAAAAAAAAAATCCCCTTCCACTCCTCTTCTCCCTTCCCCAAAACATTCCTGGAGCATTGTATGAAGCAAGATAATATTATTTCTGTATTGGGCTTGAAATTCATGAGAAGTTTCTCAACTAGTGGTTTGTAAATTTTTATGAAAAAGACAAGTGAGCCAGTTGTTGTTCTATGATGTGTATTCAATCAGTGATTCAATGCAAAACTTCTTTTTTTCTGTATGAGTTTTAGTTTCCTTATGAGGCCCAAACGTCCGGATCTTATCTTATTCACTTTAATTAAATGTAGCTCAACAACAACAACAACAACAGCAACAGCAACAACAACAGCAACAGCAACAGCAGCAACAGCAACAACAACAACAACAACAACAATTTAGTTTCTTTTAACTTCACCTTTTGGCATACTATACTTTTAGGAGAACGGTTATTTAATCACAATACACCATGGATGACATTCAATACCCCACTAATGCACCACCAAATCATATGACCTCTATTGACCCACAAATGCACAATAAGACCATGCATTCCATCCAACTTACTAGGCATTTCAAGGGTGTAAATGGGAAGAAGGAAATATCAGGGTGTTCAAATGAAAAAAGTGGACATCTAAAAGCAGAAGAAAGGCACCCCAGTGAGCAACTTTGCAATGTTGCCCACACTTATCGCCCTATAAACCTTCCAAAGAAGGGATTTTTTTTTTAGAGATATTATTTATAAGGGTAAAACAAAAAAATGCCCTTCACCATGAAAAGGGCAAAAATAAATATACCATTGTACATAAGAGCAACATTTCAGAAAAGCCTTTAACATTTTGTTAAGACCCCTTTCCTTTAATGGAAATTTCTATAAGAGGAAACAGGCGTGCCTTTTTGTCAGGGAGGTTTTGGGGGAGGTCTTTGGCAAATCAATCTGATTTTTTACTCTGAACTGATGAATAAGGATTTAGGGTCGGATTTAGATTGCATCTCCAGTTTAGGAGATCAAAGGCTATGATTCAAAAAAATTCAATCTAAGCCATCAGGACAACTATTCCATTTGGGCATCGATCTTATTTATTCCATCGACTCTATTAGTAACTTTATCAATTCTATTCCAGCAAGCGAATGATGCTATTTAGTCATGTTGTGACGATCAGGAGAGGCAATTGAAAAGTAAGAGTTTATCCTATCCGATCCTCCCTTAGCATCTAATTTTTTGTGCCCATTTGTTTGCTGACAAATTCCCTCCCTATTTGTGTTCCTTTGATAATAAATTGGGCATATTGAAACATATTATGTTAGATCGTGTTCTACAGGTTTGTGAAGAATAGCAGCTTCTATACTGCAACAAAATTGGGCATTTTTTAACACAAAATTTTGTATGCTTTAAACCACTGTGGCACAAAAGAATTGTCTATAGTAGAGCAAACAAATCACAACAAGAAACATGTATATAATCACAGCAAGGAACAGTATGCATCTACAGTGGAATGTGAGAGAGGTTTTTACTAGGATGAAGAACATCAAAGATGAGGATAGAAGCATATTGAACTTCAAAAGCTTAAATGTGTTGATGTTCAAGTCACTAAATGCTCCGAAAGAGATGAATGGTGTAGATTGGTGTCCATCTACAAAGAATAGAAGAATGAAAAAGAGAGGCAGATATCTAGACTATATAATTGCTATAGGTAAGATTCTTCAAGAATCTACCTTTTATTCTCTTCCTATTTTGCCGCCACATCCTCAGGTTTATTCGGGGGAAAAAATCAAGAGAAAAAAAAATCGTATAATTTTAGTGTTCGCACGTTTATGCGCTCGGGCAATCTTCGGCATCATCTTCTGAGTCCTGATCCAACAATTTCTGGGGAGTCCTTTCGCCCTTTCCTCCTTCCAACTGATCCATTTTTCTTCCCAATGATACTCGTTACTGCCAAATGAGGCATACTTCAGGATAATCTGGAATCATCCTTTGCTTGCTCCAAAATCTCATAATGAAATATGGATAATGTCGTACAACTGTATCTTGATGCTCTTGATTTGTGGCAGGAAACAATACATGTCTTGCAAAATCTAGCAAAATATAATGATAATTGCAGATAGCTGGCATAGAATTGGCCCCTCAAAAAAAAACGTGTTTCAAAATCCAATCATGATTGCAGATAGCGGGCATATATTCTTGATGCCAGCATATATTCTTGATTTCCTGATAGATAGCAAATGTTCCTCTTGATGCCGGCATATGTTCTTGATTTCTTGATAGATAGCAAATATCCCATAGACTCACCGTTGAGCAACATAGGAGCAATAGAAGCAGCTCGGTATCAGAATAATTGACCACCTCTTCATTGCCTAAAAATAAGACCCAACTACCAGTGATTTAGACTCCAAACTGCTAAACATTGCTGTATACTGCCCTTGATCTTGCAAACAGTATTCTTCAAAGGCCCAATATCAAGGTTGCACAGAGGTTAATAATCTGCCATATAAGGAGACATAATATTGCATACCATATTGTTGGTCTGCATATTTACCATGTTGTTATTCTGCTGCAGCCCATATTCTTGCATGCAATCTGATTCTTCAAGAGCTGGATACTCATTTTTGGCCACATTTGGTGATCCAAATACTGGATTTCCTCATATCCTTTAGGCATTAGCTTGGGCATTCTTCCTATACCTCCAACAGAACCAAATAAAATTAAAACAAAAAAAAAAATATCAACTTTTCATTAGAGTTTTTTTGAGGTCAAATAAGGGCCTTGTAAGAGTATATTGGGGGGGCTGCCACGTAGGATCTCGAACCTTGCAATCATTATTTTCTAACGACCACAAAATTTAATGATTACATCTAAGATTTTCCTTTTCCCACCATCGAGCTTCAGCCATCGAGCTTGCCATCGCGCCATCGAGTGCCAATGACCTTGCCATCGCGCTCAAGCATTATTTGAATTCGAATTATGGCGGATTCTTGCCAGCAAATTTCGCTCTGTTTGTTGGCAAGAATCTTCCTAATTCTAAGCTCCGCTCCGGTTCTCGGTCTTTTGCAACGTCAATGGCAAAGGTATTTGGTTTCCAAGTTGTCATTGCATTCCTTTGAGTGTTTTTGGTTCTAATACTTCTGTTTCAGGATCAAACTAATTCCGAGGGTCAATGTAGAGTGCAATTGCCAAAAGGATGCCTGCCTTACAGGAATAAGTTCACTTGGAAGCAACCAATAGATGAAGATGCATTGCGAGCTTTTGGAGCTATGAATATAGACCTCTGGGCTAAAGGCCAACTGTATTCTTGTGATCCTTTCACTCGAGCCCATCCAAACTTCCACTCTGCATCCGGTCTTATTGAATTTGCTTGTAAGGGACAGCAAGGGTTACTAGGTTACTATAATAATTTGGTTAATGTAATACTGATCCACATTTGCGTGCTATGTATAACTACTTGTATGGACTCAATTGCAAAGTTTTATCAGATGTTAATCAGCTTTAACAGGCGAACTACTTGTTGTCTCAACAATGCTGCAAGCTCAATGAATTGGAGGTAGAAAATAAAAAATTGGTGACGGAGATGAAATCACTGCAGCAAGGAATGAAGAGGGTTGCACAAGAAAATGATTCCCTCCACAAGCGAGTCAAACGAATGAAAACAACTCCACTGGGGTTCAGGGAAAGGGCAAGAAACTTGAAGCCCATAAATGGGATATGCTTCTGATAACCCCCAAGTAGACAGTTTCTTCTCAGAGACCTCCTCTTCCAATACCTCCTCATTCTCCTCGTTTTCCAGTAGGAGCTTCTTTTCTGCAAGATCTCTTTGCTCCTCTACTGGTGAGGCAATCTGAGCGACCTCCACACTTGAAGAAGAACCGGCATCTTGGTTTGACTTATTGTAAATCATGTATGTGTTGAACATAATATCTACGCTGTAAAAACTTTCTTTGCCTTTTTTCCTGCACAGTTATGCAGGTAGTCTCCTCAAAAACCTCCTAATTCGGTCTTGACCAGCCTTCAGAAATATCTTAATTAAAGCTTGCATGCTCAGTAAAGGCAAATCAGT
Organism: Isoetes taiwanensis; assembly: GCA_021234155.1. Taxonomy (NCBI): domain Eukaryota; kingdom Viridiplantae; phylum Streptophyta; class Lycopodiopsida; order Isoetales; family Isoetaceae; genus Isoetes; species Isoetes taiwanensis. Next base: position 3,143,963 of record JAJEKV010000057.1, on the reverse strand, counting down.
CACATAACATGGTTTCAGGTCAGGTCCAGCTCCAGCCATGAAGCTATGAAGAATGCCCCCATATGCATTGTTAGACCTGTTACACTCTACCATAACGTCTACTGTCAAGCAAAAATTATTGTATACAGTAGTTGCATCAACTAGCTCCTCTATCTCCTCCTCAAACTCTTCTGGATGCTTTTGACGAAAATTCCATTCTTTCTCTACTATATTATCATACCATGTGCTAAACAACTCCCATGCCTTATCTGATTTACTCTTTACCATTCTCGTTGAGCAACACCTTGATTTGTGATAGTTTGAAGGTGAGTGCCTTAGTAGCAGCTTGATATGCAAGAGTGACTAACACCGTAGCTACGGTGCGAAAATAACGTTTCCATATTTTATGTTATACACAATTTCGCACCGTGGCTATGGTGCGAAAATAACGTTTCCATATTTTATGTTATACACAATTTCGCACCGTGGCTACGGTGCGAAAATAGCACTTCCATATTTTATGTTATACACATTTACGCACCGTGGCTATAGTGCAAAAACAACACGTTCTTATTTTATAGCTGCCATACAAGAAGAGGTTCAATTGAAGGGAGGAAGTTGATGATGATGCTTTCAGTAATTTAGAGCAATGAACATTGATATTTAGGCAATGACAACTCTTTTTGTTTCATTAAATTTTGAGTAGTGTTTTGTGAGTTCAAAAGTAGTCTCTCGTTAGTTATTGTCAAATTGACTATGAAAGAGGGGACAACGGATTCTGAAGGCGAAATGCATGTATCCGTTGGGCTGTGGACATGGCAAATTCGCACTGTAGCCACGATCTATAAAGAAAGAAAGAAAGAAAGAAAGAAAGAAAGAAAGAAAGAAAGAAAGAAAGAAAGAAAGAAAGAAAGAAAGAAAAAAAAACATAGTTGTTACAGTGCGAAATGCATGTATCCGTCGGGCTGTGGACATGGCAAATCAAGAATGTAACCACGCCTAAAAAAAAAAAAAAAAAAAAAAAAAAAGGGCGTGGTTACAGTGCAAAATGCATGTATCCGTCGGGCTGTGGACATGGCAAATTAAGACCGTAACCACTTTTTTTTTTTTTTTTTTTTTTTTTTTTTTTGCGTGGATTCTGCATGAAGTGCATGTATCCGTTGGGTTTTGTGGATATGGCAAATTCGCGACTTTAAATTACTCCCCTAAAAAAAAAATCTGAAAAAAAAAGGGCACAGTGGTTACAATGCGAAATGCATGTATTCATTGGGCTGTGGACATGGCAAATTTGCACCGTAGCCACGCCCTAAAAAGAAAGAAATAAAGTGTTGCATAATAGCCACAGTACGAAATGCATGTAATCATTGGTCATGGATATGGCAAATGCGCACTGTAACTACGCTCTTGAGATTGTTATAGAAACATAGAGTCTCAGTCCTCAACCCTAGTGGGTTTCCATGCTGGCATTGGGGTTGGGCCCTTAAGTGATCCCATCAAACCTCTAATGAATTTCGCACCGTAGCTACGGTGCGAAAACAACACTTCCATATTTTATGTTATACATAATTTAAGACCGTGCCTCTATTGCAAAAAAACAACACTTCCTTATTTTATGATATTCATATTTTTGCATCGTAGCTACTTTAATTTTTTATGTTACACTGAAAGCAAACCTTTCCAATCAATATACAATAGATCTTCAATTAATCGTCACTTATATTTATATTACATAGATTCATATACAGATGCAATATCTGAACCGAACCATGTCTTGACTTATCCCGCATTCAGTAGATTCAGCTCCATCATGAAGTCGAGCACTCCAACCTTCAAGAAATAGACTATCTAAAAAACTATCCACCGACTGTCGGAACTGTAAACATCTTGAATAAAGCAATGAACAAATCAATTCCTAAATTTGTCTTCACATGCCCGCGGAAACCTCCCTTCTCCTTCAATGCCATAAACATTTCCTGTGACAACTTACTCCGTGCTAGTAAGACAGAAGTGGCATCCAGAGGCCTGCAGTATAGCTCGGACAGGCTGGGCAATGGAAGCTCAATAAGCTTGGATCTTCGTGGAGAGTATTCATACCTCCAGAACCATATACCCCTTTTCTGTGAGTTGCACTGGTATGCTATCTTCGAACAACAAGGAGCCCATATCTTGGTGAAAGCAATGGAATACACTACTGTGAAGAGACTGTGTTCTACACATCAGATATACAAAAATCTGAGAGAATAGGAATGAACTGGATAAGTAACTGAACTAATTTAGATATGGGTTGCATAGAAGTACATACTTACAATTTGCTTCTAACCGTGGGAAAGTTCTTCGCTTGCTTATTTTTTCTTTTGCCATATTTGTTGGAGTGTATACATGACTCACTTGTACATATATCTCTTTGCCTGATCGAAAACCGACCACTAAAGCCTTCCAATGTGCAGAAACATCACCTCTCCTGCATCTTTTGACTTGCTATTCACCTCGCATTCCAGGTTGGAGTGTAACAAAGCTCCCGGTCGACGCCACGAAGCTTTCAAAGTCATTTCTGATTGTGATAGAGCGTATAGCCATCTAAAGTCACAGATTTCAAATTAGAATGTGGAGCGGAATCGAAATACTAGGAAAGGCTCGGTGATTTTACCTTGATCGAAGCGTTTTTGTGGTCGAAACTCACTTTGGCGCGGGTCAAAGCTATTCCCGAGCAAATCGAAGTTCCCTTGGCGCGGGCAATCGATCTTCGCGCAAACTTTGTTGAAGAAAACACCTGAGCGGGAATTGTGGGCGGGAGCTAACGGTCATAATTGCTACGTGTGTAATCTGACACACGAAGCTAGAGGCACGGATATTACCGAAGCTACGTGTAGTTGACACCTGGAATGGCGAAACCAAGGCTCGGTAAAAAAACTCTGTACAAGCTCGGCTCCCCATTGGCCGCGAGCTTTTTGACGTGGCATCGAGTAAGGGCCCTTAATTGACCTCAAAAAAACTCTAATCAAGACCCACAGGCTGAATCATGCCCTGAAAACAAATCCGCGGTTGAAATAGGGTTTGAGTTTCGTGATTCCGTCCGTGACGATATAGGAATGTGCAAAACAATCTTGAGAAGGGCGAAAAATCCGGCAGTTTTTAAGAGCTGCCCAACTGCACGAATTGCTTCTGTGAACTGTTTTTGTGAACACGGATGAACTCCCAATCGCAATCTTCTGAAAAATCAAGCACAAAGCAGTAGGAGGTTTATTGCCAACGTGGCTGCCGCCTATATCAGGCTTATGCGAACGTGGCAACACCACGTGGCAACCATCGTGCAGGCAGGTGATTTTGTTGGAATTGTTTCCGCTAGCCTGCTGGCCTCAAATTGGTAGCCTCCGCTGCCTCAGAACCGTGGCTCCGCCACGTTTAGGTGAACCCCTTCGTTAAGAGATGCTCACCTTTTCTTTAATGGTATTTCATACCATTGTTCCATATCAAGACGTATATAATTATTGGAGGGAAAATGTGATTCTTAGATTCACAACAAAGTTCTTTCATATTGTATGTGATCTTGCCCGTAACATCGGTGATCTATATAAAAATGTAGGAAGGAAGGAAGGTATTTTTATCGTCCACGGAGACCAATCGGTCTATGGGACTCAATACAAAAGCGCAGCAAGCGGATTACTACCCGGATTAAAAAACCCCCGCCCCGAAGGGTTTTCGAGGGAAAAACCGTGGTAGCAATCAGCCTGCTGACAAACTGTTCCACTATATGAAATGCAAAAATACACAAATATATACACTCATGTACCGTACCCATAGTGCCTGATCAGCGAGCAGCCGGGGCAAAGGTGGGCTCGCAGATCCAGTACCTCCTGAATGTACGACCCTAGGGCACGTACTGACGGTGTGTTCATCAGCAAATGTAGGGGCAAGTCCGGCCGTACTAAGGGAACGTATCTGGCCCGGATCTGACTGAATCTTGGGCAACTCTGGAAAGTGTAAGACTCGTCCTCAATGGCACCCGTTTGATAGCACTGACAGAGCCTGTCCTGGCGGGGCTCCCCAATCCACCTGCCCGTCTCGATGCAGAGATGGTGGGCACCTGTGCGAATGGAGGCAATGAGTCTGCGCTTTTTCAGGGGCAGCTGGGAACGCAGGTAGAGCTACGGGCCCCGAGCCAACGCGGGGTTGATGTGCTCCTTGTAATGGGCCGTTTTGACCTGATCTAGCGTGCCGGGGTCCCAGAGCTTGCCAAGGAAGCAAGCGTCCAGCTATTCCCGCAAGCTGTCACGATCAGCCTCTGTGTCCACCTGCACGCATCTGCGCTCCTGCACGTTCCATCTGGCGAACCACTGATCTCTCTTACCCCTCCAACAGGCTCTGAGCCGCTGCGGGCCCATTGCCACAGCGTAAGCCAGGTGCGGGAGCCGAGCATCACCCATATTAACCACTTTCTGAAAGTAGACGATGTATCTATCAAGGGCTGTCCGCTGAAGCGACAAGAATCCAGTTTCCTGCTGTAGAATCTGATAGGGGACTGAAGGTTTCACCCCAAGTGCCCGTGCCAAAAATGCCTTCTGCACCTGCTCCAAGTCATTCCAGGTCACCAAAGAGACGACCGGGCCCCAGACCTCGACCCCGTACAGAAGGACAGGCTCGACCAGTGCCCGAAATAGATGTGACTGATGGCCCCAATCATAGAGCTCTGCCTGGTGACTGTTGTTCTGCATAGCATAAAGCGCTTTCCAGCCTGCTGTCACCCGCAAGCGGATGGACGTCTCCCAACAGAGCGAGGAGGGGAACTCCACCCCTAGGTACTTGTAGGTGGGCATGACCTCCACAGGTTGTCCTCGATATGTGAGTGCAGGAGGCGTGGGGTGGCATGAAGAGGATATGAGAACCACCCTGGTCTTGGCCAGATTCACGCGCATGTCTGTAGCCTGGCAGAATGTGTCTAGGGCATCCAGATGAGACTGCATAGCTTCTGGGGTGTGGGCCAGAAGGTCAACATCGTCCGCATAAATGAGCTGGCGGATGACCTGGTGCGTATGCCACCCTCTCCTCCCCCCCCCCCAAATGCTCAGTAAGCCAGGGCTCTAACTGGTCAATGTAGAGGCCAAAAAGTGTTGGTCAGAGGGGGCAGCCCTGCCGGATCCCGATACTACTAGTGAATGCTTGGCCCGTCGGCTGCATCCTGCCAAAACAACTCTCATACAGCACCAGATATGGCATTACGCACGTGCAGCGGCAGCCCCGATTGACGCATCTAGCCCACGACTTCTCGGGGGACCAGACGAAAAGCCTTTGAAGTCCACAAAGCAACAATACAAGTCCCGGCCGATGGTTTCAACTGTCTTCAATCAGTGCCCGCAGTGTAAAGATATGGTCAATCGTTGAGTGGCGGGGTCTAAAGCCTGCTTGTGTGAGGGCTCGCACATCTGCACGCCTTTGCCCACGGGTCAATCGGCTGCTTTCGAGAATGCCGCCCAACGGTTTGGCAAATCTTCGAATCGACCATGATCGTCCGGTAATTGGTGGCGGACAAATGTGGGTCGCCCGCCTTGTGAATGGGGACAACCCCGCTTGTGGTCCATTGTCGGGAAACCTTCCGCAATGCTCGTTGAACAGGGGTAGTGAGGATCGGCACCGCCGCTGCCCCGCCCATTTGAGTAACTCGGCCTGCATATCGTCGAGGTCAGCTGCCTTTCCATTAGCCAGCCATTGCAGACCCTCCACAACATCCTCCTCCGCGAGAACCAATGGGGGGCCATCCTATGGGGGTATGGGCGACGCAGCGTCCACGGGTGGGTCATAGAGCTGCTGCAAGTCCGCTCCCCTTTGCCCGGTGTGATGTCCCCAGAGGGTCGGGCTAGCCTTCAAGCACTCTCTGCGCCAAAGGTTCGAGGATGAGTGTCCAAAGCAGGCGAACATCTCCCCTCGGTGCACGGCAAGGTACCGCGCCTTTGTCTCCTTCAGATGGGTGCGGTACTGTGTAGTGGCCTGCAAGCGGGTACCTGGATCCAGAATGTGATGGAGCTGGCACTTGCGTTCCTTACACTCCACATCAAACCACCGGTTACGCGGAAAGGTTGCTGTCCCTGAGCGGCTACGCGGGGGAGATCTCCCAAAACATCTGTCCGCTGCATCCCGTAATAGCTCAGTCAACTGGTCTATTAGCTGCTCTAGTGTGGGAGTCCAAAGAGAATTCTTTGGCGGGGGCATCCATGAGCATCTCTACAGTAGTCCTCCTGGGCCACGCTCATAATCCAGTCGCAAATGAGGATGGCGAGGGGCTGGCATAGTGGGGGTTCTGGCGGCTTGCCAAGCCATGTCCAAATAAAGTGGGAGGTGATCTGAGTCGACCTCCTCATCCCGACTGTCGGTGCCCACCCGGAAACGACTGATGAGATACATATCTTGCGCAACTATGAGCACATAGTCCACCACACTAGACCCTCCCCCCTGATTCTCCTGTCTGCAGGTGCACTTGTGAGAAGTGGGCCACCATGACAGGCCATTGCAAATTATCAAGTCAAAAATACCGCATAGCAAGAGCAACTGTCTGCCAAAGCGAGTGACATGGCTGTCATCCGATCATCGTGGCCAAGTTGCCTCTGCGGGGCGTAGCTGCAGGACATCGTCAGCGAGGGGGTCAAGTCTCATGGGCTGCTCCACTCCTGTCCGTGCATTGAAATCCCCAAGAAGGACGACCCTACCCAACTGCTTGTGCTGCTGTATGTCATCATATAGATCGACATAAGGGTCCATCCTCTCCGCATCGGAGTGGCTGCGATAGAAGGTGCTCTCTGCGTGAGGGAAATAACAGGCGGCCAGAAAAAGAGGGTTGCCACTGGTATTATGCACAAGAACCCATAAGTACCGGTTGTTATGCGTTCGTCTTTCGGAGGGTAACCGAATGTGCCAAGGTTGTCCGGTAGTAGCAAGCAACCCCACCATGACCCCTCCGTCCCGTACATGTATTGAAGACCGAGAAATGTTGGTAACCCTACAGATCGTAGCATGTGCCCGCATACTCCCATGTCTCCATGAGAAAGATGAGATCCATATCTACGCCACGGTTGAGACTGCCCCCCTTCGCAAGAGAAGCCTCGACAATTCCATGAGACCACCCGGAGGCACAATTCCTATTTGTCGCCAGAAGAAGTGGGTATGCGCACTGAAGTCGTGGGGGAGGACTCGGAAGCAGAGGGCCGAAAGGGAGAAGTAGATGGAGCGGAGGCGCGATGTGGCGAGAGGGGTGGGTCATGAGGGAGCGGGAGTAGGGGCAGGAGAAGGGGGGACCGTGGTAGGAGAAGCGTAAGCAGGGCCACGCTCACCGCAATTGGGGCTGGCCGGGTCCGCAGCAAGAGTGTGTCGGGAAAAATGTGCATCCCCGCCTCAACCAATCCTCGCTGCACCCCTTGGTGGCGGATGTCTCGACCCTCGACAAGCCTCGCGTGCCTCCCGTTGTGCGGGTGTGAGGTCCCGTCCACGCATAAGGATCGCCCCTTCAAAGATCTTGCCCTCGGCGCAATATGGCATCACGCACTCGGCGATCCGCGAACCGCTAATATGACAATGCGGTTACGACCGGGCCGAGCCCCATGGCGGCTGCTCGAAATGTGAATCGCCCAGGAATGTCATCCGATCGAGAATGTGTGTTCGGATGTTATGGGCGCAGACTTTCCCCCTCTTTCTCGCATGCATGCCGGACTACCGTGATTGTGGCCTCCGCTCACGCGCTCTTGGAGTTTCGCTGCACCGCGGGGTCAAAGGTGGGCGAGGGCCGGGGCCCGTGGCCGGGTGGTGGTGGTGGTGGCTGGGATGGCGTGGGTGGCTTGAGGCGGGCAGCAAAGGCGTAGTCCCGGGCCGGCCGGGCAAGTGTGGCCGTGCATGGGGGGGTGTTGGGGGGGTAGCGGCCCGAGCCACGCCCTCGGCCGGAAGTCGGGAGCTCAGGCTCTGCGCAGGTCTCTGGCCGCCGCTTGGCCATCTCCTGCCTCGCCGACTGCCGCGGTGACTGACTATGAACCTTGGTAGGGAGACCTTGGCCCTGTCTATGGATGGCTGTCTGCAACCCCTGGAGCTCCAGGCTCTGAGTAGCGAGGGCGTGCTCAAGCCTCAAAGACACGGGCGCCCGTGTTTGGGCTTGCTGCTCGATCGTACTCGAAGAACCCGGCCGTATGCAATGCATGCGCAAGAGCAGCTTGCGCTCCCCGTGCCATTGTGGTGGCTTCCTCAACCTCTGATTGAAGCCGAGACATGGTGACCATCGTCTCGTGCATTGCCCCCTGTGTCATGGTGTCCAGAGTGATGAACACAGAGTCTAGGCCAAGGCCATCTTCTACATGCTGTGTGCGGGTCTCCAGGCCTGTGGTGTGGTTCCTCTCGACCACCAGTTGCCTTCTGAGCACATAGGGTGCCGAGGACTCCATCTCCACAGCCATGCCAGCCATGCGGGCACTGTTAGCCTCAATGCGGGCACTGTTAGCCTCCACGCCCGTTTTGACGTGGCTCCAATTCTCTGCCGAGGCAGGAGTTCCTGTGTGGTCTGAGCAATCAATCCCTACAGGCCGGGCCTTAGCCTTAGCCTTAGCCCGAGCCTCCTTCTTCATGGAGGATGACTCTCCCCTGTCCATGATGGCTGATCGGGACCGTTTCCGTCGCGGCCCCTCGCCTTGATTTTCCCAGGCTGGCCCATCTTCTGTGGCCATGACTGGGGGTGTGGCACGTCAAGCAAGGTTTAGGCTATGGCAAGGGCTTGTCAGGTCTGGCAGGGCTAGGCAAGCTATGGCAGGCTATGGCAGGGGTGTGGCCAGGCTAGGCAAGGCCAAGAGGCAGTTGGTTGGGCTATGGCAATGTCAGGCAAATGTTGGAGCCTAGCTCAACATTATTCTGTGCGCTGACTTCCAAAGGCTATGGGGTCTCTGGCTGTAAAAAGCGTGCTCAGGCCAAAGCCAATGCAATAGTGCTTCCATTCTTGACAATCAAAGAACTGGCCTCTTCCTTTCAAGTTCCTAACTATGCAATCGGCTAGTGCATACTTGAGTTCAATAATACTCTAGTTTTAATCTGACATCAAGACAAACGCCGGAAAACAATTATTGTAATGTAAATATATAAATAGTCTCTCTCTTTAGAATGTTAGCATAGGTTTGTTGAATTGATGCTTGCAAGTTGTTATGCATTGAGATCACTTATAACATCCATCTACCTTAGGAGCACGAGAACTCAAGGCAATGACACCAGTTCGTACACTCTACATTCAATCCATTCAAAATTGACATTCGTTCTCACACATTCCTTACTAAACGAGGCCCGAAATTTATGCTAAGCCCAACTTCACATGGTTGTAGTATTACAAACTATGTTCTTTTTAAGTATAAGCTATGTAAGATTTTGCTTAGAATATTTGCCATTTGAAATTTTTTTTTTTTTTTTTTTTTTTTTTTAAGGAAATTATTTATTGAATTAGAGATTAAAAAAAAAGGGATAATCTAAATTGTGAACTGAAAAAAAGGGTGTACCAGAATTTACCATGCACAAATAAGGGCAATCTAAAATCTGCCCTTAAAAAAAAAAAAAATAGTGGGTCTACCCTTATAAGGTGAGGGTGATCCTCACCTAATGCATATACGTTTATCAACATCAAGATTGATTGAATATAATTATTTTCATTCCTCAAGATGTGGCTGAAAATAGCTTTACCCCATTTTGGCGATTCCGTCGCGGTGACTACTCTCCCGCGGAATCACTAACCCTCCTGCCCCATTATCCGTACCCTCCTGCCCTGTGATCCATACCTGACAGGCTCCATTTTATACCTTCTGGCAGAATCACATCTGCAAAATACCGCTGGACGAAATCACCACCCTTTTATTCTATGCGACAGAATCACATGGAATTGATCCTTCGGGGTGGAATCACCGTATACCGTAATATTCTCCCTCGTGGAATCACCGCGTAGGATAATATTCTCTCCCGTGGAATCACCGTGTAAATATTCTCCCCCGTGGAATCACCGCGATAATATTCTCCCCCGTGGAATTACCGCGTACTATTCCTCGGGAAGGAATCACCTGGAGACATTGAATCTGTAATAACTGCAGGCAGCATTTGCAAATATGCCTGAAACCATCGTTCACCACTATAGAAGACGAACCTTTCAAGGTAGTTTCTCTATAACAAATCACCAAGTCTGTCCGATCATGTATGCACTACCTGACACGTAGGTCACACTATGACTTTATATGATCTATCTTATTGCTCTTAAAATTTTGCTCCTTGCTTTTCAATCCCAGCTGAAGTTTATGCCCGATTCCATAAAAAATGGTTGAGGATGGTTTAAGCGAAGCCTATGTTACTTGAAGGAAATTAATTAAACCAAGGGTGCAAAAAAACAAGCTAGGCTACTTCATTTCGGCAATGCCATGGGCTGCTTCAAAGCAAGAACAAGAAACAAGAAACATGCCCATTTGAAAGCAAGAACAAACAACATGCCAAAAAATGGAATAGAAACCCCATTTCTTCTCCAGATTCAACAGAAATAGATTTGTTACCGTATTTGTGCTGAGAAGAGATGAATATAGTGCAAAAAAGGTGAAAATAGTGCAGAAGAGGACCATGGATTGATTTGGGCAGAGGTAATTTGGTGGGAAGAAGAGGGCAGAGGTGATTTGGAGGGAAGAAGAGGGTAGAAGAGGACCGAGGAGTTTGCTGAATGCAAGGGATTGCCCTAATTAACCTTTTTTCCGTCTCATTTTTGGCGTCAATCCATTCCTTGACAACAACCCACCTCGTCTTCTTCTTTCTTCCTACCCTATTTCTTCTGCCACTGTTTTATGCTGCAAATTCGCGTGTTTCTATACCTTTTGCCCATGATCCACGAGTCCCTATCTCGTGGATGTTTCAACCTTCTTAACCATTCATCGCCCAAGTCATCAAAAGCATGTTTAATCCCCTATAGTTGTTATTGGACGTGGGTTCCAGTTTTCTGCTCCAAAAATGGTGCATTGTCTCTGTTGAACGGATCTGAACCTTAAGAGGTGGATTTTTGAAGCAAAACATGGAAAAATTAATTAGATTTTGTGTTTGTGGAGAAGGGGATTCGATGACTTCTGGAATTAGGCTTCCTACTTGGAAAGAAAGGGACAATAACAAGAAAAGGGAGCGCCGGAGAAGAGTCGTAGCTTCAAAGATCTTCTCAGGACTTCGCCTCCTCAACTCCAGCCTGTTCAATCGCCATCTATCGCCGGAGCAAGCCGCCATAGCCCGCACTAGCTAGTCCTTATCGTCCTAACTCTCGTTCCCCGGTTATAGAACATGCATGTCGCTCTATAGGGCCAGCACGATGCGGTGCACATCCCCCCTAACGGGGAGACGCTCCGGCTGCACCAACTAGGGGAGTTCTCGGAGGTCGTTCTCGACGTCATGGGTGCTAGCGGCCGTCCTCTTCTCAGACACCCTTCATTTAGCCCGATCATTCATCAACCAGGGGAGGCTTTTCCTTGGGCTCATAAGGTTTACCTATCTTTGGTTTTCTATTGATCTTATCGTATATCATTTTTCTATAGGGATATTTATGTCAGACTTATTCTATAACTGGTTTATGGTATACGTCAATGCTTGGTATATAAGATTGCAAATTGTATCCAAAAGCAGCAGCTATCTTCTCTGGATTTGTACCTTCAAATCTCGCTTCAAATTCAGCTGCATATGTTGCAACGAGATCCATTGAAGCCCAAAGAATTTTGGGGCATAACAGAAATTGATACTCAAGAACCTGCCATAAAAACAAGAATTGCATTCCTCTTTTTTGAAAATTGAATTCCAGCACCTCCATGCTACTAGAAAGCGGGAGATCATCACTCCCTAGCCGGATTGATGATATGGCTAAACAAACTTCCATTTCTAGAGCCTTTCGAACTTAACACGCGCTTAAAAGAACCCGTCATGGGCATGTTCTTGCAGGACGAAAATGCACATACTAAAAAGTAAAGCACCCCATCAGCACCCAGTGTCACCGACATTAAAAATGTGTGACGCTCCCTGCTAAATATATGGCGCCCGGCCGTATACCGGGCAGGAAATCCCCCATCCGGTCCTTCAACCGCACGGGCCCTCCGTCTATCCCGCACTCTGAGATGATCGTAGTGCGGGAAGGGGACACGAAGGTGTCTTGCATGCCCTTCCCCTATGGGCTCCTATCACAGCGGAAGCACAAACATCGTCAGAACTAGCAATAACAATACAACATACTACCTCGAAGGGTAGCTCATCCACATATCCATAGCTGCAAAGAACATACTCATATGCCACAAAACATGAGAGCTCCTACCCGTGGCTCTGACTCATATGGAAGTCGACTGACTGGATAGGCCTCAAGGTAGAGCCATGACAATGGCGTCTATCCGCCCCTCCTGTGCATACTTTGCAGATGGGTTCCACCAGGCTCTAGCATGACTCTAGCCTTCCGGATACGTAATCCCATGGCATCACCCATCTGGACTACTCCAGGTTGCATCTCCCTGGTCCATCAAGGCAGGAAGGGTTGCATCTCCCCTTCCCGGGATCTAGAGGCTCCTCGGGTGACTAGAGGATCGTGGTGACACACGATTCATACCCGACTGGACCCCCCAAAACAAGAGCCAAGCTGACACTTGCAACTCTTGAGAGGCAGGGTGACACCATTGCCCCAGGAGGTGTCGGACCCATGCTCGGCCCACACGAAGTGACCGACCATAAGTCTAGCCCACTATGGGATCCCCCGAAGCCCCCACTCGGCAGGGATCCTCCGTCCGCATTGCCTCTAGCCCCGTTATGTAGTGCTGAGTCACATCATATAGCCTCCATAGCCCGGTGGGTTCCTATGCACAGGCTGCAACTAATAGGAACTAAGGGATCTAGATTAGGAGCATACTACATAATGGCTGCTAGGTCTCTACCCCCCTTCCCAATACAAGAGGAGCAAACATGATCACCCAACATCACATAACATCAAGTCATGATAATCATAGTAAGAACATCTTAACATAATCATACATATCTAACTTACAGTTAGGGTTCCTTGATTAGGGTTCAAGATGTTCAACAAAGGTTCTAGGATGGCTCTACTCTAGATACAACACACAGACCCATCTGGAGTACTAACTTCCAGATGAACCACTATGAACTCTACTCCACCTACCTACTCCAGAAGCGCTTCCTCCCATTCATGGTGTCTCCATTGCTCCTTGATGTGGTCGAGGTTGTGCTCCCTCTACAATCATGCGCACACTTCGGGGGCTGCTGCACCAGTCTATGCTACGACGAACGATGCTTGAAACGGGGTTTCGAGTGCGTAGAGAAGTGTTCAGGTGCTAGAGTCAGGAAAAGAGGTCTAGGGTTAGGGTTAGTGCTAATATAAGATAGGGTTCACATGGTATGCCATGTGGCACCACTAGGATGCCCAATAGGATAAGGCCATGTGGAAATGGGCCTTATCCTAAGGTTATCTAAGTTAAACAATTAACTTAGATATGTGCCCTTTGCCACTTCTAAGGTATACAAGGCTACAAGTGTAGACTTGTATAGTGACGGGTCCAGGAATATACGTATCTATGGCGTATATTCCCCTGGAACGTCACATTCTCCCCCCCTTAGGACATTGCTGTCCTCAGCATTGCGCTAAGGTGGCGAACCTACCCTATCCCTGCAAAAACAACATAAGCATACAATTTTAATTTAATTTCAAACGATCAAATTCCTATCTTCTTTTTTAAAAAGAGAGGGCTTTGGTTTTCGTGCCCGGAACGCCGCATGTAACGCCGCATGCGGTGTTCCCTCTGCTGCTTGCGGGACGCCTATGCGAATTTTGAATCTGACCGGCGATTTCTTTCCTCTCTATATTCGCGTAGGCCTAGAAGAAATTTAAGTTCGAGATTTTCTCTTTATCTACTCTACGTTTTGACGCTTCAGGACTTGGGCGCCTCAGAATTACTCCATCTTTATCCACAATTTCTTAAGATGGGCCTGATCTTGCATTTCATATAGGGTGAGCCTTTTCTCCTCTTCTTTATTTTCTTTGTTTGCTGGATTTGAACCTAACGTGCAGGAATCGTTCATTAACAACTTGGGATCATTGGTCTTCCACTGCAAACAGGAGCAGCATCAAAGACGGCATCAAAAGCTTTCAGCTTCTATCCGTTTTTATTCCTCTTAGAAACGACAGATGTGCTCGCCATGCTGATAGGACCTGCAGCCGCACCAATGCCAGATTTATTTAGGGTTCCAGAGCAAGCAAGCAAGGTTTTCTTGGTTACATTTTCTTGGCAACGGCAAGCATAGGTGCAAGCAAAGGTCGGCAAGCAGAGGACGGCAGAGTTCGGATTTTGGCAAGGCCAATGGATTTGCAGCCGGTAAGGGTCTCTTTCAATCTTGCAGAACCTGGTTGTTTCTTTAAGTAAATGTGTGCCTTCATATTTTCTTCGGCTTCCTTTCATATTTTCTTCTTCTGCTTAAACGTGTTCCTTCATAGTAAACGCTTAAACTTCGGCTTCCTTCCATATTTTCTTCCTCCGCTCAAAAAAATGCTGGAAGCAGGTTAGTCGTGCAACAGCTCCAGCAACTTCGTCTGGCAAATATATTTTATATGCAATCTCTTCAAAGTTGCTTTGCTCATTTTTGGAATTTTTGCAAGTCATAGCAGATTCATGTTTTCTTGCTTGCAAGCATCTTGCTTGGACAATAATCAGTATTGCACATCTGCATTTGGATAGCGACAACAACAATCTTTCTTAGATTCAGGGTTTTGGAGTCAATTCATATTTTGATGCTTCTTGATAGCTTTAAGTGAAGCTAATTTCAAGCTGATGGTTTGTACTTCTTTCTATGTAGATTTTATGCTTATTCATAAATGTGTATTATGATGGCTCTTACATGAGGTTTTTCTTTGAAGGTGGCAGCTTTTGGGCAAAGATTTGCTACATATGTTCATGGCGTTATTAAAATTAATCCTTTGGCTAGCAAAATAGCATATCAACTGGTAGCTTTTGTCCTGTGCATAAACCCTGGTCTGAAACACTGTCACAGCTGTTGAAGATCTCGCCATTGAAATTGGTCAGATCTATGCAAATTCACACGTCTCACCAAGCTTAGAGGTAAAAATCCCAGCTCTCTTTCTACTCAAAAATGATTTAGTGTATATGAAATTCATTATAGCGTGTCTTACCAGCATTATGCAATAACATCCCATGTTTTCCTCATTTATTGTGACTTGCAATTTGTGTTGTAAATTATTATGATCATGGTGGTTTGATTTGACATTGAGAACCATTTAAGAATTTAGCTACATAAGGTGATCCATTTTTCGTTTCCTATTTTCTCTATTTTGTAACAATACTTAATGGCCTTTGGATGAAGATCTTAGAGCTCAGTTAATAGCTATAGCTCTACGACTCTCTATAGGTAATAGCTATAGCTCTATGACTCTCTATAGCACCGCAGAGAATGGACAAATATGATAATTGGGGCACATGTTACTGTTGGAGGTTCTACAAGAACAGGATTTTGCAGAATGAGATCCAAAAAGTACTATGTTCTAAAAAGTACTATATTCTGCTTTTCAGGCAGAAAATACTAAAACCGAAACAAGGAAGTACTTTTATTTTCCATTTTTATGGTGACAGTAGTGTTTTAGATACTGTTATGGCTTCTACAAATTATATAAATTACAGTTTGAATGCCACTTTTTCACTGAGGCAAATGATCTAATTCGGTACTGGAATACTTTCCTACTTCTATTTGATTTGTTTGAATGCCACTTTTTCACTGAGGCAAATGATCTAATTTGGCATTGGAATACTTCTACTTCTATCTAATTTGTTTTGCTTTTGTGGGCTTTTCATGTCCATGACAATGTTGCAGATGGATGGGGCATTCGTTGGAAATTCATGATATGAAGTATGCATTTGAGGTAGAACCTGCAACTTCTTTTACCAGTATGCATGTGTAGAAAAACGCGTGCGCATGCAATTTTTTTTCCTGGACTAGGCAGTGTTTAAGAAGAGGGTTTACGTAACGAGGTACTCATACTTAAACACAAGTTAGTAATATATTGTGTGTAAGTAGACTTTGGGCATTATCTGGCATTTGACATGGTTGTGATTATTGCAAGGTGCCAAGCAGGTTCAAAATGTTTCATGAAATATTATGTACAAACCGCTTCCTTTTCTTCAGGGATTTGACCACAAAAAGAAACATTAATGGAGAACATCGACTTTCATAGACATCAACATTTGTCACGTTTAATGAAGCATTTCACATTTTCATATGAATGATGATTTTGAGTGTATAAATCTTGGTCAAATGCTTAAGAAGGATTTGACCACAAAAAGAAACATTGTTGGAGAACATCAACTCCCGCAAACATCACCATTTGTCACAGGCTGTTTAAAATTCTCATCCACATCAATGCAAAAAACTTTAGAAATAGTTTGCATGAAAGTCTACATCTAATTTCTGCTTATTTTCTCTCAATGATGCATCTACTATGCACAAAAACGTTTTGAGGATGTGAACATGGACTATGCATATAGCTACTAAGGCCCAACATTGACGATGAACCTTTGCTGGACAATTAATATATTTTGATTTAGGTTAGGGTTTTAGGGTTTAGGGCTTTATGATCACCAATCAATCACAACTACTACTCCCAGCTTTAGCTTTTGGATTTAGGCTTCACAGGTTTATGCTTTTAGGATTTAGGGTTTGTAGATTTATGTTTCTATAAATGCTAAAAAAGTGGGAGGTGTAATATGCAGCTCATGAATGGGGCATGCAATAATACATATGAACCATGTCATCACATCACATATATTTCTTTTGCTTATATTTTGTTATTAAAATTGGACCCTATATGTTCTATGCAAAATTCATAGATACAAATGTGTTTATAATGGGAATGGACAAAACATGGATGGCATGAATATGCAACAAATTAATCTATAGCTTCACAGAAGAAGACAATTGAGTAGCCAAGTTTTATATTTATCAAGTACAATTTCTTCAAGTATGGATAAAACTAGGAACTTTCATATATGAATTCCATTATATCTATTCGTTCCACACGTCCACTACGCCGGGCACACGTTTCTAGTTAAGAGTTAATTGCCAAAAGTTTTAGGCTATATTTGTATGTATACAAAATTATATAGCCTTTACAAGGTTACTCCTTATAATAATTCAAAACATTACTATAAGAGTTATTAGGGTTCATAATTTAATCTAAATCATGGTCCCCCATCTTCTCGTAATGCGCCTCTCCTCGATGCTCGCTACTCACTTGCCTGCACAAGTAGCACATTACGTTAGTTTATTTAATAAATTTGTGGTTTTAGGGGACCACCCCCCTTACAATTACCTTGCACTCGATCATGGCCCTTTCGGATTTGAGCTTAAGGACCATTTAAGATGATCCCATCATCGTCCATGATCAAGTGCTACCTTGTACTCGGTTATTCGGTGCCGAGTACCCCTAGTGCATCATGCCCCAAGGGTTTTAAGCTAGGGAACGTCTCACGATCCCATCATCGCGCATGATCACTTTGACCTTCACCATGACCCCCCTATGGCCAGGTGTGCGAGCCCCGCATCATGGCATAGAGAGCATCTGACCGATGTCCCATCATCGCACACCGTGCCTCACTTCCTCTCTTGCATGACCCTATTGGTCATGCGCACCTCTTGGTGCATGTCGGCCTAGAGAATGTCTTAAAGGCTTATCTCATCATCGCCCGGCATATGTATTCCACTAGCTAGAATACATCTGCCAGAGCTAAAGGCTAACTAAGAAACATCTTAAGCTAACCTCCTGGCAAGTCGGGGTCGACCAAGTCGGACACGACTCGCCCATCAAACTCCTTCATAACCTCTGGGTATTGCTTCTCCAAATCCTGCTTCAATACCCATGTCGCGTCTTCCACGGGCAAGTGTTTCCACTTGACCAAATACTGGAGGAACTGAGACCTCCTAGTCTTCTTGAATGACTTATCAAGAAGTAACTCAGGCACAATTTCAACTTGCTCTTCTGTCATTTCCAACAAAGTTGGAGTATATCCAAGACCTCATCAGGGTTAGGATTGTGCCTTTTCAATAAACTTACATGGAAGACTTTGTGGACCTTAAGGTGCGCCGGGAGATCCAACTTGTAGGCCTGCGAGCCCATCTTCTCCAAGATCTTGAATGGACTGGCCCACCTAGGGGCAAGCTTCTTATAATTCCCAATCCGAAGCTTAGCTTGCTTCACCTTGATCTTCAACCACACGCTGTCTCCTACCTTGAACTCCCTTACGGTCCTGTGCCTGTCGGCTACACTCTTCTGCCGACTTCTTGCTGCTAATAAGTACCCCCTTACTTCTTCCACCAGCTGCTGCATATCTCCTAGCATCTGCTGGGATACTTCAACCTTTGACACAGGATTGTGCCAAGTATCCGGGGTTAGGCACTGGTAAACGTAGTTTACCATGAAGGGAGACATCTGGGATGATTCCTACTTGGCACTGTTGTAGGCGAATTCTACCAAGTGGATGTACTCATCCCACTTGGATTGCTTATTCCACACATTACTTCTAAGCATATCTTCAATGATTCGATTCGTGCGCTCCGTCTGGCCATCCGTCTGCGGATGATAAGCCGTGCTCATGGAGAGCTTCGTCTAGATGGTGCTAAAGAGGTCCTGCCAAAAAGCACTCATGAACTTGGAATCTCTGTCCGAAATTATCTCCTGAGGCATGCCATGGACTCTAAAAATCTCCTTTACAAATAGCTTGGCAGTATCTAATGCTATGTCCGTAGTCTTGCAAGGCACAAAATGTACCATCTTAGATAATTTGTCTACGACAACCATTAATGCATCCTTGCCTCGAAGAGTTCTAGGAAGTCCTGCGATAAAATCCATGCTTACCACTTCCCATTTCGCATTCGGCACTGCTAAAGGTTCCAAGGCTCCCGGAATTCGAAGCTGCTCTGCCTTGGTCTGCTGGCACAACTGACACTCCCGAATATATCTGGCTATCTGCTTCTTCATTCCCGGCCAGAAATAACTACTTCGAATCTTGAAGTAGGTCTTCATAAACCCCGCGTGCCCTGCTATTGGGCTATTGTGTGTGTCGTGAAGAATTAACTTCCTTATACCTGATGATCCGGGCACACACAACTTATGCTTGTGGTACAACAAGTTGCCTTCCTTCCTATAATGCTTGAAGGCTTCCCGTTCTTTATTTGTTCTAGCCTCCTTAGAGAGGCTTTCCCATATAAGCATGATTTCATTAATTGGATAAAATAACGCAATTTTGAGAATTTTGAGCACACCTTATTTGCTCAAGCACGAACACTTTCACCTAGTACTCGACCCCAACAAACATGAGGTAATTAACATACACATATACATACAAATTTTGTGTTATACTTGTACGTGTACATGACACTCGTATAAGCTCAATAATGGCCCTACATCGTACGCCAATAATTCACTTCAATAATTTTACTTCACTATAAAAACGGCTTCACGAGGGGGTAGAGGCCATTCATCTTCCATGGCTTCCTCGATGCCTTGTCGAGCACATCCGCTCTTTCAAGTGTTACTTGAGCTACAACGATGCAGGCGAATGTGCTAGAAATAGCGTTAAGCTTGATCCATGGCTCTTATCTAAAGCTGATGGACCTGCTAGTGCTTGCGAGGAAGCTCACTCGCGTTAAAGTCCATATTTCTTGGCTTCACGATCGGAGATCTATGGCTGAATGGCATCCGCGAGCTTTGATGTTGATGGCGAAAGTGAATGCACACTGCTAATAATGTAATAATGACATGGGTACCTAATAACTAAGTAAGGATGTAATAGCATTACGATTAAGGATGTAATATCAATTACCTTAGCGAGTATATTGTAACGATGTGCTATCCCACCTCCACTTATTACGCAAAGTTGTCATTGAATTCAATCATAGCTAAATTCGTCAAGCAAACATGTTTTGAAACATGCATATTAGTACGCATACATATATCCATACGAAAAAGATGTATTATACTTGTATTTATACAACGGTCTTATACACGAGCAATAATGGGTAGAAGTCTACCCCAATAATTCACCTCAATAATTCTACCTCACTATAAAAGCTTCTCACCCGGGGCTAAAGTTCATTCCTCTCACATGGATTATTTGCCTTCATCAATTCACCACATCGAGGCGATCAAGTGCTCAATGAGCCCTCTCGATCTTGTTGGTTGCCTAGGCAGGGCATCTTCTTCTTGATCCCTACCTGCGAAGAAAAGCTTTGGGCTGAGATTCGTTGCCCTGCGTCAATTCGTGTAATGATCCATCGATTTGGCTTCTGGCGAATGAGCTATGAGATATCAGGGATCACTACTACAGATCCTGAAGGTGAATGAATCACCTGTTTAGCATTGTATAGTGTAAGAGCTCTTGTGTTGAGATGGAAAACGCAGAGCGTAACAAATAATAACTAGTCTATTGTAACTTTCATGTTATGAATGATATAGTAATTATGTAAAAGAGCATTGCATACCTCAAGAGTTCTCATCATCGTCCTTAGCTTCTTTAGCCACTAATTCTTGCAAGCCCGAGAACACCTAACACTTGGGGATCACCAGCGACAATGGCCTGGTCTCTCTGGCCCAACCATAGTCTATTGTTTTCAAAGGTTGGTAGCGTGGCGGGTCATTAGGATTGGGTCTCCAATTCTTGCTCCAACAATCCCTATCTTTGCATTGCATATGAGGTTCCCTTTCGCAATGAGGTTCAAACCAAGAGACAAACACCTCTTCATAATGTGGGAGATTAGGGTCCTCTCTTTGGGTCTGTTCGGGCAAAAAGCCATCCATGTCGGGCGGTTATCATGTGGTCCGATTAGCAAGAGCATTCCCTTCTTGACATCTTGGTAGGGGTCGAATATTTCAATGGGTTCTTGGGTCTACCCAGAAAGGCCCTACGTAATGAGATGCTTCAATGTGCTCATCCACAAACACTCTTTCGGGTTCTTCCAATGCACTTTGCACAGTCTTTGGGCCGAAATCTGAATGACAGCTCTGGGGCTGCGTCACCAAGCACTTTCGCAGCACAAGGTGGACCAGTAGTCAATAACTTCATTCATATATGTGTTGGACCATGACTTATCGCCAGCTCTAGAAATAGCTGCCCAGTGCATCATGTACTTGGCAATAGAAGCTCTTAATGCACCTATATCTTTCAAGCTCCCATATGGCTGCAGGACCTTAGGTGACCCTCTCGGAATCATAGGTAAACCTTGGGCATCCTCCTTCCACATTCTGATTCCCTTTTCAGGGAGCCACTCCCTATGCCCTGGCCTCATCTTGTAGAACATTAGTGGCCATCCATCCTTCATGCAAAACTTGAAGAGTAGAGGTTCCAAGTGACCACATAAACGGTCCTTCTTATCAGGGATAAATCCTTTCACGAATTCCTTCCAATCAGGAACCTCTGTCACAAGGTAAGGTGAAGGAGCCTTTGAACTACACTGCCTGAAGAGTTGCATAAGCTCCGGAATAGTCAATGCATCTGATCTTCTCATTAGAGTAGAGTAGTTTCCAAATAGGGCATCTATGTCATCGTGGGTGTGTCCAACCATCATGAATCAGTTGCACTTGATCAAATACACCTAACCAAACCAAGTATGACAAGTAAGAGAAAAGATATCTATTCTTATTCTCGACTGAGCAATTATCTAGCTGCAAGTAAAGCCTCCTAGGCAACTTGTTTGCTACCATGGGGCCTTTGATAGGAGGCATAAAATCATTTCTACTGCCATTCATCATTTTTGTCCTAAGGTTATCTGTGTTTAAAATTGCTGCACTTTTTTTGCTTTTCGGGACGATCAGTATCTCTCAAATGGCCCCAATTATCCTCAGATTTATTCTCCAGTGTCTTCAAGGTATGATTCAAGGATCCCACATGAAAATTAGAATCATCAGGCCAGAGGTCCAGTGAGAAGTGGCCCAAGGCACCTATACCATGGCCGTGCATGAGAGCACCTGTAACACTGACCTTCAGTCGTTCACCCCTCCATACAGACTTTGCTAGCTTCTCTAGGCGAGGGACCATGGTCTTATTCTGATCCATCTTATCATGTATAATGGTTAAAGCGTGCTCGGGAGATCTATCGACAAAGCTCTCCGGGACCGATAAAAAGGCTCCGCATGAAATCTGGGCGTCATATGTGATTTTTCTCTCTATTGCAAGTACCCTTCTTTCATTTGGATCTCTGGTCTTAGCAAGCTTTTCCTTTATGACAATACGGGTGTTACACTTGGAAAATGCTATCCTCTTAGCTATTGCTACCTCACGAATGATTCTCTTTCCAAGCGGGCGAAATGACGAAGGAGAAATATGCTTGCACTGTCATCTCAGTAGCGGAAATATCTACTTCTTGGTGTATATCCTTCTTAGTCAAGACCGAAGGTAGCCTCTTAACATTTTATCATTACCCTCCCTTTCGTAATTTTGAGCGGTGTGGCATCGTCTCTGCGTTTTCATCTATGAACATGGATATGCGACATTGCCGGCCAAAGTATGAGACCTTGGCTTCTTAGACCCAAGTATTTCCGCGTGCTCGGCAATTACGTGGCCGTCATTGAAGAGCTTCTTCCACTTGTAAAAGTGGAAATGGGAATGCCATAGGCTTTATGCCATGCTTTCACGCACACCGTTTGTTATTCAACATCGGTTTGCGGACTACACCATTTTCAGAGCAAAGATCTAGCATGTTATATGCAAAAGTTGTGCGCTCAGGGACTTCATGTTCAATAAAAGGTTCTCATGCAAGCTATCTCACGGGATGTAAAATTTGCACAAACATCGTTTCATGCAAAGACGTTGATGACCTGAAGTCTAGAATAGCCTCGGCACTAGTTTTTCTTTCACATTTAGTCTGTCTTTGGGCGTGTTCGGGTCTCCAATTGACCATCTTTGTAAGGTCTCTTTTTTGGTGATGCCAATTCGGGTCTAATGGAGTAAGGTTCATTCTCCACATCCTTCTCCTTCACCGCAACCACAAGAGTAGAAACGGAATGTTATCAACGAGCACGAGGGCTATGGGCCATCTCACAAGGTCATGCGGTTGGGGCATTTACGTGCCCGGCTGGCGGCGATAGAGATCTTTTCGGGCATTGGAAAAATGTTCATGATAGTAGCGAGCTATCGAGCCTTCCCCCTAACTTCGTCCGACCACTGACATGGTTTGGATCGGCAAAAATGATAACACCATAGGCATAAGCCATGTAGCAGCATTCATGCATGAGTGTGCACGCCTTCTCAACTAACTCATCTCTAGAAAGCCCTTGCACATGATTCGTCTCATTAGTGGCTAACCCCTCATTCCCTCATCACCCCGGTCTATCCTTTTATCGACACGGTGGGGTGCAAGCTTCCTCATGTCTATCTAGTGGAGCAACAATGTCCTTCTTGTACCACAACACAAAAGTCCCTACGGCTTCACCCATTTTTTTTTTTTCTATTTCCAATTAGGAATTGGTAGCGTAATGTCCATCCAGAACATTCACAATTGAAACGACAACCATACCCTCCGGGACAGTCGAATTGTGATGGCGCTCGAAATTGTGGACTCTTCCTTCTGCCACCTTTTTCCCCAGCAGATACAGCGGAATTACATCAGCCATCCTCCAAACAAGAGGTCGTGAATAGAGCGGCCGCGATCCTAGTGAGCGTAAAAACGCGTGATCATAAACCACTACAAAAATATGAACTGAAAAATAAGAAATGGTCACGACATTCGCCATGCGCGATCTTATCGAGCATGGGTAAGAACGGTCGGCGCTAGTTGCAAGCATTCACACTATTTTGTTTCAATAAGAACTTCGTGCAAATCAAATTTCGAGGCTAGCTAGTGGGTTCAACTCTAAGTTATCGATATCCGGGAGTTCTTTGGTCAATAGCAAGTGTAGATGGTTGAAGGTATCGCGACCGCGATCTCGTGGAGCACCAAAGTTAAACGATTGACTTACAGAATAAGGCATTACTCCTACCTCACGTAATACGGTGTTTAGTGTCATAAAAGCGGTGTTTAGTTTCATCCACATAGAAAGAAAGTATATACTTGAAACACGTTTACATTGTATAATAAACACACCGAGTGCAGTTTTGCTTAGAACATCTATTTTTACATAGTTGCAACAAAGTATCGAGGTATCTTATCAATCCATGCAATACATAGTGAATGTTAGTCACGGAGACTTCGGAGGTTGCAGTTATAATTGAAATTGATTGCATTGCCGATCGTCTGATTCACTTGAGTGAGGGATATGCATCGAGAATAGGCCTTTTACCTCGGGAGAAACCTGAATTGATCACGATTGCAGAATTAGAGTGTGTAGTGGCGGATTGCAAGCGGATTATCAGCGCCATCGTCGGCGCCTTCAATGGATGCGAATTCTGCGACAAATCCTTGCCCAAACTTGGCCCGGCTTTTAGGCGCTCAGCGCCTCGAAGATCTTGCAAAACAATGAAATTTGAATTGGCTTTTCCCCTTTCTTGAATTGGTTTGTTCTCGAATTCAAATTTTGCGTTATTTGTCCGTCCGTAAAACCGGATATTTTGGAGGCATTTATGGTGGATAAAGTGTCGTCCGAAATTATGACCGAAATTGAACGGGACGTCTAAGTGGATAAAGACCTTTCGTGACGGGTTCTTGGCCTTTCGGAGGACGGGTATATTCGCACGACCCGGCATTAATGTCGGGGGAATAAAAACGCGCCGCCGGTAATTATTATCGCGGCGACGGCGCCATTATGGTGGCACGCGTTTTTTTCGCGCCATCATGAGGGCGGGCATTTAATTTCGCTGACGCGTTCTATAAATTGAAACTCAAAACATTCAAAAACTAATTTCTACTCCACGATTTTCATTCAGCCAGCGCCCGACCCTCGAAGCCCCAGACCCACTCCAAAAAAACCCATATTTCAGATCTTGAACCCGGTAGCGATCCCATGGCACCTAAGGACTCTCGTCGAGAAGGTATTTTCTAACATTTCAGCTCGGCCAAAGATCGCGGCCCGCGATCTTGCCTACTAGAACTTCTATTGTTTTCATAAGTATAGATGCTTTCGGCAAGATCGCGGTCGCGGTCTTGCTTGATAGGTTTTATAATTTCTAGATAGCGTTCTTCATAAGTGTAGTTGCTCATCAAGATGTGACGCGGTCTTGCTTTGATTGGTTTTATAATTTCGGATAGCGGTCTTCATAAGTGTAGCTGTTCATCAAGATCGCTTGGTACCGTGGTGCTGGCTGAGCATAGATTTTCTTTATTGCGATGTTCATCAAGATTACTAGTGTAGTAGGTCATTAGTTTCGCGACAGCGATGTTTTCTTGCCGTGCTTAAGTGCTACACAAAGTCGCGTGGCCATGTTGTGTGAAGTTCTATTTTAGGCGCTTGGCGGGGATCGCGGTCGCGTTTCTCTGATGGTTTAAACCTCTTTATTGCACCACATTATGCACGACCTACCGGGCACTCTCTGAGCTTTTGTTTTGACTTGCTCTCTTAGAGGACCGGATGTCGAGCGGTCCAGATTATAACCCCTTCCAATGAAAGGAAATGGTGTATCGAGATTACCCGGGCTATCTCGCACATTAAGGGTGATCGCAAAAGGACACATTACTGTTTCCGCTGATTTGGAAAAAAGGCGAGGGCGTTGAACAAGTTGGCATAGTGGTGGCAATGTGGGAAGGCACGAAGAACAATGTGCAAGATGCCATCATATGCGGCATTGAGGACCCACAAGCATTGCGGTTCACGGAGTACATTTTGAAATGGCGCAATTATGACCCGTCTTTGATGACAGCCCAAAATGAACAAGCCAGCCACAGGGAAAAACGTCCCGACGTCAGCTAAGGGGTATGGCTGGTTGTTGCCATCCTATGAATCTCTCTCTTTGTCAGGTATAAAGGGAAACAGAGACATATTGCTCGGGTTCTCGACATGCAGAAATGGTTTGTCTCTGGACAAAGAAGCCTCCATTTGTGCCTTGAAAGCGGTTCGGGACGAGAAGATGCCCTCCGTGATGGACACCAATTGGCTAAGAGCCGTGGCCAAGAAAAAGAGTGTGAAGCCTATTGCTACTTTGGGAGAGACCTCAGCACCAAAAGAAATTGCTCAAGAACCACAATCCACGATAAACCCCTCCGGTATTGTTAACCCTACTCTTCCTATTGCTATGAAGGCCCCAGATAGCAATACATCTGGTGGATTTATTCCAAAAAAATTCCCTCCTTTCAAAATTAGCCTTAAGAATCTGACACCTCGTGAGGATAGCCATGAGCCCAAATAGGTTCTCAAACCCCCTCGATTCTGAATGCCTCCTCTAAACTAGCATTGACATGGCCCCAATTTTGCCATTCGGTCGAGTTGAAGTTCAATCCGAAGAGGAACGCAAGATGGCGAGAGCAAACCACTCGAAGCTTGAGCAGTTCAAAGGTTCTACCCCTTAGGGGTTAATTGGTTTACAAAGATTTCTATTTTTGATTGTGAACCTGCACCAGCAAACTTGACACACAGAATGCGGTCAAATGACCATGTTCAAACTCTGGTTAAAAGCTTCAAGACATACCCGACAGAGGTCCTCACCCCTGCTGACGTCGTTCCGTTTGACCCTATTACCAGGTAACTAATTCTTTATCTTTTGGACACTCGTTATGTAGATTTGACGACGGGTTGTCTATCTTTCGAGGAGGAGGGTGACATGGAGCAATCGGAAGATTTGAAGGGCAAGAAATTTTATATTATTTTCGGCAACCACAGTATTTGTGCTTTGCACAACTCCTTTGTTCGATCGTCGGTGAAGTTCGAAAGCAAAGAACGAGAATTTGCCAAAGTATATGCTAGAAGAAGATCGAGGGGTCTTTGAACATATTATGCATAAGGAATATATAGAGTTGAGTATTCAATGCAACGGTAATTGCAAACACCGTGTCTGTGAGAGCCACTGATTGAAAAACTGCAACAACTTCGTCATCAGCACAAGGCTTATGGTTGCCCTCCACAAGGACCTATAGGGACAGCTAAAACTTCAGCTTGGAAGGTATTTATTTGTTTTCTACTTCGCCAAGTTCATGTCGCGATCTTGATGACCTTGAAATTGCTTCCGCAGGATTTCCATGAAATTGCAACGACCACCTTGAAAGTCACGGGAGCTTAAGGATGAAAAGCAATTCATTTTTATGGATGAGAAGGTTTTCAAGAAGTTAATGGAAGTTGGAGTGCGTGGGTGAGTCGTAACTTCGGTGGCGATCATGGTGAGTTTCCGGACAAGCCATCCAAAGACTTCTTTAACAAGACACTGGCTCCGGTTACTACGAGGTATGTCGAATGCGAGTTGTCACGGTTTTTCGATGAGATTATAGAAGGCAAGACCTATTTAAAGGTGCAAAGGTTATAGCGGAGATTTGATTGCGCATAACGGGCAATTGACATCAGAACCCTCACTTTTATGAGGTTGAAATTTTGTCTTATGCCTCAAATTCTTTGCAAAAGGATTTCGATAGTCGGGAGGAATTGCTTGGGCTTTTCCTGATTTCAATCGAGCAGAGAATTTGGATATATCGGAATCGAAAATACAGTGCGTGAAGGCTAACTATAACAAGGATCATACACTAGGTAACCTACACCCGTAGCCTTTTGGAGCCAATCGGGAATATTCTAAAGCGGAAGAGGCTAGAAAAAGAAAGGAAAAGAAAAATATTGTCATAGCAAAGTGACAAAGGATGGCATCCCTACTTCCTCCCAAGTGTCGGAGAATGCGATTAATCGATATTTATTGACATCCGAGGGATAAACAAGGTATGGGATTGCAAAGAAATACACAGATCTATTTACAAGGATAGCTACCATGGCCGGATGCCAAAGTTTATCACTTGGTCATTATCATGCGCTCGGTGAATTTGCCCAATTGCTTGTTTCGAGGAAGCAAATTCAGGCGGTGGCTACCTATCTTTAGGTTCCTATGAAGAAATGGGATGGGAGAGCAAAAGAAGGGTGAAAGAACATCGATTACTTTATTAGTCATATGTGCATTAACAGGGGTGATGATGTTAGGTAGCACTGTGCAAACCGTGAGTTGGAGCTTCACCTATATCCCTGCGGCAAGGCTCCTAAGTCAACACCATTGCCTCCAATGCCGCTAGCAGGTAATGAGGATGCCGACGAGAAGATAAAAAGAAATATCGACTCTTTACGTGCAAAACCAAGATTCAAATGGGCGGCAATGGAAGGAGATCTTGTATTGAAATGCCGCTGAAAACCTCCTATGCCTACCATATTCTTTGAGCGGTGGGGTGCCAACCGATGGTTGTGTTCGGATTTCTTTTTTTTGGGGGCGACTTCCGTGTTGCTCTTATGCAAGGCAAAAAGAGCGTGGCTTTCAAAGTTCGGGTAAAGTGTGTCGCGTTTCGAGGGCGTTCTTTGAAACGCTTTGATAAGATGGCCAATCCAAGTGCTTAGATGGGTTTGAGGACGAGCGAAAAGCGAGAGAATGTTGACCCCGATCCAGCTCAACCCGACATCGGTATCACCCAAAACACAGATCTATCAAAGTTGGGTTCCATTTTGGAAAAACCTCGATGCTAAGTCCTAATGAAGAAGAGAATGCAAGAAACAAAGCGCTTGCTTGAAGAGACGGAAAAAGGTATAGAAGCCCTGGAGCCCACTTTCCAAAAATTGCATGCACTTAATGAGAAGCTTGATGGGTACATGCCTTTCTTGACAGGCGAACATAAGTTTGAATACATTGCATAGAACACATGGAAACAGACCCAAAGCACATGGAAGCAGACCAACAGCACATGGTCATTGACCAAGATGAGGTTCTTGGGTCACAGGAGCATCAGGTACACAGCAAGAAGCAGAAGCTCTATCATCCACCTCAGAATGCTACTGCAAGGAGCTACCAAAAACGAACTTATAGGCGGGAGGCGGTCAAAGGAGACGATGAAGAATGGGAGCCCCGATTCACATCTGCGGTAGCCAAGATCATAAACGCCATGGGTGTTGATTCCGTGAGGTCACAGTTATTCGAGGAGATGGACACAACACAAGCTATGGAATTGGGTAGAGAGCATGTCCATCGTGATGGCCAATGAAATGGGTGTGATACCACGATCAAGTATCTGAAACACAATCAGAATAATTATCTCCTTCAATCAGTAATTATGTTGTATATTACTTCCTTCAATGAAAACTTTTGTTTCGAAAACTTTGGTTTTGTCTTTACCCATATCTTTTACCATATGTTAAATGCTAAAAATAATCGCGACCGCGATCCTCTGTAGCAATTACATGGCTTTAAATACTGAATTTTGTGTGATTGTGGTAACTCCTCGGTACCTTCTTTTAACACAATGCTCTCATATGGTTTTAATAAAAGGCACATTCTTTCGTCTCCTTTCAGTGAAAAACATGGCGTTCGCTTCTTCGCAGAAGTTTTCACACTCCCTCCTACTACGTTATACTCGCGGTGAACCTTTGCATTAGCAGTAAAAACTATATTTCCGAATAAGACTGAAGCATTTGCAGAATTTGTGCAAAAAAACGCCAACTTTTACTCAATTGGTAGTAGTTTTTGCACTATATGGCAACCCGCTAACCTATTTCATGCTAAACGAGAATTCCAAATTTCTCTAATTAATGAATTCGTGCTTATATCTCCTTGAAATCACCATCAGATGGTAATGTCTCCTCAATTTTCTTGCACTCTAAAGAGTTGATATAGCATTACAATGTGTTCTCGTCTCAAGGGGTCTTCTAGAGAGAGCATCAGCAACCACATTCAACTTACCCGGCTTATAAGCAATCTCGAAATCATACTCTTCAGGGAATTCCATCCACCTCCTTTGCCTTAGATTGAGGAGTGGTTGGGTAAAGATGTATTGGAGGCTCTGGTGATCAGTATCTAACTGAAATTTCCTTCCAAGCAAATAATGCCTCCAAATATGAAGAGCTCTCACAATAGCTAGAAGTTCCTGATCATGGGTTGGATAACGCTGCTCGGTGTCGTTCAACTTCTTCGAATCATAGGCTACTACTCTTCCTTCTTGCATAAGGACTCCACCTGTTGCTATCTTACTTGCATCTGTTGCTACTATCTTGTCTTTATTTGGATCCGGCAGGACTAGCACTGGTGCTGTTGTTAAGGCTTCCTTAAGCTTTTCAAATGAAGCTTGGACATATTCTAGCCAATGTGTTCTCCAATCTTTCACCTTAACACTCTTAGTGAGGTCCGTCAAAGGGGACGCCCACTTAGCGAAGTCCTTCACGAACTTCCTATAATATCCTGCCAGACCTAGAAAGCTTCTCACTTCCGCCACATTCTTTGGAGCTGGCCAATCAACTACTGCTTCAATCTTTGCGGGGTCGGTGGAGATCCCTGCTGATATCACATGGCCCAAGTACTCCACTCTTTCGGTAGCAAAGTGGCATTTGGAGAGCTTCCCATACAACCGATGCCATCTCAACTTTTCCAACACTCTTCTCAAATGCTGACAATGATCTTCAATGGACTTGCTGTAGATTAGAATGTCGTCGAAGAAGACAATAACAAACTCATCTAAGAACTCCCTGAAGATGTCGTTCATGAGACGCATGAAAGTTGCCGGGGCATTCGATAAGCCAAAGGGCATTACCGTAAACTCAAAGTGCCCGTACCGCGTTCTGAAGACGGTCTTATGGATATCTTCTTCCTTTATCCTTATTTGATGGTAGCCTGACCTTAAGTCAATCTTAGAGAATACTTTTGCTCCTTGGAGCTGGTCCATCAAATCATCTACCTTGGCAAAGCATACTTATTCTTTATCGTCTGCTTGTTGAGCTGGCGATAGTCTATGCACATTCTTAAACTCACGTCCTTCTTCTTCATGAAGAGTATGGGCGTTCCAAAAGGAGACACACTTGCCCTAATAAATCCAAGATCAAGCAATTCCTGCAGCTGCTTCTTGAGTTCAATCAACTCCGGGGTGTAAGGTGCCTTGCTGGTAGGCTTAGCATCTGGAGCTAGTGTGATCTCACACTCCACACCCCTATAAGGTGGTAGCTGCCGGATTTCATCTGGGAATACATCCTTGAACTCTCTAATGAGCCTTGCTACTGGCTTGGGCAACTGATTCCCACTTTGGTCACTTCCCTTCTCTTTAGCTGGTTCAATTGCTTCTAACCTCAGGATATAATCCACCTTATTTCTTTCTATACTTTTCCTTAGCTGCTTCAAATAAATACACTGCATGGGAGAAGCTACCTTCTTACCTTTCACTATGAATTTGGTGCCGTCCGGTGCTGTCATGGAGATCTCATTATGGTCGCAGTCGATCATGGCTTTCGCTGGCTTTAGGAACTCCATTCCTACTATAAGGTCATACCTTCCAATATCCATGACCTCTGCCCCCATCGGCTACTTACTTCCAGTAAGGTCTATGTCGAATGTGATCCTCCTCCCCTTAGTGTGCCGAATGGCACTGTTTGCCATGCTAACTGGCCTTGGCTTAGACTTCAAGACTTTATTCTTCATTAGGGCAATTGTGAGAGCTACCTGTATCTATCAACACTAGATATGGACTGCTATCTATGATTCCCTCAGCCGCAATGACTGTGGACTGATTTTCAATATCACCTGACTCAATGTTTGCACATATGTGGCACTCACCCTCTATGAAGTCTTGGCCGTCCTGCTGGTTGTCATCTTCGTCTGCCTCTGTTGGTGAATCCCAATCCCCAAGCTCTGCCAAAGCTGCCTGCATGACAAATGGACAATCATGTGTTCGGTGCCCTGGCTGGAAGCACCTAAAACATAGCTTCTTCTCGATACACTCCTGTCTCTTCTCTTTCGGCAGACTGTCTAAAAGACGCTTTAGCGCACTGCCCCCTGATGCATTCTGCGGCTTACAGTCCCCAAAGGCCTTACCCTGAACTTTTCCTTGCTGCTGGCCTCCTGATGGCGTAGGTGCTGACTGCTTACTCTGGCACTGCCCTTGATATTGCCCTGTTGATTTACCCTTGAAGGCCGACTGTTTCTCACCTGGAGTTGCTGGAGCTTCTTCCAAGCTTATGGCTTTATCCTCGGCTTCTGCCACTGACTTTGGGTTGATTGCTCGAACTAGCCTTTTGATGTTGCTGTTCAATCCCTCAATGTAGGTTTCAACCACTTGCCTTTCAGAAACTCCGGGAACATGGAGCCTGAGCCGCATGAATTCCTCTGTGTACTTTGCTACTGACAAGGTACCCTGGTTCAATCTGTAGAATTGTTGGATCTGCCTGCTAGTATGTGATCTTGGCACATAATGTTTGCGAAAAGCCTTGCTGAAGGTCTTGAATCTGCAACTGTTCCTTTTCAGCTTATTGGACTTCGCGTACCCTTTCCACCAAATTCTAGCTGCTCCTATTAAGTTGGCTGTAGCAACTTTCCCTATATATTTGTCCTTCATGCCATAAGAATTTCCAAACTCTTCCATCTCGTCAAGCCAAGCTTCTGCCTCCATACCTGACCTGTCTTTCCCTGAGAACTATCCCAACTTCCTAGTCTTCCATACATTGCTCATAGCGATGTCCACTTTCTTCTGATAGTCATCTGTCTTCTTTGCCCTGGCCCTTACCTGTGATCTAACGGACTCGCTGTCTGAGCTAGAACTGTCCTGGCTGTCAGAAGTGTC
This sequence comes from Isoetes taiwanensis, assembly GCA_021234155.1. Lineage (NCBI taxonomy): Eukaryota > Viridiplantae > Streptophyta > Lycopodiopsida > Isoetales > Isoetaceae > Isoetes > Isoetes taiwanensis. The sequence goes on along the minus strand of JAJEKV010000057.1, from coordinate 3,111,287 downwards.
TGATGCACTGGAGCTGGATGGTGTTGGGGTCCTTCGGGTTCTCCTTTTTCTCTTCCTGTCTCTGACATTTCCCTGGTTGTCTTGCCCTTCTGGTTGTGGACCTTCCTCAATGCCTTGCTGAGGTAGTGGTGGAGGAGGTGGTGGTGCAGGTGCATATTCTTGGGCATTCATCAATGGGGTGGCCCAGTGAATCAGTTGGTGCATTTGGTTCATCATCTGGGTGAGCCTTGCGTTGATTGATTCCACCGTCATTTCCTCATTGTTGTCCTCTTGTTCACGTCCAAATAAGTTTCTAGGTACCCATTGGTGATGTCGGCCCTAGCCTTGGGAACCTGAGCCGGTGTTCCTGGCTGCAAGGATTGATCGTCAATGCTTGTTATTTAGGTTACACATCAATCATACCTATTTACAATTGAATTATTGTTAGGTACAAAAGAAATCATGTGCAAATTCCACTTATAAGTCAAGAACATAATAAGTCATTAATATTTAGAAATACATCTCATGAGTTACATGATAATATTTGAAGGGAAATATTGAATACAATTTAAATGACAACAAAGCAAATTTTCCATCATCGATGCCCCCTCATGGACTTGAAGAAGTCCTTGACGTTCTTGAGTCGTAGGCCTTTGCCGACGTTCTGCAAGATCTTTCCGGCCGATCCCCCTTCAAGTGCTCTGGCCATCTGAGGCGCTGGGAGTTCGGGTGCCGTCACCGCCACTACTGACAACGTTGCATCCCTGAGGTGTCCTCTGGCAAAGTCGAGACAATGAAGAACTACGGATCTCTTGAAGAGGATAACATGATCCAATCTGTAGTTTAGTTTGGCGTGCTGCCCAAAGCCAGAGAGGGCTACGAGGAGCGCGACAGACTCTTCTCCTCTTGGGCTAAACTCCTTGTGAAATACTATCATCTGCCCTTGACTAAGGTCTGGAAGATAGTATCGAAGCGCCTTGCCCTTCCCTGTGATGTTGGAACCTGTGCCTTTTCTACCAGCTGCTTCCCCATAGGTTTCTAGAGCTAGGAGGTCTTCATGGTCCCTCCACATTGTGGTTGCGTTCTCCAAGTTGATGTTGGCGTGTGCCTCACGCGAACTCCTGGAACGGACTGGTCGGCTAGAGCTTGGACCTCTTCCTGGCTTGTACAATCTGCTTTGTATCTGCTGGAACTCCTCCTCGGGAATGATGGGTTCCTGATGCCGATAGATCTCCCTTATCTGCTGATAGGCCTCTATATCCGACATTGGCTCCCCGGCGTAGGAGTGTCACTCCGCTAGCTCCCTTGGAATTTCCTGGTAGGAGTAGTCGATGAAGTCGCTGCCCTGCTCTTTTGCAATTAAGCCTAAGAGCTCATCAATCCTGAGGCCTTCTTCTTGGCAATAGAGAAGGTTGAGGATGTCGTTGGCCAAGATGTACTCCTCGCCGTCGATGATTATTGGTGACAGGGCCGTGATGCCGATTGGCGGTTCAAAATCTCGCCTTAATGTGCCTTCTTGCCTAGCTATTCACCTCTCCATCCTTCTTGCCTCTCTCCTCTTCTAATCTGGGTTCTCCTCCCCTTGCTGCTCGTAGTCTTGCTCAATCTGCAGTGTCGGTGTTCCCGAGGTGGGGCCATAGTACTCGTACTCTGAAGACTGGATCTCGTGGATGTTGATCTGCTCCCTTCGAGTGTCGAGAGATACTAAATCTAAAGGTTGAATTGAGGGCTCTCCTGCCTTGTTGACTGACTTATACTGCATGAACAAAGCTAGGGCTGCAGGGGCTGAGAGGTATCTATGCCTATTATGCTTGCAGGTCATGTAGTCAGGCATGGGTCTAGTCCTATCCCACAGCTTGCTTTTGGATCCTCCTCCTAAGGTTTGGAGCGAGTCTAGGGATACCCATTTCCCTCCCCTAGGCAGCAAGCTAACTTCCCAGGGTAGGACCTGCTGGTCATATTGGCACATGATATCAGTGTAATAGGGAGTTCTACTGAGTGTTGCATGGAGGTCAAAGAGGTGGTCAAAGACATGGAAGGCTTGTTCAGCAAGAAATTCACGGATATGATTGGCAGCATCGTACCATCTGACGAAGTTAGAGGGCGCCATCAAGCAGGGATGGATGTAGAAAATGGCTTGCAAAGATCAATAGGAAACTGGAAAATCGCCTAGGATGCTAAGAGCAGTTCTGGTGAAGGGAAGATGACAAATGGAGCTCCCTTTTATAGGCTAAGGTCTGCCTTGGGTTCCGTGCACAGGGGTTCTTGGTAGGAAAAACTTTTGTTCGAGGGCTATGGGTGTCCAAATGAGCTACCATGAAGTGCAAATCTAAGCAAAGCAAAGCAAGAAACACTACATCGCAGGTTGTTGAGTCAAATTTGGTCAAATTAGGCCAAAAAGGGCCAAATCGGAAGGGTTCGCGCGAAATCGCGTTCCGAAGCGGTCGGAAGTGGTTTTGGCGCGGACCCTTCCGGTTTCGCAATTTTGGAGCTATTTTGACAAATTTTTGAGGTTTAGAAGATCCTAACATGACCAATTGATCAACTCTAGTCTAGCTTGCAACTTTCCTGAGAAAAATTGACATCCAGAAGGCCAAATCGAAAGGGTTCGCGCGAAATCACGTTCCGAAGCGGTCGGAAGTGGTTTTGGTGCGGACCCTTCCGGTTTCGCCAATTTTGATCAAAAAAAGTGATTTGGTTGACTAGGGTTATGGTAGCTAGACTATTACAAGATCAATACAAAAAATTTTAGTACAATCTAACTTATCTAACTATATTTTCATACCGAATTGTCATTAATTTTACAAGGACAAGGGGACTGTATTTTTACAGAAAACAGTTAAAGTTACATTAAAAATATAATTACAAAATTAGGAGCCTCAAGGGTACTCCTTGCGAATTCTCCGCGCCAAATGGATATCTTTGGGCATGACAGTTACCCTTTTGGCGTGGATGGCACATAGATTGCCTTCTTCGAAAAGCTGCGTCAGCTCTGCTTCGGCAGCTACTTGCAAGACTCGTGTGGTTAAGGAAGTTACCCTGTAATCAGTCACGAATTCTTGCATCACCTCCCGCATCAGGCGCTCAAACGGCGCCTTCCTAATCAGGAGATTAGTACACTGTTGAAAGTGCCTAATCTCCCGAAAGACGTGGGCGTGCCGAGAGTTAGGCCCATGGTGGACCTTCTTCGGCTTCTCCGGACGTGGAGGTGGCGGCTTCGGCTGGTTCTTCTTCGGCCGGCCGCCTTTGACGTAGCGCTCCACGTTCTGCTTGCAATACCAGTCATTGTACCTCGTCCAGCGACGGAGGTACTCTTGGTATGCCCTTATGCGGCGTTTGAATTGGCGCTCCTCGCGGAGCGCGAATGGCCGCTCACCCACCTTCTGCTTCTTTACTACCTTCGGTGGCTTGGGCCACTTCGGGTAGGGTGGGCGTGCGTTGGGGTCTGAGGATTCCCCAATGACTTCGTCTCCCTCCTCCTGGACTTCCTCCTCCTCTTCGCCTCTTCCTTCCACCTCGTGCGGGGGAGATTCTTCAATTACGACGGTCCCGCGAGGCCTGTCATTTCTCCTCTTTGTCCGCCGCTCCTTCTCCCTCTGCTCCCTCTCCTTCCTCTTCCTTGTTGTCGTTTCCTCTGCCCACTCTGCGACCTTGTTCTTGCCCTTCTTCTTCAGTGGAGAGGAGCCTGGCTCCTGAGCCTGGGTCTGGTGCTGCTGCTCTTGATCGTCGTCCTGCTCTTCCTCTCGGCCGGAGAGGTCACCCACATGAACTGTCTGGCCGGTCTGCTGGGACTGGGCCGACGAAGAGCTACTGCTACTGCTAGGACTGCCCTCCTCCGAAGGGTGAAAGGTGTCGTCTGACGACGACGGCGCCTCGTCCTCCTGCCGTGGCCGAAGGTGTGACGGAATCTGCTTACCGTGGCGTCCTGCTGCTGCTGCTGCCGCTATCGGGGGTGTGGGTCTCTCACCAAACTTCCTTGCTGTCTGCTTGGTGCGTGCCATATTTAACGGTCTAGGAAATGGATGACGTAAGGCTGAGCAAGAGAGATAAGGTGGAGGAAAAAGGTTGGGGGGGGGGAATGAGGTGGCAAAGATATTTAAAAGGAGGTGCTCTAGGGAATATTCTCTTACCATTAATAGGCCTATTTATTAGCCCCCCTTATTAATTACTCCAATATAACTTAATTATTAATATATGTTTAATTATTAGTGTGTATTTTTAATTTCGTATTATACTTTAAATTTTCAAAATTTCCTAATAGTTTGGGGTGTTAATTATGAATTTGCACCATTTTTCACTCAGGTCTCGGATTGGCATGATTCTTCGACCTATTTTAGGTGAAATTTGATGCAGATGCATAATTTTCACTTCAAATTTACTAGAAGGTGAATTTGACTCGTTCTTTTCTTCGTCTAACACTTAACCTATTTTCGGACCCACTACCTAGGGAAAAAAAAAATTCCCCCTATTTTCGAGGTTCCATGGTGGAAATTTTTCATTTCACACCCTATCAGGCCTGTTAGACTACTTTCAAGGATATGGTTAGTGCTAGTTCTTGGTCAACCAAGAACATCGCTCTGATACCATTGTGACGCTCCCTGCTAAATATACGGCGCCCGGCCGTATACCCGGCAGGAAATCCCCCATCTGGTCCTTCAACCGCACGGGCCCTTTGTCTATCCTGCACTCTAAGATGATCATAGTGCGGGAAGGGAACACGAAGGTGTCTTGCGTGCCCTTCCCCTATGGGCTCCTATCACAGCGAAAGCACAAACATCGTCAGAACTAGCAATGACAATACAACATACTACCTCGAAGGGTAGCTCATCCACATATCCATAGCTGCAAAGAACATACTCATATGCCACAAAGCATGAGAGCTCCTACCGTGGCTCTGACTCATATGGAAGTCGACTGACTGGATAGGCCTCAAGATAGAGAAGACCGAATCATGACAATGGCGGGGCTGGCATAAGACAATGGCTAGGGTTGACCACTCCATCCGCCCCTCCTGTGCATACTTTGCAGATGGGCTCAACCAAGCTCTGGCATGACTCTAGCCTTCCGGATACGTAATCCCATGGCATCACCCATCGGGACTACTCCAGGTTGCATCTCCCTGGTCCGTCGAGGAAGGAAGGGTTGCATCTCCCCTTCCCGGGGTCTAGAGGCTCCTCGGGCGACTAGAGAATCGTGGCGACACACGATTCATACCCGACTGGACCCCCCAAAACAAGAGCCAAGCTGACACTTGCAACTCTTGAGAGGCAGGGCGGCATCATTGCCCCAGGAGGTGTCAGACCCATGCTCGGCCCACACGAAGTGACCGACCATAAGTCTAGCCCACTATGGGATCCCCCGAAGCCCCCACTCGGCAGGGATCCTCCCTCCGCATTGCCGCTAGCCCCGTTATGTAGTGCTGAGTCACATCATAGCCTCCATAGCCTGGTGGGTTCCTATGCACAGGCCACAACTAATAGGAACTAAGGGATCTAGACTAGGAGCATACTACATAATGGCTGCTAGGTCTCTACCCCCCTTCCCAATACAAGAGGACCAAACATGATCACCCAACATCACATAACATCAAGTCATGATAATCATAGTAAGAACATCTTAACCTAATTATACATATCTAACTTACAGTTAGGGTTCCTTGATTAGGGTTCAAGATGTTCAACAAAGGTTCTAGGATGGCTCTACTCTAGATACAACACACAGACCCATCTGGAGTACTAACTTCCAGATGAACCACTATGAACTCTACTCCACCTACCTGCCCCAGAAGCGCTTCCTCCCATTCCTGGTGTCTCCATTGCTCCTTGATGTGGTCGAGGTCGTGCTCCCTCTACAATCATGCGCACACTTCGGGGGCTGCTGCACCAGGCTATGCTACGACGAACGATGCTCGAAACGGGGTTTCGAGTGCGTAGAGGAGTGTTCAGGTGCTAGAGTCAGGAAAAGAGGTCTAGGGTTAGGGTTAGTACTAATATAAGATAGGGTCCACATGGGATGCCACGTGGCACCACTAGGATGGGGTTGTGTGGCGGTTGCCCAATAGGATAAGGCCATGTGGAAATGGGCCTTATCCTAAGGTTATCTAAGTTAAACAATTAACTTAGATATGTGCCCCTTGCCACTTCTAAGGTATACAAGGCTACAAGTGTAAACTTGTATAGTGACGGGTCCAGAAATATATGTATCTATGGCGTATATTCCCCTGGAACGTCACAAAATGCCCCCCAGTTACGTGCGTGTACCCTTATGTCTTGGGAAGTAACCACAACTTCAAGGCAAGAAGGCAGCTTTATAAAGAAAAAAAGAACCTGAGGTACCTTTCCGTCCTCTGTGCTGTTTACTGGGGTCTTACCGACAAAGAAGACAAAATCATTGCCAACGCACACAATGCTGACAATGAGTACAAATTAAAGATGAGCTTCGTCGAAAGATCATGTTTATGCTATGTGATCTTCAAAGAAAAGTATGGTGAGGACCTAAAGAATCCAGCAAACTCTTTAGAGCTTACGGAGGCGTGCGCCATTGAATGCTGCCTAAAATATGACGAAGCTAACAAAAGCAGTCACTCATTAGCCACGACAACTGGTATCAGTTAGCTGTCAGAGACGGCAAGGTAGGCATGATATGTATTATGGATTAAGAATTTGTGCTAAAGTTTTCTTGTTTAGCTTTATCGAGTTTTGTGTTTAAGAATCCACAAAGCTAACCCACGGTTTACGTGTGCGGATATGGGAACCGCAGAACGAAATATTTACCATGTTCGAGCGCGGGGAGTTGAAGAGCAAAAGCAAAGAGTCAGCCAAGAAGAAAAGCTCCGATGTGCCGAAAAAAAAATGACAATAACTGTCTAGAGGGAAATGCAGGGCTTTGCGGACACAGATTTGTTAGAATGGCTGCTCCAGAAGGTTGTCGACAAGGAGTTTACTCTTGAAGAAATGTCCAAGGAAGTGCACAAGTAAGTTTTCCTTCAACACAAATGACTAAACAATTCTTGTTTCTTAAAAACAGCTGTGTATTCTAAAATACAGTTTCGTCTGCTCGACGATACAGATGTGTATTCTGGAATACACATTGCTTAACTACTATTTCAAATTAATATTCCAGAATACACTCCCACTCACACGTTAAAACGAAACTGTTTTCTTTAATACACATACGTCTTCTTGAAACAGCAAATGTATGTTCCAGAATACACTCTTACTTTCTCTGAAAAGCTAGTGTGTATTCCAGAATACAACTTGCTTTACTAGGAAAGCAAGTGTGTATTCCAGAATACAATTTTAGCCACAAATTGTTCTCTTATTTCCTAATACAGTGTTTTCTTGATTTCTTTCAGCCAAAAAAACGTCATAACATGTGAAACATGTTTGATGGAGCAGTTGAACGTGGAAACCTGGAACAGATACAAGGAGCTTAACCCCGTTGGCATGTTTGACTAGCGCATTGTACAATACGCTCCAAATTTTGAGGGTTGGGTAAGTTTGCTTGTAATCCTTTCTCTTTATCTACATTGTGTTAACAGTTGCAGTATTTCTTCTTCTTACAGAGCAAGAAGAAAAATAAAGATCTTCCAGAGGGCTTCATGCATTTGGGTATAACTACACGGGAAAGAGGACATTAGCAAAAAGGAGGAACGTCGATACAAGACCGTCTGACTATGAGAGATTTTGCATGTTTGATCAAAACAACATGTTTTCGATCATACATGGCGATTGCACGAAACTGGTCGGGACGGTAAAGCCGCAGGACTTCATGCTGGTCATAGCAGACCTACCTTACGACTTTAAGCTAAAAGATAGCCGCTACGATGACCAACCCTTTAAATTTTCAGAGTTCAATGCTTTTTTCGACGGCATGCAAATCACACACTGGCGTCTCGTTCGAATCCACGTGTAAAAACCACTTCGGATCCCCTGTTCAGGCAGGATATGAAAACTTGGTTTGGTAAGTCTTATTTCAAGATACATTTGTTATTTACTTTAATTTATCTTTGTAGTCTGTGTTTGGTCCGGTTTTGTGTTGACCTCTTTGTTTACATTTCTTATTCCAGAATAGGACTTCTTTAGTCCTAGTTTTCAAATTGTTTCCTTATTTTGTTTTTGTTGCTAACTGCACTTCTAATATTTTTATAGGTACAAAACTAACATCAACTACCATGGTGGAGGACCCAAGTTGCTCCACATGATGGAGTATCTCCATGTTGCTTACTGGAGTTTTGACGGAAAGAGGACCATGGAGCACTTCAACACTGCAGCCTGCCAGAATTTTTCAAATGTCTTAGAGTTTTCGGCGGTGTTGCAGAAACTGCAGGACCCAAGTGCACAAGGCAGGATAGTAAATCACTATCAGAAACACAAAAGCTCAGCAACCATCTTCTTGACATGTTCTCACGTCCAGGAGATTGGGTGCTTGATGCTTTTTCTGGCTCTGGTACCATTGCTTGTGCACTTAAGAAGGGCTGCAACTGTGTAGCCGTGAACATTGACAAGGAGGCTGTGAACTTTGTGAAGATGAGATTGGCTGCCTTACCTACTCTGCCAAACGAGAATCAAGAGTTAGGGGCCAAATCTTCATCTGATTATGCTAAGATGACATCTTTGGAGATACAGCCTCCTTTTACAAGCTCTTTAGGCGATGAGGCCGCTTTTGTATAGCTGAAAGAAGTAGCTCTAGCTACTATTCCAGAGGACAAGGAAGAAGCAAATCGTGGTAAATCACCATTGTTAGTGGTGAGTTCTTGGCATGCACCCTGCAGTAGCAGTCCATGACTGCCGGATGCCACAAAGCTGCCATGCTCATGATCACAAAACAAGAACAAGACAAACAAATATGTACAAAGAATGAAGGGAACGTGGCCAAATGAGGCTCTCCAAATATGAGATCAAACCTGAGTACATCTGAAGAGGCTAGTGTAGACCGCAAATCTGAGCCGTACATCTAACTAAATCTAATCCCTACACTTATGTTAACCTAATCATGCCAAGTGTCAGTCTGCCACCACTGACACCTAACATGTGCATGCACCTAACATGTGCATGCACAATGTTAACCACTAGGTGGTTAACACTGCCTCCCCCTAAAAGTTTTTAGCACGAAAACATGTACAGACTTTTATAAGACAAGTCCGACAATTGCAACATGGTGCCAAAAATGAGGGGTAAAAATAATGGTAATGGTTGGGTTGTGTCGCCGAAAAATATCTTCATGAATGCGTCGATGACGAATAAGATCCGAATGAATGTCGATGGAGAACATGGATCATAGGAACTTGGGCCAAAAACATAAGGATCATCCCCTTATATTATGGGTAAGTCCATTGGAACAAATATTGCCCAAAAGTTCACGAAAAAAGCTTAAAAACAATGATTATAGGGAGCCTTCAAAACGTAAGCACCAGCATCCCCCGTGATCGACCATAGGAGAGCGTGGCTATGCGTCACAATATTTGTGCAGAGCGTGGATGTTGAGCAAAAAGCGTGGCCATAAGCAAGCAAAGTGTGAGCGTGGGAGCATAAAAAGCGTGGCTGAAGCGTGGCTGGAGCATGGGCGTGGGGCCCATGAGCGTGACCCCGTGAGTTGTGGGTACAAGCAATAAAGTTTGAGTGTGGGTCAAAGTTTGAGCGTGGGTCAACACGTGAGCGTGAGCATGGGCGTGGGAACATGAGCGTGGGCGTGGCTTGGCGTGGCGTGGACCGTGAAGTGTGGCGTGACCTAATATGAAAACTGCATCTGAACCATAAAATTAGGGGCGGCCAGATCTGAGCCGTTGGGTAAAAAAACCCTAGCGTGAGTGTAAGCTGCAACCCTAGCGTGAAGCAGATGGAGAAAAATAGTTGCAAGGGCGGCCGGATGTTCTACAACCGAGGTATGGCGGCCAAGATTTCCGGATGTCTTCGGATAGGAAGTTCGAAAATAGAAGGAAAGGCCCTGATATAGTAGGATTGTGAAATCGCTGAATGGAGGCAAGGCCCTGCCGGAATTGGAACAATGATGCTATTTTATGCCTGATTGTGCTGGAGAGGACGCCGGATTTGCTCTGAAGATTGAATGCAAGTGCTTGAAGCTTGCTGAAATGGTGGCCAAAATCACTGCAACAGGTTTAGAAAGTTGGTAGATCAAAAATCGGTGCCCACAAAGTGGTGGCTCCTACTTTTCGTGCACCAAACTGAGGTAAAATTGCTTCTGAAAATATGTTGATGCTGATGAGGCTCCAAGCCTGACTGGAAGTTTGATATGCTAACGTACTTGTTTGCAGAGTATGAAGACCAGAAAGACTGGAAAATCCGAGTGCTTTCAAATACGATTTGTGTTGGATTGAAGAGTGCTTCTGCAGCTGGTATAGGCGTTAAACAGATGGATGGGGGCTAGCAGGGATGCTGGCCCTCTTAAAAACTCAATAAGAAAGACGTGATTGCTGTGTCCAGATGCCAGAGTGTTGAAGATTAGAATCCTTTGAGAGCCTGAGATGCTTGAATGAAAGCTTTGTACACAAAAGAAACTGATAGAACTGTGATGCAGGTACTGATATGTGTTGAATAATACGTGCTGCATACGATTTGAAAAAAAAAGCTTTGATGCTTGCTTTGTTGAATATACAGGGCAGATGAACGACATGAAGAAGCAAGGAACTCGCCCTTGAGAAATCTGTCTGATTGTGAATCATAAGGGAGGGCTAGCCAAAGTGCTGGCCCTCTATAAATAAACTGAAGAAGAAATTATAGACAATATTTTTGGTGTGCAACAGCACGATTTCTGAGAAAACTGTGAGAAAAACAGAGGATAGGGAAAAGGATCATGATATTTTGACAAATTTTCAGCAGAGAGAAGATAAAAGAGGATCAAACCGTTGATTTTTCTGAAGATCTTGCAGAGAGGAGTGCTGTCACCACTCCAGAAATCCCCTGCTATAAAACTGTGCTTGCTGCAGCATGAAAAACAGAGTTTTTGAAAACGATTTCCATAACCAAACTAAGTGCTAAGGAATTGATTGACAAAGGGGCCTCCAGCCGAACCATTTCAACAACTGGTTGGGCCAAATAAAGGGATTGAAGGGTTGAGAGTAGTGTACAAGAAGTATTCAAGAACTGATTAGGATAAGAGCAGCAAAGACAACGGCAAAAACAAAAAGGCGTAAGAAGTGATCACGAGTTTTAACCCGCGATAACGGGCGCCCGGTGTTAGTGGTGAGTTCTTGGCATGCACCTCGCAAAGAAGAAATTCCATGATCGCCGGATGCCACAAAGCTGCCATGCTCATGATCACAAAACAAGAACAAGACAAACAAATATGTACAAAGAATGAAGGGAACGTGGCCAAATGAGGCTCTCCAAATATGAGATCAAACCTGAGTACATCTGAAGAGGCTCCGGTCTAATATAGTGTAGACCACAAATCTGAGCCGTACATCTATGTAAATCTAATCCCTACACTTATGTTAACCTAATCATGCCAAGTGTCAGTCTGCCACCACTGACACCTAACATGTGCATGCACCTAACATGTGCATGCACAATGTTAACCACTAGGTGGTTAACAACCACTAAAGGAGCAGATGATAGAGAAAGACGATGCTGAGACAAGCAAGAAAAATGATGAGGATTATGATTTGGACCTTTGACTTTTTCTATGCTAAATTAATTATTATTCACTACAAAATACTTCCAAAATTGATGTGCTTAAATATTTTAAAAAAATTAATATTATTCTTTCTTCCATATTTTGGTGTTTTTGATATCTTGCTTTCAGTTATTTTATATTCATGTCCATATTTTGCAATTTTAGGTTTTTTGTTTTATATACAAAAACAAAGTTGTCACCCAATGACGGCCCAAAATGCAGGAAAAAACAAATCGAACCTCTTGCAATTCACAAATTTTTTCAAAAAACGTCAATTTCATAAGCATGGTGTTTTTTAAAAGGGAATAACTCTAAGCTTATCACTCAACGATCCTGTTGCATAAAAGGAACAAGAAGCCCCTAGTTCATCTTCGTCATTTATCAATGCACTTCTTTTTCTTTGGCTGAAAAGATCTGATCTCATACTGCCAGTAAAGTTATTATTTGTGAAGGATAACAACTAGGAGGGTTTCTCATCTAGTAGAGTAGTACTAATTAGTGGTCCAGGTAACTGCCCCAAAAAGTGATTGTCACTAAAGTCTCGAACCACAAGCACTCCTTGTGGTGCCCAGCCATCAACGCATGATTTGCTGCGCCAACTGCCACAATAAAACTTCATATATGGAGGTTGAGCACTACTTATATATGCTTCTGGACAAATAATAGGACTTATTTGCTCTCCTTCAAAGGGATTAGAAGAGAAGACCCAAGATCTGCCACAGGAGGAATGCATCTCTGTTGGTACCCTTCCTGACAATCTGTTTCTACTAATGTTAAATACAACCATGCATGGAACTGGAATCTTTGGTAATAAGCTTCCACGAAGCTGATTAGAGTTTAAATCAAGGAACACAACTGATTTACATCTTGATAATCCTGACGGTAAGGAGTTGCCTGCAAGGTTAAAGAATTTGGCAGAACTTTTCGTTTGGCAGAGTTTTTCATCTGATCTCTCCTTGCCCAATCCTTTTGAGCGAAAAAACCGGCTAAGTTGCAACCAGATTTGGGTTATGATTTCTTGTACTTGTATATAATACTCTTCTAGGATATGTACGTGCAAGGGGTTGGATTGCTCTAGCAGTTGCACCTTCTGGCATTGTATCAGTGTTATTGCAAGGTGGTCGAATGACTCATTCACGTTTCAAGACACCCATAGGGGCACATGAATTGTCTACCTGCAACATTCCAAGGCAGTCAGAATTGGCAAGACTCATTCGAGCATGTCGGTTGATTGTATGGGATGAGGCGCCAATGATGCACAAATGGATATTTGAGGCAGTAGATAGGATACTAAGAGATGTGACGGGCAATGAGCAGACCCCGTTTGGCGGGATTCCAATGCTATTTGGAGGGGATTTTCGACAAGTACTACCTGTGGTTCCTAAAGCTTCGCATGCGCAAATTATAGAGGCATTTCTAAAGCGTTCATATATCTGGGATAATGTCAGAGAATACAAACTGGCAATCAACATGTGTGCCATGAACGCATTGGGTAGTCAATCGCTCTGTCAGTGTATAAACTTCTTAACGGTCTCACCAGTGATCTCACCATCTTACCTTGGCAATCCGATCATGGAGATGCGCCAAAGAGAATGAAAAACTCTATAACCTCTTTCCAAAGAAACCCTAACCCTAACCTATTTTTGATCTTTTTCTAGAACCATATTCATCAATTAAAATGTGGCCCAATGTTAAATCTGATTATCAGTAAATTAGTTTATCGTGCCCTTTAAATTCTTTTGGCAAACCCCATGCGATTATTAAAGGGTTAACTCATAAAATGATAATGTAGGAGCTTTAATCGAGTAGTTTTATGGCAAAGGCCCACATAAGCTAAAGATACGCTTCAACTTATGTATTAGATCATTTTTCGGCCGGAGAGGTTCCTGCCGGCAAAATTTCGAGGTGGCGCATGAGCGGCGGAGCACTTTAGAAGCTTTGCATCTTCAAGGACAATGATTAATCACATCAAAAAATCATAGCATCTTTGTGAAATTCAACATGTTTTTTGAACTAAGCATGTGAAAGCATCCAAAATTGTAATATTGAAAAGATATAAGTATAAAGCATCCCATAAATTAATGATAATTTAGAGAAACCATTGAAAATTCTAGAATGCATATAATTAAATATGATATGAATTAGCAATGGTTTTGCAAAATCAAGATATGTTTAAAACGCATCTTCTAAACTAATAATGACTAGAAATGTGTGCCCAGCGATGCTGGTCATTAGTCTTAGACATATGGATCAGTAGATGTAATGGAATTTTTAGGTGGAATAAAATTTGTAGATGTAATTGTGTAAGTACATGTAATGAAATACCAAGTGTGATGGTTTAGTGTTTAGGCATTATCCTTGAGCACATGGAATTCCTAGGAATAATGGAATGTATATGTGGAATAGCATGGGTAGATATAATGGAAATGCGTAAAGTTTAGAGTATTGCTTGGTGCTTGTGATAGTTTAGAGCTTTATGGAAGATGTGCTTGTGTGTGTGGCTTCATAGTACCTAATCTTAATTGGTAATGGGTGTTTGCAAACCCAAAGTGATAGTAGAACGTGCCCTATGCGTAACCATTGAGCAAAATATTGATGTGTGCGAGAGTTGACATGATGTTAGTGAAATCTGTTCTAGGGGGGTAATAAACACAAAAAGAAATCTACTGTAAATTATTCATTAAGACAAATGATGGCAAACCATCATTAGTTCCACATAATTATATAGCAAAACAATGCTACACCCATACACATTTGGGTCATCTAGATAAGTCCATTTGTCAAGAGTGAACATATGAAATAATCTTTCTAAACATTGAGTCAAGGGGTTGAAGGCAATGCATTGCTCTTTTGGCTGTATAATTCCTTGAGAAGTTACCTCTGGATGTGCTTTCTTTGGGACCAATTCATGACTCAAAATCATGCTCAAAGAGAACAAAATATTCATAAAATAAATATCGTTAGTAATTAAGAAACTTACAACCGTGTGTATATTCCCCATAAGTCTTTACAAACATACTTAATTCTTACATTTGTTTTAAGATGCCTCAAAGCAACAAAATGGTTGCATGTAATATTGGGTTGCTAAATACAAAGATAAATTATTGCATCTTTAAAATCCAGTAATACATGGTGGATGTTGGACATTTTAGACATACTACATCTTTGCACATGACATAGATGGAATTGACATTGTCCATTTGTGATATCACCTCCGTACATTTGGTCCATCACAAACGCGGCAACTATAAATTAAGCAAAAACATGACTTGAATATGGACTTCTTTTTAATGTCATTTAAAAACTTCAAACATTAAAAAGCTTCTTCTATTCTTAAGAAGCCCTGAAATAGTGCAAGAACAAAAAACTTGTGCTTAATATTTATGATTTGATTCTTTGAATTTAAAAGCAATTCATAAAAAGACGCATCTAGAAAAGGATACCTCATTGACAAATAGTGCTCAAGCAACAGCTGTGACCTAGATTCAAGCCTTCGCAACAACCATACCTACATCCGATGCATTTGTATGTCCGTACCTCACATTTGTCTTACTTATGCCAAAGGAATCCATTAATAATACACACTAAGAGTTATATTACGTACCATTATTGCATGCTAAATGCTGGCATTTCTCTCATGGCGTATAGGGTGTTTGTGTTGTTAACTGTTACTAATGCCATGAATCTGCAAAGTATTTTAAAATGAATCCGAGAATTAAATTCATAACTCTAAACTCTAAGCACTATTGCTTTCTATGATGAACCAAAAACACGCAAGCCCAAATCATGTCATAGAGAGAGGGAAAAGGTTTAATCAAATCCATCCAGAAGATTACAAAATGGTCCTTTTCTTAGAAGCTCTCAAAAATTGATGTACACCACATAAATATTCTTATGTTAAGATGCATGTATGATGGCCCAACATGGTGTAGCATTAATATAAATTGCTACAACGAAGATGACAATCTAAGGAAAAAACCCAAGTGTTACATTAAACTCGTCATAATGAGAAAAACTTTTAGAACTCGCATTTTCGAGTTTAAGTTGGTTATTGTTTGTTCTTGTCCACTTAAGACATCATATTAGTTGCTTCTCCACTATAAAATTAGTTGCTCTGCCCGACAATTATCATGAAATTATCACGTGTAAAAGCTTCGAATAGAAGACTGCACAAAATAAAGAAATCACTTGTGAAGGAGATGCACATATAAAAATTCTACTAAGTAGAGAATGCAAAAGTTTTAAATCCCATAAGCATTTAGCAAAAGATAGCAACATTGCCAATGATTAGCTTGTAGCCCATCTCAAATAGAATAGAATAGAATAGAATAGGTTTTTTAGCATCCACGGAGACCAATTGGCCTATGGAACCCAAACAAAAAGAGAGCAGCAAGCGTATTACTGACAGGATTAAAAAACCCCCGCCCCGAAGGGTTTTCGAGGGAAAAACCTTAGCAGTAATAAGCATGCTGGCACACTGTACAATTGCATAGGGCAGTTCAATACCATCCCGTAGGACACAAACGAGTCCGTGCATCTATAACCTCCTGGAGGTATGACCCCAACAATCCCACTGATGTTGTAGTCAATAACTGATGCAACGGCTGGCCAGGCACTAGTAATCGAACATATCGCTCTCGGATATGGGCAAACGCTGGGCAGATCTGGAGGTTATGACATTCATCCTCAATCGCTACCGGTGGCAACATCGGCAAAGCCTTTGTTCTCGTGGTTCCGAGCCCAACGCCTGTTTCAATGCGGAGGGCGATGTGCACCCGCGCGAATGGAAGCTATAAGTCTGCGGCTTCTTCATGGGCAAACCGGGTGTACAAGCATCGTGTGGGCCTCTTGTGAGCCTAGGATTGACTTGTCTGGCGATAGTGTGCCGGCTTAACATCGCGCCGAGCCTGCGCATCCCGAGCTTGCGAAGGAAAGTAGCATCTAGGTACGGTTTAAGTGCCTCGCAATCTTTCTTTGTCCCCGACACGGACGTATCTGTTTACTGCACACCCCCCGTGAGAACCACCGAGCTTACTTGTCTTTCCAGCAGATTTCAGCGTTGGGACCCATCGCCGCGGGCCAAAGCAAGGTGGGGCAAGCGTGTATCAGCCATAGCGACCACCTTTTTGGAAGTAAGCGACATGGCGTTCCAATGCAGCCCGTTGAAGGGGTAGAAAGCCTGTCTCCTGGAGTGGGCCCGTGCCAAGAAGGCCTTCACCCCGTGGCCCGTGGCTAAGAACCCGCGACTTCGAGGTCATTCGTGTGTTGAGGGATATCACGGGACCCCACACCGCCCCATATAAAAGGACCCGCTCAACCAAGGCCGAAACAAATGTGATTTGGTGGCCCTGTGCATACAACTCGCTTTGTGGCTGTTTGTTCCCGCATGGCATACAATGCTTTCCAACCCGCCGTGACCCCAAACCTGATAGCTACATCCCAATGAGTGGTAGTTGAGAACTCAATCCCCAAGTACTTGTAGGTCGGAGCCACCTCTACCTCCTGCCCCTGTTAAGTGAATGTGGGAAGCCTTGTAATAGTAAAGGCCGGAACTTACAAAGAACAATAGCATGCTCGTTGAATTTACTCCATAAGCTCCACAAAAGATCTTTTGATCTGTCTCTTAAAGGTTGAGGGGGTTTTTTATTATTTTTTGGGGTTTGTTGCAGTTTCTGACGTTTATTTTTAGAATAAAATAGAATAGATTTTTAGCGTCCACGGAGACCAATTGGCCTATGGGACCCAAACAAAAAGAGAGCAAGCAAGCGATTATCGATGTGATTAAAACCCCCGCCCGAAGGGTTTTCGAGGGAAAACCTTAGCAAGTAATAAGCATGCCGCACACCGCACAATTGCATAGGGCGGTTCAATACCGGCCCGTGTAGGACACAAACGAGTCCGGTGCATCTATAACCTCTCGGAGGTATGACCCCCAACAATCCTAATCGATGTTGTAGTCAATAACCGATGCAACGGCTGGCCGTGCACTAGTAATCGAACATATCGCCTCGGATATGGGCAAACGCCGGGCGATCCGAGGGTATGACATTCATCCTCAATCGCTACCGGTGGCAACATCGGCAAAGCCTTTGTTCTCGTGGGTTCCGGAGCCCAACGCCTCGTTTCAATGCGGAGGCGATGTGCACCATGCGAATGGAAGCTATAAGTCCGCGCTTCTTCATGGGCATTTGGGTGTACAAGTATCGGTGTGGGCCTCTTGTGAGCCTAGGATTGACTTGTGGCGATAGTGTGCCTTAACATGCGCCGAGCCTCTCGCATCCCCGAGCTTGCGGAAGGAAAGTAGCATCTAGGTACAGTTTAAGTGCCTCGCAATCTTTCTTTGTCCCGACGGGCGTATCCGGTTGCCCTGCACACAGTGAGAACCACCGAGCTTGCTTGTCTTTCCAAAGCAGGATTTCAGGGCATTGGGGACCCATCGCCGTGGCCAAAGCAAGGTGGGGCAAGCGTGTATCAGCCATAGCGACCACCTTTTGGAAGTAAACGACATGGCGTTCCAATGCAGCCCGTTGAAGGGGTAGAAAGCCTGTCTCCTGGAGTGGGCCCGTGCCAAGAAGGCCTTCTGCACCTGCTCGAGGTCATTCCAGGTGTTGAGGGATATCACGGGACCCCACACTTCTGCCCCATATAAAAGGACCGGCTCAACCAAGGCCCGAAACAAATGTGACTGGTGGCCCCAGGCATACAACTCTGCTTTGTGGCTATTGTTCTGCATGGCATACAATGCTTTCCAACCCGCCGTGACCGGCAACCTGATAGCTACATCCCAATGAGTGGTAGTTGAGAACTCAATCCCCAAGTACTTGTAGGTCGGAGCCACCTCTACCTCCTGCCCCTGTTAAGTGAATGTGGGAAGCCTTGTAATAGTAAAGGCTGTAACTTACAAAGAACAATAGCATGCTCGTTGAATTTACTCCATAAGCTCCACAAAAGATCTTTTGATCTGTCTCTTAAAGGTTGAGGGGGTTTTTTATTATTTTTTGGGGTTTGTTGCAGTTTCAGACGTTTATTTTTAGAATAAAATAGAATAGATTTTTAGCGTCCACGGAGACCAATTGGCCTATGGGACCCAAACAAAAAAGAGAGCAGCAAGCGTATTACTGACAGGATTAAAAAACCCCCGCCCCGAAGGGTTTTCGAGGGAAAAACCTTAGCAGTAATAAGCATGCTGGCACACTGTACAATTGCATAGGGCAGTTCAATACCGTCCCGTAGGACACAAACGAGTCCGTGCATCTATAACCTCCTGGAGGTATGACCCCAACAATCCCACTGATGTTGTAGTCAATAACTGATGCAACGGCTGGCCAGGCACTAGTAATCGAACATATCGCTCTCGGATATGGGCAAACGCTGGGCAGATCTGGAGGGTATGACATTCATCCTCAATCGCGCCCTGGTGGCAACACTGGCAAAGCCTTTGTTCTCATGGTTCCCGGAGCCCAACGCCCGTTTCAATGCGGGCGATGTGCACCCGCGGCGAATGGAAGCTATAAGTCGCTTCTTCATGGGCAATTTGGGTGTACAAATCTTTGGTGTGGGCCTCTTGTGAGCCTAGGATTGACTTGTGGCGATAGTGTGCCGACTTAACATCGTCGAGCCTCGCATCCCGAGCTTGCGAAGGAAAGTAGCATCTAGGTACGGTTTAAGTGCCTCGCAATCTTTCTTTGTCGACACGGGCGTATCTGTTTTACCGCACACCCGGCCGTGGGAGAACCACTGAGCTTGCGTGTCTTTCTAGCAGGATTTCAGGCATTGGGAACCCATCACCTAGCCAAAGCAAGGTGGGGCAAGCGTGTATCAGCCATAGCGACCATCTTTTGGAAGTAAACGATA